>WNWU01000006.1:34074644-34229328 GCA_012654045.1 Ptyas mucosa | reverse complement strand
GAATGGAATGGAATGGAATGGAATGGAATGGAATGGAATGGAATGGAATGGAATGGAATGGAATGGAATACAATACAATACAATACAATACAATACAATACAATACAATACAATACAATACTTTATTTGACCAAGGAATTTGTCTCTGGTGCATAAACTCTCAGTGTATATGCAAGACAACAGAATAATGATAATATAACCAACCAAATATAAAATAAATTAAGTCTTATTCTATTTTGGGGCATTGAATTGCAGTAAGCATAGATTTCCCCCAATGCCCAGTCATTTCTTTCATCTTAACTCAATTTCTGAAGCCCTTGATCCAGCCCTTTAGCAACTTTAGCCTATACACTAGGAAAACCTGGTAGTATTTTAGGACTGATGCCAATGGGACCTTATGAGCATTTATCTTTACTTCACTCTCCTTTTCAAGGTTTCCCAGTTCCTGAGGTGAGCTGGTATCGGGATGGCCAGGTTATTTCTACTGCAACTCTGCCCGGTGCGCAGATCTCATTTAGCGATGGCCGCGCTAAACTTGTGATCCCCACCGTGACCGCAGCTATCAGTGGAAGATATACCCTACAAGCCACCAATGGATCTGGACAAGCCACAAGTACTGCAGAACTACTTGTCACCGGTAGGTTGTGGTTATAAAACCAATTACAGTTGGCACTTTCCATCTTTCATCTTAAAACTGGTGAATAGAATCCACAAAGATGAAGACTAAATTGAAAAAAAAGTATTAAGAAATCGCATTACACAAGGTTCTCCCCTTTCAAAATTCTCTAACATATCAAATATAGCTACTTATTAAGTTTTTAAAAATCTAACATACCCCTCAATATTAACATTTAATTGTAAATAATGCCAGTAAATAAATGGTAAATATGAAGGCTGCCTTATATAAGCTGACTTTGTATAAAAATATACAAAAGTATGAAGGCTATTGCTTAATGCATTGTAAGCCGCCCTGAGTCTCTGGAGAAGGACGGCATATAAATAAAATTGGGAAAAAAATATGTACTTCTAAGAACAATCAAACTTACAGGTTCACATTCTGCTTTATGTTGATTTTTATTTTTTATTTTTTCCATCGACACAGATTTTGCATCTGGCTACCTCTTGATATTTAAAGGAAAGTGTCTTTATAACTTGAATATAGAAAACCTTACTTTGTGTGCCTCTTTTAAATTCTGCCCCATAACTTCAAAATTATGGGCAACTTACATATGGCTCCAAAGAGTTTTGGGTTCAGCCTCTCTGCCAATTGAAATCCTCTGTCAATTTTCAGAGACAGAGTTTGCAACTCTTAGGTCATTGTTTCAGGGATATTTCCTTACCAGATTCCTTACCTTCAACAGAAGCAGAGCATATTCTAATATACTTGAAAAGTTCTAAAAAAAATCAGGGAGATATCAGAAATCTATCTGTCTTGCAAGTAGCTCATGTTTAACTGTATAGCACAGTCCAACATCACTAATTGACCACAAGAAATGTTTAAGGCATTTTATATCATGCCTTAAAATGATTTTTATACCATAAAAAGTTTTATAGAATTTGCCAAATTCCAGGACCATGGTAGTCATGGATCCCAGGCACATTCTGTTTGTCAGCCTATTTAAGGTATCTTGCAGTGGTGAAATCCAATTTTTTTTACTAACAGTTCTGTGGGCGTGACTTGGTGGGCATGGCAGGGGAAGGATACTGCAAAATTCCCATTCCCTCCCCAGTCCTGGGGGAAGGATATTGCAAAATCTCCATTCCCACCCTACCCTGGGGCCAGTTAGAGGTGGTATTTGCCGGTTCTCCGAACTGCTCAAACTTTCTGCTACTGGTTCTCCAGAACCTGTCAGAACCTGATGGATTTCACCCCTGGTATCTTGGTTCAAAATGTTTTGCCCTATGATGCACCATTTAGCTCAGTTAAAGGTTATAGACACAAGAATTTTAGTAGTAAGGAGATACATAATATTCCTTATGTTTGTTCTTGCTTATACAACCTCCTCCTCTTCTTCCTCCTCCTCCTCCCAGCTGAAACAGCGCCACCCAACTTTTCACAACGACTACAGAGCATGACTACTCGACAAGGAAGTCAAGTTCGACTTGACGTGAGAGTGACTGGAATCCCTACACCTGTGGTGAAGTTCTATCGGGATGGAGCAGAAATTCAGAGCTCCCTCGATTTTCAAATTTTACATGAAGGAGACCTCTACAGTTTAATAATTGCAGAAGCTTACCCTGAAGACTCCGGAACCTATTCAGTAAATGCCACTAATAGCGTGGGACGAGCAACTTCAACAGCCGAACTGCTCATTCAAGGTAAAGATTAGTAGGATAGTCAACCAAGAATGTTTGTTTGTTTTCAAAACTTTAGGATTATTCCATCAGGGCAGCAAACTTCACAATGATTGCTCTTCTGTCAACAAATCCATCAATTCCATTTTTCTCAGGTGATTTTAATGTGGCTGTAAAATTTCACCCTGGACACAAGCTGATCATAAATACTTCAGCAAGACAAAAAGATAAAATTGTTTTCAGAAGCAACAGCAACAAATGTTCTGCTTCTTTTCTTCCCCCTGTTAATACAAGGAAAACAAGTAGACTAACTTATTGCTAGTGCGAGGCAGGGTTTTTTATTTGTAATTGTTTTACATTGTATTAATCTAAAATCCAGTAAATCAACAGCTCAGTTTTTCACTCCAGGGTTTCTCTTGCTGGATGTCATAGTTTCACAGCAACTTGCTTAAGCATATACTGCAGTTGCAGGCTTGTGAAGGAGCAAAAATCCAGGCCTCACTACTGCATTGACATGCACACAGTAAAAGAAAAGAAAAAATACATGGGCCTAAATCTATATAGGTTAGATTTATACATCACACTAAGTAATAATGTGGTTTTTATTTTATTTATTTAAGGCAAAATCTTTTTTGACATAAAGTGTGAATTCAGCTATTGGGATTAATGAACCATGATTTGTGGATTCACATTAGACTGCCATTTGTCAGAAATCCTGCTTGGACTAAAATGACCTACAAGGCCCCTCCCAACTCTGTTAATCTGTAATTTTGTCAGAACTTGGTTATGATGGTTTATTCAACAAGCCATAGCTAATGCGATGGCTTAATGTGATGTTCAGTGATCCCAAATATTTTGGAAGTTGTGTTTTCCTAGACATCATTCCAGCCCTAACAATGCATTTAGATATCCAAATGGGAAAGACTGAAGTAGAAAAGAAATACACAAATGCATCAATGTCCCAAATCTCTACCTGCTCCTAAGGCTAAAATCATTAGGTTAAAATAAAAAAAAAGATTACAAGAATATTTAACTTTACAAAGCTTTCTGTGCCCAGAAAACCTGATGAAAAATGGGTAATTTTTATGGGCTTATTGTACCCTTTTAAATGTACAGTATTTACATTTAAGTATGTAAGTATGAAGGAACAAAAGATGATGGCCGTTTGTGTTGGCTTCCATTGGTTCCTTGGTTTTATACCTTATATTTCATAAGGAAATACCTTCCAAGAGTTTTGCTTAGGCTCCTTTGTCTAGTCATTGTCCCCATTAAATGCAGTGGTGTTTCTTTCTAAACAGACTTACTTAGACTTGACTATTCTGCATTATATTCTTGGCTGATGTATGAAAAGGCTAATTTGAAATGAATTGCTCTCTTTATTAATCTGTGCCTGAGAGAATTAATTTATTCAGTTATTTATTTATTTATTATTTGCCTTATGGTGTTTTTCTATAAATGGGTAACATCTCCTTCAAGTTGAAGCAAAGCTGCTGGGAAATTTGTGGCTAAATTTGCACAACTCTCTTGGCAATTGTATACATGAACCCATAAATAACTGGAATCACCGATATACTTCTCTCCTCTCCTCCCCTCCTAGAACCAATTCTAATGACTCCCATTCTCTTTTCTCTAAGGCGATGAAGAAGCCGTTCCCGCTAAAAAGACAAAGACGATTGTTTCGACTGCTCAGATTACACAAACAACACGACAAACCCGAACTGAAAAGGTTGGTAATTTGTCAGATTCTGTTACCAACCATTTCAAAAGCTGGGCTCTTTAACTAGATTTTCATGTGTATTCTTGATCTTTCATTGCAGAAGATTGAAGCTCACTTTGATGCCAGAACACTTGCAACTGCTGAGATGATGATAGAAAGTGTCACTGGGCAGCAGCTGCCCCATAAGGCACCCCCACGGATGATTCCTCACCCTGCTTCTAAATCACCGACTCCGCCAATCATTGCAGCCAAAGTACAGATGGCACGCCAGCAATCACCATCCCCCATCAGACAGTCGCCATCTCCTGTACGACATGTGAGAGGTCCAACACCATCTCCAGTCAGGTAAACCACTCACATGTAAAATTTGACCCAGATCAGGAAAAAATAAAGGGTGGCCCTGCAGTTCCTAGAATTCCTCATTATTATTAATTATAGTTGTGGTAGCTGATGGGAGTTAAAATTCAAGAACATCTGGAGAATCCCACTGTGCCTTTCTCAAGGCAAACATTGATCTTTAAGCAGTGCAGCAAAGTATTTGTGGCCAACACTGCTATTATATACTCCTGTGAGTTATCTACAGTTATGTAACTGAATTGGCAGCATTGAAGCTTCCAGCCTAATATGGCTTCCAAGGCTTTCCCAGTTCGGGATTTCCCAGATGTGCCAGTTTACCTATTTCTAGTAAAGAGAACTTTGGAAGATGCCTGTTTCCGTGTCTTTACCGGGAGTCAGGGGTTTTCTGGAACGCTGACATGAATATCCATTGAAAAGAAGTTTTGATGGAATTGGGTATTTTGAAGGGTTACCAGTGTAGGATTCGTTGTCTAGTTTGGAAATAAACAATCACCAGCCAAAACTTCCAAGAGAAAACAATGGTAATTTTATTCTTCACTTTGCAAACCGGATGGACCATACACACACAGGCAGAGTGGACACACCATAAATCATCAATACATTTGCCTTATATTCCCTAGTACCGTTACAAATTATTCATTGGCTTAGGTAATAATGATGTCACAACCTATCCAAAGTGTCTAAAATGAATACATTATCTCCACCCCTGATTACATCTCCTACTACTCTAATTCTATCTCTCCCTGCTTTTATTTACGAATTTCCTTGTATGGTCCTAGTTCCTAGGGGTTATCTTTAGATAACGAATTTACGAATTTCCTTGTATGGTCCTAGTTCCTAGGGGTTAACTATCATATCAGTAAATTCTGGCTGGTTTCTAGCATAGCAAAGGCTTCTAATCCTAGCTCCTACATACAATTCTCAGGCTTCAGCCTAGCTCATGAGATTAGAAACATATACAATGCATTTTGTTCACAGACCAACATGTCTTCTTGCAATTCTGTAAAAACAATACAACTCTAATTCCCACACCAGTGGCCTAGTTTTCCATCTTTCAACAGTCACTTTGGGGAGCTGTTCTTCCCCTGGCATCAATATCAGTTCTTTTTTGTTAACAGATCGGTGTCTCCTGCTGGAGTTGCAAGGCTCTCAGTCTCTACGTCACCTATCAGACCTGTGAGATCACCAATCTTGGTCCGGAAAACACAGGCCGCAGCAATGATAGGGGCTGATGTGCCTCCTCCTTGGAAACAGGAAGGCTACGTAGCTACTTCGGAAACCAGAATGAAAGACACCCGAGTAACTACGAGCACCACCCAGATGAGGACTGAAGAAAGATGGGAAGGGAGATATGGAATGCATGAACAGGTTGCTATCAGTGGAGCCGCTGCAGCAGAAGCCACCCTGGCAATTGGTGCTGCTGCTGCTGCTGCTGCTGCTGCTACAGAGGTGAGACCTTTTCAAAGAAAAATACTGTGGAAGGGGTAGGATGTTTTTCTCAAAGTAATGTGGTTTTGCCACAGAATTGGTCTGCTTAGGAGAAATTAGGACCTCTGTTGTTGTTGTTTTACATGCCCGGTTATTTAGGCCAGGGTTTGGTAAACGTTTTTTCATAAATGGCCAGATCCTTCCCCTCCTCTGCCTCCACAGAGTCTGCCTGGTAGATCTGCAGGCCAAGAAACATAGCAGCCTTTATGTGGTGCTGGCCTACCAGCAAGAAGGCTGCTAATAGGCTACCGCCATTGTCCAGTACACCATGAACCTGTCTCTTGCTCCACTACCCTTGCTGTAAGATCTTGGCTGAAGCTCGGCCCTAGCGATCTGCTACCTGCCTGCCCATTCTTAGCTCAGAAGCCATATAAAACAACAGACACACTGGGCTAGTATTTGGCCCCTGGGCTGCAATATGCCGACCCCTAATTTAGACATTGTTGTGCTATAATGTTGTCACAGGACAATCTGGCAAAGCAGATGCTTGTGTTTGCAACTATTGCTCATGTTGCTGACGTTGTATTCCAATGAGCTGTCTTTTCATGCCACTCATTTGGGCCTCGCAGGACATGGACAAAACAGCAGCTGTTGCTACCGTCGTTGCAGCTGTTGACATGGCCAGAGAGAGAGAACCTCTTCCAAGTGCTGTAGAGCAGATGGCTAAAAGGACAGCCATGACCGCAGTGCACATTCCGCCTGTCCAGGAGCAGGTAGATATAAAACACAGTGACAATAAATAACACTCTCCCCTTGTTTTCCATTAATACTGCCAATGCAGGCATTTGCAGAAAATGAACAACACATTGGCTAATACGACAAGCAAGCATGTTATAATGATACCGAATCTACCAATGTAAATGTTTATTTTTTCCCCTTTCTGAGCTTAAACTAACTTTTATCCCCAAATATATTTAACTTCATTTGCTTTTATATTTTGCATACTTTTTATATAGGACGATTGATGAAATTAAATGTTATAGCTTGCTTTTTTCTTTCTTTCTTTTCACCATTAAAATATAGGTTAAAAAAGAAGCTGCTATAGTAATTACTGCTACTGCTGAAAAAACCAGAGAGCAAGAAATGATGTTGAGAACCAGAGAAGCAGTTACCACAAAACAAGAACAAATACACATTACTGAGGAAAAGGTGAATAGCTAATTTAGTTTCATCAGCAAGCTTCATTTCCACAGTAAACTATCAGTGAATAGGAGGGAATTCCCCCATCCCTCTCCTCATAACAAGTGCTATGAGAAGTCAACATGCTGAATAGCCATGATATGTTATTTATTTATTTGTATCCCACTTTTATTATTTTACAAATATCTCAAGATGGCAAACTTATCCAGTGCACCTTCCTCCTCCTATTTTCCCTCATAACAACAACACTGTGAGGTGGGTTGGGAGAGATCCTGAGTGACAGTGACTGGCCCAAAGTTACCTAACCAGTGTCCATGCCCAAGAAGGGACTAGAATTCAGTGTCCCCCTTTCTAGCCTAGTGCCTTAACCACTAGACCAAACTGGGTCTCTATGTTGCTGAAGCTGAAAAGAGCCCTGGTGGCGCAGCAGACTAAAGCACTGTTATTAACATCAGCTGCCTGCAATTACTGCAAGTTCAAATCTCACCAGGCTCAAGGTTGACTCAGCCTTCTATCCTTTCAAAGGTAGGTAAAATGAGGACCCAGATTGTGGGGGCAGTAAGCTGACTTTGTATGAATATATACAAAAAGTATGAAGGCTATTGCTTAACGCATTGTAAGCCGCCCTGAGTCTCCGGAGAAGGGCGGCATATAAAATCAAATTTAAAAAAAAAAGCTTATTTATTTGAATCCTATGCCACACCTTGCCCTTTTGCTGATTATGTTCATCTCATGTGCAATGCATTTTGAAAAATATTGTTGTTTGTTTAAATTCAGTCATTAATACACTCTTTTCTCTACCATTAAATTAGATACGAAAAGAACCAGTGAAAGTTCCTGTACCCAGGGTTATAATTGCCGCTGACACATTGAAAGAACAAGAACTGATTTCAAGAGCTAGAGAAGAAATTCCTACAAGAAAGGAAGAAATTCACATTACTCATGAAAAGGTAAATATCAGTTGTGTGGGGGAAAAAAACCCTTCCTCTTTCTTAGTTATAAAATTTATTAGCACTATTAATTAGGCATCCATTTCTGCTTTGATTTGCTTGTTATGAATTTAAAGAATTCCTCTTTAGAAATTATATCTCTAACTTTATACTGTCTATGATTGTAATAAAGATTTGATTTGATTTGACATTCCTCTAGCTTGATATTTTCCACCTATCCCCAATATATATTTGTCATTTCTGACATTCGCAGAAGTCTCTCTAAATCATGTATCTACATTAAATATGACTACGGTAATTACATTGGCCAACTTAGTAA
Organism: Ptyas mucosa; assembly: GCA_012654045.1. Lineage (NCBI taxonomy): Eukaryota > Metazoa > Chordata > Lepidosauria > Squamata > Colubridae > Ptyas > Ptyas mucosa. The sequence goes on along the minus strand of WNWU01000006.1, from coordinate 34,221,062 downwards.
AGAGAAGTTTTGATCTTAGAACCCAGAAATTCTAGAGCTGGGTGAAGGAAACAATAGTACCCTAGTTTTCTTAAACAATTTTTTGAATGGAAAAATGCTTTTGAAATTGTGGGATATTCCAAAAATTGTATACAAACCATGCAGCAACAAACCATTTCCTTAGTAACTCCTGGAATTTTGCTTTGTTCAAACAAATCTAATTGTGTTGGGTGCAATATCCTGGAGTAAACTACTTAGAGGGGGCTGTAAAACACTATGAAATGGTATATAACTCTAAGTGCTATTGCTATTGTTCAAGAAAATGCAGCCCAAATTTTATTTCTCTGGTGGTAAATGCTGTAACATTACTTACTTAAATAACAAACTTAGAAGTCAACATGAGGCTACTGAGAGAGAAAAAAGGAAATATTCAGCAATTTGGAGACACTTCTGAAGAAACACTCTTTTCCAACAAATAAAATAAAATCATGGGGTAAATGTTTCCCCCCACAGCTTTGAAATTCAGCTTGCTCAGTATGCCTTAAAATATTGCATGTCAGCTGCCAGGAGTATGGGATACAAAAAAAGTTATTGGGCAAGTTTCTGGAGTTTAGAAATGACATAAGAACACATGGAAGCAATATTTTCAGGGTACTCTTGCTAATCAAAAATGAGATTGCTGTTCATTTTATTTGCAATCAGTTTTTACCAAATAGTAATTATTGGCACAAATTGTATTGTGTGTAGGGTATTTTACTTTGGACACCCTATCTGATATACCTCTAATGTATTTAAGATTGTAGCTATCTAAAGTGAAATATATAGCCTCACTACTGTCAAGTCTCCAAAACCAAGAAAGACGCGTTGTGATTTCTCCAAGCAGATTTTGTTATTGTTCCTCGCTTATAGACAGAAACTTGCCAAACTAAAGCCAATTACCAACCCCCATAAAGTTTATAGTCTGGAATTGTTAGGGAGGAGCTGTCTTCACCCTCTTTCTCTCACACACACTATCTGAACTGAATTGTGTCTTGCTCTTCTGGAATGCACTCCCTCCCAGGAAGCTCAACTACATTCTCAATGTGGATCACAATCCAGGATGGAGTTTAGTAGACTTATTTATTGTAACACTTAGCTCTCTGAAGAACAACAGCCATATGATGTTTAAAGTTATCTCTGTTATTGAAAAATAATATTAATTTTCAGAGACTCTGGGAAGAGAATCTGATAACTGAAATCCTTTCTTTTCTATCATATGATTAGATAAGAAAAGTTCCTGTGCCCAAGGTGATAATTGCTCCTGAACTACTTAAGCAACAAGAACAGATTTCAAGAGCCAGAGAAGAAATATCAACCAGAAGGGAAGAAATGCACATTGCTCATGAAAAGGTGAATATTATCAATTTTGCACAATTTTCTTTCTGCTCAGTTGCAGACTTTATTTTCACATTTCTTTTTATTTTCCTTCGTTTTCTTGTGAACTCCCTGCAATAGCAACTTTGCTCCCTTTTATAAAAATTATCTTCATTTAGTTAAAACAAAGCATCAATTTAATCCTAGTTAAAATTCCATTGATTCATTCAAAAAACTTATATAGCCACCCCAAAGGAATCCTTCAAAGTTAAAAGATTTAAGGAAAAATGCTAAATAATCCTTTGCCTTCCATCTAGAAAATTTTATGGAATGTATATTTCTTTATTAAGATACTCATATTTTTCAATGCTTATTGGTGGTTTTCAGTCTGATTGTTCTTGCAGATATCAAGGAGAACAGAGGAAAAAAACTTTTCAGTATTCAAATTGTCTACTGAAATTCAGTAACTATTTTTGCTCATTTTTAAAATGTCCCACTGGATTCATTGCTCTCTCTGGATCTTCTTTCAATGGGGTCAATGAGGAAAAGTTTCAAAAGGACATCATTAATAATATATATATGTTAATGTTAGCTTTACAAATCTTTTTTAAAAGAGTTTAGGAACTAAATTTGGTTTGTTTTACAAAAAATACTATTTTCTCCCATAACTTGTTCCACATGGATTTAAATCAATAATTAATGTAAGACATCGTGTTCTTGTGTGGATCTAGAAATCAGTCTGTCTCAAATCAATGTAATTCTCATATCAATTCATACATAAATTCCTTTCAGCCAACTTCATTCTGAAATTTCAAGTCAACTTATCCCAGAGATGTGTTTAATAGATAATTCTATATTATTTTAATGAATTTTTTTCATCTATACAGTATGCCTTGTAAACTCAGTTCAGAAGATAAACTATGTCTGCATATTGATCCAGAAAATACAAACAAAATCTCTTTATTTAAAAATCTGCCCGCCCCCCCCAAAATTCTCTGCAAACTCTGGTTTTCTAAAAGATTGTTCTTGTGTTCTTGTTAAATTTCAAAAATGAAAGAGAAGGCTAGCTTTTCCACTGAAAAGAACCCGTGGTTTACTTCCACTTCATTCATAAATTGTCAGCTTGCCCCGTCTGCATTTTAAGTCACCTTAATTAAATATAAAAAGGCCACGTAGATTAACGTGGAGCTGTATAAAAGACTGCATATCAGTCATTTTAGAATCTGGATAGCATTTCATTATTATTTTTGCCTCTTTGTAATTTTATGCGCTTTACTGCTTCCTGTCTGCTTTTCGCTGCTGTCCCAATGAACATTTTTGCAACACCACATATATAATCACACTTCTGTTTTTACTATAAACATCAGACATGGAAAGAAGTTGTGAAGCCCGTGAAACCTTCTGTACCTAAGGTAGTAATTACAGCTGACAAACCCAAAGTACCTGCACCGGTAGTAAAAACTACAGAGAGAATTTCTACCAAACAAGAAGCACAAGCCCACTTTATCCAAGAAAAGGTGAATAGAACCATTGTTAATGTGATGGTCATTCTCATGTCCCATTCTCACATTGACATGCTCATAATTCTTCAATAAGCCTACTAACTCTTCCATATCTTTTTCTGGTTGCGTTCAGTAAGAGAAATGGGAAATGGCTATTCTTTCATATGATATGCCATAATATATTCACAGCTTCCCTGTCATGGTGTTTGGGGCTTTAAAACTTCATATACTAAACTTGCAGTTTTTTTAACATGTAACTATCCAGTCAGTTAATAACCAAGCGTCGATATTTATCTGCTTCAGGAATTAGAATGTTCTGCAGGGACAGAACATAAAGCATTTAATCTATTAACTTTTCTCTGTATCTATCCATAAACAGAGAACATCTTTTTTTCTGAAATTTTGCTGTCACTATTGTTTGTTTGGAGACATTACGTAACCTAAAACTTATGTTCTTGCTATAATATAATTAGGTAAGACAGGAGACTGAAAAAATTGCCATAGTTCCGAAAATCATTGAGGTTGATAAACGCAAGAAACAAGATATAATATCAAGAACCAGAGAAGAAGCTGCTGTCAAAAGAGAACAAATCCATCTAGTCCATGAACAGGTGAATAGCATTCACCAAAAGAAGACGTTTACTAATACAAATTATTCAAAATTATGCAAACTTTTGACTCAGCCTAGTGCCAATATTTATTTGTTTAGAACTTTGTATAGCTACCAATCTTAAAGTCAAAATCTGGGCTGTTTACATGCCAAAAACAAAATAATATATGCAGCAATAAAAACAAAAGAAATAGTAGTACCATATGGCATTGTTCTTCTCTAACAATTAATATGCATCTCAGAAATTAATTACAGCTCCTACATTGTGTAATTAGAATATTGAGAAAATGGTGCTTCTTTTCTTTGTTTTACTTCAGGTAACAGAATATGATTGAATCTGAAGCCTGAACACCCCTTCTTGAAATTCAGTCTATTTAAATTCCATGAGGGGTATTTTTAAAGTAGATTTATTTAAGGCAGAAATATAAATTAATACCCTAAAAAAGTAAACATTCAAATACATGATTTTGACATATTTGAAATTAAGTAAAAGATCTGTTATAAATGGATAAAGGACTTTCTGAAATGTGTGTTGCAAAATTATTTGTGTATTTCTGACAAGCTTGTGTGTCTGTAAGTCTTCATCAACATGCTATTATATATATATTATATGGTTATCTTTCCTTTCCTTTCCTTTCCTCCTTTCCTTTCCTTTCCTTTCCTTTCCTTTCCTTTCCTTTCCTTTCCTTTCCTTTCCTTTCCTTTCCTCTCCCCTCCACTCTCCTCCCTTCCCTTCCCTTCCCTTCCCTTCCCTTCTCTTCATTTCTTTACATTTGAAGATTGTTAAGGAATGATATACACCATGTTTCCTCGAAAATAAGACCCTGTCTTATATTTTTTTGAACCCTGAAATAAGCGCTTGACCTTATTGCCATGCACTCAAAAGCCCAATTGGGCTTATTATCAGGGGATGTCTTATTTTGGGGGAAACAGGTTATTATCTCAATGAACAGAGATGCAGAAAATATGGAGATATTAAATATCGTATATAATTTTAATTGGCAATGTATGTGCATATGAAGTAAGAAAAATAGAAGGCTGGAAATGTAATGTTTTTGAGTGTTATGTGCTCTATGCTAGCTGTTCTGTCATGAATGTAGCTATGTATCAATGTTTTGCAAATGTTGCCTTTAGATTGATGTTGGCAAAAAGGCTGAAGCTGTAGCCACAGTTGTTCATGCAGTTGACCAAGCACGCATTAGAGAACCCAGAGAACCAGATTATGCCGAAGAAGCTTATTCTGAACAGGCAGTTCTGGACTATGGCTATAAAGAGCATGCTTTAGCAAGACATGTTGTTGAGGTACCACCAGAACCACATGTTGTCACCAAAGAGGTGAAAACTGAGGAGGTTCGAATTCCTCCTAAAATACATGTTGCAGCTGCTGAAATAATGGAAACGGACATATCAACACAGGTTAGGCTCAGTTTTAACCCTGCAGCCATTTCCAATGGCTGTCAAGCTTCTTTGTTTTGTTTTCTTTTTTTCCTATTTGGCAACCTTCTCAATGCCCATTTTATTGGTTAACGTAGATTAAAAGGACTGCAGAAACATCACTCGAAAAATCAATCCATGTGGAACACATACGTCCCCGTACAGCAAGCCCTCATTTTACAGTTTCCAAAATTACCGTTCCTAAACCAGATCATACTTATGAGGTAAGAAGAGAAGGAAGAGTATGTCAGGGAAATAGAGATCTCTACTGAAATAGTTAACCCAGTTCCTTTTTCTACATAAACCAGAATAGAATGAGGCTTAAGTGAAAGAGGGAGGAGAAAATTTCTAATACTGAAACAGTACAGGGGGGCATGCTATTATTTATTATAGAAGGAAATTAATGGGGCTGTTCACCAATTGAATGGCGTCCATTGGTAGAACAGTTTTCCGAACAGCCCCTCTAAATCTCCTTTAAAGCATTCAGATGACCCTCTACAGTAGAGTTGGGGGAGTGTAAGAGAAGGAAAATGACCTTCTGCTATCCTTCCACTATAATTGTATCAGTACATCAATAAAACGGATATTACATGCTCTGGTTATATGAACCAAGCATATTTCAAAATATTGTGTCTGGAAAAGAAGGAACAAGGTAGAGGAAGAGACCTAAAATGCCTGGCATACTCCTTTTCTCTCTGGAAAAATTAAAACATTATTTGCAAATTCTTACTTCCTAAATTAATCAAATAATTCATAGAGTGATAATGTTTGTTCTGTCTTTCAGCTGGTCATGTTGAATACTAAATGTGTATAGGAATTAACATGCTGTATATTTATAATACCAATTATAGTGTACTCATCAAGATTACATGAGTTTTGCTTTTCTTTTTCACCCCTCTCATTTTTCCATTTGACATTTTAATTGCCTCCTTTACAGGTCTCATCATCTAACCATTCCATCTAATCCAATCCATTTTTCCAATACAGAGTTGTGTTACTTCATCATTGTACAGAGGATGACTTTTTAAAAAAAAATCAAATACATGTAAATAATGTTATGGTGGTTGGCTTCATATTATCTCAGACACTGTAGTCTTTCTTTTTTCTCTCTCAGAGAAAGACAAAGTATATGAAAATACAAGTATATTCTGTCTGTTATACTTAATGCAACATGTAAATCCTAGTTACGTAATAGTGTTGTAGTGAAAAAAATCTAGTGTTCTAAATATTGCAGACAAGATTTGTCATTATATCTCCTGGACAAAGATGGAGTGTATGACTTTTATGAGATCAATTATGGCTTCATAGCAAATTATGAACTTCGATTAACAAGATGAATAATACCATCAAACATTTGAATGTAAACAACATTGAAAGATTAAAATATAATTTCGTATTTCAAAAATCCAATAGGAGTATTTCTTAATTGCTTCTTGTAAAAACACAACCAATCGATGAGAGAAAAATAACGTGTGGTTTCTGAAAGGTTAGAACCAAATAGCAGCTGCAAGAAAGAAGCTGTATTTTACCATAACATTTACATATTACATGTATTTATATATACATATAGGTGTGGGTGTGGGTGTGGGTGTGTGTTTGTGGGTGTGTGTGTGTAGCACAGTGGTAACTCTTTTTTTTTTTATCTTGGGATGATTAGGTTTCCATAGCAGGATCTGCTATGGCTACTCTGGAAAAAGAGTTAGCAACAACTTCTGTTCCTAAAATAACTAAACCTGTGAAACGTCCTATTGCAAAGTCTCCTGAACCCAGGGTGATGCCAGAGAAAGTCGTCTCTCCACAGTTCCCTTTTGTAGAGACGCCTGCTGAAACCTATCAGAGGCTTTATGGCGTTGAAGTAAAAAGAGAAATAGGTGTGAGTGTGACAGGTGGACTGGTGCAGGAACGTGAACACGTTGAATTAATGCCAGAAGCTGAACCCAAGGTTGGTCATTAAGCACCTTTCAGTCTTTGCATGCAGAACGATGCATTCTTTATTTCTTTCCTTTTTTCCCCACCAGCCTTCCCCCTTTTTAAAGGTTTCCCTCTCTTCTTACTGACCTTTGTATACCATCTGTGGTGACATTGTTTTCTGTCTCTGAAGACCGTTTCCTCAGAGCGAGCAATAGAAAAGACCCAAACAAGATGGCCATTGGCTTGTTTCTGTTCTCACGCATGCTGCTGCTTGCTGAACAAAATGCTGTGTGACACCAATTAACTTTGTGTAAAATCTCCCTAGGTGATCGAAGTTGCTAGAGTTCCAAAACCTACAGAAGTTCCCGCTACACCCCCATCTATAGTCTCAGTAAGTAATCAATGTTCTGCTGATAGGCAGACTAATTTACTCTGCTGTGATCTTTTGAGTAACTTTTTTTTTAATCATAAAAATATGGTGCAGTTCTACTGCCATCTAGTGTATAGAAAATGGAAGTAGAGAAGATATAGAAACCGATTCTTATATACCTACTTTGCCCTTTGAAATAAAACTGCATGAAGGCATTTCCCCATTCAGTTCAATTGAGAGAGCAGAGCTTCATGTATGCATGAATCTATTCCGTGGGTGAAAATGAATAGTGCAAACTTTGCATATGATACCGATGGCGAATTCAAGCAAGTGACCAGTAGGATCAAAATTAACTATTTTTGCATTAAATAGAAAATGGTCAAGCGTGTATTTAGCAAAATGGAATACAGAACATTTTGAGAATTTGCCATACTAAGCTGACCTTGCAATATTTGTAGTAAGATCTGCAGCATTAACTGAATGAGGATCTGCCATTTTCAAAGTGCCTTTAAAAGAAGACAGAATAATAGAATAACAGAATAACAACAGAATGACAGAGTTGGAAGGGACTTGGAGGTCTTCTAGTCCAACCCCTTGCACAAGCAGGAGACCTTATGCCATTCCAGAACATTGGCTCTCCAGTCTCTTCTTAAAAGCATCCAGTAATGGAGCACCCACAACTCTGAAGGCAAGCCATTCCACCAGTAGTGGGTTCCACTTACCTTCGCTACCAGTTCGGAACTGTGAGCGCTCGCGCACGGCGCTTCTGTGAATGCGCAGAGCGTCTGTGATGATGTCCAGGCGGGTGGGCGGAGCCTCCCACCACCGCCACTACCAGTTTGCCCAAACCGAGGTGAACCGGTAGAAACCCACCACTGCATTCCACTGGTTAAATGTTCTATTGGAAACTTTCTCCTTAGTCTTTGATTAGTTTCCATCCATTGTTTTTTCTCTTGCCTTCTGGTGCTTTGGAAAATAGGTTGATTCCCTCTTCTTTATGGCAGCTCCTCAAATATTGGAACACTGCTATCATGTCACCTCCAGTCCTTCTTTTCACTAGACTAGACAAACCCAATTCCCGCAACCGTTCTTCATATGTTTTAGCCTCCAGCCCACTAATCATCTTTGTTGCCTTTTTTCTGCACTTTTTCCAGAGTCTCTACCTCCTTTTTATAATATGGTGACCAAAACTGGATGCAACATTCTAAGTGTAGTCTTACTAAGGCTTTATAAAATGGTACTTTGTAAAGATGAACCTACCTGGTTCTACAAAATGAAGGGGGGCAATCCAAACTTCTAGTAACTTATTTAAGGTGCCACAAGGTTCTTGCTTGCTCTGTCTATCTAGATGCTGAAAAATGTGACTGTTATGGAGGGAGAGTCCGTCACCCTGGAGTGCCGCATCTCTGCATATCCTGCTCCAACTGTTGCTTGGTACAGAGAAGACTACCACATTGAAAGTTCCATTGATTTCCAAATTACCTTTGAGTCAGGAGTTGCTCGCCTTGTGATCCGAGAAGCTTTTGCTGAAGACAGTGGGAAATTTACTTGCACAGCTTCCAATGAGGCAGGAAGCGTTAGCACTTCATGCTACCTCCTTGTACAAGGCAAGTATGGAGAGAAACAGAGGCCAGATGTTTTGGGTGGGTGCAGTGGTGAAATCCAGATTTTTTTACTACCGGTTCTGTAGGCATGGCTTGGTGGGCGTGGCAGGGGAAGGATATTGCAAAATCCCCATTCCCTCCCCACTTCTGGGGGAAGGATATTGCAAAATCTCCATTACTTCCCCACTCTGGGGCCAGCAGGAGGTGGTATTTGCCGGTTCTCCACAGTACTCGAAATTTCCGCTACCGGTTCTCCAGAACCTGTCAGAACCTGCTGGATTTCACTCCTGGATGGGCGGTCTGTTAAATATACTGTTATATAAGTATAATATCAAAGAATCTTACATAATTGGTTCAATGAGTAGAAACAAACAGGTTATCTTTCCCACTCTAGTTATTGGGTTCACTGAATTGTTAAAGACTATGAATAAAGCAGTCACAAGTCCATTCTTCTGTATCTTTATGTACATGTAATAATTTTTATCATACCCATCAATCCGAAAGCGTGTGGCACTTCAGAGTTTTGAACCAGAGGCTTTAAATCTTCCTCAGCCGTGATACTCAGGAAGATTTTATCACTGGGTGGATAGAAAGACTATTTTTCACCTTGACATTCTAGGGATGATGGCAGCCTTTATGCCCAAAAGGAAAAAAAATAGACATTTTGCTCATGTTTTATTTCCTTCAAATGTATACTCCTCTTCTTGACTGAAACATGCAACTCACCCCAATAAATGTGATCTAAATCCTTCTCAATATCTCAAATAGGTCATGCTTAAAAGGAGAGTTCTTTCATTACTGTACAAAGCAATTGCACCATGTTGCAAGGACAAACTCATTCATCCTATAAATCTAATCCACAGACAAACTATCAAATTGGGCGAAAGCAGCAGCTGAATTTTTTTTTAAAAAAAAACAACACCTGATTTCATTAAACTATTTTAAAGAAGTTGTGATTTGGTTCAGTCATCATCCATTGCTTTGACTGAGGTCAATACAAAACTAATTAGCCAACTGAACATAAAACTCTTCACAAGATGATTGCAAGAGTTCCAATGCAGTGAAAAATGTAGCTTAAACTGATGAGGGAAAATACATTATAGGTTCAGTGACTAATGCTATCCTTATTCAGATTATTTGCACAATGTAGTTTGCACAAGAGAAGGAAGACATTTATTTTGGACAAAATGTAATTTCCTATTGAATCAAAATTAGGAAAGTGGCATGTTAGTCATCACCTTTAAAGCACTCCATGGCTTAGGAGCTGGGTACCTACGAGACCGTCTTCTGCCACCAATAGCCTCCCACTGACCAGTTCATTCTCACAGGGAGGGACTACTCAGGGTACCGTCAGTCAAACTATGCCGACTGGCGACTCCCAGGGGGAGGGCTTTCTCTGTGAGGGCTCCAACCCTTTGGAATGAACTGCCCCCGGAGATACGGAACATCCCTGATCTCCATGCTTTCCGCCGTGCCCTCAAGACCCTGATGTTCCAACAGGCGGGGCTAAACATATGAACATGTGAATGATCTTTTAAAATGTTATCTAATTCTGGGTTTTATTTAATTGACCAAACTAAGTAATAATTTTAATTAGCAATTTTATGATGTTTGTAGGTCTATATTCTTCTTGGTTGTACACCGCCTTGAGTCCTATGGGAGAAAGGCGGTATAGAAATATAATTAATAAATACATAAATAAATAATGTTCTAATTATAAATATATAACAATCCAGGATTCAAAATTATGATTTGATTTAAATTGTATTATCTAGATAAAAAAATGCTCATACTTGGTCAGTTTGAAAACTGATCTTTTTCAAAATTATTCCTAGAAGGAGAATATTCCAAGGTGAATTCTTACATCATCATTATATAATTGAATCCTTTGATTTGCGGCCATTCTCAGTGGCATTTTGTGGGGTATCTCTGCTAGTGATCCATTTTGGAAAGTATTTTGATGCCAGTTTTGTTATTCTTTTGTTTTGAAATAGTCTCAGAGGAATTTGAGACCAAAGAAGCTGTTTCTGCAAAAGAGGTCATCGAAGAAAAACGGTAATTGTTGAAATAATTGTGGAGATTTGGTTTTGTAATGATAGCTAATGTAACAGCATTCACTTCCACTCCTAATTTTTCACTTTTTCTTATAATACATCTAGCTATGTGGAGTCCAAAGACGTAATAATGGCAGAAATTGCTGCAGCAGAAGAAGTACCTGGAGAAGCTGCAGTTCCATTCTTTATAATAAAACCTGCTGTACAGAAGTTAATTGAAGGTGGAAGTATCATTTTTGAGTGCCAGGTTGGGGGCAACCCAAAGCCGCATGTTTACTGGAAGAAAGCTGGGCTTCCAATCACTACAGGCTATAGGTACAATAACATTTTATAGTGAAATGCAATGCCTACATGATGTGAGAACTCCATGCATAAAATAGATGAATTATTATATAATGCTACCCCAAGATATAGTACCTAATTATTTATTATTAGGAAATTGGACCTGAAATTGGAAGATAAACTTCTTTCTCAGATTGCATAATGATGTAACTTTAATGTCTCTGGCCCAAAGTGCACTGGCCATATTATTTACAATATACATATATATATATGTATGTATGTATGTATGTATGTATGTATGTATATGTATATGTATATGTATATGTATATGTATATGTATATGTATATGTATATATATTTACATCTTCCACATCACAATATATGGTGCTTGGAAAAATAGTCTAGGATGGAAGGTGTTCCATCTTAAAGAAATTCTTTAAAATTTCTTCCGGGTGCAATTCAAGGTGTTGGTTACCACCTTTAAAGCGCTCCATGGCATAGGGCCCCAGTACCTTCGAAACCGACTTCTGCCACCAATAGCCTCCCACCGGCCAGTCCGCTCCCACAGAGAGGGTCTCCTCAGGGTGCCATCGGCCAAGTTATGTCGGCTGGCGACACCCAGGGGGAGGGCCTTCTCTGTGGGAGCTCTGTGGGAGGCCCTGTGGAATGAACTGCCCCCGGAAATGCGTAAGATCTCTGACCTCCGTGTATTTCGCTGTGCCCTCAAGACCCTGTTGTTTCGCCAGGCCGGGCTATCAATGTAATGATTTTAAATTGGGGTTTTCAATTTTTGGGGTTTTAAATCTGAGCCGAAATTATTTAATAATTTTAATTATTTTTAATTGATGTTTATCTTTGTGCTTTTAATATGCTATACACTGTTCTGAGTCCTTTGGAAGAAGGGCGGTATAGAAATAAAATTATTATTATTATTATTATTATTATTATTATTATTATTATTATGGGAGGTATTGTGTGAACAGGAATTTATCTTGTGAAACATTTTAGTTTTGGAGGTGCTGTTAAGCCCAAGACATTTGATTGACTAAAGAAGAAAGTTGAATCTCTGCCTCATGTGAAGGTCAAAACTTTGGCAAGTCTGGCTGAACCATTCAGAGACAATATTTTTCCTATCACTTGTGCCCCATTGTTCTGTCTCTTGAAGGAGCAGCTTCCTTTCCAGCAGAATGAGGCCACATTAAGGCTTTCAAACTCTTGAAGCATTTGGTTCTCATTCAGAGACGATAGATTTGAAATTTTTGCCTTTGTAATTCTTCATTCTTAGAGGGCTTGTTTGTTTGTTGTTTCCCTAAAGATACAAAATAATTCATAAAAAAGAAACTGGGGAATGCAGACTTGAAATTTCTATGACTTTTGCCGATGATGCCGGAGAATATACTATTGTTGCTCGTAACAAACATGGGGAAGTTTCTGCATCAGCTTCCTTATTAGAAGAAGGTAAGTGAATAAGAAGTGGTGAAAAGGGATTTTAAAGAACCATGAGGGGAAAATTGATTTGGTAAATACTGCCCTTATTTAAAAGATAACATTATGAGCAAATGGAGTAATTTGAAAGAAAAGCACAATATGGTCCAAGAATAATAAACAGAATCCTGTCGTAAGATTGGTGGCCATATAAAACATTTAGACAAACAAATAAAAAAGCAAACCATAGATTTTATAAACTATATGTGCAAAGCCATATTCTGTGCAGCCAGAGACATCGACAGCTAGCCAAAAGAATGCCAGTGATAAAATGTGAACTGGAACGTCACTATGCATTTACATACTTACATGATTATTAAAGTACTTGTTTATAACTAAAGGTATTATCTGAATACTTCTGGTCAAAAGACCAGGCTGTCCTTTCTGTGCGGCTGAAAGTAATATCTGCATTTTGTTTGGATAACACTTCTAACTATATACAAACCAGGTTGTGGGGAGGTCAATAGCTATGCTGTTCACAGTAAGGAATCATTGAATATGTTCATGCTAGCTTAGACTTGCCACTTATCTTATTAGGTGAATGCAGCTAATGAAGGGCAGGATTTGCGTAGCAAAAAAAAGAAGAGTTAAATTTAATCTTTGGCATTGATCATATTTAATGACTACTTATCTTTTTAGTAAAAGAGCACAGCACTGTCATACTTGGCCAATTATTAATTCCAACATGCACTTCTAATAGCAAGCTACAAGCCAAGAGATTAATAGTTCACACATGTCTCCATAAATTATTTGGAATCAGTGATTTAAAATATTCATTAAAGCCTCTAATTATTACTTAGTTATAAAAAGAGGTAGAATTAATCTCTCCAACTTGTAAACACATAAGTGTTCTGTTTAGCAATGGGTGTTTATAAATGGAAAGTGTTCTGTTTAAAATATGCTGTAACTTGTTAAACTGGAACTATTGCTTATGTAAATGGTTAAGGAATTACCATTAAAGTTCTTGCTAGAATTATTTTTAACTATTTAACTACTTTTTATTTATTTTTTCTTTAGCTGATTATGAGGTCTACCTAAAATCTCAAGAACAAATAATGTATCAAACTGAAGTAACTGCCTATGTTCAAGAACCCAAAATAGCTGCGGTTGCCCCACCCACTTTATACGCTGACTATGAAAAAGAATATGAAAAAGAACAAGCTCTGATTAGGAAGAAAATGGCAAAAGATACTGTATTAATCAGGACATTTGCGGAGGAACAAGTAAGTGTGTCACAGGTTTGTGTGGGTTCATGGGTTTTGGGGTACGACATCATACAAGACTTGTGATGTCATCATTATCACAACAAACCAAGTTTAATTTTAATTGCCATTTCTGGTATGCCAGCAATATGGCAACATTTATTTATCAATAAAGATGACAAATTTTTTTTCCTTTTTTTTTCTATATTCCCACTTCCTTCTATCATGGTTTGAGGCTTAATAGGCATTTTAATGTTACCTATTTCATACAGCGTATGTATGCAACCTACAGAGTTCAGCAAATGTTCAGTATTTGTATGTCTAATTCCCTTCCTATTTTCTATTTAGAGTAAATTAAGGAGATATTCATATTGGTTGGCATTTTCTCTCAAACTAGCCCTGGCACTCTCCCTTACACACAGACACATTCCTAACAGTTAAAACAATTAATCAGTGGAACAACTTGCCTCCAGAAGTTCTGGGTGCTCCAACACTGGAGGCTTTTAAGAAGAGACTAGACAGCTACATGTCTAGAATGGTATAGGGTCTCCTGCTTGAGCAGGGGGTTGGACTAGAAGACCTCCAAGGTCCCTTCCAGCTCTGTTATTCTGTTGTTCTGATCTTTCTATCTCTTGTCTTCATCTTCATTCTCCCACAGAGGCCATCTTCGCTATGTAGATTTCTCCCAAGATGCCCCCTACTTTTCTTCAGTTCTGTGCTCCAGATCACATTCTGATCCATTTCAGATGTCTTAGCCCAATCATCCTAAGAAATAATCAAGCTTTTATCTAAATCCATTTTGCTTTGCCAGCCATTACATGTCCTCCTTCTCTCTTTTTACCCGCTTGTCTTTCTATTTTAAGTCTCTACCTGTCTCCTCCTACTTGTCATTTTAGCAGTAGCTCCCTCTTCCTATGAGAAATCTATTTTTTATGGAAAATATTATCTGTCCTACAGCCAGGGTCTGCTGTCAGTTATTAAGAATAATATTAATAATTTATCAGCATGAGAGGATGCTAGAGAATCATAGGAGACAGCAGTATGTCACAAAATATTTTTTCTCTTTTCAAAATTAGTCACGACAGTGTACATTTACTCTTTCCTTCCTCTTTGTTTTCTTCACAAGTTTTTCTTAATATTGGAATAAATCCTCCTTTTTTTTTTTTGCAGGAGTTCCATATTTCTTCCTTTGAAGAAAGACTTATGAAAGAGATTGAGTACCGGATTATTAAGATTACACTTGAAGAACTTCTTGAAGAAGATGGAGAGGAGATGGTCGTTGACATTCCTGAATCCGAAACCATTGAAGCAGGATTTGAATTAAGACTAAAAAATTACAGAATCTTTGAGGGAAGTGGCGTGACCTTCCATTGCAAGATGACTGGATATCCTTTGCCTAAGGTATGAATGTATTTGCTTTTCAGAAGAGCAAGCAATAGATTATCTGCACACTTCCCAACCTCATCTGGGAAGTTATGGGTGCTCCATCACTAGAGGCTTTTAAGAAGGGACTGCACAACCACGTGTCTCGAATGGTATAGGGTCTATACCAGAGGTCTTCAACCTTGGCAACTTTAAAACTTGTGGACTTCAATTCCCAGAATTCCTCAGCCAGCTTTGGGAGTTGAAGTCCACAAGTCTTAAAGTTACCAAGGTTGGAGACCCCTGGTCTATACCATAGCGGTGGGGGTGGGGGGTGGGGGGCGGGGGGTTCTTGAGGGGGGGCTTGTGCTGGAAGACCTCCAAGGTCCCTTCTAGCTCTATCCTGATAGATTGATTGATCTTCTTATGAAATTGCATTACAGTATAGAAGTAGTAGCCTTTTTTTCCTCTTGTTGATTTTAATATTGGTTAAAATACTTTATGTTTATTACAAGCACTTCAAACAAATGAATCCAAACAGCTTAAAGTTATCAATATATCTGAAGTCTGTTTCCAAACTGATTGTTTTGATAACTGTTTATTCTAGTGAGCTAAACAATTCTCAAATTTGGAACTTTTGCTTTAATATTCAGAGATTCAGAGATTTTACTTTGTTGTGAGATAGATAGATGGATAGATAGATAGATGGATGGATGGATGGATGGACGGACGGACAGACAGACAGACAATAGAAAAATGCACATTAGCAAAGCAGACACAGCAAACGATGTTCTGTAATTTATGGAACTGAAGGTCCTTCTCAAAATTCTCTAACCCTAACCCAAATCCTAAACCTAAGCCTGCTCAAAATTCTTGCCTCTCATATAGCTTTGTAACTTCTTCAATGCAGATTGCATGGTACAAAGATGGCAAGCGTATCAGGCATGGAGACCATTACCACATGGAGATCCTGCCAGATGGCAGAGCCAGTCTACGTTTTCCTGTTGTCTTGCCTGAAGATGAAGGCATTTATACAGCCTTTGCCAGCAATGTCAAAGGAAATGCCATTTGCTCAGCAAAATTATACGTTGAGCCTGTTGGACCTACTGGGTCTCCAGGTTATATCCCATCACCGGAAATGATGAGAAGATATCGGTAAGAATAAGGAACAATCTTGTCTTAATTATGACTTGACTATAGGTAGTCCTCGATTTACGACCACAGTTGAGCCCAACATTTCTGTTGTTAAGTGAGACATTTGTTAAGTGAGTTTTGCCCCATTTGGCCACAGTTGTTAAGTGACTCCTTGCAGCTGATGTTAGTAACCCGGTTGTTAAGTGAATCTGGCTTCCTCATTGACTTTGCTTGTCAGAAGGTCGCAAAGGGGGATCACATGACGTTAGGACATAGCAATGGTCATAAACATGAACCCATTGCCAAGCATCTGAATTTTGATCAGATGATCATGGGGATGCTGCAAAGGGCGTAACTGTGAAAACAGTCATAAGTCACTTTTTTCAGTGGCGTTGTAACTTTGAACAGTCACTGAATGAACTGTTGTACATCGAGGACTACCTCTATTTGGGGCGGCCAATACACCTTTAGATTATAGCCTGAGACAACTGCTTGCAGTTGCACATAGATAATATGTTATGGATTTATTTTTCTGTGAATAAATTTTGAATGTTATGATGGAAGAAACTTTTTTTTAATTTAAAGTTTTTTATTTTTTTAAACAAACAAACATTTAATACATCAGTCATTCCTTCCATGTGACATCTTGGTGTTGTCTCCAATCGTTCTTCTTTTTGTAATTTCTTCTGTCTTCGTTCTCATCGAATCAATTACAACAATTCATCACTAACAAAATATTCTGATTATGGCATTTTTATACATAACTATTAATTTACTTATCTGTATCTCTTTTCTAACCAATAGTAAAATTGATTCCATATCTTAAAGTATTCTGAATCTTCTCTTTCTTTAATCATCAAAATCAATCTAGTCATTTCTGCACAATCTAAAAAAAATTAATTACTTCTCCTTCCAAAAGTATTTTCTCTGCTTTCCAGTGTTGCGCATAAACAATCCTTGCAGCCGTTATTACATGTATAATCAAATAACTATTTCCTTTGCTAATTTTTTCTGGCAGGATACCCAATAGGAACAGTTCTGGTTTTCAATCAATACATTGTTGTATCATTTCTAATGGAAGAAACTTTTCATTGCTGCAGTGTTGTAGAGCCGTAGTTGTTTTGTTTTATAATCATGGAAACAGTGTCTTTATTTTTAATCATTTTTTAAAAATAATTAGGGATTGAACAAATCAGATATTTATAGGGAGGGAGGGCCGTAAATTTATGCCACTAGTAAGAAGACCTTCACCCCAGCTGTTTCCATGCAGGCCTTGTTCCTGCAAGTCATTGATTCCCCCCCTGCCCCCGGCTCCCCATGTAATTGTTTTATTTCATTATGAGGTAGAAATGTTTTATTAGAAATTACAGGTGTGCAGGATGGTATTTATACGCACCACAAACCTTTTGCTGATCAAAAAATTCCTGATTTGCCCTATATTGAGGAAGGCATTCATTCAAGCACAACAACCTAACATATCCTCTTTCAAAATGGCTGAGTTCATAATCTCATGAAGTGTTGCACGAAAATATTCAATTCCCAGAAGATTTTACGATCACATAATATTTCAATATTTTCTTTTCTTTTATATTACAATTGAGATATTCACTTGTGTGGTACAGGGTTTGGCGGGCGCCTTGGTTCTCGAAGCATGATAACAAGAACCTCTAATCAAGGCTGTCCTAAATGTCTATGGAGATTCTCAGTCATCCAGGTTGTAGTTGTCCCAAAGGTGCTTTTTCAAGAGACAACTGGACTTTCTGGTGTTTTTTGAAGACATTTCAGCTTCTGAAGAGCTGAAGAAGCTTCTTGGATGAGAAGCAAAACATCTTCAAACCAGAAACTTCAGCTGCCTCTTGAAAAAGCACCTTTGGGCTGTCCTGAATCCTGTTCATATCCTTCACCATTTCCTGCTCTGTAGATATGTTTCCTTGATTAGCCATTCATTTAATCCAGCCTACAGATAATAAAAAGATAAAGGTTCCCCTCGCACATATGTGCTAGTCATTCCCGACTCTAGAGGGTAGTACTCATCTCCATTTTAAAGCTGAAGAGCCAGCGCTATCCAAAGATGTCTCCGTGGTCATGTGGCCAGCATGACTAAATACCAAAGGCACACGGAACGCTGTTACCTTCCCACCAAAAGTGGTCCCTATTTTTCTACTTGCATTTTTTATGTGCTTTCAAACTGCTAGGCTGGCAGAATCTGGGACAAGTAACGGGAGCTCACCCCATTACATGGAGCCAGGGATTTGAACCACTGAACTGCCGTCTTTCGATCGACAAGCTCAGCATTTTAGGCACTGAGCCACCACGTCTCTCATTATAGATAATATCTATATTCATCATTATAGATAATATCTACTCCTTAATCCTTGTTTATTTAGACAAGTGAATGGCACTTGTTTAGATAAAAACAGAAGCAAAAGGCAAAGGTTACCACAAATATTTTTTGTTTTGCATGATTCTAGGCATTTTCAGAGACAGCGTAAGTTATGTTTTAATTGTATTGCTATCATATGCTGCATAGGGACCTTTACTGCATACATAAATATTTACCAAGTAGTAAAAAGCCCCAACCTTACAGCATCAGACTTTGTGTACCATGTTTAGAATAAAAGAACCGACTCTAGTGAATAATGAGACAATACCTGATACATGTGACTATACATGTTAACACATTACCTTTTCAGATCTCTTTCTCCTCGATCCCCAAGCCGTTCCCCTGCACGCAGTTCGCCTTCACGCTCTCCTGCACGCAGGCTGGAAGAGACAGATGAAGCACAGCTGGAAAGGTTGTACAAGCCAGTATTTGTGCTGAAGCCAACTTCATTTAAATGTGCGGAGGGACAGACGGCAAGATTTGACCTCAAAGTTGTGGGTCGACCAATGCCAGAGACGTACTGGTTTCACAATGGTATGAAAGCTTTCTACTGATCACGTCATCTTCTGTAAAACCCAAGATTCACTTAAAAGGAAGTTAATGCTCAGTCTGAAATGAGATCTGTATTTGTATCCGCAGGTCAGCAAGTTCTTAACGATTATACCCACAAAATAGTGATTAAGGAAGATGGCACACAGTCCATGATTATTGTTCCAGCAATGCCTTCTGATTCAGGGGAATGGGTTGTAATTGCTCAAAACAGAGCAGGAAAAGCATCCATTTCAATGACCTTGACAGTGGAAGGTATTTATTTTATTAATGTAGGGCAGAACTCGATTTCATAGAGGGCTGCATCAGAGTTGTGTTTGACCTTGCGGGCCGGGGTGGGCATGGCCATGGTGGATGTGACTAGTATGACGTCACTTATGTTGGGGGCACCTGCGGAGGCCCAAGCGATCTGCTAGCGAAAACAGGTTCCCAAGGTCCGTTTTTGGCTGTGATGGCCTCCTGCAACCCTCTGTCAGTGAAAATGGAGCTTGGGAAGGCCGCACTGCAGCCCGCCCGAGCTCCGTTTTCACTGGCAGAGGCACTGTGGCCTGCTCCTTCACTGTTTCCAGGGCGGCCCCACGGGCCAGATCTAAGCACCCTGCATGCCGGATCCAGGCCCCGGGCCTTGAGTTTCCCACCTCTGATTTAGGGGATGGCTGGGATGTTTCTGGTTATAATTTTGTACCTGTATTCCTCTGATAACTTGTTTCTTTGTCTATCATAGCTAGGGAACATTTGGTAAGACCGATGTTTGTAGAAAAACTGAAGAATACGAGTGTCAAGGAAGGAGATAAACTGGAAATGAATGTGAAAGCCCGGGGAAACCCTAATCCTGACATTGTGTGGTTAAAGAACAGTGACATCATTGTTCCCCACAAATACCCCAATATAAAGTAAGTCTTATAAATAGAATGAATAAAAGTGTTCTGCTTATAATGTCGTCAAAGCTGTATCATGCATACTCCTAACCATTGCAGAAAATTAGCATTGAGAAAATTAAGGGGTGCTCAGAATATTTTTCAGGAAGACTAAAATAATAATATACTATGCCTCTTTTTGATTAAGCGATTCATTCAGAATTCAGTAATGTTCTGAACAGGTTTCTCAATCTGATACAATTTAGATAAAAGATATATACAACTCTTTTTATCCCCGGCAAACATACAGGTAGTCCTTGACTTACAGCCATTCATTCATTGTAACCATTCAAGGTTACAATGACACTGAAGGAATAGCTATTATCACCAGTCTTTAGAGTTTTGGAATCCCAGCAGCCCTGTGGTCATATCATTGTGATCTGAGTGAATGGCAACCTGATTGCACTTATGATCAGTTGCTACATGCCCCACGACTGCCATATGCAATCTTTCATGCCGGCTTACCCTAAAAGTCAAAGGAGAAGCTGGCAGGAAAGATCAGAAGTCACTGAGATAAGTCTCCCCCACATGCACACTCTTCCCAGCACCTGTTCATGCTTCAGAGGCCACTTAGGCACTCCTGTGCACCCTATCTGACCCATGTCTATGGAGATTCTCAGTCATCCAGGTCATGGTTGTCCCAAAGGTGCTTTTTCAAGAGGCAACTGGACTTTCTGGTTTTTCTTTGAAAATGTTTTGCTTCTCCTCCAATCACAGCTGAAGAAGCTTCTTGGATGAGAAGTGAAACATCTTCAAAGAAAAACCAGAAAGTCCAGTTGCCTCTTGAAAAAGCACCTTTGGGACTACCTGACCCATATGGCTCCTCTCGCATACCCCTGCACACCTTACCTAACTTGTACGGTGCCTCTCATTCATGCTCGCATGCCCTACGTTAGTCATTTAGTGACAGAAATACTGATCCCAGTTGTCATTTTAATTTGAAGTCTACCTACGTTGCTCTAAATGCTAGAAAATAGAAGGGTGCTGTAAACAACATTTATAATCAATTTAATTGGTTGAAAACTTCTGTTCAAAACATTACTTAACTCTCCCCATTCTCATTTTCAGAATTGAGGGAACAAAAGGCGAAGCTGCCTTGAAGATTGAGTCCACAATTAGACATGATGCCGCATGGTATACTGCAACTGCCATTAATAAAGCCGGACGTGACACTACACGATGTAAAGTGAATGTTGAAGTTGAATTTGCTGAGCCTGAACCAGAAAGAAGGCTAATCATTCCCAGAGGGACCTACAGAGCAAAAGAAATTGCGGCACCAGAATTAGAACCTCTCCATTTGCGTTATGGTCAAGAACAATGGGAGGAAGGAGACCTATATGACAAAGAAAAACAACAGAAGCCATTTTTCAAGAAAAAACTCACTTCCATAAGGCTCAAACGCTTTGGGCCAGCCCATTTTGACTGTAGACTCACACCTATTGGTGATCCAACCATGAGAGTAGAGTGGCTACATGATGGCAAGCCTTTGGAGGCAGCAAACAGACTTCGGATGATTAATGAATTTGGATATTGCAGCCTTGACTACGATATTTCCTATCCCAGAGACAGTGGTGTGATTACATGCAGGGCCACAAATAAATACGGTACAGACCATACCTCAGCAACTCTCATCGTTAAAGATGAGAAAAGCCTGGTTGAAGAATCCCAGTTGCCAGATGGCAGGAAGGGTCTTCAGCGCATTGAAGAGTTAGAAAGGATGGCACATGAAGGGGCCGTTACTGGCGTTGTAGAAGATCAAAAAGTGAAACAAAAGCCAGAAATAGTTTTGTTTCCTGAACCTGCAAGAGTCGTTGAAGGTGAAATTGCACGATTCCGTTGTCGGGTGACTGGTTACCCGCAACCAAAAGTCAATTGGTACCTCAATGGACAACTTGTTCGTAAAAGTAAAAGGTTTAGACTTCGTTATGATGGAATCTACTACCTGGACATTGTGGACTGCAAAACCTACGATACAGGTGAAGTGAAAATATCTGCAGAAAACCCCGAAGGTTCAATTGAACATTCAGTGAAGATTGAAATTGAACAGAGAGAAGATTTCAGATCAGTACTTCGTCGGGCACCTGAGCCTAGACATGAAGCTCCAACAACAGAGCCTGGAAAACTTCTGTTTCAAGTCCAAAAGGTTGACAAGCCAGTTGAGGCAACGACCCAAGAAGTGGTGAAGCTGAAAAAGGCAGAAAAAGTCAGCCATGAGAAAGTATCTGAAGAATCTGAAGAGCTCCGCAGTAAATTCAAACGCAGAACTGAGGAGGGCTACTATGAAGCTATCACTGCTGTGGAGCTTAAATCTCGTAAGAAGGATGAATCATACGAAGAGTTGCTTAAGAAGACAAAGGAAGAACTTCTCCATTGGACCAAGGAGTTAACAGAGGAGGAAAGGAAAGCCTTAGAGGCTGAAGGCAAAATCACTATTCCAACTATCAAGCCAGAGAAAGTTCAACTTAGTCCAAGCATGGAGGCTCCCAAGATATTAGAGCGTATACAAAGCCAGACAATAAGTGAAGGAAGGGATGCCCACTTCCGTGTTCGTGTAGTAGGCAAACCGGATCCAGAATGCCAGTGGTTCAAAAACGGTGTGCAGATTGAAAGATCAGACCGCATCTATTGGTACTGGCCAGAAGATAACGTTTGTGAGTTGGTCATCAGAGATGTAACAGCAGAGGATTCTGCCAGCATAATGGTGAAAGCTGTGAACGTAGCCGGTGAAACCTCCAGTCATGCTTTCTTATTAGTACAAGGTAAGGTATACACCTCTTTTTCTGTCTCATTTTGGCTTTCATGTCATCATGCTCAAACCTTCCATCCAGGGGTGAAATGCTCCTGGTTCGGACCGGATCGCCCATGCCCATGCCCATGCGCGATAATCAGAGGCTTTTTTTTTACTTTTAAAAGCATTTTTTCTACAACTTCTTCAGCCAAAAAAATGCTTTTAAAAGTTAAAAAAAAAAGCCTCTGATGATCGCATGGCTCAGCTGGGATCATCAGAGGCTTTTAAAAGCATTTTTTTCTGCAACCTCTTCGGCCAAAGAGGTTGTAGAAAAAAATGCTTTTAAAAGCCTCTAACGATCCCAGCTGAGTTGCCTGATCGTCAGAGGCTTTTAAAACCATTTTTTTCTGCAACCTCTTAAGGTTGTAGAAAAGATGCTTTTAAAAGTTAAAAAAAAAAGTTGGTCACGCTCACCCAGTCACCTTAACCCCCGCCCCCACCAATCCACGCCCACAGAACCAGTAGTAACAAATTTTACATTTCACCACTGCTTCCATCCCTCTTCAATATCTTTCTGTTGTTTTGGCAGCCAAACAGCATATAGTATTTATCCAGGAGTTACAAGATGTCACCGCTAAGGAGAAAGATTCGATGGCAACCTTTGAATGTGAAACCTCTGAGCCCTTTGTTAAAGTGCAATGGTACAAAGATGGGATAGAGATATCTTCTGGAGACAAATACCGAACACATTCTGACAGGAAGGGCCATTTCCTTTCCATACTAATGATCGACAAGTTTGATGAAGATGATTACAGCTGTGCCCTTGTGGAAGACGAATCTGTAAAAACAACAGCCAAACTAATTGTAGAAGGTGAGGACAGAAATAGTTTTAACGCATGCTTTTTTTGCCAATATATCTTTGTATAGAAATGACATATGAGCTGTGCTGTTCAGTGGGAGTTTATCCAGATTTTTCATCCTATCATTCTGAGCTTCTCTGAATAGCCATAATACTGGAAGTCCTTGACATATGACTTTTAATGGAGCCTGCACATTAAATTGTATGTCACGAAAGCTGTAAAATGGTTCAATCACATGGCCAACCCAATTTTATGACCTTTTTTGTGGCAGTCGTTCAGCAAACAAGGCAGTCGTAAAATGAATGCAGCAATAATTAAATGGAAACCATAGTCTTTAAGTGAACCTATTGTTTGCTAAGAAGTAGGGCTTTTTTTACTAAAACTAGAAGTAACTTCTGGTTACTTCTCGACAACACTTTTCGGCAAAAGTGTTGTAAAGCAAGGTCACATGACTGCAAATGGCCACAAATGCAGCTGTATTGCAGACTTCCTGAAGTACCATCACAAGTACGATGACTGTGGGGTCGGGTCCACCTGGCAGAACTTCTGAAGCAGTTCATAACTCCCATTTTCCAGGTAAACTGTAACTTCAAACAGTCACTAAGTGACCAGTCGAAACTCAAGGATTACCTGTACTTATTTTCATTCTGCTATGGTTATTGTGTGATGGGATTAGTTTGTCTTCTATCGTTGTGGTTAAATTTGTATACCACCTAAACATCTAGATTCAGGATGGCTTTCAATGCAATTTACAAAAGGCATCCACAGTAAAAAAATAAATAAATCACACACATGGTTTACAGAGTCAGCATATTGCCCCTAACAATCTGGGTCCTCATTTTACTGACCTCAGAAGGATGGAAGGCTGAGTCAACCTTGAGCTGGTGAGACTCGAACTTCTAAACTACTGGCAATTGGCCATCAGCAGAATTAGCCTGCAATAGTGCAGTCTAACCACTGCGCCACTACGGCTCTTCAAACAAGCTTTCTTTGGTTCCTTTTACAACATGCTAAATATGAGTAACAAATGATGCCCGGCTACTTTTGGAGGTGCATTGTTTATATAAAATCTAAAGAAACCTAGGGGACAGGGTATAGCCTAAACTAGCCGTAAACAATTGTGAAACCAGGCACTTTAATGAAAATTATGTGTAAATTAAGATAGTTTTCAAATAAAATAAAATTTTGCTAGAAACAGTTTTATTCTGATATCTATTATACCATCTAAAGTTACCAGCTTTCGTTGTTAGTTATTGAAAACACTTTAAAATGTACCATATGTTTAATGCAGTTGGGGAATTTTCATAACATTTACTGAAATGTCTATACTTGGATGTAGGTGCTGTTGTTGAATTTATAAAAGAATTGGAGGATATCGAAGTTCCAGAAACCTTCTCAGGGGAACTAGAATGTGAAATTTCGCCTGAAGACGTTGACGGAAAGTGGTATCATAATGGCACTGAGTTGACATCCAATAATAAATATGTAATAACCTCACGCCGAGGTCGTCAGATCCTTACAGTTAAAGATGTTGCTAAAGAGGACCAAGGAGAGTATAGCTTTGTGGCAGAAGGGAAAAAGACCTCCTGTAAACTGAAGATGAAACGTAAGTCCATCCACAAAAACTGATCCTACCTTATAAATATTTCATACCCACCGTTTCTCGTCATGAATAACTGTGTTGTGTTTTTTTATTTCATATACCTCAGCGCGTCCCGTGACTATCCTTCAAGGTCTGTCTGATCAGAAAGTCTGTGAAGGCGATATTATACAACTTGAAGTGAAGCTCTCCCAAGAAAATGTTGAAGGTGTCTGGATGAAGGATGGCGCCGAAATTCAACCAAGTGATCGTATACACATGGTCATAGATAAGCAGTCCCATATGCTCCTAGTTGAAGATGCAACCAAAGAAGACAGAGGAGCCTACTCCTTTAACATCCCTAGTCTTCTTCTTGTAACATCTGGCCGCGTTTCTGTTTCTAGTAAGTTTGGAAGTTTCCTTGGGAATCTTGTAACCATATCCTATATAGGCAATATTAAGGCAATGCAAAAATGAAGTAATAAGTACTAAATAAAAGAGATCTAAGGAAATGAGAAAAAAAAGGACAGGAAATCTGGCATATTTTCTTGTTGCTGCAGCATGGAGGTATTTTATTAATTTTTAAGACATATGTTCTCATTACATCACTTTCATCTCATACCCGATCTGCCGCCAAGAATTGTCGTACGCAAAACTTCCCATAAAGACAATCTAGCGAACCTTTGGGTTAAGACGGGGAAGATATGGTGAGGGACATCATCTGTTTAGGGTTAGGTTTAGTTGCCCTAGCAAGTCTGTTATGGATATGTCCTCTTTCCCTCTGGCTGCAGAGCACTGGGCCTCCATATTGGTTTTGGTTATAGGAACACCTGGACTTTTTTTCTCTCTACAATATTGAATTTCCAGGAGACTGAAAGACTTTCCAGGCAGGAACCCTGCTATTTGGTGTTTGTGTATCTTGTTTGCATGTGTATTTATGGACATGCATACTGGAGAAATTATAAAGGAAGTATATGCACAAAAACAATTGCAGAATGGGGGCAGTGGTGGTAGGAGATAGAAGAGATGAAAGAGGGAGAAAAAGTTTTTTGGAGTTTTTTCTTAATCAAAACTGATTTGGGAGAGAAATTACTTTTAGGGGAGGATAGGAAATAATGATCTAGAAATACAATTCCACTGAGAGCAATCAGCTCTTCCAGTCCCTCAGGCAGAATTTTGCAGGAATAGGGCTGGGGGGGAGAGGGGGTAGCATAGGTATATCAATCTTCTATTTCCCATTTTCATAGATGATGCCACCTGGAAATTGCCTAGATTACAGTGTACAAATTACCTCCAGAAGACACATCGATGAGTTTGTTTCATGAAACAATAGATCTCTCAGCCCCGCTGATGAGGCACTCTAAAGATAGACTGTGAGGGCAGTTTATATCAATATACTTTCCTCCCAACTAAAGAGCAGGAAGAAAACGTATTAATATGACCCTGAGGAAGAATCTTAAATCTGGAATGCTTGAAATGTAACACTTTTATGATGGCCATTTTATGCTATTTGCAGGTGTGGAGATAATTATTCCTCTGAAAGATGTCCATGCTATTGAAGGCACAAAAGCCATCCTTGAGAGCAAAATTTCTGTCCCTGATGTATCTTCCTCCAAATGGTATATAAATGATGAACAAATAAAGCCCGATGACCGTATACAAGCAGTCTCCAAGGGCATGAAGCAACGACTTGTCTTTACCAGGACATATGCATCAGATGAAGGACAGTGTAAATTAGCTGTTGGCAAAGTTGAAACCAGCTGTAATCTCATAATTGAAAGTATGTATTCTTCAAACGTGCAGCCATTCTGCTCATGCAAAGATGTGAAATAGGAATTCAAGACTGTATACATAACCCCCTTATGTATTTATTTTAAACAGAAATTAAGATCATTAAAGGTCTTCATGATATCACCTGTACTGAAACCCAAAACGTCACTTTTGAAGTTGAGCTTTCCCATGCTGGGATTGATGTGCTATGGCATTTTAAGGACCAAGAAATCAAAGCCAGCCCCAAGTACAAGATAGAGGCACATGGCACAATATATAAGCTGACAGTAATCAACATGATGAAAGATGATGAAGGCGAATACACATTTTACGCTGGAGAAAAGAAGACCTCTGGGACACTGGTGGTAGCAGGTTAGTTGCATGCAATGTTTGTTTGTGATGGTGGCAACTATCTTTAGTTGGGGCATAGGATGAGGGGTGGAGTTTCATTCTCCAAGCTTGTGGGTTAGTTTCCAAACATTTCATTACCAGGCTAGGTAACATCTTCAATAGAATTTAGCTGAAGATGTTACCTAGCCTGGTAACAAAATGTTCGGAAACAAACCCACAAGCTCAGAGAATGAACCTCCACCTTCATGAATAGAATGTATTGATTTTCTTTTTAAAGTTACATTTTATGTATCTATCTGTATCTATCTATCAGTCTGTCTGTCATCTATCTATCCATCCATCCATCCATCCATCCATCCATCCACCTACTCACCCACCCACCCACCCACCCACCCATCCATCCATCCATCCATCCATCCATCCATCTATCTATCTATCTATCTATCTATCTATCTATCTATCTATCTATCTATTAAATTTGTTTGCTGCCCATCTCACTTTGAAGCAACTTTGAATAGCTTACAACATGCCCAATCATTTGTTAAGGTGCTTGCAATTAATTTCATTGTTACAAGTTGAAACTTACAAAAAATCAGGGTGAATCTAGGGGACAAAATGTCAGGATATTCCTTAACATTGCTAGAGGAAGCAATCTTCCAGGACTTTCCAAACTCACTGAAAGAGCCAGGTACCTTTTGGGCAATTCTAGGTAGGTAATATAGGACAATAGCTTTTAATGGGACTAAAGATTTTCAGTGTTTGAATATATCACTTCCTCTTTTTTACTTAGTTTTAATTTTCTATCATGCCCCATGGAAACATTGGGGAGGAAATAATTTCTTGGTCATCATAACCAGGGATACACAATTTTGTGGAGGTGAAGTCCCCCCCCCCCCATTTTTGAGTAGTGTGCCTAGGATATGTTGCAACATGAAGACCAAAACAAACAAACAAAAAAGATCCCTTTAGTTTAGTGTTACTTTTAAGTAAAATGAAATATAAGCAATAGGATTACTTACCAACCATCCATTTAATAATATTTAATTTAATAATCCAGTACACACATTAAATGCTGCAAGACTTTGCAAGTCTTTAGGGGCAGTATCCAAGGCCTTTGGAAGCTGCTGATTGTGCACCTCTGGTGCAAATCCAGCCAAGTGTAGTGCGGTTCCATTAGCATTTCATTTTCCTTTTTTATGACCACCTTTCCACAGGTCAGTTACAGAGCATGTTGCAGAGCTCTGGAGCACATTTTAGAAGGCAACTATATTTACGGATAGAGCCAACCCTATGCATTCCATGGTTGGGGGGAGGGGACCAGCAAAGATACATAGCTCCACACAGTATCTAAGGTCACCTAAGTAATTTTAGCACCTAGATAGAAAAATCTACTCAAGCAATAAAACCGAAAATTAACCTTTTTTGCCATTTCATATCAGTCACCTGAGAAGGCAACTATATCTAAAAGTAGGTTTGGACTTCCAGTATAGTGACAGAAGGTCACTGCTTTTATAGACAGGAATTACCACAGGAAAAAGAATTACCACATGCTTTGGAGGGTACCTGAGGGATCACCTTTTTTGAAGAGTTTCTACCCATCCAATTAGATCAAATAGTATTGGCATGCTGCAGATTCCATCAAATAATGTCAGCTGATGGGGGCTAGAAGACAAGCATTTCCCATAGCAGCCCCTGCTCTGTGGAACATCTTCCCTCCGGATATTAGAATGGTCCCAACCCTGTTAGCCTTCTGTAAAGTTTAAAGACCTGGCTATGCTCCCGACTTAGGTGCCAAGGGCCCCCTGGCTATATTTTTAACAGGACAGATATCTTGTTTGTATGTACTCGAACTAGATGTTTTAATGGCTGTTGTGTTGAAACGGTTTTTACTGTTTTTATTGTTTTAAAATGTTTTTAAGATTTTAATTGTAGTATGTGTTTCTGAATTGTGAGCCACCCAGAGTCGTTAGCCGAGATGGGCAGCTATAGGAATTAAATAAATAAATAAATGAAAATGAAATGAAAGTGGAATCAAACTGAAGACCTATGCTGTAGATAAACATTCTCCTTTTCCCTTTCTTTCACAGGTGGTGCCATTTCAAAACCCCTCACTGATCTCACAGTAGCTGAGTCCCAGAAAGCTATTTTTGAATGTGAAGTAGCCAATCCTGAATCTGTAGGCCAATGGCTGAAAGATGGAAAGCCGCTTACTATGACAGCTCGCTGCAAAAGCGAATCTGATGGGTTGAAGCGGAGACTTGTTATCCCAATCAGCAAACTGGATGATGTTGGGGAATACACCTTCCAAGTGGCATCTTCAAAAACATCAGCTAAGCTGAAGGTTGAAAGTAAGTAATCGAGGAAACCTGGGCTTTAATACAAGGGTTTTAATTGTGGGCCAAATTGATTTAAATTGGATTTTAATACTGTTTTAAATTTTGTATTTTTTGTATTTTATTAATTGGCTGTTCACCGCCCCGAGTCCTTCGGGAGAGGGGCGGTATACAAATATAATAAATAATAATAAAATAATAATAATAATAATCTCAGATAACATGTATTTGTTATCTTACTTGATTCTTGATTTTTTTTCCTGGAATTTGAGACCATGGTTCTAAATAGATATATCTCTGAGCATAGTGGGTTTATTTTTGAGTGGATATGTATAAGCATATTTAGTATTTTTAATGTCAGAATCTAATATTGTTAGTTCCATTTTTAATGTCAAAATCTAACATTGTTAGTTCCATCTTTAGTTCCTAAGTGGAATAGGATTTTTCAAATGTACCATTGTGAAACAGATAAAAGGCAGTATTAGACAAAGAAGTATGAGATATAAGTTTCACTCACTCCATATAAAGAAAAATAAGAGGTGGGGTGGGGGTAATAAAAGATAACCACCTATTCCAACCTCCCTAAGGCCCACCCAAATTCTCTTCTGAAGGTCCCTCCAGAATGAAATAGCCTGTGTGGAGGGAAAAATGAGAAGGAAGGAGACCAAAAACTGAGCAGAGCAGTTTCTATGAGCAAGTGGGAGACAGCTGTTGCTTCCTTTTTACCTCATAGCCTCTCCCGGGCTAGACTTTAACTGTACATCTTGGTCCCCCAATTGTGCATAGCTTAACTAGACTGCTAGGCTTGAATTTGGCTGAATTCTCTCAGACACTTGGCAAAACATGATTAGATAAGAATCTTTATTATAAATTAGAATGAAGACATATTAAGCAGCTGGTTGTCCCTTATGAGTGGGAGTGTGCCGTTCCCTTCTTATGCCCACAGAAAGGTCAACCCATTTTGTCTTCTTCAGGCCTGTCCCACATTGTACGGTTGTTCAACAACTGACATTTCTGTCCTGAGAATCACCAGCTCCTCACTTATTTTTCATATTATTTTATAAAGTCTGGGTACAATATTAGATTTGCATTAGACACGTAACTATTCATTTTATAATTCTTTGTCTCTTCTTTTTAAATAGCTGTCAAGATCAAAAAGACACTAAGGAACCTGACTGTGACAGAAACACAAGATGCAGTATTTTCAATAGAACTTACTCACCCAAATGTGAAAGGTGTTCAGTGGACTAAAAATGGTGTCGAGCTACATTCTAATGAGAAATATGAAATCAAGGTGGAAGGAACTACCTACACACTGAAAGTGAAGAACTGTGCAGTAGTTGATGAATCAGTTTATGGTTTTAAACTGGGAAGAATAGGAGCAAATGCAAGACTCCATGTTGAAAGTAAGTCAACCAAGTAGACTGAAGTAAATTTGATGGCATTAATAGTCAAATGACAAAAAGCACAATTGCTCTTAATAAGCATATTGATTCACATTCTCTTATTATATCCTGGAGATACTCAGAAAAGGAGATAATTGTAACAGCACATGTGCATATTATGGCCAGTGGTGCCTCTTTCAACCGCCTCCATTTTAAACTCTGAAAAGCCACCCATTACTTGTCCCTTTTCTAAGGCCAATATCTTAGTTGGGAATTAAAGTCAAGTATCATGACTAAATGTTTGCTAATTTCTTCCTTCAGCTGTTAAAATCATTAAAAAGCCAAAGGACGTGACTGCTCTGGAGAATGCTGTTGTTTCCTTTGAAGTGAGCGTATCTCACGATGCTGTGCCTGTGAAATGGTTCCACAAAAACATCGAGCTCAAGCCAAGTGACAAATGCAGAATGAGTTCTCAAAGGAAAGTTCATAAACTGACCCTGCAGAATATATCTCCTGCTGATGCTGGAGAATACACAGCGGTTGTGGGACAACTGGAGTGCAAAGCTAAGCTTTTTGTGGAAAGTAAGTTTTTTTTAAAAAAAAAAGCCTTCTGCCTAAAATAGATTTTAAGTGCCATTAACAAATGTCACACTGGAGGACATTTGTCTCACTTTACTTTTTAATATTACCTTCCGCAGCGGTACACATTACAAAGACCATGAAAAATATTGAGGTTCCAGAGACTAAAACTGCCTCTTTTGAGTGTGAGGTGTCTCATTTCAATGTACCTGCTGTGTGGCTGAAAAACGGAGTGGAAATTGAAATGAGCGAGAAGTTTAAAATAGTCGTTCAAGGGAAGCTCCACCAGCTTAACATCATGAATACCAGCAGTGAAGATTCTGCGGAATATACCTTCATCTGTGGGAATGATAAAGTTAGCGCAACCTTAACTGTCAAACGTAAGTTTGAAACTGGAAAGAAGAAAGGATATTTTATAGGAGCAAAGATTATTAGGCCAGTACAGCATCTTGAACAAAAGCTAGAGCAAGCAAAAAATGGACATGTAGAGCAGAAATGAGGTGCTTTCCTTTGGTCTGAGGGTTGACCATGTTTAGTGGAACTGTAGGGAGTCCCTCCATTTCTTGGTGGCCATTCCAATCTTGTCAGAGTTGAAGAATGAAATGCAGCAAACAAATAATTAAACCTTCCTTGGGGGAAGGATTCAAACAATTAATTTTTATTCCTCCAGTTATTTGTTGCTGTGATCATAAATATCTATTATTATTATTAGCCACTAATTCTAATCAGTTATCTAGGTCAACAACACTGAATTAATCTTTCACTGATTATTTCTTTTCCACAGCTGTCCTTATTACATCTATGCTGAAAGACATCAATGCTGAAGAGAAAGATACAATCACTTTTGAAGTCACTGTCAATTATGAAGGCATCACATATAAATGGTTGAAAAATGGGGTGGAAATAAAGTCCACGGACCGATGCCAGATCCGAACAAAGAAACTTACGCATTCACTCTCAATAAGGAATGTCCATTTTGGAGACGCTGCTGAATACACATTTGTTGCTGGCAAAGCAGCATCAGCAGCAACTTTATATGTGGAAGGTATTCCTTCTTTTTGTACACTTTATAATTTTTGGCTTCTTTACATAGATGTGTTCAGGGTGGAAGCAACCCAGTCAGAACTCAAGCTGCATTTATTCATATCAAGGCAGGCCTACACATGATCCTCAGCTAACACACATTGATTCAGCATAGATTAGCTTTCAGAAACTATAATATTGGATTTGTCTCAATATCTGGTCTAACATTAGTCAACAATGATCTACCATATATATATATGATCACAGTGGTGGGATTCAAGTAATTTAACAACCAGTTCTCTGCCCTAATGATTTCTTCCAACAACCAGTTTGCCAAACTGCTCAGAAAGTTAACAACCGGTTCTCCCAAAGTGGTACGAACTGGCTGAATCCCACCACTCTATGATCATATATTGAATTGATAAGCTGTAATTGAAACTTGTTTCCAGCATAGGCAGCTGTAACTAAACCAGGCAACATCAAATTCACCATAGTTTTCATAAACCACAAAATCACCACTTTCAGATCCGGACCATTCTAGAATATTCTGTCTTATTCCATAGCTGGGAAACCATAACTTTTGCTTCAGTTATGGTTGGCTTTTTCTCATCTTTTTGTTCTTCAAAATTAACTGTGGGAAATCGCCAAGGATCTATCAGTTTTCCTACCTCCACTAAATCTTGATATAATCTGTTTTTCTCTTTATTTATTTTATGTCATTGAGATAATATGACTAGGTCAGATATGGGTGAAATATAGGACTCTCGGTCACTTTGTTAATATTTAATGCAAGAAAAAAATCACTTTTTTAACATAACTTAAAATAGGTTGTATAATAGGTTAACTTAATACTGCCACATGTCTGTAATCTGTACTTGAATTCTGTGGTACCAACTACATTCTTGTATATCTGCCAAAAGTATTCTAAGCTTTATCTCTGAATCTCCCCAAAATGTATCCATTCACCCACTTCCAAATTCCTCTCTCTTCAATTTTGTCCTCCTTATAGAATATAATAGGGAGGGGGTGCCTTATGTTCCATCGTTCCATCATCAGAAGCTGAAACAGTGGTTAATGAGACTTTTTGATTTGTTCAACATTGCAGAATAGCTTCGGTAGAGGCAAAAAAGCTTATTCATCTCTTGGCTAATTAAGCTAAGATATGAATGTCCAAATGCAGATAATATGCACAATTACAGGGTACTTCCTGTACTGGAAGTCAGTTACTAGAAATTTCTATATGTATATAATTAATTGAAATTATTCTTATCTGCTTTTAAAATAGTATGTAATATTAAGAGTCATTCACTCCCTCCCACCCACCCGCAAACTATGGTAAATTGCTATGGTTAATAATGCAGAAAAACAAGGAAGAAGTAAAATAGAACAGGATTCCAGTGCAGAGCAAAAAGAAATTGTAGTAACCTCATAAATAAGGAGATATTTAATTGCCTTCATCTACCAATAGAACAGATTCCACTTCTACCTGCAACTTCTAGGTGTCACCCTATTTGTTCTAGAATCTAGAGCATTATATACTTTCCAGACCTGAGTCATATAGGCCACCGAAGGGGAGAAAAAAGAAGCAAGATTCATATGACAATACATAATTTATAATTATTAATCTTTTTGACTCATATTAGCTATTGATAACAACTTGCATTGACTTTTCTAGCCCGCCATATTGAATTTAGAAAACACATCAAAGACATTAAAGTGGTGGAGAAGAAAAGAGCTGTTTTTGAATGTGAAATCTCCGAACCTGACATTTCTGTTCAGTGGATGAAAGATGGGCAGGAGCTTCAGCTTGGAGATAGGTAATTTCTTTAGAGTTGCATCTACTTTGTTATGTGGGCACACAACTCGTGAACTACTGATGAAAACTAGGCAGAAGCTGTCTAGATAATGAATACAGATTTTTACATCTTTTTTGGCCAGTCTGCCTAGCTCTTCAGCTAATTTTCAAGTTTGTAACCTGTCCGCTCTCTGAAGAAAAAAAAAAGAGAGTCATAACTCTTGATTGCTGTATCTGTTGCTTCTTTCACGAAACTTTAGGATCAGTGCAGAAACATCCCTAGATTTTGATTATTAGTTTTCTCCTCCAAGTCTGGGCAGCTTTGTCTTTGTCTCATGTACAAGCTAATTTTAGCATTTAAGAAAAGTAAGCCAGCCGTTTGAGTCAGCTGATTATGGATATCACAAAATGCAACTGATCATTAGTTATTTAATTAATTATTAAGAAAAACCAGCAGATCCAAAATATTTCAGTTGGTGCAAAATATGCTACCTTTTGCTTGCCTAACTTAATCTAGCCATATTATCTATCACCTAAGCAGATTTATTGCAATCTTTTGGGTAGGGAATATTGAGATGATTCCTTGCTGTAAGCAGAGAGTTGTCATAGGATAAGAAAGACAAAAAGAGTTTCTATGAGCCAACTGATCTTATGCATCATCCTTCAATAGATTGGGATAATTTTTTTAACAATTTGGGGGAGGGGGCAACTGAAGTCCATAGTGAGCAGGGTGGAAATATCTGATACCACCAGGGAGGATTGAAGCAAAAATTTTAGGATCGCTTTTTTCTGCTTACAGGTCTTTAAAAAGACCTTATGTTCAACCTACTTGAATCCTACAAACTAGTTTTCCATTGCTTTTTGCTTCTATTCCTGCTGAATTTGCAGTGATTTTATCTTGGAAGTTCTGAAGTGAGTGTCTGGGAAAAAAATGGCACTCAAGCTGTCTGTTGTGAAAGTTGTAAACCCCTGCATTAAGAAATTAAAATGTTAATATATTTACTTGTTCTGGAAAATTTAAGGATTAAAGAGTAACCTTCTGTGATATGGGAGACCATATAAATTTTATAGATAAATAAGTTATGCATTGTCCTGTAAACTAGAGCTCTAACAATTGTCTGCCATTTCTTGGCTCTTTTTGACTATGAACTTCAGAAGTGTATGAAACAATACCAACTTTTCTAAAATATTTTAAGAACAACTTTCTAAAAGTTCATTTTCTCTTTTCTGAATTTGCTTTTAGAGTAAAGGTTCAGCGGGAAAGGTTTGTTCATCGCCTTCTGATTACATCCACAAAGATGTCTGATTCAGGGAAGTACACAGTAGTGGCTGGAGGAAATATGTCCAATGCTAATTTGACAGTGGAAGGGCGTGATATTCGCATCAGAAGCCTCCAGAAAAATGTTCAGGTATGATATTTCAGGTCTGATGAGAGAAATTAGTGATACCATGCAATAATACACAATACAATATGTGACAATGCCATAAAAAAGTCAGATCACCACCAACAATAATATACACATATAATTTAAAACTTCATTCAAGCAATTGTGGAGAATGTTCAATTTCTTCAGTGTAACAAGAGATGATGCTCGGAGCGGAACATTTAGCCTGAGCCTCATTCCCAAATCTCATATTTTATTATTTTGAAAATGCATGCCAAGGGACTGACAGAACCAGAGGAGAGAGTGTTGCTAATATATATTGAACATGATGCCTTTTAAATGAAACAATATCTTGTTTCTTCAGCAATAAGAGTTGCTGTTATTCACAAAAGAAGTGAAACAAATGAGGAAATATATTTTATAGCATCTTTAAAGAATGGTGATGTATATTTTGAGCATCCTTTTAGTTTTCAGATATTGTGTCAATGTTACATATTAGTGTTGGAAAAGCAACACAGGTATGTATAAAAAACAATGTCATACCAAAAAATTTTTAATTGGATAGCCCACCAGTGTTTAAACAGTATTGTAAAACAAGAGGGAGGGAGGGAGGGAGGGAGGGAGGGAGGGAGGGAGGGAGGGAAGGAAGGAAGAAGGAAGGAAGGAAGGAAGGAAGGAAGGAAGGAAGGAAGGAAGGAAGGAAGGAAGGAAGTCCTCACAAATACTCCAGTAAGAACATATGACCAGTGACTTCCAGGGATTCTGGAATGCTGAAATGGACAGAAGAAAGAAAATGGGGGCTTGGGAAGTAGAATTGGCTAGCTTGAACCTTACAGCTTCTAGGATTTTGTAGTAGCAAATATGGTAGACGTTGGTAGGATTAGAATATATCATAAATAGAAGAGTTACTTTCATCTCTAAATGGTGAGATTATAGCAGGTGGAATGAACCCTCCACCTCAAAGGTGTCTGTTTACCTTCTGTAGTCTTCAAACAATATTCCATGTATATCCTAAACATAACTGCAAGGCTTTGTTTCAAGCCAGAAGCAGCCCTGGACAGGAACATTTTATTATTTTCTCATTATTGTAATACAACCTCAAAGAAACTAAAGCGCTATTATTGTTTCATTCAGAGAGAGAGAGTGGAACTATTGTAGCATCTCTGTCATTTGTTTTCATTTGTAAGGAAAGGTCTGGAGGAGAAAGACCCTCTTCAGTTATTGGTTTTCAATACAATTTTAAATCAAGGCCAAGAAACAAGGATGCAGAAAGAGAACCATGACCAACTAGTATTGTCCTGTTGTCTTGGCTTCATGGTTATTGTAATCACATAAAGGAGAAGGCACAAAGGCTGGGAAATCTTGCATTCCACATGTTAGCTGTAATGTTACAAATATCCTTTTCCAGATTAGTCAGAGTCTGAAAAAATAGATTGCCACATATTTTCAGGACCATAGTTCAAATTATGTCAGGGTTTTTAAACAATGAACATTTTGCTGAACTGAACCCATCAACTCATACTGTATGCCACAATTTCTTCCATTTGAGTGTTTTTGTTGACCTACTAGAAAGTATTTGTGTAAATGATTTTGAAAATAAGAAAAATACAACATATTCTAATTGTTTTGGCTGAGAGAAATTATAAATTCAGTTTAAAACCCAAAAGAAATAATAAAATGCAAGTCCTTAGCTTAGTTAATAAATTAATTAAGCGGCACACTCTTGACTGGATTAGCACATGACCAGTATAAGGGTTTTTTAAAAAAAAATATTGTTTTTTTTTAAAAAAATATTATTTTTAAAAAATAATACAGCAAAAAAGGGGAAATATGGTAAAAGAAAAAAAAGAAAGCAATAGAACAGCAAAATGATAGACGTAGACATATACAATTTTACACAGTTTCAATAAAGGATTATCATATTCCATTGTATATCACTTGGAAGAATTGTTAAGACTGATCTGCCTTCTGTGTTTCTCAATTTTGCTTGCCACGTTTAATAGAGGAACACAGATAGATTTAATTTAGGTTAGTTATTATTTTCTTTGTTGGAAAGAACATTTTTAAATTTCTTTGGAACTAAAACTGAATAAGATAAGACTTTTCACGCAGCACAGGTAGGACTGGTAGGACTCAATCAAAGTGACCTTTTCATCTTCTGATTGCCTTTTTCCAGGAAATTTATTTTTAGAATCCTAGTTTTGTACTAAAGTTTATCTGTTTTTTACATGTGCGCAACATTATCAGATGAGGAGCTATTCTGCAGTGCATGAAATATACTGCATAAAATACTATGATGAAGGCCCCCATTTATAAAAAGAATTTGGAAAATGAGAATGAAATCTATAATATTGAAATATATAAGCTTTTAATAAATTCAGTGCTTGTTTTGTCTGATTGCATTACTCAAAAAGTAATACATCTATCTTATGTGATGCCAAGGGCAAATCAGTTTCATTTCCATTTGAGAACTAAAAATACTAGTTATAGGGTTTCTATTCACAAAGCTGTTATTATCTTTCTGTTTAACTGACAGGTTCTTGAGAGGCAGAGAGCTGTAGTAGAGTTTGAAGTCAATGAAGATGACATTGATGCTCACTGGTACAAGGATGGAATTGAGATCAACTTCCAGATTGAGGAAAGATACCATTATGTGGTGGAAAGACGTGTCCATAAGATGGTTATCACAGAAACTAGATATACAGATGCTGGAGAATACACCTTTTTAGCTGGAAAAAATAGGAGTTCCATCACTCTTTATGTAAATGGTAAGAGAGAGGTGTTATTTTGATATAAATATTTTATTTTAACCCCTGTACCCCAGGTGAATAAATTATATGCCCTAGCTCTCTTTCTATGTTACTTTTTAAAACTTCTATTCAATTGCGCATGAGCAGAAAAATTCTCATATTATTAGTGCCCATGTCCTCCATATTACTTCCTGCAGTTTAATCCGCCTGCCTGCTGAAAATCTTCACATCAGTGGAATTGTTCTATCATAGCCTTTTTCCTGATGTATGTAAGAGACTTGTATATTGCCAAAAACAGATAACTCAAATTATCAGTGGATGTGCAATTCACGTATTTATTATTCTCATATATTATTGAAGACTGCCTGAAAAGCTTTGTCGCTGAACTCAGATGCATTGAGATTCATTCAGATTAATATCAAAATAGAACGAACTATGCAAGAAAAATTCAGATGATGATGATGATTTCTTGTTTGATTTTCAGCCCCTGAGCCACCTAAGATTGTAAAGGAGCTCCAACCAGCCACTGTGGAGTCTGGGAAACCAGCCCGATTCTGTGCTATTGTGTCAGGCAGACCTCAGCCCAAGATCTTCTGGTACAAAGATGAGCAGCCTCTTTCTCCAGGCTTTAAAGTGAAGTTCCTTCATGATGCTCAAGAGTACACCTTGTTGCTGATTGAGACTTTCCCTGAAGATGCTGCCATTTACAAAATTGAAGCAAAGAATGACTATGGTGTTGCCACCTCTTCAGCTTCCCTTTCAGTGGAAGGCAAGTTCTTGAAATTCTCTGTCTCAAGGCTTTCTGAAATGCGTTGCCCATATTGTATTATGTGTGCTTTTCCATGTAAAGCTAATAATCGCTTTTAATTTTTTTCCCCTTTAGTTCCAGAAGTTGTTTCTCCTGACATAGAAGTGCCAATTTACCCACCTACCATTATTACACCGCTCCGTGATGCTATTACATCTGAGGGACAATCCACTTTCTTTCAGTGCAGAGTTACTGGGACAGGTTAGTTGTACTCTTTGATCATCATCATCGTCTTTTAACGACCCCATAATCCCTTGCGGGGTGGAGTCTGGGCAATTGAATGCAGCTAGCAGAGTGTTTTAATAGCCGGATACCCTTCCTGTCACCAATGTGGAATTTTGTTCAACAGATATATTTTCTTTGATCTGAAGACAAAATACTCAGTTGAAATCAAACTTCTCTAAATGATACAGATATAACTCTGCCTGCCTGTCTGTATTTAATCAGCTAACTAAAATTTTTCTGTAATGTAAAACATTATAAAATCAGTGAAAAACTCAATCATTTTGCCCTTTTAATACACAATTTTACCATGTTTTCCTGGCTTCAAACTTCAAATCTTAAATGGTACTGGGAGCCTGAAGAATGACTACTGGTAGGATTGTTTTAAAATATTGTTTTTTCATACATTTGGATGCTAATTCTCTCCCTCCCTATCTCTCTCTTTCTCTCTCACGCACACATTCAGTGTTTATATATTGGGGTATACATCCTCATGTACAAATGATGTATGTGTCTCTGGAGAACGATGAAACCAGCCCGAGTCTCTTCCAAACATTATCTTGTCTCCCAGAACATAAGGAATTTTTGATCCTCTTTACTTATATTAATAAGTCTTGCCTATTTCCCACAATGCCATCTCTCTGATTGCTTACAGTGCCTTCTTAGTTACAAAAGTTGTACACATGTCAGAACAGGAGCAAATATTTTTAAATTCAAAAGTAATTATCAGGAAAGAACTAATCCTGCATCCTAAAAATTAACAGTTTTTAAAAAAGGAAATATTAATGCTGTGTGCCTCTTATCATAAAAGTGAGAGGTGAGGAATTACTGTGGGAGTAATTTAAAAGAGAAACAGGGGAAGAAATCCTATAGTTGGTCATTTGATCATTTAGCCTGCTTACTGAAATATGAGTTGTAATGGAGAATGAGGATAATTGCATCTTTGATTAATCAGCCTGCACCAGTCTTCCATAAATCCATAAGCTGGCAATTGGGTGAGTTGCTGTCCCAGTATATCTGGAGAGTTGTAGAAATGGAATAGCACATGATGCTCTGACTATAGTTACTACTAAAATTGCCTTGTGTCTGCTGTAAAAATTTAACAAGATTTGCAAATAATGCTTCCATGTCTCTGGGCCCTATAATGGTAGCTACTGGCAGGAAAAAGGACATGTGGTAAAACAATGCAAAGGCAGTAAGGGAGTGGGGAGACCTCAGTATAAGGCTTTCAAATCCAATATTTTAATGCTGACCAGGATAATATAACAAGATCCTAGTGTTTTCATTAGTTTCCTCATTAAGAATGAAAAAAAAACCCTCAAAAGACGTTTTCTTTTCTTTCACATTTTATTTGCACTGGAACAGACCTCAAAATAGCGTGGTATAGCAAAGACAAAGAAATCAAGCCATCCCGCTTCTTTAGGATGACCCAGTTCGAAGACACTTACCAGCTGGAGATTGCAGAAGCTTACCCAGAGGACGAAGGAATTTACACCTTTGTTGCCAGCAATCCTGTTGGCCAGGTGTCAAGTACAGCTACTCTCAGGCTGGAAGGTACAATGCGCTGTCTTCAACAGAACCTGCCCTGCATTAATTTGCATGTGTTTAAAGATTAATACCCATTCATAAACCTACATGTAATTGTCTTCCATGTTCACGTTTTCTAATTCAAATAACCATTCCCATTGTTTGATGTCCACAGTATCCATGTTCTCTCCCAGGTATAAACTTTGCCCACTTCATATTGTTTCAGTGTTCCATTCATTTCACTCTTCCATTCTGTTTCCAATTAGCATTTAGTTGGACCAAAAAGAGCATTTAAAAAATCCTCTTTATCATGAGCAGATTTTGTTTTCATCTTCATAACTGAAAGCAAGCAAGCAAGCAAGCAAGCAGAATCCAGAGAAGACTGCTGACTTCCTATCTTTATTTCATTTTATTTCATTTATTTCATTTATTTATTTCATTTTCTTTTCTATACCTTACACTAGACCACCTTTAATTTTGTGACTGCTGTTGTTCAAAAGCAACAGCCCAAAGATGCTTTCTCTGGGTACAAAATGATCACACCAAGAATTGTGCACTATTGTAAATACAAGAAAAGGGAAGACATGGGATTATTTTTCTTCTTTGCCATCTCAAGTGTGCAAACGCTGATTTAAGATGGGTTTTAAAAGGAATTTCTGAGGATGAGGAAATTGCTTCTTTTTGGTCTGCATGTTTACATCTGTAATTTTGTTACATTTCCATATTAATCTGCACTTTAAAAAATTCCGGTCCAAACATAGCACATAATATATATTTCAATGTGTATTTCCTCTCAAAATCAGCATATAAGTAAACATATGTATTTTGACCCATGTAAACTGACAAGAACTGCAGTGCAGTATACAGAGAAAAATGGAATATAGTGGATAGATTGGATCCTCAATTTATTTCAGGAAATGTAAATGTTATAAAATCATTCTCAAAACATCATAATCCAGGCTTCCCAAATAGATCATGGGAGTATCAGCTGTTCAAAGAATTGATTGGTTCAATTGGTTCAGTTATCCCACAAAACCTCTTTGGATATCTTTGGATATATGCTATGATGTACTATACATGTGTGTATATAATCAATGTTGATTATATAGACATCATGGTCAATGTTGACCTGTCATGATGTATGTAGGTATATATAATCAATGTTGACTATATATACATCATGGTCAATGTTGAACAATGCAATGTGATGTGTGTGTGTGTGTATGATCAATTTTGACTATATATACAACATGGTCAATGCTGACCTGCCATAATGTATGTGTGCATATAGACAATGTTGACTATATACACATCATGGTCAATATCAGA
Organism: Ptyas mucosa; assembly: GCA_012654045.1. Classification (NCBI taxonomy): domain Eukaryota; kingdom Metazoa; phylum Chordata; class Lepidosauria; order Squamata; family Colubridae; genus Ptyas; species Ptyas mucosa. The sequence continues at coordinate 34,178,507 of WNWU01000006.1, read as the reverse complement.
CTGCTGTAATGTGTGCTTATATATGGTCAGTGTTGATTATATATACACCACATGTAATGCTGACCTGCCGTCATGTATGTTTATATATATAGTCAATGTTGACTTTGAGTTGATGACTGCCTTGAATAGTTAGATATTATTAATATAAATGACATTCAATTTACGCAAGATAAATAGGACAAGGAATGCCCACTTGAACACAAATAGGTGCATTAGCATTCCAGTGTGTTTTAAAAAACAAAGGAGGAATTCTAGAGGTAATGTACCTAAGTTTCTACCACATCTTTAACAGGAATTTAGGGAAAAGAGTCACTCGTAAATCAAATGTGAATGTTTGTCAAAAGCAATAATCGGATTGGAGACTGGAGACCTTTGATCCCATACCGAATCCCAATTTTTGTTTGGGGTTTCAGTGGTAAATGTTGTCAGCAGGGAAAGGAGGAGTATAATGGAAGACTGATAGGAGAACAAGAGAATGCTGAGTAGGTGTAAGCAATTAAAAGATGACATGCTTCTTTTCAGGGTTTAAGGTTGAAGAAGGTACCTCCTATTCCCAAAGGCATGTTTCTTCATCTGTTTCCATTAAGAAGGAATCCGTTGGCCAAAGGCCCGCCTTTATCCAGCCCATTTCAAGCTGTAGCGTGTGCAGCGGGGAAACAGTCAGATTCCAAGCCAGGGTTTCTGCCAGGCCGAGCCCAGAGATCCTCTGGTTTCATAATCAGCAGCTAATGTTGCCATCCAAAGATGTAGTTTTCCATTTTGATGAGTCGACCGGCACAGCCATATTGATAATAGTAGATGCTTTCTCAGAACATGCTGGGCAGTATTCTTGCCAAGCCAGAAATAGTGCTGGAGATGCAACTTGTACAGCTACACTTACAGTGACCACTGAAGGTAAAGCCCCATTTTTCTTCCTTAGGGATTCAGTTTGTTGCATAAACCACACATTCCAGATTGTGACTAATGACCCCACCCCCTTTTTTCCCCCTTATTTCACACTTCTTTAGATGTACCGTCACTAATGTGGGTAGAATTCTAGCAGTAACCAAATAAAGCACTCTTCTCTTCTCTCCTCTTCTTTCAAGCGTCCGATTGTTTAGCGTTTGCCTTCCTAGCTCTATATTTCAGAGTCAGCTCCTGATTTGTATAACTAAATAGATGCACACTTCAAGATAGGGAGGTGTTGGCAGTTGGTCAAATTCTCTGAGGTTTGCTCTACTCGGTTTTAAAAGGAAAACATGGGGACCAAATGAGAGATGACAGTTGTTCTCATGGGGATCATAACCACCTTCAAATTGCCATGGACAATGTCGCAATGAAAAGAAGAAACAAATGCTCATCCTATCAGCATGAACACCCTTCATTTTTCATTCATCATTCATTTGTGGCTGGAGTTTCATATGTATTATGCTTCCTACCAAAAGTGCCCTAATGAATGCACCTGGCATGCCGGCCATACCAAAGAAGATGACATTGTTTTGTTCTCATCATCTGTGATATGTAATTTTGTTTTTAATTGGGCAATTTAAAGGGAATTCAGTATTAATTGTATGTTTTGTTACTTGATTACACAGTGCAAGCCCTAGATAGGCAAGGTTCTGGGAAAGATGTAAGAAAATCTGTCCAGGACAAATCAGAACTTTACATTGCTTTCCCTTTTGCAAAGAAGGAAAGCCAAGTTTATGTAAAGGAAATTCAGTCAATGCAAGAGCCTTCAAAAGAAACGCTTGTGCAGGTGTTTGGTGGAACTTCAACTTGGAAAACTGCAGCTGGGAAAGAAGCAGGGATGCTCCAGTCTACAATCATAACTCAGAAATCGGAAAGTGCCAAAATAGGTACAACCTCAAGTCAAGTAGAAAGAGAGACTGCTCCAAAGATTCTTCTGAAGCTTCATGATCTCACTGTGAGATGTGGTGACACTGCTCAGTTTATGTGTGCTTTTGAAAGCAAGAACTTCAATGTAATTTTATGGACCCACAATGGAGAAATGCTTCAAGAGTCCAAAAGACTAAGAGTGTCACAAAGTGGAACTGTTCTATTTCTCACCATTCTTAACGTCCAACTTCTAGATCAAGGATTATATAGCTGTACTGTTCGTAACGACTATGGAGAAGTAACGACAACTGCTATACTAACTGTAGAAGGTGGTTATTCTGATTTTTAACCTTGTGTTACTTAACGACTCATTACATTACGACTCATCACCTCGGCACCTATGGCTTCAGCGCTAGCATCTGATTTAGTCTTAATTTTCAGTCCCACTTTCCCACTAGCCTCTGTCTTTAGGCCTTGGTTCCTAAAATATATGCATGCTTATTTAATCTGTGTAACTTGCTTTCATGCCTCTTTGCAGAAAGTTTCAATACTATTGTATTATTTTCCAAAAAAGAAGATCTAATCTGTTCTAGGAAATTGAAAAGTGTTCTGTAGAAAGTAAAATAGAAGGATTAGGTTTTTAAAATTAATATTTATCGGAAAATTAACCTTTAATTTAGCTGTTCTTGCTTTGGCAGATACTGTCTAAGCAGATGTAATCATACTCTGAAGCATGTTTAATTTATATAACTCGTTTTTATTTTAATGGACACTTTTAAAATTAATTTTAAGTTAATATCTATACAGATTTTCTTTCAAAATCAGAATCTCAGAAACGTAATCAACACAAATGCCAATTACTTTTCTTTCCTTTTCTGTTCCACATTAGATGATGATGCTATTAAGTCTTCTTTTCTGGTAAAACCCCTATTTCTTTTTCAGTAGTGTTAGTATCATAATGCAATTGAAAATTTTCCATTCCTGATAGATTATATCTGAATAATAATTTGTATTCTTCTGAAGACTGAGCATTCCTTTTTCCTCTTTTGGTTACAAATAACCTGGAAGTACATTCAAAAGAGCAGGAATGCCATCCTGAAAACAAAACAGAAAATCTGTATTTTTAATCCATTCAGTTAGCTCCTTCCAATTGATTTTTCCTCATTTCTGGATCTGCATTTCAGGCCGTGAGAAAGAAGCTTTGATGCCATGATAACATTTGTAAATTTAATATGAATCTACTCCTGGCCCTCTCATATCTATGATAAAGAATTCCAAAAAACAGCCACAAGGAAATAGACAAAGATATATTTCTGAATATATGAATCTGTTCTAGTTCCTCTGATATCATTAATACTAAATCAAAAGACAATGACATATATTTTTCCTAAAATAAATAGAACCCTTAAATGTGGAACAGAATAGTAAATGGAATAAGATGTTATTGCTTTTGCACTAACATGCCAAACATTTTACACCATAGTAATAACTTTATATATGTGTGTGTATTTTTCTACATTGAGATTTTGAGTGCTACAAAACCTCTAATCTTATCCTAACTTTATTCTTACCTAGCTAAAGAAGCGCAAGCCAGGACAGTAACAAAAATTACCCTTGAATCAGATACTAAAAGTATAAAATCAGTCAAAGAGTCTCAGTTTAAAGCAGCCTATGAATACAAGGAAGAATCCTCCACAGAAACTTCAAGTGTGACAGTATCTTCAGCTCAAACAATCAAACAAAGGGTCCAAGATTATTATCCTGACATAGTGCCCTGCGAAGAAGACATCGCAGAACCTAACACTACCGTGCCAGTCTTCCTTGAATCTCTGCCCCCAGAAACCTTGGTCAAAGAAGGAGATGATGTCTCACTTTTCTGTGTAATCAAAGGTGTTCCCACACCTTGTGTCATCTGGCTGTATAATCAGTTAATAGTTGAGGAGTCTGCCTTATGCTCTTTAAGACATGATGGTCCCCTATGCAGTTTAAAATTACTGAAACTTAATGGGAATCAGAGAGGTATATACAAGTGCAGAATAATTAATTCTGCAGGACAAGCCGAGTGCAGCACACATCTGAGAGTGACAGGTTGGCAACTGCATGTTCCTTCCATATACAATCTCCTCTTGCACTGAAACCTGCTTGCTTCTCAGTACATGATATATACTGTAAAACAACTGCGGATCCTTGAACATTTTCATCACGTTATGTTAAAGGCATGTTAAAGGCATGTTGAATTACCCCACCTCCCCCCCCCCCAAAAAAAGAAGAAGAAACCCTTTTCTAAGGGTTGTGGATGAATAGAACACTCTTAAGTTTCACTTTTTATAGACTTAACTGGGCATCTCCTGGCATGTACACGTCTGTATGTTTGTGTGATTTCTTTTTCTTATAGCAATGCATCACAAAGTGTTCTTCCGTCACAGTATTCAAGTTTTTTATCTTTCTTTCTTTATTACAGATATGGAAAAAGTTATTCAGGAGAAGATAGAGCAGCAGATTGAAATGGAAGTTAAAGGTACAGTTTCAAAAGGATGTTATACTACATGTAGCGTAAAGGTTCAGTGACCACTTTAAAAAGCCTATCAAAGCAAAAATATTATTCCGAGACATTCAAATATGCTGCATGTTTTGGGGTTTTTTTGTGTCTAAATATGCTCTAGACATTTTGCACTACAGAGAAGTATGAGTTTTAAAGTAGATTGAAAGCTTTCATTTTATAGATCTGCCATTTTTATTTTCATACATGCTATGCAGCTGGTTGCAAAAGCTTTCCTTTTACATATCACCTTCTAATGCATGAGGACCCTTACAATTCCACTGAATTTCTAATAATAATTTAAAACATTAAATTAATTTGTCAGTAAAATTGGGGTGGCATTTGTTTATGAAGTGGTTTTATGCAAGAAAATAAAATGACCGATTTTCATTGTGCCCTCCCGTTGTATGCATTTAATTCTCCACAGTAGATTTCTTACCTTGGCTTGCAGATAGAATAGTTGGTTATTGTTGCTTGCTCCTTTTTTCTTTCTTTTCTTCTTTTGCATTACATTGTGAGGTTAGCAGCTGTATTAGTTCGAATAAACGCCTTCTCATTTTAGTAAATTACCTATCGTTAAGTTTGAATAGTTTTGAAAATAATATTTTTAAATTGTTTGGCCATTGTAACTCACAAAGAGCTCAGAAAGGGCGTTTATTCTATTGTCTGCAAGTCAGGTAAGAATCTCCCCCCCCCCTTTGAAAACAAAACATATAAATTAAATAAAAAAGCTTTTTGGGGCGGTAAAACATGCACTCACAAGAACATGTCCTTTTGAGATTCCTTTTTACTTGTTGCTGAAGAAATTTTCCACAGTTGGAAGAAAGAACCGACAATGAACGATTTTCGAGTCAGAATCATTAAAACAGAGCAAGTGTTGCGTTTATTCGAACAAATATGGTGAGTGAATTTTTTTATGTATTTGGGATGAATTTGTAGCATGCTCATTATTCATTTTTTTTCTCTATTTAATGGAAGAGCAAAGTGTGCTGCAATATAATGTTATTCTCTTGCAGAATTGTTCTTTGGTGAAGAGCCAGAATATACAGCAGAAAAGTCCATCGATGAAGAAGAGACCTTTGCTGATTCAGAGAATCTTCTGAGATCTTTTTCTGACCAGAAGTGTGCAAGTAGAATCAAAGCTATGGCCTCTTGTCCTGAGAAACTGAAACCTTCTTTCCTACAAAAGTTAAAATACCAGTCAGTTTCTGTTGGAGAACCAGTTGTTTTTCAGTGCAAACTAAATGCTTATCCATCACCGAAAGTTACGTGGTTTCATAATAACAAACAAATCCCACAAAGTCTACGAAAAATAATTAAAAATGAGAACTATATGGATATGCATGATTCCAGGCTAGAAGTTAAGGATGTTCTGGAAGAGGATTCAGGGAGCTACAAGATTTTTGCTATTAATAGTGAGGGTTCAGCTGAGTCCATAGCATCTTTGTTAGTAATTCAAGGAAATGAACAAAATGCCAAATATCTAGAGTTTCTAAGAAAGTCAAAATGCACCCGTGAACATATAGAACATATGATGCAGAAAAAGAGAGATGATAGGGTTAAGGTTGACCTGAGATGTATTGGTTCACCATTTGATAAGAAACAGGAGACTGAAAAAGCTTTAACCTATTTGTCTCCTACCAAAGGAAAGGTAAGGACAATTAGTTTTGAAAATACACCGTCTTTAAGACAGGAACTTACATATGACAATGATTGGATAGGAAAAAAGCATTTGGTTAGAGTAGAAAGTGACAAAGAGTCTTTACTTGATGATGAGATCAGGCAGAAGCTACAGCGTCTTCGTGAGGCAAAGAAAGTTATATTAGAAAAGAAAAAGGCATCAATTGAATCGCAATATGTGAACAATGTTGGCTTTAGGAATAAGAGAACCCCATCAACTCCTCCAGTCTGCATGGTAGGTCAGGTAAGAACAAAGAGGGCTGTCTTTCAGACAATTGAGCAAATCAATGAAAAGAACACGTCACGCCCAGAAGAATTGATCATAGGACATTCCAATAGAAAGCTTGAGAAAACTTCAGAAAAGTTTCATGTTAGAATGGAACAAATTCTCGGCCTTTCTACATCTTTCCAGGATCCCCCGGAGTCAGACGAAAGAAGTAGTACAGGAAAAATCTTCCAAAAACAAAAGATCTTTAGTGAAGCAATGAAACAAGAAGTTCTGAAACCAGTTTCACCAACAGAAAAGAATACTGATGTCCAAGCAAAGTCATTAGAAACAAAAATGGATACCCAATTAGAGGAATGTGCTAAAGATTTCACACCTGCTAAGAAACCCCCCTCCCCTCTGGTTTATGTACTAATGACAGATAATGTCAGGGAGACACAAAAACCAGAAATGATGATGTCTGATACAATTGCATTCAGTATCAATGAACCTACAGCACTTTGCAAGAGCAAAAGTGTTGAAGTGGAGAAGTCAATAAGTGAATGTTCTTTTGAAAGCAAAGAAAATATATCGGAAGGACTAACTGAAATTAAGGAATATTATGCACAAGTAAAAACTCCTCCAGTGCAACGTTTGGAGCCATGCCCTCCTTTTTTTATCCAGGAAATTAAATCTCAAGAAGTAAGTGAAGGAGAGAGTTGTACTTTTAGCTGCGCTTACCAAGCCTATCCGTACATCACAGTTACTTGGTATAACAATGACAAACCATTATCACTAAGCCAAGGTTGCAGCATTAACACCACAAAAAATCATTCTGCAGTGACCTTCTCAACTGTTACCCACAAGCAGGAAGGTTCTATCACTTGTGTGATATTTAACCAATATGGAACTGCAACAACTTCAGGCATGCTAAAAGTGAAAGTAAAAGAGATGCCTAAATTGGAACATTTTGGTATATGTAAAGTTAAACTATTGCCAGATTATACAGAAGAGGAAGAAGAACTTAGTTTGGCTTTTGACAGGAGGAAAAAGTATGAACCAGTTTTAAGTGCTCCTGGTAAAGCTACCCTCTTGCTTCCACAAGTTCATGTCCATCAGCCTTGCATTTCCAAAACAGATCAACTTACTCTTCCATTGGAAATCAAAGTAACTGCCCCAACCCCAACTCCAGAACAAGGAGAATTTAAAGAAGTAATTCAGACTGAAATTATCACAGAAGAACTTCCTGAAGAACAAACTTCCAAAGGAATAAAACATAAATTTAAATTTTCATTTGATAGAGTTCATGAACCCCCCAAAATCTTAAAAGAAATTCAACCAAATATTAGGTGTAGAGAAGGAGATTCGGTTGTACTCGAATGTCTAATATCCACAGAATCTCAGGTAGTGATAACATGGCTTCAAAATAACCAGGCTTTGATATCCAATGGCAATTTTTGTTTTGAAGAAGGAAATGGCATTTATAAGTTACACATTTGCAAAGTTTCCTTATCAGATGCTGGCATTTACAAATGCATTGCTGAAAACAATGCAGGTTTAGTGGAAACTGCTTGCAATCTTTTAGTAGATCCCTCTCCAGAAGTATTTTCCAATATCGTAGATCAAACTGACTTTAAAACTTCACCAAGCCAAGCCAAAGACATTCAAGAACAGGTTACAAAAGAACAGGAGTATTATTTTGAATCCTCAGTGGGACTAATGAAGAGCAATTTTTATAATAAACAACACTATGGAAGCCAAGAGTTCCAGAATATTAGTACAGTGGAGAAGATGCAGACGCAGAAGATTTCTACAGATCATCAAGAAATGCTCAAAGGAAGAAAAGGGAGAACAACTGGAAAACGCTTTAGCTCTGGTGAAGCAGCAAGAAAAATAGATCAAAATAAAGAACAAATGGGGAAAACAGACACACACAAAGTTGTATTTGAATTAAAAGAAATTCTTCCTATTAGAGAAAATATTCAAGAACAAATTGAATCTCCGGAGCCTATTGAACTATGTATAACTTCTGACAAATTGGATATCTCATTTGATGAAATACAGAATGAAGAAAACATGGATAACAAACAAATCAGACTTAAGTCAGAGGATGCACATGTCCATGATGACTATTTTGTTTCAAAAATAAGAGAAACCGATAGAAAGAAACAGAAAATAGCCATACAAGCTATAAAGCAAGATGTATATCCTAAGAAAGATATTGCTAATGAGACAGAATCTATAGACAAATTAGAGTCATACTCAGCTTCCTATGATACTGAAGCTGTTCTTCAAAAGCAGAAGGCAAATATTGCCAAAGGTATTTCAGAATTTGAAGTAGTAATTGTTTCCAACAATGACAAAATAATAGAAAATGTTGAGAAAAAATCATTGGAAGAATTTCGCAAAGAAAGCCAACCAAGAGAATATGCAACAAACGAATTAAAACATAAATCATTTCTGGAGAGAGAAACAGTTTTCAGTCAAACCATTCAGCAAATAGAAGTGAATACAGATGTTATTCAAGACCAAAGAGATCTTCAGCAGGAAGCAATACATGAAAAAGAAAAATGTTCTACCTCTGTTTACTCAGATATAGAAACTGATGAAAGACATCATCAAAGCACAGAAGCTGAGGTTATGGATAATGCACAGAGAATGCTAGCTTTAGAAGAAACCATACCTTCTGACCAAGGATTTTCCAAAGTAATTGAACTTGTGAAGCAAGAATTTAAGGAACAGCAACATTCAGTGCCATCTACAAATAAGAAATTAGAACAAGTGCACCCTGATGAAGAGAACAATAATAAGCTAAAAGAAGCAATGCAGCCAGAGGAAGTAAGCTTTAGAAAACTTTATTTTGCCTCTGAAGGAATTGATGAACAGGATATCACAGACAATAAGCATCAGATAATGCATCCCACTCAGGAAGATTCACTCTCTGTGGAAGCCAACATGGAAAAAGAGCATATTCAAGAATATGCTTTCCCAGAAGCTATTCATCTAAAATTAGCTTTTTTGAACACAGAAGATGCTGATCAGCAGCAGGAAGAGAAGCTGTCACAGGAGGAAAGACCTCTTAAATTTCCACCTTCTGCTTCTGAAGAACTAGAAGCCCTTCATGGACATGAACTGGTTTTCAGTCAAGAGGTTTCTGATGACAGCCAACTCCTACTTAAAAGCAGTTGCCAGCAAAAGGACACCTGGTCCCAAGAAAAAGAATTGCAAACACAAGAGCCAGTTTTTGATCTAAAAGCACATGCAGCTATTGTCTTCCCAGAATGTTTGTTGAAAGAGGCTGAAATGTTGCACAAGGTAGAAACATGCCATTTTAGTCAGAAGTCTGCTTTTGAGAAGGTGGAGACAGAAACAGAGAGTTTCATAAAACAGATGGAAGACAAAAATGTGTCAGGAGAAACCATTTCTTTACCTGAAGAACTTTGTCATAAGGATAAAGGAGAGTCGAAAGAAGATAATACCACAGAACAGGAGTTGGCAGTAGAAGCAGAACTATCTATAACTCAGATACTGAAGAAGGCCTTAGAAAACACTGACATCTCTGTTGAGCATAGTGAACACAAAAGAAATATTTCTGAGGGAGTACCACTTAGCATGTCAAGTGAAGCCTTTATGAGGGAGTCTTCAGAACCCACCCCACATAATAAATATCTTCAAACCACAGTAAGAGAAACCAGTATACCTGAACACGTTGATACTTCAGGATTGACAGTTGCAGAAACAGATAATTTTATATCTGATATGAAAAAAGCTGCATTTGAAAAGGGATCTCAAATTGTTCATAAAACACAAGAAGAAAAAACATTGGTCACTGAGCATTCCTTTATTGAAGAGACGGCAGACTTTTCTTTAGAAAAAAGTAATAAGCAGAAACTTATTGATATCCAAATAATAACAGAAGAACATTCTGTCTTTCAAGAACCACCTGATACCTCCAACAAGGAACTTTCGTTGTCACAGTTTCTCGTTTTATTAAAAAATGAGTCAGTTATAAGTCAACATGAAGAGACCAAACCCATACATAATCTTGAAGAACAAGAGCAAAGTTCAAAACCCCCAAGTGAAAGACAAGGCAGTGCTGAAATTGTCAGTCCTTCCCTCAGAAAACTAAATGAAGAAGCTGTTCTTCCATCTCAAGAGATATACAGTTCTCCTGATGGGACAGATGTTTGCTTTACAAAATATTTGCTTGCTGCTGGTGGTGAAAAGAAGATTCCAGATGTGAAAGAAAGCTCATCAAAGATTTTAACCAGAGAGGGATCTATCACCTCTTTGGAGGTTGAAGATGTCACATTTAGCACCGTTTATGATTATTACAAACAACAGCAAGAATTAACACGCCCTTTGTCTCCTGAATCAGAAATGTCTATTGATATTGAAAGCATGAATGGAGATGAAGTAGTAGAGTGTGAGAGATTCTACACACCACCTTCATCAGTGGAGGTGTTTGAATCACTCTCATCTTCTCCTTCTTATCATACACCAGTTGGTACCCCTGAACGATATTCTACTCCTTCAAAGGAGAGATATTCTACCCCTTCAGAGGAGAGGTACTCTACCCCTTCAGAGGAAAGATATTCTACCCCTTCAGAGGAGAGGTACTCTACCCCTTCAGAGGAAAGATATTCTACACCTTCAGAAGAACGATATTCTACCCCTTCTGAGGAGTCAAATCTAAATTCAGCAATTTCTCCTGCAAAGCTGGTAAGAAAACATACATCACCAGAGTGTTATCAAACAGCAACTGCATCTCTTTTGCAACAAAGGAGCTGTTCCTTTGATGAACTACAGGCAGAAATGTTTGTTACACCTTGTGAAGCCTTAGAGCCAAAGGGAAATGAAATGCCTCCTGCATTTATTAAACCTCTGACTAAAAGAAAGATCTATGAGAACACCACATTGTGTTTGATTGCAGAAGTCATAGGTTCTCCGGTGCCTGATGTGAAATGGTATAAAAATAAGTCTCTTCTTGAACAAAATCAAAAAGTCAAAATACAAAAAGAAGACAATATATGTACCTTGGAAATCCATAACAGTAAACAAACAGATGGAGGAGAATATATGTGCCATGCAGTAAATATTATAGGGGAAGCTAAAAGTATTACACAGATAGAAGTGCTGCCTCATGATGGACGAGCTTTAGCTCTTCCTCCTCCTGTAACTCATCAACATGTTATAGAGTTTGATTTAGAAAAAGGGTCAACATCACGAACACCTTCCCCACAGGAAATACTTCTGGAGGTAGAACTGGATGAAGCTGACATCAAAGAATGTGAGAAGCAAGTGAAAATAGCCACAGTACCTGAACTCAAATCTGAACATCAGAGTATGATTGTATCTCTTGATGTTCTTCCTCTATCTTTGGTGGAAAACACCCAGGCTTTGTCTGGAAAAGAAAGCAAAGATGTTCAGATTGACTTTGAAGTAACTGAAATGCCTCCACGCTTCATCACTCCTGTTATTGATACAGAGGTTTCAGAAAAATCAGCAGCATTGTTTCACTGTAAAGTCTCAGGTTGTCCTACTCCAGTAGTGCAGTGGTTTAAGGAGAGTAAGTGCCTTACTCCAGATGCTTGCAAGTATGCTATTGTTAGCGAGAATGGAAGTCACAGTCTTAAAATTCAGAATGTAGTGCGTTCTGACTGTGGTATGTATTTGTGCAAAGCACATAATACCGTTGGAGAAGCGATGTGTAAGTGCTTCTTATCTATGACTGGGGATCAGAAGTCCTTTGGAGCGGAAAGTGATGAAGATGAAGGAAAAGTCAGGTTGAAAGTCCCAGATCATCAACCACAAAAGATTGATTTGCTTGTAGATAACACTATCCCAAGTGACAACCAAACTGAAATAGAACTGGAGTTTGAGTTTGAACACAGCACTGATGATTCCCAAAAAGCTGTTAGGCTAGTTGCAGTTACAGAACAGGAGCAGGAAGAGGAAGGAGAGTCCTGCGTTAACATTAATGTTGATGTGTTTGCTGAGCCATCGAAAGAAGAACACATAAAATTTGAAGCGAAGAGCACAGGCAGCTGTAGCTTTGAATTCCAAGTCACCGAAGCGCCTCCCAAATTTATGAAAAACATTTATGACTGTTTTTCTTTTCTTGGAACTTCTGCCTGCTTCCAATGCATTGTAGACGGTTCCCCAAAACCAGCTATCAGCTGGTTCAGAAATGGGATACTGATATGTGATGAAAGATGTTGTATAGAAGAAAGATGTTGTATGGAAGAAAGTCAAGAAGTCTGTCACAGTCTGGTTCTGAGAAATGTAGTCCAAAGTGATGAAGGAGAGTACATGTGTGTAGCAACAAACAAAGCAGGGACTGCTCATAGCACTGCTTTGTTAAGAATCTGCTAAATACCCTGAAATAAGAATGTATTTCGTCTGAAAGGTATAGTAGATGAAGGCTTAATTTAGAGAACTGGACATAGCAGTAACAATAACGTTGGATGCTTCAAAGCACTCTTAGAAAGGAAGTAGATAGTCCCAGTGAATTTGTTCTCAGTCTCATAAGGCTACTTGGTGTTTAGACTTTATTCAGCACTGAAATACAGGTTACATGTCTCTCAAAATGAATTTTACTGTTGCCAACAGCTCATGCAACCTCATGATTATACCATTGATATTGTCACCTACTTTTGTATACCATCTTAGATACTTGTAAATATACTTATGTCATTAAAAGCTAATTTGCATTTTTGTGAAGAGGGTTTTGGAATCTTTGAGGCTCTTTTCACTAGTGACTGGTTGACTTTAAATTGTACTCTATAATCAACACTAAATTTTCACTAGAGTTCTGTGAAAGAACTCAGAACAACAATTTCACCCTCACAGTGTTGTATCGGTAATGTTTTTTCCTGATCATGTTCTGAATATTTATGCAGTTTCTCTTCTGACAAAATTTTCACTGAACTGAGACTTCTATTGTTCTCATTCCAATACAAACCAAAATTAGCATGCCAGTCAAAATACCCTGATCAAAGATAATAGAGACCAAATTAGTTATGTTTAAAGTTTGTCATACTAGAAACTGTATAAAGTATCAGGATTTATTTCTCTTTTACCAGTAGAGAAGAATCTAGAATCTAGAGGAAAGCTTGATGAACCACATCAATACCTTAATATGAATAAAATAGAATAAAATTTACTATAAATTTACCCAGAAAAATTAACTTTCAAAGATAGATAAAATGAGACTAAATCCCCAATGAGGTCAATAACTGATAAAAAAAAAATATTTCTATATAGCTAAACCAAAAATAAATTTTAAAAACCAGTAATGAAATGTATGCATTAAGTTTTTCAGTACATGAATAATTCTTATACTTTCCTCTCTATACTTCAAAAGAATAACATAATCTCAGAATCAGTGGAGGCAATGAGATTTATTCCCAAGTAAGCATAGGATTTATAGTGTAATTATATGTACATAAATCATGTTTTCAAGAGAACATATTGTAGTTAAGTCATATGTTCAATAAAATGTATTTCCAATTAAATAGGTTCACAGCCTTGGGCTACAATCCTTTATATACTTCCCTGAGGATAAATTCTGTTGAAATCCATTGAGCTGATTTTGATTAAATGTGTACATGGTTGCATATTAAGATCCAATCTTGTACTCACTCATATAGGAGTAAGCTCTATTGCATGCTGTGAGATTTATTTCTTAATCTACATGCATATACTTGCATGTTTACTATATTAAAAAGAAAAATGTCAAGAATTAGTATAGGCATTAACATAGAAAGCATGTTAACTGTTTTGAACAACATTTTAGCACTGCAGAGAAAATAAGCTAGAAATGGAAAAAGAATATGTCAGGTATAGTAATGGCAAAACAATCGCTTTAAAAATTTAATGAATATTCCTGACAGTTATAGTTGCTCATTATTTATTTCCAACATTGATATTTAAAAGTAGCAAGATAATTTATACTCAACGTAGTGCATTTAAATACTCATTTACGTATGGGTGTGTTCTTATTTCTATATGCCTGGTGCTTACTCAAGGGACAATACTTTTGGCTTTAGGCAGTACATAATCTGAATAGGAGGCTCCATTGTAGTAAAAATATAAAATAGTTCTCATAACTATTCAAGAAAATACGGTTGAAGAATTTTGGCACCTTTAAAAACACCATCCGTTATAAACACAGAATGTTTAGACCAACTTCTGAAGTTTTGAATTGAAATACTGTAGAGAAAATACTTCTGGGAGCTAACTGCTAGAGAAGCACATTTTTAATCAAACTTAAGTGTGAAATGTAATGTATAAACTAGACATACGTCCCAAAATTTATTATTAATTTCTGCTCACACAATCTTGGGAGATACAAAATTCACAATTAATTTAAAAATGGATATTCACAGAACATAAATAACTAACTGAAGTTGGAACCAACTAATTTGGAAAAGTAGATTTTTGGAAAGAAGAATAGAATGTTTGTATGAGTGTTTGTATCTTTGTGTGTGTGTGTGAGAGAGAGAGTGAGTGTGTATGTGTATGATTTTCTTCTTTTCCTTCTAAAGTCAGATTGCTTGAGATAGATCAAGAAAAGACCAAGGTGGCCAATGCTAATGTTAATTTTATACTACTTCCCATTTATATATCATATAAACTTATTTATTAGAATTTATGCTTAAGCAAAATTCAATTACAGTATTTTAAAATTGTGCACCTATATAAGTTAAATTTAAGATGACCGGTTATAAGAATGTTCTTTGGTTTGATTTTGTTTTGCTACTTTGAACTACCCAAATAGATATACAGGATATTTTAGCAAACTTAATTACCTTCATATAATTGATAATTGGTTAATAATAATATTAACAACAACATGCCAATACCATTTAAATAATACGCATGATGGCCTGATAGCAGAACAACGAAATAACTAGTAAAACATAAAAACACGTAGATTAAATGAAGTGGTATAAGAGAAATAAATCTATCTGATCCAACATTGAGCTGGGCAGAAATTGCAGAGGAATTAGTGTTCACTGCCATTCCCCTTATTCATTGAAGTGTCGATGTCCCTGAATATCAAAGAATATACATTGCACTTATTTTGCTGTCTAACATCAAAGAACATAAATAATTCCTCTTGAGGGAAAAAACTGACTTCTGATTTTCAGCTTATAATATTGCTGCAGAATATGATCTTGCATTTATAGCCCTAATCTTCCCAAGAGGGAAAAATGTGCAGCCATAATGTCTGCATGTTTGTTCTGTTAGGAAGACGGTAGGCTATGAACAGGTGGAAAACTCTTTACCCTGCAAGCTCTGGATAGATTCGTGCTTTGCCCATTTCTTCTCCTGACTCTGAGAAGACCATCTTTTACAAGGGGAGAGAGAATTAAATCCCCCAAATCTACTACTCAAGCCCTTCTTGATAGCTGAGAAGTCCTGCCATTCTCTGATCCTAGTTGCTGCAGGGAGCCACAGGCTCTTGGCAATGTTCCCATTTCTCAGGATAAATATCCCAGTTTAATATTAAAATTATGGTTTGTGGGTAACTGACCAGGAAAACCACAGTGCAAAGCTGAAATAATGGCTGCTGTAACATCAAGCCAACACATCCAGGTCAAACGAAGGTGGTGTTTTCCCTCAAACTTTCATTTAAGCTACTTACTTTTTCAGTGTCAAAATCCAATGCCTTTTGGGTTTTTTGCTTTCTTCACAGGGTACTTTAGTAAAGCCATTAAAACAGATTTCATTTGTCCATGGTCTATGTTACCTTGAAATGCCAGTGTATATATTGTTTTAATAAAAGTATAGAACACAACACACTTGTGTTTGTCTTCATTGAGCATGTTTTGATTTCTTTTTTCCTTTTAATTCAAGTTTTAGGCTGTGGTGGTGGGTATGTGAATGTCAATCCTTTTCAGCACAGTCCTTTTAAACTTAAAGACGGGACGCCTATTTGCTCACAGACGTCAAACTAGAAATAAGGCAAGATTTATTCAGTTAAACAAAGGATAGAATCAAATCCAAACACACACAAACACACACACACACACACACACACAATATTACTTTAAAAATTCTTTGTTTAAAACTGTAACAATAATTTCAGTGTTATTTCTAGATGACTAGAATCAGCTGTCTAAAGAAAAAAGGTGGGTGATTCAGGAGGGAAAGCAGATAGACTAATCAGTCTGATGCAAATGCAAGTTGATTTTTAAGCAAAGAATGTTTGTGTGAGATCTAAAAGAGGTATTTAAGCATTGGGGAGGGGAATAGAATATCTTAGACTTATACACTGCTCCACAGTCCTTTATAGAAGGACTGTGAAGGAGCCTTGGTGGCGCAGCGGACTAAACTGCTGTTAAAGTAGCACTTAGCTGCCAGCTGCCTGCAATTACTGCGAGTTCAGTTCTCATCAGGCTCAAGGTTGACTCAGCCTTCTATCCTTTCAAGGTAGGTAAAATGAGGATCTGGTTTGTGGGGGCAATAAGATGACTTTGTATAAAATAGAACATTGCTCAGGGCCCCCCAAAAAGCCCTACTAAGCAGGTATATACAAAAGTATGAAGGCTATTGCTTAATGCATTGTAAGCCGCCCTGAGTCTCCGGAGAAGGGTGGCATATAAATCGAACTAATAAATAAATAAATAAAATAGCACTCTCTAAATAGTTTACAGAATTGGCATATTGCCCCCAACAATCTGGGTCTTCATTTTACCGATTTCGGAAAGATGGAAAGCCAAGTCAAACCTTGAGCCGATAATCATCGAACTAATGGCAGTCAGCAGAATTAGCTCCAATACTACATTCTAACCATTGCGCCACCACAGCTCTTTAAGAATGATTTATTCTTATCCTTCCAAGGAAAACGTGGTCAGCAGTGGTGCTCAGATCCACCTAGACAAAAATGAAATAGTGGTGCTTTCCTAAACTGATGTCCCTTTCTACTAGAGATCTACAACATTATTATTAACATTATTAATGCTTTATTTTGCACAATTCAAGACAGCTTGCATAATACTCTCACCTCTTATTTTCTTCACAACAAGATCCCTATGAGGTGGATGGGCCTGAGAAAGAGTAATTGACCCAAAGTCACTCACCTGGCTTCCATACCTAAGGGAGGTCTAGAACTCACAGTCTACCAGTTTCTAAGAAATCACTTAGCTGCTACACTGTCTCTCAACCTGTTTTAGCAGCTTATTATTGTATTATAATTATTCCAAATTACATAAAAAAGTGAAATAGCAATAGCATTTAGACTTATATACTGCTTCACAGTGCTTTACAGCCCTCTCTAAGCAGTTTACAGAGTCAGCATATTGCCCCCAACAATATGGGTCCTCATTTTACCGACCTCGGAAGGACGTAAGGCTGAGTCAACCTTGAGCTTGGTGAGATTTGAACTTCCAAATTGCAGGCAGGCATGATATCCATTGTTCCTAGGCAGTAAATCCATTCAGGCGGGTGCAAGAAAATCATGGGTTTTTAAAATGCACATCACAATGTGTACCTTACTAAAGTAATCCAAAGGCTATTTACTTTTCCAGTATCCCTAGGCCTACATGTACATTTGCAAGAAAAAAGACAATTACAAGTTGAAGTATAAGGGTCAATATAATAATTGAACAATATTTCAGTTAATATTCATCCTACAATATGTTTTTATTTAGGACTTTCTCTTCTTCAAATAGCCATTTATCCAGCAATAGCTTTCTTCTTCCTCTTGTATCTCTAGGCTGCCCAACTGTGTTCTGGAGAATCCTTCAAGTATCTAGAACAATGTTCCTAGGACCCAGGATTGATGTAGGGAGAAGGGGAAATTGGTGAAAATTGTTTTCAGACCTCATACTTATGTCCCCACAGTCATATGATTGACATTCAGATGTTTTGCAGTCAGCAGGTGCTTATGACAGCATTACATGATCATTTGCACATTTCACAATTGGCTTCCAACAACAAGAGTCAATGTAGAAGTTGGCAATAAAGTCACAAGATCCAGTCACACAGTGTCTCACTTAACAACTGCAGGTGATTTGCTTGATGACATAGCAGGAGTGATGTAAGTCCAGCATGGTCCTAGGATGTTCACTTCATTAAGTGAAACATCACTTAGTGACAGAACTGACAGTCCCAATTGTAGTTGTTAAGTGAGGGCTCCTTGTATAAGTAATCAATTTGGTTAATGAAAACAAATAAATCCCTTCACCTTCCACTTTCTAAATCTTTATTGACTCTGTTGTCTGGGATTTATGTCATAGTTAACAATTGGCTGCCAACAATATAACAAATTGGAATGTTACCTATATATTGAATGCGATATTCTAAAATATATGAATATTTGTGTTGTTTTGCTGTGTTATCACTGTGTCGCATTTTCTGAAGTATTGCCCTAGCAATTGTTTTATAATTACTAGGAATAATTTTTCAGGAAAACAATTTAGTAAAATTCAAATAATTTTTTCCCATACAGAGATTTCTAGCTCTGTTACTGTGTCTGCTGAGGAAGAAAGCATCAAGAGTTTCAAAAGTGACCTACAGTTATACGATAAAAATACAACACATGAACTCGGGCCTGAAAAATCAATTTATTCCAACAGTTTAGACAGGAAAGAGGAGAAGAGGAATATCCCAAGCTTTCTCAAGCATGTGTCCAATGTTGAAGTCAGTGTAGGAGACCTAGCTAAACTTTCTGTCACTGTTACTGGCAGTCCAAAACCTCAGATACAATGGTTTTTCAATAATGTTAAAATAACATCATCTGCAGACTATAAATTTGTGTTTGATGAGGAAAGCTACAGCCTCATTATTCTTTCTGCAAACTTTGAACATGAGGGAGAATATACTTGCATTGCTAGTAATGTTCATGGTGAGACAGCTTGTAGTGCTTATCTGAAAGTAAATCCTAAAGGAGGTAGCACAGAATCAGAGATAATCAGTGCAGTTTCCACAGAGATGATAGGAAGCCCTCAGCCTCCACATTTTGTTAGAAAACTAAATCCTGCTCATTTTGTGCAAGGTGCTCCAGCTGTGTTTGACTATAATGTGACTGGAGAGCCAGCTCCTATAATTCACTGGTTTAGGGGAAATGACCAAATTTTCTCCGGTGTACATTACACCATTATCCATAATCCAGATGGTTCTGGGTCTCTGACGGTGAATAACTGTCAGAGGGAAGATGGAGGATTATACTTCTGTAAAGCAAGCAATATTTTAGGTGAAGCCACAAGTAGTGCCGAACTTATTATCGCTCAAGATGTCCCTGATGAAATTCCACATGTAGACCAGAAAGCCACGCAGAGAAAATTGACTATGTTAGTTAAAGAAATTGCAAGAGAGCAGGCCACTGAGTCACAGATGAGTGCAATTATACTTCCTGATGATAAAGGGCACAACGGCCAGCAAGCAACAGATGCAACTGTAATGGAGAATAAGCATTCCCTATATAGTGCGGCTGATACTTTAATTTCTTTAACTACTACCCTGCAGCAGGAATCTCTGCTTACCCAACAAGAGGCCCTGCCTGAGTCTCAGAAAGTTGAAGGAATTGTAGACGTCGCTCATAAGACCAGTAATATTGTGGCTGCTACATCATTAACTGTGAGTGAGGTGAAGGAGCGTAGTGGCTTTCTACAGCAGCACTCAGAGGCCATTCAAAGCTCATCACTACTTCAGGTATTTAGTTCTGAATGCCCTCAGATTTCTGATATTTGTTTACCAGTTGTGGAAGAAGCAAACCATGAAGAAAAAGAAAAACAGTTGCCAATTAAGCTGCCGGAAATAATAAATCCAGAGTCAGTTCGGGAAGAAACATCTCCATTAATTTCTATTCTTTCTGAGGAGAAATATGGGATAAGCTTGGATGAATCTCTCATATTCTCAGTTCCAAAAGCTGGAGAAGCTATCTCAGTCCAAGAATCTAAGCAAGAGGGGTATATTTCTAGAACTGAGAGAATCCAAAAATTGTCCAAGGAAAGCTCTTTAGCAGTCCATGTACATAAGTCAGAGAAGGGGGTACTAGTGCAGGAAGAACAGAGTTTCCAATCCATTATAGCAACCCAGCAACATGGGATCAATGAAGCTCTTACAGTGACCGTTAATAACATGGACACACCTGAAAAGATTCAACCAACCCAAGAGTCAATAAAGGCACTGCAGGTCCCTCTGATTGCCTCTGAAGAGATATTCCCCAAAGAAAAGACTTTTGAAGCAACTATGGAAGAGCTGCAAAAAGGCTCCCTGAAGCACGACAACCTTATGAAAGCAAACCTCATGGCAGAAGAAAAACGGAAGCTTTCCCATGAGCTCACCAAAACAATTCCTGAGTTAGAAGGCACAGTCCTAACAGAGGTATGGAAAGAAAGTGGAAGCCCATTGCATTTGCCCATTGTGTTTGAACAAGCAACCCTTCCTAAAGAAGAGCATTTTAGTACTGAGGTACCACCAGAAGATGAAGTGATCTCTAGCAAAAGCCAAAGTCTGCTTCACAGCTTAATAGCAGAAGAGCAGCTTCCCACAACAAGTGAAGAAACTAAGCTTCTTCCTCCCTTGGAGGAAGTTGTTAGCCTGCAGCTTGTCAAAGAGCCTGTTTCTGTTTTGCATCTCCAGATCAACGATACTGAGCAAGTATTGTCTAAGGAAGACATTTTGACTTTACCAAAACCTGAATGTCAAGCTGCAGTACAGAAAGCAGAAACCATGATTAAGCGTACCATGACTTGGGAGGAACAGAGCCCAATCTCTGCAGATACACTGGAAGCCATTCAGGATGGGATTGCTGGAGAAAAATCTTCGGCTACCTCAGAGCCTCAGCTCCCTAAGTGTTTGACTGTTGTGGCAGAAGAATGGCTACTGCCCAAAGAGCAAACTCTTCCTCAAATGGACACAGAGAGGAAAGCAACTCTGAATAAGGATGACTTTCAGTTGGTTATGCAGGCTTCAGGTATCACTGAAACGAGGGCCTTGGCTGCAGGGCACATTAAACCATTTAAGGATGTTGAAAGCAAGAACTGTGGAGTAGCCTCTGAGCCCAAACTAATTCTGGAATCTGTATGCATTGAAGAATGTAGTGTTCCTATCGAGGATGCTGATCTGTTAGAAGCCACAGACCAAGATTTTGCAGCACGAATCCAAGAAGGGCAGTCAGTCAGGCTCCCATTAATACTAGAAGAAAAACAGTCTTTCAAGGAAGAACACCTAAGCAAACTCACCAGCCCAGAAAGTCAACATATGACAGTTCACAAAGAATCGAGAATAGTGATGGGAGTGCCCCAAACTCTGGAAAGCCAAACTCTTTCTAAAGAAATTCAACTTGCACAAGAAACTCCAATGTGTTGCAGCCTAGATGTGAAACCCCCAGTAAGATGCACCTTAAAAACAGCTCTCGTAAATGAACACCATTCATTTTCTTTTGACACTCTCAGTGATATAGAAAAGATTAAATTAAAAACTGTAAAAATAGTCAGAGAACCTAAACATACCTTGTTCATCTGCCTTGTTACCAAAGAAAGTTCAAATACTGCAGAAATAAGTCTTCCCTTTGATGGAATATATTCTCATAAGGTTACCATAAGAAATGAATTGCAAGCTCCATTTCAATCTGTTGTTTATGAAGAAAAACACATTCTAATGGCAGAGGAACCCAAAGTTATATCTGAAACTAAAAGCTGTAAGTTGCTTGTTATTTCTTTACCTTTCAGAGAAATGCACTTAGGTATTGTAACTGATATTCCCATTCAACAGCAAACCATTGGGGATGTCATTGGTTACCTGGAGCCACAACATGCCAGAATTAGTACTGAATCCAAAATACAGCTGGAGCAACCTGTGTCTGCCCAAGAAGTTAGAATTCTTGCTCTAAAGGAGCAAATTAAAGATGATAGTTCATCAGTGCCTGCCTCAGCTGAAAAACCAACTTTCTCTCCGAAAGCGAGAGAAAGAAAAGAAGAACTTTTTGAGGACCATGACAAGGAGACTCATTTATTTGAAGCTAGGGAAGAAAAAAATAGAAGTCCCATCATAAACCTAAGTTTGGTGGACACTGTGGTTGAGGAAGGTGACGGAGTGAAACTTACTTCCAAAATAGCAAACGCTGAAGTGGTAAATTGGTATTTTGAGAGTAATCTGATATTTTCAGGCACTGAGTTCAAGTGTTTGCAAGAACATGACACTTACACACTCATAATCAACCAAGCACTCAAGGAAGTACATCAAGGGAAGTACACCTGTGAGGCTTTGAATGAAAATGGAAAAACTACAGCAACAGCAACACTCACAGTTGTAAAAAGAGGTTGGAATATGAGGATGAGATATTATTTTCCTTCACTGATTTTCTAACTGAGTAGAATACACACACAGTTCTTATATTACCATAATATCCAAAACAGACTTCCGTAGGGCACCACAAACTAATCACAAAATTCACCCTTTTGTTTTTTCCTTAGCGTGCCTGCACTTTCACTCTCCAGTTCCTCATATACACTAGTACCTACTTTAGTCTTTGACATTATTGTACTGTATTTTTAATATTTTGGTAATAGGATTACAGTACATTAATTACTATAATTTCTTTCAGGAATAAATTCATTTGTAATTTAATAATTATAATGCGTAATTATTCTTTTTTTAAAAGAGTGCATGTCTTAAAATTTCATCCCAATATTTACAGAGAAATTATTCACCCTTTTCACGGTTACAATAAGGCAGCACTTACTCAGGAGGAAGTTCCACTGAAAACTGTGTGGCTCACTTATCAGTAAATAAATATAGAGATTCCACTGTGTGTTGTGAATTTTTTCCCACTACTTCAACTTGCTTCTCATGTTTTATTTTGCCACTGTTTCTACACAACCTGGTGCAATTCTGTATATCACATTCTTTGCTTGCTTGTCTTATTGCAATAAGCAGAAAACGTAGTACCTTAAAAACTCCACCATGCACCTCAGTGGAGACTTGCAGTAGTCTTGCCATTGCCACATCACAATAACTGATAGTTGTTTTTTTCCATTTCTAAATGTAATTTTCTTCTACAGTCACTTTGAATTGTGCACAGACAGAAATCGCCCATCCTGTTCCAGACACTGTATTAAACAGAGATTTGGAATGATAACATCTTGTTCTTATTCATGTACATGTTGGTGATTGCAACTCTTTTTTACTTTGCTTTCAATTTTAGTTGCACCCATACTGAGAAGAAGGTTAGAATCCCAAGAGGTTGCTGTGAATCACCTTGCTAAGTTTACTTGTGAGATTGAAATGGCACCAGACGTACGATTTCAGTGGTACAGAGCAGGACGGGAAATCTACGATGGTGACAAGTACACCGTTTATACAGCTAATTACACATCGACTCTTCAAATCCCAAGACCTCAAGTTGTGGACTGTGGTGAATATACCTGCAAGGCGTCCAACCAGTATGGGAGTGTGAGCAGCACAGCTACATTGAAAGTAACTGGTAAGGGTGGTGCCTTAACTTCAATTTGCTTTCTAATCACATATTTGGGCATTATTTATTGTTCAATTCCATGGTTTAATGTACTGCTAAATGTAGTTTTGAAGAATGGAGAGAAGGTAGACCAGTTGACCGGTCAAAGTGCTGCAATAGATCACATTTTTTTTTAAATGACCGGTTTTGAAGATGGAAGGAAACTAAGCAAATCATTGGTTGGGATGTCTCAATTAGTGTACAAGCGATGCCTACATCAATATCCATGAACTGAAGTCTCCATGAACTGAAACACTGCTGGTGGGATGGGAGTGGGGTTCAGTTGGCATGTCCACCCTCTTCCATAGAACATAATGGGGAGAGACATGTAGCATGAATGGGTTGTTGGCAGACACATTTTTCCTTCATATTCTTCTCAAAACTTTCTTAAATGACTTCTGTTTCCTGAAGAAATTATACATTTAAGTAATTCATCCAATCACAAATCTATATACTGTGGATGCATCTGGTTTGAGTTACTACCTGCATATTATGAAACCTATGAGAGTTGAGACACGAAATCATCTCAAAATAAATATCTTAAGAGTCATATTGAATAAATAAAAGATATGTTACATGTGGATATTTCTCTTTTTTAAAACACTGATGCAAATTGCTTACTACATCTTTAAAAAATGCTACTGTAAGATTTCATGCAACCCTTATTACAGGATAGTTCTGGGATACAGGTAAACTAATAATACGGGAACCCAATTTCGCAGGAAAATTACTCTTTCTGGATGAAATTCTATGTTTTGAAATACACATGGTATCTAGAAATAATAATTATGCTTTATATATATTGGCTATTGGGGATTTTTATTTCATGTCTATGTTTAGTCAATGTAAAGCATGGGGAAATATGATTTAAGTCTTTTTCTTTTGTGGGAGAGAAAACAGCCCGACATATTTGCCTAGCCAAACAAGTCTCTTCCCCTCTCTTTTGCAGAAGCGTTTTCTCCAACTTTTCTAACCAGACCTGAATCTCTTACAACTTTTGTGGGTAAGAGTGCCAGGTTTCCCTGCACTGTGGCGGGCACACCTGTGATAGACACCGTGTGGCAGAAGGACGGCACTCCCATCTCTTCCACAGAACGCTACAAAATTATAGCATCTGACACCAAACATAGTTTAGAGATTACACGTCTCACAGTCAATGACAGGGGGGTTTACAGCTGCAAAGCCTCCAACAAGTTTGGAGCGGACGTCTGCCAGGCAGAATTAACTATTATCGATAAGCCACATTTTATTAAGGAACTGCAGTCTGTGCAGTCTGCAGTCAATAAAAAGATACGTCTTGAATGCCAAGTGGATGAAGACCGCAAAGTAACTGTCTCCTGGACTAAAGATGGCCACAAAATACCTCCAGGCAAGGATTACCGGATCATGTTTGAAGATAAAATAGCATCTCTTGACATCCCGCTGTCCAAGCTTAAAGACTCAGGCACATATACCTGCACTGCTGCAAATGAAGCTGGAAGCAGTTCCTCATCTGCAATGGTAACAATCAAAGGTAAGAAAAGGATTGGCCCACACAACATAAATGCTCTCTGCGCTCTCTTTACTAATACCGTAATATTTAGAATTGGAAATGAAACATTTTTAAGGATTTATTTTTTTCTGCTTCTTCAAGTTTGATGCACCATTTCTATATCAACCATATGCTTTAAAATCTTTAGCCATAGTCTTAATATGCTTAGAGTAAACCTCAAGGTTTGACCAAAATAGAAGTGCATACATTTTAGTAGCGTGGATAAAAATCTTTTTTTCCTCCTAGAGAAGTCTTGGCTACATGGTTTAAAAGTCAAATTCTGATTAATGACAGGAACTGGAATTCAATCCAAAACTGACCGCATGCTCCTAAATAATTTGTGTTGTACTCTTCGTATTAAGTTGATCTTCTAAGATCTTTGGGGGATTCTTTCTTTCTGAATTCTTTCTGTAGACCCACCATCCTTTGTGAAAAAAGTGGAGCCCTCTTACTTGTTGACTCCAGGAGAGTCAGCCCATCTTCAGTGCAAAATCAAAGGGTCTCCTGTGATCCAGGTGACATGGTTCAAAAATAACAAAGAAATTAGAGAGAGTGATACATCCAGGATGTCCTTTGCCAACAACGTGGCTGTGTTAGATATTTCCAACATGAAAGTGGACGACAGTGGAAGTTACTCGTGTGAGGCAGTTAATGATGCTGGCAGTGACAGCTGCAGCACTGAGATTCTTGTAAAAGGTTTGTTCTTCTATTCCCTGGTGCTTTTTTATGGAGATACTGTTTTCTATGCATGTGTTTCGCCAGCCGCTAATTCTTTATTCCTGCTTTGATGGTTTTCTAGAACCTCCTGCTTTCATCAAAACTCTTGAGCCAGCTGAACTAGTGCGAGGAACAAATGCCATTCTTCAGTGTGAGGTTTCTGGTACCGGACCATTTGAAATCTCTTGGTTTAAAGAAAAGAAGCAAATTCGCAGTAGTAAAAAATACCGCTTGGCATCCCAAAAGTCTCTTATCTCTCTGGAAATCTCTTCATTCAATAGTGCAGATGTTGGTGAATATGAATGTTCTATAGCAAATGAAGTCGGAAAGTGCATTTGCAGTGCAACATACATACTGAAAGGTTAGTGAGAGATCAAGAAGGCCGCATGTATCTTTTAACATAAGCAAGAAGGACATTCTTTCTTGGAAACAGTTTTTCTTTGCTTACCCAGCCTTTTGTTGCTTTTCTTTCCTCATCTCATGGCTCACGGATATAAGCAAAAAGAAAGTGTCCTTCAAATGAACCCCAGAGTAAGAGTATTTTGCCCATACAATATTTCGAAAGACATTTTATTGATCGCTTTGGGTTGCAAATGGGTACATGACCCAGATCTCTTATTTGCATTAGAAACACTTCTTTCGGTTTCAGGATTCACTTATGTGAACAAAGCAGTTTTAAGTAGCTCAAATTTAAGAGAGTTACTAGAGGTTTCAGGCACAGTTAAACATGAGATAAGCACCTTAATGATGAAATGGAAGAGATTTGATGGTTCAAAGAGGTAATGCTGTCCAGTTTCCGCGGCAGCCAGGCAGTTTCTTCCCAGGATTCCCATAAAAAAACTGGGGATTAGCAGCCTGGCAGGGAATGGGTCATGTGTCTTAAAAGAGAAAACAGGATACAATAGCACATAAAAACCCACTCCTGTCTTTAGTATATAATATGAATGTACTGTAGATGTGCCAAATGCAAACATTTCTATCTTGGAACTACATTTCCCACTCCTTTAGCTCCCCTGTCCTCAGAGATAAAATGTTGCATGTAAAACATTTAAGATTACATTGCAAGTAATAATTTCTTTTCATCAAGACTGTAATATTCCCTTTTCCTTTAAATCTCTTTTGGTGTTGTATAGTTATAAAGGGTATGATTAGTACCGCATTACAAGATCTCTCAATTTTCTTTCAAAAGCCTGACTTGTGTCTAATGTGAAATAATAAAAACAAATATGGTTTTTCCCCCCTTCTTATTTCAAATTAGAGCCTCCATCTTTTATTAAGAAAGTTGAAGATGTGACTACGCTTGCTGGAGAGACAGTCTTTTTGCAGGCAGTTGTGAAAGGCTCAGCTCCTCTTTCTGTTACTTGGATGAAGGGGAAAGACATTATTAAAGAAGATAACAAAGTCAAAATTACCTTTGAAAATGGCCTTGCCACTTTGGAAATTTCAGGTGTCCAGATTAATGCTAGTGGTAAATATACCTGTCTGGCTGAGAATGACGCCGGAAGTCAAACTTGTTTTGGACAATTAGCAGTTAAAGGTCAGTTGAGGAACATTTTAACATCTCACAAACCCTACTTGGGCAAGCTGTTTGCTTTCATTCAGTAATGATGACTATTTAATTCTGTTTTAGAACCTGCCACAATCGTTGACAGAGCAGAATTCGTGCAGGTGACAGCTGGGGACCCAGCAATTTTGGAATACACAGTTGCGGGCACTCCAGAATTAAAAACAAAATGGTTCAAAGATGGAAAACCTCTGGTTTCTAACAAAAAGTATAGAATCAGTTTTAAAAACAATGTTGCCCAGTTGAAATTCTACACTTCGGAATTACATGACACTGGGGAAATCACCTTTGAAGTTTCTAACGACGTTGGACGGAGTGCATGCACCACCTCGTTTAGCGTGATAGGTTGGTAGACATCTTTAGGTTAAAAGCTGGCTATTGCAATTCTCCAACCAATTCCGACACTTTTGTGAAATGCTTCTTGTATTACATTGGCTTTCTTTCTTTGCCTTGTCTTGAAATAGATCGTACTCTTCCTCCATTCTTTACCAAAACTCTGCGGAATGTTGACAGTGTGGTTGGGGGCACCTGCCATTTGGATTGCAAAGTGTCAGGCTCACTTCCAATAAAGGTATCTTGGTTTAAACATGACAAAGAGATCACTCCCAGCGCCAAGTACGCAATACGGTATGAAGAAGGCTCAGCGTCCTTGGAAATCAAGAAATTGGACACCAAGGATGTAGGGGTGTATTCTTGTAAAGCCACCAACTCTGCAGGCAGTAAAGAATGCAGTGGCGCTTTGGCTGTAAAAGGTTTGCCATCTTTTCTGCCTTCTTTTCTTGGTGTTTCTTTCCAAAAAGTGTTTGCCGTCCATTATTTACTTACCTTTTCTCAAATCTGTCTTTCAAACATTGTATAGAACCACCTAGCTTCATAACAGAGCCAGAATCTCAAGAAATATTGCCTGGATCGACAGTGCGTTTGAAGACTACTTTTAAAGGAACAGCACCATTCTCTGTGCAGTGGTTTAAGGGTGATGCTAAATTAACCACTGGCGGAGCTTGCTATATCATGACAGAAGCCTTCTCAAGCTACCTGGAACTTTATGCAGTAAAATCTTCTAATTCTGGTGTTTATTCATGCAAAGTCAGCAATACAGCTGGCTCCATTGAATGCAGTGCAAACTTATTTGTGAAAGGTTTGCGCTCTCTTATTACCTTTTATTTGGGTGGATATCTGAAACGTAAAATGTTTGCCTCTTATTTTAACTTCTTTCTACCACTCTTTCAATGGCTCTCCTTAATTTCACAGAACCTGCTTCTTTCTCGGAAAGGCTGGAGCCTTCACTGTTATTTAAGAAAGGAGAATATGCCCAGTTGGACTGCAAAGTAAAGGGCACCCCTGAACTTAAAATCTCTTGGTTTAAGGACGATCGAGAGATTAAAGAGAGCAACAAGTACAAGATGACTTTGATGGATGCTACAGCAGTACTCAGTCTGCTGGATGTTACCATTGAAGACAGTGGTGTATATATGTGTGAGGTGAAAAATGATGCTGGGAAAGAGACCTGCAGTAGTATGGTGGCAGTAAAAGGTGTGTGTGTGTGTGTACATGTATCTTAAACACCCTTCCTTCCAAGTTTTCTCAATAAGACGATTGTTTCTTGGAAAGATTCCAAAAACAATTTACCATTCCTACTCTCTTTCTTCTGTCTTATACTTTAGAATCACCATATTTTATCAAGGAATTTGGACCCAGGGAAGTATTAAGAGACTCAGATGTAATACTGGAGTGTGAGGTCTTAGGTACTTCCCCACTGGAGGTATATTGGCTAAAGGACAACAAGCCCGTGAGGAGTAGCAGGAAGCACAGAATAACCACTGAGAAATCCTTGTTTAGCCTCCAAGTGTTCAAGTTTGATTCTTCAGATGCTGGGGAATACCAGTGCAGGGTAACAAATGATGTAGGAAGCTGTGTCTGTAGCTCTGAACTGGCCCTGAAAGGTTAGTGCTACTTAGAAAAACTGTCTTTTTATGCTAATATTGTGGATGGTATCAGTATTCACTCAATATCTATTCTTCCAATAGAGCCCCCACAATTTGTGAAGAGGATTGAGAACATTAGCTCTCTCCGGGGAGGCACCATAGTGTTTCAGGCAACAGTTAAAGGCTCCATGCCAATAACAATTTCGTGGTTGAAAGACAACGATGACATTATTGAAGATGACAACACAAAAATGACTTTTCTGAACAATGTGGCAACTCTCATGATCAGAGCCATTGAAGTGAAGCATGATGGGAAATATTTTTGTCAGGCGAAAAATGAAGCCGGCATCCAAAGATGTTCTGCTTTGCTAACTGTAAAAGGTCTGTGTAGCCTACTCTCAGTTCTAGGATGCATAACATTATCTTTAGTCAACATTACAGCTCATATTTATTCCTGTATGTATTACAGAACCTGCCACAATCATTGATAAAGCCGTTTCCATTGATGTCACGGAAGGCGACCCAGCTACTTTGCAGTGTAAATTTTCAGGAACGAAAGACATTAGTGTCAAATGGTTGAGAGGTGGGAAGGAACTGACCTTTGGCCCTAAATACAAGATCACCGTTACTGATACAGTTTCCATGTTAAAGATTGTCTCTACAGAAAAGAATGATAGTGGTGAATACACATTTGAGGTTTCAAATGATGTTGGGAGCAGCAGCTGTAAAGCTAGCATTAATGTCTTAGGTGTGTACAATATATTTCTCTTTTCATAGAACTTCTATTTTTGGGGGGGCTGCAAAGCAAACATAGAGGGTTTGATCTAATTTCTTTCTCTTGGTCTGTCTTTGATAGATCTGATCATACCACCTAAATTCACCAAAAAGCTAAAGAAAATGGATAGCATTAAGGGGTCTTTTGTTCACCTCGAATGTATTGTATCTGGGTCCCATCCAATAAGCATCCAGTGGTACAAGGATGGCCAAGAGATAAGTGCTAGTGAAAAGCACAAATATTCTTTCCACGATAATACAGCGTTCTTGGAGATCAATCAGCTGGAAGGTTCAGACAGTGGATCTTACACTTGTGAAGCAACAAATGAAGCAGGAGAAAACCAGTGCAGTGCATATTTAACTGTTAAAGGTTTGGATGGCTTTTTCTTGTTGGCAAATCATTCTGCATTTATCTTTCATTCTGAATCTTCTTCATTCCGGTCTCATTGATGACCTTTGGGGGCGTTTTTCTTTTCACTTTTTGTAGAACCCCCAAGTTTCATCGAGAAACCACAGTCACAAGATGTTATCCCCGCTGCTAGAGTCCAACTCAAAACTCTTGTGAGCGGCACACCTCCCTTACAAATCAAATGGATCAAAGATAGCAAAGAACTCCTTTCGGGAGCCTCTCGCTCAGTGTATAAGGATGACACTTCAAGTGTATTGGAGCTCTTTTCAGCCAAGCTATCTGACTCAGGAAATTATATCTGTCAAATCAGCAATGATGTTGGGTCAACTACCTGCAAAGCAGCTCTCTTTGTGAAAGGTCTGCATTTTCTTTCTCCTGTGGTTATTAATTGCATTTTACATAGGGGTATCATATGCAAGGAAGTAATGCATGGATATCATCATGCCCTTCTTCTTCGCTCTTAAAAATGCCAATTGTGCTTTTCGGTATATCCTTTCTAAATGCGTTTTTCCCCCTCCAAATTTTAGAACCACCCAGATTTATACAGAAGCCCAGCCCTGTAGTAGTTTTGAGGAAAGGACAGTCTACTACTTTGGAATGCCAGGTAGCTGGCACCCCGAAAATCCACGTGGCTTGGTATTTTGATGGGAATGAAGTATTCGACTCTGATAAATACGAAATTTCCTTTGTGGACAACATTGCCACCATTAAGATCATCAATGCCATGGTGGAGGATAGTGGGTCTTATATATGTGAAGCTCGTAATGATGCAGGTAGCAAGAGCTGCAGCACTGAACTGAAAGTGAAAGGTTAGTCATCCTTTCTGGCTTCGTTCACCTGCGTTGTTCGATTTCCCTTCTTTTTTTTCCCCCCTGAGATGGTTTTCTTTTCTTCTTCCAATTCAGAACCTCCCACATTTGTAAGGGAGCTGAAGCCTGTGCAGGTGGTAAAAAGTTATGATACTGTATTAGAATGCGAAGTCACAGGCACTCCACCCTTTGATGTAATCTGGCTAAAGAACAACACTGAGATTCGAAGCAGCAAAAAATACACCATGATTGATAAACAATTTATATTTGCCCTTCAAACAATGAACTGCGATTCCCAAGATGCTGGTGAATACCAGTGTGTTATATCAAATGAAGGCGGAAGTTGTTCATGTAGCACAAAAGTCAGCCTGAAAGGTTAGTTTATGTGTGGCTTTACGGGAGGAAACCTGTGGTGGGATTCAGCCAGTTCGCACCACTTCGGGAGAACCGTTTGTTAACTTTCTGAGCAGTTTGGTGAACTGGTTATTGGAAGAAATCATTAGGGCAGAGAACCGGTTGTTAAATTATTTGAATCCCACCACTGGAGGAAACGTCTATGAAAGATTTTGGTGTTGTTGTTTTTTAAATTTCCTCTTCTTCAACCCAATTTTAAACCTTCTCTTGGCTTGTCTTCAAAAACCACAGAGCCTCCTTCATTCATTAAGAAGATAGAAAATATCCACGCTGTTCTGAAAGAATCTGCCACATTTCAATGCGTCATGGCTGGTTCCCAGCCACTATTGGTATCTTGGATAAAAGATGAGAGAATCCTTGAAAATGATGAGAACTTCCACATTACATTTGAGCAAAATATTGCAAAACTGAAGGTCAAGAAGGTTGACCTTAGTCACAGTGGGAGATACACCTGCCAGGCAAAGAATGAGGCAGGAGTTGAGAAGTGCTTTGCTTTACTGTTAGCACAAGGTGTGTGAGGTTTTTTTTAATCTCTACTTCGAATGTGAATTCTCATCTTTTGCCTACTGTGCATAGGAAGACTTCAACACATTTTTGTTTTGCTTCTTGCTTCAGAACCTGCTCAGATCATAGAAAAGGCAAAATCAGTTAAAGTGACTGAAAGAGACCCAGTGACTCTGGAATGTACCGTGTCGGGAACCCCAGAACTTCAAGTCAAATGGTTTAAAGATGGGAAACAGCTTATGCCCAGTAGATTTTACACCATGAGCCTTGACAATAACGTGGCCAGTTTCAGAATGGAATCCGTAGTGAAGGAAGACAGCGGTGTCTATACTTTTAAAGTTGAGAATGATTATGGAAGTCAAAGTTGTGAGGCTGTTGTGACTGTATTAGGTTTGTATTTACTTTTACTCCAATTAGCATGTAAATTTTTGAAATATTTTCACGGAGAAACTCACAAACAAGGAATGAGTAACTATTTGCCTTTATCCTCTCCCTCTGGGCAGATCAAGCAATTCCACCCTCATTTACGAAAAAATTATCAAAAATGACTAAAATTCTTGGATCATCTGTTCGTATGGAATGCAAAGTTTCTGGGTCACTTCCGATTACAGCAAAATGGTATAAAGATGGAAAAGAGATATCTGATAGTGCAAAATACAGAACTTTGTGCCACGAAAACACCGTATCGCTAGAGATCAATAACCTAGAGTTGACCGATTCCTCAAATTACACTTGCAGTGTGACTAATATTGCAGGAAGTGACTCCTGTAGTGCCATCTTAGCCGTGAAAGGTTTGGATTCCTATCTTCCTTCTCAATTCTGTACAGTATAAAATCCAAATCTTGTCCAGTTTCAATTTCACAACAGTCTGTTAACCTAGTTAAAAATGTTGTTTCCTGTTTTCTAGCTTTAGAATTTAACTTCTTACCGTCTTCTTCATCTTTCCCTCTTTTGTAATGATGTCTTTTGGTCTACCTTTCTTGTGCCAAAACCTAATCCATTCTGTTATCTCTTGAAATGTTTAGAACCACCAAGTTTCCTGGCAAAACCAGAAAGCCAAGAAGCAGTTCCTGACTCCACTGTTGAATTTAAAGCTCTTTTAAAGGGAACACCGCCTTTTAAAATAAAGTGGTTTAAAGAAGATTTAGAGCTTGCACCTGGACCTAACTGTGCATTTGGGATTGAAGGGTCAACTGGTTTCTTAAATCTTTATTCAGTGGATGGCTTAAAAAGTGGGAATTATATTTGCCAAGTATCCAACGATGTCGGCAGCGATTCTTGTACAACCACACTGATTATAACAGGTGTGCTAATGGCTTCTGTGTTTCTTCTTTCATATCTCTCTTAGGATTCCTTTTGTTGAAGGTTTTTTTTTTTATTGCAATCCGTTGTGCATTGTAGAATGCACAAAACAATTGGAGTTCTCTTCTCTCTTCTGCTACACAGCATAAATTTCCTTTCTTTCTCTTTCTCTTTCACTATATACTATTTACTATGTAAATAGAGGGAGGATCCCTTTCCTTGCTATTTCAATGTTTTCTCTTTCTTCTTAGAACCTCCAAAGTTTGCTAAGAGGCTCAACCCATTAAACATCGTGAAACATGGTGACTCGACGCGACTTGAGTGTAAAATCACAGGTTCTCCTGAAATCAGAGTGGTATGGTACAGAAACGATACTG
Organism: Ptyas mucosa; assembly: GCA_012654045.1. Taxonomy (NCBI): domain Eukaryota; kingdom Metazoa; phylum Chordata; class Lepidosauria; order Squamata; family Colubridae; genus Ptyas; species Ptyas mucosa. Next base: position 34,144,472 of record WNWU01000006.1, on the reverse strand, counting down.
AGCTCCATGCTAGTGAAAATGTCCAAATGTCATTCGTAGATTCTATTGCCATTCTTGAAATGAAGCATCTTAGCACTGAAGATAGCGGAGATTACATATGTGAAGCACAGAATCCTGCTGGCAGGGCAAGCTGCAGTACAAAGCTTCTAGTAAAAGGTTAGCAAGGACTTTTCTGCCTTCTCTTTAGTCAATGTCTATGTCTATGTTCATAAGCTAATTAGTGTGTGTGTCGGGGGGGTGCAGGTATATTCATATGTATATGTATATGGCATGTGTATATGTGTATTATATATGTGTTTGGGTAAATATACACTTTCTCTTGAGAGCAGGCAACAGAATTTCATTTTTAATGTGGGCCAGTGTGTTCACAGTAAAAAAAATGACAATAACATTATCTTATCTTATATCAATTGGATCATACCCAGGGATAAATGGCCACCAGAAAGAAGAACAGATACTGTAGTCAAACTAAAATCTTCCCCCCTGCAGTCCCCAAAATCTGCAGAAAAATATTAAGACACCTTGAAGCTGGGAGGTCGAAAGGAGTAATCCATTGAAATTAGATGGAGCCCAGTGCAAGGATACCATAACATTATCTTCAGTCACAATAGGGTCCTTATTTTCACTCAGCAAGAATTTTCTAACTTATGGCATTTGCCCTACTTACAGAGAATGAAGGCAGATGGGGCAACTTTTGGGGACGGTGGAGAATGGAGGTGGCATGATATTTGGGGGGTGGGTTATACAAAATAAATGTATCAGTCCTCTTGGAGGCTAATATCTTGGTTTTATAACTTAAACTGTCAGAAAATCATTATGTCCTCAGAATTGCTATTTTGCTGCCAAATTTTAGCTATATGTCTTAGGGACACCAAGCCACAAAAAGAGGGAGACAAGTGACTATTACTCACCATTGGCTATTCTTGGTCTAAGAGATTTGGTTGTAGTGGTTGTAAAGATGGAGATGATCATGAAACCTTTGGCATATCAGAGGAGGTCTGGAGTTTTCTTCATAAAATATCCATCTCCTGCATCCCTTGCCTTTTTGATTTGGCATTATAATTGAGATGTCAGTCTTATGCTGATTGCTAACTTTGATAATTCATATCTGACAAACATGTGCCATGATAGATACAGTCTTCTCACTGCTCTGGTTTTATTTACACAAGGATTACAAGACTAACTTTCCCATAATTATCTTTTAAAAATTGGAACCTGCTTCTCTCTTCTTCCTAGAACCTCCCGTATTTAGCAGAAAGCCATCTCCAGTAGATACGCTCAAAGGTACTGAAGTTCGCCTTGAGTGTGAAATCTCTGGGACTCCGCCATTTGATATCACATGGTATAAGGACAAGAGACAAATCCGCAGCAGTAAAAAATACAAGGTTACGTCCAAAAACTACCTTGCCAATATTCATATTCTTAATATTGAAACTTCTGACATCGGTGAATATCAGTGCAAAGCTAAGAATGATGTGGGAAGTGATGCTTGCGTTTGTACTGTAAAACTGAAAGGTAATCATCTCTTGTTAATGTAGAATATATGCCTTCTTATGTATAAGTTTGGCCAAGTGTTTTGTTCCTGGGAGTCTTGATGCCCATTGCCTCTTTTCTCTTCAGAACCACCAAAATTTGTCACCAAAATAATTAGCCTAACTGTTGTGGTGGGTGAACCAGTAGAGTTACAAGCAACTGTAGAAGGCTCTCAGCCTATTTCAGTTATGTGGCTCAAGGACAAGGAAGATATCATCCGAGAAAGTGAAAACACTGCAATAACCTACATGGACAACATTGCCACTTTACAACTTGCCAAAGCAGAGCCGTCAAGCGCTGGGAAGTATATCTGTCAAGTCAGAAATGATGCTGGAACCCGTGAATGTATGGCTACTTTAACAGTCTTAGGTTGGTAATCACAGAGATTTATCTCTTTAAAAAGACCTATTTTTAAAGCTGAGTAGTCCAGATATCAGAGCCTTAATAATTTTAAAATTGTGATAATAATTATGTTTATTTATAATTATCAGTGTGCAAGGCATTTTAACTGACTTTTTGCTAGCATTTGAATTATGTTACAAAAATCATTTTGACCTAGGACCATGATGACGAACCTATGGCACACATGCCAGAAGTGGCACGCAGAGCCATTTTTCTGGGCACGCGAGCTATGGCTCAACTCACCTGCAGCTGCACATGTGCACACGCCCCGGCTGATGTTTGGGCCTCTGGTGCACATGCGTGCAATTCAGGGGACCCAGCTGGTCTTCGGAGCTCTCCTGCGCATGCGTGCACATTTATGTATGCACACAAGAGTACTGGTGGGCAGCGTGTGCATGTGCAGATGGCGTTCATGTATGTGCATTGTACGCCCAAAAACCACACGCATGCACAGATGGTGCGATTGCATACGAAGCACACAGGGGAGCCACGCGAAACCTGCACACATGCGTAGATGGTGCACTTACATGCGCAGCGCAAGGGGGCATGCGCACGAAAGATGTGTGCATGCACAGATGGTGCAGTTGCGCACACAGCGCATGGGGGAGGAGCCGTGCATTAGTGCTGACGGCACTTTTACTCAGTGAGTAAAAGGTTCGCCACCACTGACCTAGGACATCATCTTAGCTTTAGCTTAGAAAAGCAACATGGATGATCACACTCTGGTTATGACAGAGTGAAACTGTACCAACGAATCTTACTGCATCCAGTAAGATTATATTAATTACTGAATTAGAATGTTTTGATGCTTTAATATGCTTACGCAGATTCCATTATCAGGTATTGTTTCCCTTCCTAAACATATTATTGGAAGGTTTGATTGGGTTTGTGTATTCCAGAGCAGGAAAGCCATTCATAGAGTTATCCTCATTTCACCGGAACACAGTAAACAATCATTCTAAAGTAAAAAGTGAAACAAACAAACAAAAAAAGCATGTTTGAGCATAGGCTTCTGTAACTTAGAAGAGCCCTGTGTCGGATGAAACAAAAGAGATTTACAGTTGGATCTTGCTGTGTCTTTTTCCAGAGCCTGCTGTCATTGTAGAGAAGGCTGAGCCAATGAACGTTACCGTAGGAGATGTTTGCACCTTACAGTGCAAAGTGAGTGGAACCCCTGAGCTTTCCGTAGGCTGGTTTAAGGATGGAAAAGAACTGATAAGCAGTGACAAATACAGAATTGTCTTCTACAAGAACACATCTACACTTAAAATTATTGATTCAGAAAGTGAAGACAGTGGCTTATATACCTTTGAGGTCCAGAACAACGTGGGCAAAAGTAGCTGCACTGCTTCTGTTGATGTTCTAGGTTGGTTGCGTGGCTTCTTTCCATAACATGTTTTATGAGAGAAATCATACCAGTTTTTCCCGGAGAATCATTATTTTGCTTTGTTCCTCTTAACAGATCGGATCATTCCACCCTCTTTTACCAGAAAGCTAAAAGAAATTCATGGTGTGCTGGCTTCTTCTGTGGTTCTTGAATGCAAAGTGGCAGGATCTCTACCAATTACCGTTGCTTGGTTTCATGATGGTCATAAACTCACTAGCGGTCCAAAACATCAGATCACCTTTTCTGACAATGTTTGCACTTTGCAAATCGCTTCACTGAACTTATCTGACACAGGGGCTTATGTGTGCAAAGCTGCTAACGTAGCAGGCTCCAATGAGACCAGGGCTGTTTTAACTGTGCAAGGTTAGTAGCTGGCTAGCTCTTCATTGAAACCGTTTAATGCTTAATCCTTAACACATTTTTCTTTTGGAATAGGAGAGACATGTTCATTTTAAGCTTGCTTGCTTAACTAATTGACTAATCTGTTGTTTCCTTTAATGCAAATTTAGAACCACCCTCTTTTGTGAAGGAACCAGAATCTGTGCACATTTTACCAGGCAGAAGTGCTACATTTTCAGCTACCATCAGAGGAACTCCGCCATTTAAAGTGAACTGGTTTAAAGGAGTCACTGAACTGGTACTGAGTGATAAATGTAACATCTATTTGGAAGATTCAGTCACAGATCTAGAGCTATTCGATGTGGAACCATCACAGAGTGGAGAGTACACTTGTATTGTAAGCAATGAAGCAGGCAAAGCATCTTGCACAACTCATCTTTTGGTTAAAGGTTGGTAAATTTAAAAAACAAAAGCAATTGTTCACTCTGAGATTTTCAAACGTTTGTACAACATTTTGTTTAACAACGGAGTTCTCTTTGCTCTCCAGAGCCAGCCGTCTTTGTGAAGAAACTGAGTGATCACTGTGTGGAACCAGGAAAATCTATAATTTTAGAGAGCAGGTACACTGGTAGCCTTCCAATTTCAGTCACCTGGAAGAAGAATGGAGTCATTTTAAGTCAATCTGATAAGTGCAGCATTACCACAACTGAAAAATCATGCATTCTGGAAATACTTCATAGTACAAAGGATGACCAAGGAGAATATAGCTGTACGGTGGAAAATGAGGCTGGAGAAGATATTTGTGAAGCATTGGTATCTACTTTAGGTGTGTCTCCGTGACATTGTAATCCTCTTTATTATTTCTTTATGTAGTTCCAAGATCTGATTATCTTAATGCTGACATTGAAATTTTGTGTTCTCAGAACCTCCTTCTTTCATTACACACCTGGGATCTCTTGAAGTATCAGTTGCAGATTATACAACTTTACAATGTCAAGTTTCTGGAACTCCAGAAATCACAATATCTTGGTACAAAGGAGATACTATATTAAGATCCACTCCTGAGCATAAGATGTATTTCAAAGACAATGTTGCCACATTGATCTTCAACAAAGTAGATATCAGTGACAGTGGGGAATACATTTGCAAAGCTGAAAACAGTGTTGGATCGGCCTCTTCAAATGCTCTCTTGACAGTTCAAGGTGATAAATTCATTCCGAATTGCTTAAAAATGCAGATTTATCAGTCTTTCACTCTCTGACAAAGGATTTCACCTGCCCATCTTGACTGCATGCTTGTTATTTTACAGAACGAAAACGTCCACCTTCTTTTGTGAGGAAATTAAAGGATACAGAGCAAACTATTGGCTTCCCAGTTAAATTTGTTTGCCGCCTAAATGGGTCTGAACCTATTAGTGTCACTTGGTATAAAGATGGTGTACCTTTAAGAGATGACTTCAATGTGCAAACCTCTTACATTGATAATGTGGCAACCCTTCATCTTTTGCAAACTGACATGGCCCATTCTGGGCAGTATTCTTGCACAGCTACCAACCCTGTTGGGACTGCTACTTCTAATGCTAGGTTCAGAGTTTCAGGTTTGTTTCACTTTGTCCTGTATTCTTTCTGATTTCAAAAGCAATGTTACAATACTTACTTCATATGGGCTCAAAAGGAAACAACAACGATCTCTTCTTCCTTTTAATCTTCAGAAACCAAACAAGCTCCTTTGTTTGATATCACACCTGAATCCAGAGATGTTCCTGTGGGACAAGGTGTTGACTTTGAATGTCATGTGACTGGAACCCACCCTATACATGTCACCTGGGCAAAAGATGGCCGTGAGATCCGGACAGGAGGAAATTATGCCATTACATTTGTAGAAAATACCGCTCATTTAAGGATTATGAGAGTAGGCAAAGGAGATTCTGGACAGTACACCTGCCAGGCTAGCAATGAAGTTGGCAAAGACTTTTGCTCAGCTCAGCTTAATGTGAAAGGTATTGGAATTTTAATAGGCTTGATCTAACATCACTTTTTTAAAAAATTCAGAAGTGGGAATTCTTGGGGTTTTTTCCCCCCTAGCCGTTCTTTATCTCTAACAACTGGATATCAAAACAAAATGGATGGTATTCAAACAAACAAAAAAAGCAGACTATTCAGGGTATCTTGAAATCTCTTTTCTCCTTTATTTCTTCTAATATATATTCTGTGAAGGATTAATCTCAATCTTAATCTCTTATTGGAGACCTATAAGGCAGAATGGGACAGCTACTACTTACTCTTCCACCTTCTCCACACAGATTTAAGGGTAACTGCAGGAAGGTTCAGCTTTTGAGTTCTGACTAGCAGGAAAAGGAGGGTAAAGAAGGATTAGTATCAATTTGTTGGCCTTGCTAGTCAGTTCATCAAGCTTATCACTTATTAGTCTAAGAACACCTGCATTTTTCAGTTTCCAAAACAAAAAATTATCATATATTTTTGGATAAAACTACTAATAGACAAACTGATAACAAATTAATAGGAATGAGTGAAAAAATTGGTGATATGAACAGGCTAGTAGTAAAACAATAGTTACAAAGCACTCAATATAGAAATATAAAACCTTTAAGCTGCTTTTGCAAGACACACTGAACCACAAACTAGCCATTGACATTTCAGTTTACTGTATTACACAGTTAATGGTATAGTGTGTCATGCCAATAAAGAAAATTGACTTGAATAAACTATGGTTAAGCTAACAATCACAGCTAGTAGTAAACCTAATAAATTTCTATTTATGTATAAGTACCTTTGCCAGGTATGGACAATCTATTTCAGTTCTTGTACTCTTAGCATCTAAACTTATTTTTTTTCTTTAATATTACGGAACTTACCAATGGTTCTTATTCAAAGCATAGAACACCATGTAATTAAATGTTACTTTCCATCTGACTTCTTAGAACCTCCTAAATTTGTAAAGAAGCTTGAAGCCTCAAGAATGGTGAAGCAGGGTGACTCATGTCAACTTGACTGTAAAATCAGTGGCTCCCCAGAAATCAAAATTGCATGGTATAAGAATGACCAAGAACTCCATGCTAGTGAAAAATACCATATGACCTTCAGTGACGCTACAGCAGTCCTCGTCATTGTTGGTGCCACCTTTGAAGACAGCGGTGATTACATCTGTGAAGCTCTTAATTCTGCTGGCACTGTGAGCTGCAGTTCAGTAGTCACAGTAAAAGGTTAGAAGCTACTATTTCCAAAGTCTTGCATCCTCTGTACTTCATTCTGCATCCTTTTGCACTCTAAAAGCTTTAATTCATCTTTTACAGACCTGGTGCCCTGCAGACGTCTTGGATTGCAGTTCTTGTTATTTCTTTGCCAGTTGGTTAGAAATTCTGGAAATTGGAAATTAGAAATTCTGGAAACTAAATCTGCAGGGCGCTTGGTTGGAGAAGGATGAGTTAGAGATTGGGGGATATCTCAATCTCTATGCGATGCATTGGAGGTGTTGATGTGCCAAACCAAATATTCACGTTAGATCAAGAGTAGGAACCTCTAGCTTTGTCTGTCATTGTCAGTTTCAGAAGATCCAGAACTGTAGTAGCATGGAGTAATAGAAGAAGATCTTATCTTACTTCTTATTATTCAGGTTCTATCAGGGGGGGGGAAAAACGCTTTATCCTGCGCTTTGGTCAAGATATGTTTAATGAGCACTTAAGAAATTGACAAAGACCAACAGGTGGCTGAATGAAAGAGTGGGAGAAAATATAACACACGAGTGACATGAGCAGGAAGGCTGCCTTTTGGTTATCTGTGCCCACTAATAAACCTGCATGCTGTTTATCTGTCACCTCTTAGCAACATTCTATAGTTAGGCAACAACTTAAATGTTAACAACAATTATAGATCGAGAGGAGGAAAAAATTCCTTTGTTTGTTTTTGTTTTAAATTACATCTCGTGGAGATAGGAAGGAAGTCTGTAAGACTATATTCGTGGGCATAGGAGATTCGGAGAATGGAAATTGAGAATAGGAGATCTGACTATAGTCAGGTCATACATCACAATCCATATTAAAGGACATGCGTGGGCACGCACACAATCTTATGAACTACGTTCATTTGGAATATTTAGTTCCCCATGCAATAAGAATTTGCAGGGGATGGCAGAGTTTCCAAGCAGGGCTTTACAGGTTTGGATTTAGGTTTGGAACATTTTCAAAGTGAAGTGGGATATATACGGCATTTTTGAAAACTAGGAGAGTTCTTATGTAACGTATCTCTTCTGTTTCTGGATGTTCTGCTCTGTTTTCAAGAAGCCTCTTCCAGAAGATCAATTATGTATTCTCCTAACTCTTTCATTATAGAGCCTCCTGTCTTTAGCAAGAAGCCTAGCCCTGTAGACACCCTTAAGGGCACTGATGTTATCCTTCAGTGCGAACTTGCAGGCACACCACCGTTTGAAGTTGCCTGGTTCAAAGACAGAAAACAGATTAGAGGCAGCAAGAAGTTCAAAGTTACAATGAAGAACTTCAGTGCCAGTGTTCACATCCTCAACCTTGAAGCTACTGACACAGGAGAATATCAGTGCAAAGCCGCCAATGAGGTGGGCAGTGACATTTGCGCTTGCACTGTCAAGTTCAAAGGTTAGTATTTACTCAAATTGTTCTTTGGAGAAAATTCTTTTCATGAGTTTCTTTCTTGCTCACATACAGTTTTCTTTTTCTTTCTCTTTCTCTCTTTACCATGAATCATTTTTTTCTCAAAGAACCACCACGGTTTGTTAAGAAACTGAGTGACACCTTCACCTATACAGGGGAACCCACTGCTTTACGAGCTGTAGTGGAAGGTTCCCAGCCCATTTCTGTTTTGTGGCTGAAGGACAAAGGGGAAATAATCAGAGAGAGTGAAAACCTCCAGATTTCATTTTCAGACAACATTGCTACCCTTCAGATTGCAAGTGCTGAAGCTGCCAGTGGCGGGAAATACATCTGCCAGATTAAAAATGATGCTGGGATGCGAGAATGTGCTGGATACTTGAAAGTTCTAGGTTGGTATTGGCTTCTATCCCCTTCTGAAGAATAAATCTTGACTCTCTTTGTCATGGCAGAAAGCTATTCTACCAGTTTCAATTTTATAACTGATGGTTTCCCTTCCTCCAGAACCAGCTGTGATCCTAGAAAAGTCTGAACCGATGATAGCTACAGCTGGCAGTGCTTTTACTTTGGAGTGCACCGTGGGTGGGACTCCAGATCTAATCACCAAATGGTTTAAGGATGGAAGACAGCTGACTAACAGCCGCAAACACCAGATTACCTTTTTCAATAAAGTAGCCACGCTTAAAGTCCTTTCTGCAGACATGGATGACCGAGGGCTTTACACTTTTGAAGTGCAAAATGAAGTGGGAAAAAGCAGCTGCACTTCCTCCGTGGATGTTTCAGGTTAGACAAAACTCTCGTTTCTCAGTTGCCACCTTCTTTCTTCTAGTTACGTCTTTCTTCTCTTAAAACATGTCTTTTGGTGACTTTGCCCAAACAGAACACCTTATCCGACCTTCTTTCATAAGAAGATTGAAAGAAACCTTTGGTGTGCTGGGTTCTTCCATTGTTCTGGAATGCAAAGTGGCTGGATCGCTACCTATGACCGTGGCTTGGTTTTATGGAAGCGATGAGATTTTCAGTGGGGATAAATATGAAACCAGCTTTTCAGATAATGTCTGTACTTTGAAGGTGAATGCTCTAGATACCACTGACACAGGTCCCTATACCTGTACCGCTGCCAACGTAGCTGGTTCTGCCGAATGCAGCGCCTTTTTGACAGTACAAGGTCAGTAAAGGAAAGGAAAGCCACTGGCTCTGAGTGTTTCTTCTATATATTTCTCTTGCATCTTTATTTTATCCATATTCCACCTACTTGGCATAGCTACTAACACTTTTAACATTGTGTGAACCTAGAACCACCCTCTTTTGCAAAGACACCGGATCCTCTGGAGGTTTTACCAGGGAACAGTGTGACATTCAAGAGCCTGATCAGAGGAACTCCTCCATTCAAAGTGAACTGGTTCAAAGGAAGCAGGGAACTTGTGCCTGGGAAAACATGTGACACCCTCGTGACAGATTCAACTGCAGAATTGGAATTGTTCGAAGTAGGACCTCTCCAGACTGGAGATTACACCTGTCTTGTTACTAATGATGCTGGCAGTTGTTCTTGTACTACACATCTTTTTGTGAAAGGTTTGTTTAAATACTACTCTTTATATCTATTGCAGCAGGCATACATTTAATTATGTACGCGCACGCATTCGCATATGTGTGTTACAGTTTTTGACGTGACCCATTCTTACAAACTCTCTTAGAACCAGCTGTATTTGTGAAGAAACTGAGCGATTTCAGCGTGGAGCAAGGAAACTCTATTATTCTAGAAAGCACATTCAGTGGAACCCCTCCACTTTTGGTGACATGGAAGAAGAATGGCTCAAAACTCACCCAGTCTCCAAAATGTAATATAACAACAACAGAAAAATCAGGCATCCTAGAAATCCTGAGTAGTAGCAGACAAGATGAAGGAGAATACACATGTGAAGTTGTAAATGATGCTGGGGAGGATGAATGCCATGCCTTGGTATCAATCTTAGGTGCGTTGTTGACTTGAACAACTACTCTTATATTGATTTTATGGTATACCTTAACTACCTGGGTACTTACTATGGTGTTAATTTCTGCTTCAGAGCCACCTTACTTTGTTAAGGAATTGGAAAGGGTGGAGGTGACCATCGGAGAGCCTTTGTCTTTACGATGCCAAGTAGCTGGAACTCCAGAAATCAAAGTCTCGTGGTACAAAGGAGATACCAAACTAAGATCTACTCAGGCTTACAAAATGCACTTCAAGAACAATATAGCGACACTTACTTTCAGCCAGGTGGAGAATGCTGACATTGGCGAATATGTCTGCAAAATAGAGAACAGCGCTGGGTTTGCTACTTCAACAGCTGTGCTAGCTGTCAAAGGTGATAATTTGCTACGTCTGTTAGTTCAAATATTTTTGTGCAATGTACTTTTTTTAAAAAAAGAAAATCCACTCATGTGGCAAATACAGGAAGAAAGCTGCATTATTCCACTATCCTGGCATGCACATAGGCAGCAGGGTTAAATATTCAGTGAACTAGAAGATTTATGCAGTTTTTCATTTCTGTCCATGCCTCACAATTTCAGCATGAACACATTGCATCAGTCAGAGCAGGTCATCTGGTTGGAATAAAGAAAGGTGCACAGAATTCCTGTTCCTCGGAATGTTCTGTTGGCCTCTGTGCATGTGCAGATGCTTGCATATATGAATTGGGTGTCAGGCTCCAAAAATCAAGAAAGATATGCAGAGTTATTTCAAAGCAACTTCTTTTATTGTTCCTCACCTGTAAGCAAAAATTTTGTCAAACTAAGTCAACTACTTACATCATTAAGGATATACTCTGAGAATTTCTAGGGAGGAGGCATCTTAATCTTCTTTCTCGCAATCAAACTATCTAACTTTGATGTCTCTTGGTAATTTGGAATGCTGCCATTCCTTTCTGGGAAGTAAGACTACATTCCACCATCTCCAGAAAGAAAATGTCTATACTGGGGTATTGTGTCTCTAGTAGGATATGCCTAAAATGTTATTGTGTTTTAGGATCATATAGTATACGTTACCATTTCTATTTGCAGACCGTAAACTTCCACCTTCGTTTACAAAGAAGCTAAAAGATGTACAAGAAATGATTGGGTCTTCTGTTGCTTTTGATTGCCGTATCATTGGCTCTGAACCTCTTCAGGTGTCTTGGTATAAGGAGGGGATGCTCTTGCGGGACGATACTAACATTCAAGCAACCTTCTTAAATAACGTAGCAACTCTTCAGATCTTACAAACAGAAGTGGCTCACTCTGGCCAGTACACTTGCACAGCTCAAAATGCTCTTGGAACGGCTTCCTCCAGTGCCAAGCTCCACCTCTCAGGTGTGTCATTTGTTGAATTCAGACTTGGCACATTCAGTAATGCCATTTTAAAGAATACAATTAGATCACAGGTGTGATGCAGCAGGGAATTGTGGTTTGTTTTTAAGAAAAAGTGGCAAAAGGCAGATATAATTTCCCCTTTTTTTTTGCCCCCTCCAGAACATATGATACCACCTTCCTTTGATGTGAAGCCTTTGCCTGTTGATGTTGCTCTTGGGGAAAGTGGTTCTTTTAAGTGTCACATCACAGGTTCTATGCCAATGAAAATCACCTGGGCAAAAGATAACCGAGAGATCCGTCCTAGTGATAATTACAAGATTACATTGGTAGAAAACACAGCCACACTGACTGTTCTTAAAGTAGGTAAAGGTGATGCTGGACTTTATACCTGCTCGGCAAGCAACAATGCTGGGAAGGATTCTTGTGGTGCTCAGCTGAGCTTCAAAGGTAAATTTCTAAAAAGTATAAATCATATCACTTATATTATACTTACACATATACATATATGCCCTTGCTATATTTTTTTTGTTGTTCCTTTTTTTAAAAAAATGAAATGGGAATTATGCTAATGTACATAAACTCCTCATTTTAAAGCAGTAGCTGGTAAATTTATGGAAAGAAGTGATTTTCATAAGAAAGCTGGTGCTTTATGTTTTGTATTTATGCTTAGAAGAGTTTCTAAACTTAATATATGGAAATATACTAGGTGATAAAGAAGCTGGCTATCCTTCAACATCTGAAATAGAGTATCTTACTTTTATGTGAACATAATTCTGGGCAGCTTTATTTTCCACAGAAGTATGGTTAAGCTATTAAAATCTGCAATAATAAGAAAGAAACTGAGCATTTACTGTAGTTATAATGAGCTTTGAAATGTATATTTTATAAGTAGTAAGAAGCGTTTGAAGGAGAGCACAGTTTAACGTAAAGGGAGTAGGTTGACCTTTTCTGCTGATATACCACAGCAACTTGAGATTTTGAATATTTAATGTAAATAACATTGTTTAAACATTGCCTCATGCATATGTCCCCCCCCTTTTTTTTTTCAACAGAGCCACCAAGATTTATTAGGAAGTTAGATTCTTCCAGAGTTGTAAAAGAACATGATTCAACTAGATACGAATGCAAGATAGGCGGATCACCAGAAATTCATATTGCATGGTACAAGGGTGAAACTCAAATTCATCCCAGTGACAAATACATCATGTCTTTCGTTGATTCTGTGGCTGTCATTGAAATGCACAGTTTGACTGTTGAAGACAGTGGAGACTACACTTGTGAAGCTCAAAACTCAGCTGGAAGTGCTAGCAGTACTACATCCCTAAAAGTGAAAGGTCAGGATCTGTTCTTCCTTTGTTTCTCACTCATTTATGGCAGAGGTGTCAAACTCAAGGCCCACGGGCCAGGTCCGGCCTGTGGAGTGCTTAGATCTGGCCCATGGGCCTGCCCTGGAAACAGCAAAGGACCAGCCCGCAGTGCCTCTGCCAGCAAAAATGGATCTCAGGAGGGACATGCGCGAGCCTTCCGGGCTCCATTTTCACTGGCAGAGGGCTGCAGGAGGTCGTCGTGGTGGAAAATGGAGCCTCGAGTGACGTCAAGGTGGCCACGCCCCCTGGCCACACACACCCATCCCCCTGAGGTCAAACACAACCCTGATGTGGCCCTCAATGAAATTGAGTTTGACACCCCTGATTTATGGGCGGGAATGGTCAGGGTTATTTCTTTTTTTCCATTAAAGACCAAACCCAATCAGTTTAACAGGGCATGGACATTTTTATCTCAAATACATGCACTCTCCCAACTCTCTGTAACATTACATTCTTGGTGCTTATTAATATCCATCTTCCACATTTAATGGAAATTTTAATCTCTGTTTTTACAGCTCCTCCAGTTTTCCGCAAGACACCCCAGCCAATGGAATCTTTGAAAGGAGTTGATGTTCATCTTGAATGTGTGCTTCAAGGCACACCACCCTTCCAAATTTCATGGTATAAGGATAAAAGAGAAATCCGAACTAGCAAGAAGTACAAGATTTTGTCTGAGAATTACTTTGCTAGTCTACATATTCTGAACACTGATGCTGCAGACACTGGTGAATATCACTGCAAAGCCATCAACGATGTGGGGAGCGATGCTTGCATTTGTTCTGTGATGCTGAAAGGTTTGTACATTGTTATCTCTCTCTCTCTCTTTTTACATCTTTTTTTCTCTTACTTCGCATTTACATATTTTCTTCTCCTGCCTTCAGTGCCCCCAAGGTTTGTGAAGAAACTTCACGATATCAGTGCAATCGTTGGGGAGCCAGCAGAATTACAAGCCACTGTTGAAGGCTCTGAGCCCATTTCTGTTCTTTGGTTGAAAGACAAAGGAGAAATTATCCATGAAAGTGACAACCTCTGGATGTCGTACACAGATAAAGTGGCAATCCTTCAAGTTGTGCACGCAGAGCCAACCAACATGGGAAAATACATCTGTCAAATTAAAAATGATGCTGGAAGTCAGGAATGTTTTGCTAACTTATCAGTTCTTGGTTAGTAGATTTAAACAATAAAACCAAAGTACACTGCCATGTTTTACATCAACTTGCTTGCTAATGTGACGATGATTTGCATTTCATTCCAGAGCCAGCAACTATTGTAGAGAAACCAGAACCAATGACAGTCACCACAGGGGATTCTTGCACCATGGAGTGCACTGTTTCTGGAACACCTGAGCTTACTAGTAGATGGTTCAAGAATGGATATGAGCTCACTTCTGACCATAAATACAAAATCACTTTCTTCAATAAAGTATCTGTGCTCAAGATTCTGAATGCAAGCTTACAAGATAGTGGAGAATATACATTTGAGGTGAAAAACAGCGTTGGTCAAAGCCGTTGTACAGCTTCTGTACATGTTTCAGGTTAGTGGATTAATATGGGGAATACAATTCTGTATTTCCTCTGCATTTTCATATCAGGTTTTGCATATGTTGACTTCTGATGTTAGGAATCCATGTACGATTCCTAAATGCTTTAGAAATCTACTTATTGTGGAATATCTGACAGAGAATCAGTTATAGCAATGAATATTCCTAGATACCCATTCTCAAGTTATGTTTTGCCTTTAATGGTATGTAGTACTGTTAACACAGTTGGGAACGGCTTTGTAAAAGGGAAAGAGTGTGTTTTCATTCAATACTGTCTTAAATATAATATGCCAAAAAAATACCCCACTAAACTACAAAAGTACAAATTTGTTACTCAGAAAATTGAGTAAAAGCCCTATTATTATCATCTGAGATGGCCATAGGATCTGCTGCTTTCCTCAAAATGTTGCAAGCAGCTTTGCACTGTGAGTTTCACACTTTTTATACATGTTTATAACATCAAAATATATGTATAAAAAAAGCGAAGCTTGCATTGCCTGGGCATAATACTGCTTTTGTCACTTGCCCCCTCTTACCCCTCCCTGCAGATATCACTGCTGATTGTAATTTAATTTTTATTTTGTGCTCACAGATCGTATTATACCACCTTCATTTACAAAACCGCTGAAAGAAACACATGGTCTCTTGGGCTCATCAAGTGTACTTGAATGCAAAGTCATTGGATCCCCTCCAATCTCTGTTTTTTGGTTCCGTGATGGTGAGGAGATCACAAGTGGAGAAAAATACCAGGCAACCCTTACAGATAACACATGTTCTTTAAAAGTGAATGCTCTTCAAGAGTCAGATATTGGAAATTACACTTGTATAGCAACCAATGAAGCTGGAACTGATGAATGTGATGCATATTTCATAGTTAGAGGTAAAAAAATTGAGATTAAAATATGTATTAAAAGAAAATAATTGTTTAAAAATCTTGTTTGTTTTTTATGTTCTTTAATCTGCACATTTAGCTTTAATGTATTTTCTTTTAATGTATATCTAGAACCTCCATCTTTTGTGAAGAAACCTGAACCTTTGCAAGTTTTATCTGGGGAAAATGTAACATTCACAAGTATCATTAAAGGAACCCTCCCTCTTGAGGTCAAATGGTTTAGGGGAAGTGTTGAATTGGTTCCAGGACATAGATGCAACATATCTCTAGAAGAATCAGTTGCTGAACTAGAGCTGTTTGATGTTCACGCTGTCCAAAGTGGAGACTATACTTGCATTGTCAGTAATGAAGCTGGCAAAATCTCTTGTACAACTCATCTCTTTATAAAAGGTTTGTAATTATTCTGTCTTCTGGGTTAAACAAAAAGGCAACCATCAATTTTAAACAACTTTAAATTTCCCATCTTGTGCTATTTTTTACAGAACCAGCAAAATTTGTGAAAAAACTGAATGACTTCCATGTTGAGAAAGGAAAACAATTAATTTTAGAATGCTCATATACTGGTACCGCTCCTATTCAAGTGTCTTGGAGGAAAAATGGTGTAAATTTAACTCATTCAGAGAAATGCAGTATTACCACTACAGAAACATCTGCCATACTGGAAATCTCTAACAGCAGACTAGAAGATGCTGGCCTGTATTCTTGCCACATAGAAAACGAATCAGGCCAAGATAACTCTCAGGCAACTGTCTCAATCTTACGTATGTAGCTTATATCAAAGAATATTTTAACAGAACTATTGCTTATTTTGTGGGAAACAAACTTATTTTGTGACTAATCTGTGCTTTTGTTTTATAGAACCACCATACTTTGTCCAAAATCTAGAGTCTGTACAAGTGACCACTGGAGATTCTGCATCATTACAATGTCAAATTGCTGGGACACCAGAAATCAGTGTGTCATGGTACAAAGGAGACACAAAACTAAGACCCACCAGTACTTCTAAAATGCACTATAAAAACCAAGTGGCCACTTTAGTATTCAGCCAGGTGGTTAGCAATGATAGCGGGGAGTATATCTGCAAGGCGGAAAACAGTGTTGGGGAAGCTGCATCTTCAGCACTGCTGTCTGTTCAAGGTGAGTAATTACTACCAGCTTTTAAAAGCTTGGGAAATACTATTTATTACTCAGTTGAAAGGCATGAGACAGAAAAAAATATGTTTGTTTTTAGCTGTTCTTTCCCAATGGAGAATTTCTGTAGCCAATAAAAGCAAGTTGATATACTTTATTAACAGCAACCCCATGTGACTGGCTGTAGCTTCTCAAGAGAGTCTCTTTATTCATTAAGTCATTAAAATAAATCTTTCTTCTTTTATGTCATCTACTATCATACATGTTTAAAGTTGCCAGAAAAGACAATGTCCATAATTCACTGAAACCTGAGATAAGTTGCTAGAGTTTCATTTTTATCCTGTTTATGTTTTGTTTAAGCATGTCTAATTATACTTCTGTTAAGGATATTAATTTATATAATCTATATATTACCACAGTAGATAGTCTTATGCTATAGTTAGATATATGTATCTCACATTGGTAGACACTAAACTCCTAGAGTTGGAAAGAACCAGGGGTGAAATTTAGCAGGTTCTGATAGGTTCTTGAAAATCGGTAGCAAAAATTTTGAGTAGTTTGGAGAACCGGCAAATACCACTTCTGGCTGGCCCCAGAGTAGAATGGGAATGGAGATTTTGCACTATCCTTCCCTTGCCACTCCCACCCAGCCATGCCGACCAAACCATGCCCACAGAACCGGTAGTAAAAAAAAATTGAATTTCACCACTGGAAAGAAGTATTTAGTCCATCAAGTTGAACTGCCTGATCAATTCAGAAATTCACCCATGACCAATAGCTGTCCAAGCCAAAACTGGAATACATCAAGTAAAGGGGAATTCACTATTTCCTTTGATAATGCCCAAACTCAAATCCAAACCATTCAGAGTCAGTAACTCTGCACAATATTTGTTTTCTTGCAGAACGTAAACTTCCTCCTTCATTTTCACGAAAATTAAGGGACATTCATGAAACTGTTGGCTTACCAATTACATTTGATTGCGGCATTAATGGTTCTGAACCAATGGAAGTAACCTGGTATAAAGATGGTGCACAAATAAGAGACGGCTACAACGTGCAAATATCGTATTTAAATAAAGTCGCGGTTCTACAGATTTCACAAACTGATATGAGTCTTGGTGGACAATACACTTGCACAGCCTCCAATGCCATTGGAACCGCTTCTTGTAGTGCCAAACTCATCCTTACAGGTTTGACAAAAATACATCACTCTCCTTTGATACTTTTATATGGCATATCAAGTCTCAGTTATAAGCTCAGTTCATTAGCCTGCTTTAAGCTTATATAAATCTTTAAATGTGTTGAATTAACAATTTACTTGTACTTCTTCCTACTTTAGAGGGGAAGATGCCACCCTTCTTTGACATACCAATTACCCATGTTGATGCAGTTGTTGGTGACAGTGCGGATTTTGAGTGTCGTGTTTCTGGAACGCGCCCTATTAAGATTACTTGGTCAAAGGATAACCGTGAAATCCGAACTGGAGGGAAGTATCAGATCAGCTATATAGAAAATATAGCCCATTTGACAATTCTGAAAGTTGACAAAGGAGATTCTGGAAAATATTCATGTCATGCTAGTAATGAAGTTGGAAAAGAGTCTTGCACAGCTCAACTTAATATTAAAGGTACTAGAAATTTTCATCAGTAAGATAAAATTTAGATTCCATTGTGTGTCAGCTGAGCAACATCTCACTTACACACCTGGTACTTGCCAGGAAACTAATAAGACCTGGGACATCATTTGTAATGAGGTGAGATACAATGCTAACGATCCTGCAGCTAAAATTGGAAGCCACAGAAATCAGAAATTCCCCACACAGTGACTGTATGTCGTACAGTGACTGTGTGTCACTTTCATAACAAAGTCCTAGAATTAGTATCTCTGTTTTGAATATATTCATAAAGAGGAATCTAAGAGTTTGGAGAGAGAGAGAGAGAGAGAGAGAGAAGTAATACTAAAGAAATAAGATGTTCTTTCTGTTTGTACCAAAAATACTTTGGAATTCAGTTAGATTAAAACCTGTCCTTTCTTGGTAATATTTTAATTTATGAAGATATATTTTATTGTATATTTGATTTAAATGTATGAATCTCACTTTTTTCTTTAGCCACACAAAAGTGGCATTTTTATTTTGCTAGCTGTTAGCATATTATTTTATTTATTTGCTTTATTTTGTTTTTGTTCATTTTGTCTTTTAAATTTTGCTAGTCACTGACCGAATAAATATTACTGATTGATTAGCCACGCACAAGTGACAAACCTTGTGCCATTTTTTTAAAAATTTGATTTATATGCCGCCCTTCTCCGGAGACTCAGGGTGGCTTACAATGCGCTAAGCAATAGCCTTTGTATATTTATACAAAGTCAGCTTATTGCCCCCACAAACTGGGTCCTCGATTTACCTACCTTAGAAAGGATGGAAGGCTGAGTCAACCGTGATCCTGGTGAGATTCAAACCTGCAATAATTGCAGGCAGATGGTATTAATAACAGGGTGCTTCAAACCACTGTACTACCAAGGCTCTTATTTTGAAGATAACCCAAGACAATCAATAGAATTTTAAAACATTTGCCTGAACACATCTTTCTCACTAGTTTATTTTCCTTTTATCTTCCTTTCTGACAGAGCGACAGAATCCACCTACATTCACCAAGAAGTTATCTGAAACAGTAGAAGAAACGGAAGGAAACAGCTTTAAACTTGAGGGCCGTGTTTCTGGTACCCAGCCTCTGATGGTTGCTTGGTACAAAAATAACCAGGAAATCTATGGAAGCCCTAACTGTGAACTAGTTTTTGAGAACAATACTATTCTGCTACTCATTAAAAATGTAGGACCAGCTGATGCAGGCTTATATACCTGCAAAGTATCCAATGAAGCTGGGAGCACATTGTGTACTTCCTCCGTTGTTATTAAAGGTTAGCTCATTTCCTAAAGGCCTACTGTACTATATTTATTTTATTAGCTACTACTGTTTACCCATGGGTCCAAATGATCAAAACATTAATTCTGATGTATTTGATAACAAAAATCAATTCTGCATACTGTATATGGTTTTATAGCAGGTTGCAGCAGCACAATAACATGACAGAAAACTATACTAGACTGCTGATTTATTTCAATTTCAGTTCTTAAAATGTTCAATCATGAGCCTGTTTGAAGGGTGCACTCCTTTTTTGATAATTGATTGATGGGGTTATGCAAAAATGACCTTTCTTGATTTTTTTAAATAAAAAATGTTGTTACTCATACTCAAGGCAACACATTTTCTGATGAAAAACAATCCTTTTATTATTTTTCACTCTCAACCTAGAAATTTCAGCCACAAATCGAGGAAAATGTTTTTCAAGGGGTCCAGTTGAGGTATATTGTATATACATTGGCAATTTTTATGACTCACCAGCATCTGCATCTATAGATAAAAGTATGCCAATAAAATGTAAATTCATTTCACTGTCTCCCATCTATGATCCAGCTAGAAGTATTCATCCATCTATGATTTTTTCCAAATTTAAAATGACCTTCATCTTGACAATATTCATGTTACATTTACCATAAAAGATAGATAGTGGATATTGCATATCAAACATTTTGTATATCATCTTAAAACAAGCTCACTAAATATCGGCATTCTGCATGATACCATTATTTTTCCTATTTTAAAAAAATTGGACTGAGAAACTGGAATTAATTCATTGCATCATATTGTTCTTACCTTGATATGTACTTTTTAAAAATTTAAGATGAATGGTAATCTAACTACTTTCCTCCTCTTGCTTTCTTAATGTGATCACATTTCAGAACCTAAAAAGCCTCCGGTATTTGATCGACCTCTTAAATCAGTGACAATAGATGAAGGCAAGATCCTGCAACTTGCTTGCCATGTAGTTGGATCACAGCCCATTAAGATCCAGTGGCTCAAAGCTGGGAAAGAGCTCAGATCCTCTGATAAATGCAGCTTCAGCTTTGCAAATGGAACGGCTCTCTTAGAGATCCAAGCAGTTACTAAAACAGATTCTGCGGAATATGTGTGCAAAGCCTCAAACGCAGCTGGAAGTGATTCTTCTAAGTCTAAAGTGGCAGTTAAAGGTACAGTTATATTGAATATTTAGAGAGAGAGAGAGAGAACAGTAATTCAAAGCCCCAGGAACTACTATGAAAACTTCATAAACATGCCGAAAAAAATTATTTTGTCAGGCATGTGATGCACTGTAGCATACATACAATAGGCATAAATGAAATTTAATAATAGGAGCACTTAATTTACAGTAGTTTGAAATTAAACATACAAAACTGCTCTAATACATAGAATAGAATAGAATAGAATAGAATAGAATAGAATAGAATAGAATAGAATAGAATAGAATAGAATAGAATAGAATGGTTGTCCAATCTCTTCTTAAAAACTTCCAGTGATGGAGAATTCACAACTTTTGGAGGCAAGTTGTTCCACTGGTTAATTGTTCTGTCAGAAAATTTCTTCTTAGTTCTAGGTTGCTTCTCTCTTTGATTAGTTTCCATCCATTGCTTCGTGTCCTGCCCTCAGGTGCTTTGGAGAATAACTTGATCCTTTCTTCTTTGTGGCAGCACCTGAGATATTGGAACACTGCTATCATGTCACCCCTAGTCCTTCTTTTCATCAAACTAGAGATACCCAGTTCCAGCAACCGTTCTTTATATCTTTTAACCTCCAGCCCCCTAATCATCTTTGTTGCTCTTCTCTGCACTCTTTCTAGAGCAGGGGTGTCAAACTTGTAGCCCATGGGCCAGAGGTGTCACATACTGGCCGTGCCCACCCCAATATTATATTAGTGCTACATAATAAATTATTTAGGTACTGTAGAATTCAAATTTGGGGGGGGGGAATCCTCTATGTATAAAGGTTACTTCATTTGAACATTGTCATTTTCAGTTCTCCAACATCATTCCTTTGCTTTGACTTCCAGAAAAACCCACAGCTGCACCAGTTGCTAAGAAAGCACCTACTGACGGAAGGCTTTACTTTGTCTCTGAACCTCGAAGTATCACTATAATTGAAAGTGAGCCCAGCTTCTAAATATTTTCTTCCCCATATCTGTTGACAATTCTTTTCCTTCAACCTACAGTTGACATTTTCTTCCTTCTGTGTTTTTTTTCAATCAGAGAGCTTAGCAACCTTTACTGCTAAAGTTGGTGGTGATCCGATCCCCAATGTGAAATGGATGAAAGGAAAGTGGAGGCAACTCAATCAAGGAGGTCGCGTTATAATCCAGCAAAAAGGAGACGAGGCCAAGCTGGAAATCAAGGATGCAATGAAAACTGATTCTGGGCAGTATAGATGTGTGGCTTTTAATGAGCATGGTGAAATTGAAAGTGTCGTCAACCTTCAGGTTGAGGAACGGAAGAAAGAAGTTATTGAGGGTGATCTAAGAGCAAAATTAAAGAAGTAAGTGTTAACATTTTCCAATAATGTTAAACTGTGAGACTGAACACTTGCTTTAATAGTTAGAAGTTAGAAAATAAAATATAATTCAGCTCATTTTAAATTATTCCTTCATCCTTCTTGAATGCTGATGACACTAGAAGTTATCGTGTTAAAAATAGCTGTATGTGTTAGAAGTGTAGAGTGAGGGATACTCAAAAGAGGTGCCATAGAATATGCCATTTTAAATGCCACAAAGATAAATAAAGCAGGTGGTTATGAGGACCTTAACATAATATCATTGTATGTACCAGTTGTATCTTTTCCAGGATTATAAGGCCCTTAGGGTCACTCATCCCCTAGTCACCTCTTGTTTGCACTACAGTAATGTATTCTATGTGGGAAACCATTCAAAGTTTCATCTGGTCCAGAATATGATAGTGCAAGTTATTATGAAGGCACTTTTTGAAGGCACTTCTGTTCATCCATGTAAGATCTCAACTCTGCAAATTTTAGTGGTTGCCATTTGGCTTCCAGAGGCAATTCAAGGTGCTAATGGACTTCCATAAGGCTTTTTGAGATTTGTGACTTGGATGTTTACAGGATCACCATTCTTCAATTGTCTGCCTATACCAGTGATGTTGAACCTTTTTTTCCTCGGGTGCCAAAAGCACGTGCGTGCACACAACAGTGCACACATGCGTGCCAACACTTATAATGCATTGCCCCCTGCAGGCCTTGCCCCCCGTGCATGCGCACAACACCCCCCGTGCTTCCCGCGTACCCCCCACATCCCATTTTTGTGCTAGCAAGCCTCTCTGAAGCCCCCTGGGACCAAAAATGGGGCACAGGGGGCACTGCACCCCAGCCCCACCCCCTGCGCATGTGTGTCTGACAACCCCCCCACACACATACGTGTGACACTCCCCCCCACACACATGCATGCACGTCTCCTGGCAGAGACCCGAAAATCAGCTGGCCGGTGGGAGGCGCACAGGCATGCGTGGTGGAGCTGACCTGGGCATCAGCTCGCGTGCCCACAGAGATGGCTCCACGTGCCACCTGTGGCACATGTGTCATAGGTTCGCCATCATGGGCTTATACTATTAGATCTGACAAGGTTGATGTATTCCAGATCCCATCAATACAACCATGTTGTATAGTGGGAGCCTGCAGAAACAATTTCTATAATGCCATGCATGGCTTTTGGAAACACATCCCCACAAAAATCCATATGGCCCCCAACCCTATTATTCTTTAGGATGTTCTTTAAAAACTTGTCTCTTCCAGCAGGGCAATTTGTAAACCCACTGGAGTGTTTTAATTTTTTTTAATCTTTCCTGGAATAGCTATTATTTTTTATTATTATCTTTGCCTCTTATGTTTCAAACCTTCTTTGTAAGCCATCTTGAATCACTTGTAAATTGGGCATCTCTATTAATTGAAAAAAAAATGAACTTTTTTTAATACGTATTCTAAAAGTTTTAATTAATGAAATTAAATGTCTCCTAATGTCTTACTATATAAAATTTTGTAAGTTTTATTGGGTTGTAAAATGAAACACAAAAGTAGGTCCAACTCTGTTAAATCCATAAGGCTGCAATCAGAGTAAGCATTAGGAGTTCCTTTAGCAAAGAATCCCACTTTATCAGGCTGAAGATGCTTAGAATCTTGGAAAAATTATAAATCATTTCACTCAAGCTGTAAGTTTCATGGATGTTGGTGTCTATTTGCTTAATAAGTAATTTCTTTATTTCTGCAGAACTCCAACAAAAAGGAAGGAAGGTGAAGAAGAGCAGGCAATTGATATCATGGAACTCCTAAAAAATGTAGATCCTAAAGAATATGAAAAATATGCCCGCATGTATGGAATCACAGATTTCCGAGGTCTCCTACAAGCATTTGAGTTGCTAAAAGAAAGCCAGGCAGAAGAAACACACAGACTGGTAAACACCAATATTTTCCTTTATTAACGAATCATTTCAAACCATAGTTCTGTTACTTTAAAAAGTGTGTACAATGTTTAAGTGGTTGAATTATTCATTTAAAATTAATATTCTGCAATGGGCATTACTATCAATTCTGAATCAAAATCAGTTGCGGTAGTTTCTCCCCAACATTTTCATACAACCTTTCTAGTTGTTAATAAAAGCCAAAACCCCTTCTTGCCTCTTGAGTCTGCAGTGATTTCACATGAATAAGAGGGAAGTGTTTTATCTTTCTTTATATAGAAGGCAACTTCCATTAAGATTTTTGAGAACTGTTCATCTGATTCAGAAGTGTGTTAATTGTGAAGGGACTTTACTAATCAAAACTAGTATCTATAATTAAGTTTGTGGGCTACAATCTCCACCCACCACTAAAATATATATTCTCTCTACAGCCATTTTTCCAATCAGCTATCTTGAACATTTGGGGATTGAAGTCCTGTAAATCTGTAAATCTGAAGGGCAGTCTGGAAAAGCTGTACACTAGCAATTTCTGTCCAATGTTCTTGCTCCAAGGATTAAAACACCAGAGTCTCGTGAATATTTTTAATCAGAAAAGAGCAAAGAGAAAAATTAGTTTAATAATTCTGAGTAAGGTGCTATATTTGAACAAAATATTGACATTTCCAATATGTTAAAGGCTAGCCATTATGTTCTGGAGCAATTAGTGCTGAAATGGATATAGATATTTCTTTCAGTTTAATAAGGTTTTGCTATTGTGTTATTGATATTGTTTATAAAGTAGAACATTAAACAATCATATTAATGCATGGTCTTGGTTTTAACAGGAGATTGAAGTAAAAGAGAGATCAAGGAGGGAAGAACAAGAATTTGATGAACTTGTAGCATTCATTCAGCAAAGGCTTACACAGACAGAGGTAATTAATGCCATTATCAATTACAATAATATGTAATTAATGCTGCCTGTTTACAGAGTTATTATATAGCGGGATTAGTGCTTAACACAGAGATTCAAAAACATGAAAAATATTTTTCAGCCTGTTACTTTGATCAGAGATATTGAAGATCAGACTGTGTTAACAGAGGAAGATGCCATCTTTGAATGTGAGATTAAAATAAATTATCCAGAAATCAGACTGACCTGGTACAAAGGCACAGAGAGATTGCTCTCGAACAAGAAGTATGAAATCAAAGTTGAAGGAGACCGGCACATTCTTAAAATCAGGAATTGTCAACTTGGAGATCAGGCGAATTATAGGGTGGTCTGCGGTCCACATATTGCCAGTGCTAAGCTTCATGTGATTGGTAAGTGCAAAATTGGTGCCACATTTTCATCTATCAAATATTTAAAATTATCTGATGTAGTTTTGGGTTGGTAATTTTTAAAACACGCATTTTTAACTTGCTAACAGAACCTGCTGTTGAACGTCATCTACGTGATACTTCCCTCAAGGAAGGCTTTACCTGCTCTTTGGTTTGTCAGTTCTCTGTGCCAAATGCAAAATCCCAGTGGTACAGAAACGGAAAGGTCCTTCAAATAGGAGGCAGATATTCCACAGATGTCTCTGACAAAGTGCACAGACTCATTATCAAAGATGTAAGAACAGAAGACCAGGGACAGTATACCTGCAGGTTTGACCATCTAGAAACAACTGCTGACCTAATAATTGAAGGTTTGTAAAGAGAGTTTGTGTTGTCATAAAATAAGATGGCTTAGATAAATCTTAATCACGTCTTAATCATATAATTTCTTTTGTAAAGTTATTTTTATTCGTTGCCATATATTTATTTTTATTTATAAAATTTATTGGCCGCCCATCTTACCATAGGATAATTCTGGGCGGCTTACCGTTACATAAAAGCTAAAACATTAAAAGTTTAAAACTAACATTAAAACAATGGCGAGGGTGGGGGCGGAGTGGCAGGGAGGTACGATCTGTTATTACTCAATCAATCATCTACACTGCACTGTTCCCCCACTGGGGCCCCAAGATGACTGGCAAAGGCACATCTTTAGGCCCTTACGAAAAGATAGAAGGGTTGGGGACAACCTCACATTGAGGGGCAAGATATTCCAGAAGGCAGGAACAACAGCAGAGAAGACCCCCTTCCTGGACCCCGCCAGTCAGAATAATTGGGCTGATGAGACCTGCAGCATGCCACCTCTGTCCAGCTGAGTGATATGGGCCAATCTCAATGGGGTGAGATGGTCCCTCAAGTAACTTGGACCCATGCCACAAAAGACTTTAAAAGTGAACAGCAACAACTTGAATTGCACCCAGAAGCAGACTGGTAACTAATGCAGCTCACAGAACAGTGATGTTAGAGGGGCCATTCTTGGGGGCCCCAAAACTACACAAGCTGCTGCACTCTACTCCAGCTGTACCTTCCAAATGCTCTTCAAGGGTAGCCCCATGTAGAACGCATTACAGTAGTCCAGTCATGAGGTACTGAACGCCTGACTGCAGGGAATTTAACTATGCTTTGTCTTTTTTTTTTCAACATTCTTATAACCTAATGACAGGATTTTTAACTCGTTTCCTCTTACGATCTGATTTTGCTATGATTACAGCAATTAATTTCAATTCATCTATCTCCTGTGCTTCCTTGAATATGAGAAAGACTGTAATAACTACCTGCTATAGGTAGTCCTCGAGTTACAACAGATCATTTAATGACTGTTCAAAGTTACAACATCCCTGAAAAAAAGTGACTTATGACTGTTTTTCACACTCACAAATGTTGCAGCGTCCTCATGGTCACGTGATAAAAATTTGGATGCTCGGCAACTGATTCATATTTATGACAGTTGCCATGTCCTCAGGTCATATGATCCTCTTTTGTGACGTTCTGACAATCAATGTCAATGGGGAAGCCAGATGATTCATTTAACAACTGTGTTGCTAACTTAACAGCTACAGTGATTCACTTAACAACTACGGCAAAAAAAGGTCGTAAAATGGGGCAAAACTCACTTAACAAATGTCTCACTTAGCAACATAAATGTTGGGTCGTAAGTCATAATTGTGGTTGTAAGTCAAGGGCTACCTGTACGTTAAATCCATTTTGAAACTCAAACTGCATTCTCATGAAAGCAATAAGCACTGTCTGTATGTCTTTGTTTAAATTGAAACATGCACGGGTATGAGTATACCTATCCATGCACAAACACAGAAGCATGTACACATATATCCGCAGGCACAAAATCATGAAAAAAAAAGTAAAATCAAATGAAACGTGAGAATAATTGTCCCTTTCCCCCCCCCCTCTCCCCCCATTTACTTCAAAAACTACAGCTGAGCCAATTCAGTTTACCAAGACCATCCAAAATATTGTGGTCAGCGAACACCAGTCTGCGACCTTTGAATGCGAAGTCTCCTTTGACAATGCAATCGTCACATGGTACAAAGGATCAGTGGAACTCACAGAGAGTCCCAAGTACAGCTTTAGAAGCGAAGGCCGATGCCATTACATGACTATCCACAATGTTACCTCAGACGATGAAGGTGATTTGATTCTCTTTCTTGCTGGTCTTTCCTATTTCTAAAAATGTACAAGCCGGCATAAATACCATAACACCATTTATTTATTTATTTATTTATTTATTTATTTATTTATTTATTTATTTATTTATTTACATTTTTATTTATTATTAGGAGTATATTCGGTTATTGCTTGTCTCGAACCAAGAGGTGAAGCAAGAAGCACCGCTGAACTCTACCTCACCACTAAAGGTCAGTGCCTCTTTGCTCCAGGTTTCATGTATGCCTGGTCTTGAGCTGAATAAATATTTCTGAGGTGAAAATGATTCCAAGTACAATCATTTGATTTCTTCTCTTGCAGAAATTAAACTAGAAATAAAGCCTCCAGGTAAGGAAAGGACACGACGAATGCCTTTTGTGTCACCTTTTATTTTTGAACATTTCTTTCTTGTAAAAAGCTTTTATAGCTGCCCGTATTGTAACCGCAACCCTGGGATACCTTCAAAACAGCAAAAAGAATAATAACAACAACAAAGTCCAAATAAGCAGAATAAAAATTGACTCATGGCATCCCAGGATAACATTCTACCATACATCCACATCAGAGGTGGGTTTCAGCAGGTTCTGACCAGTTCTGGAGAATCAGTAGCAGAAATTTTGAGTTGTTTGGAGAACAGGTAAATACCACCTCTGACTGGCCCCGCCCCCATCTATTTTCTGCCTCCTGAGTCCCTGTTGATTGGGAGGAAATGGGGATTTTGCAGTAACCTTCTCCTGAATTGGGGAGGGAATTGAGATTTTACAATATCCTTCCCCTGCCACACCCACCAAGCAACGCCCACCAAGCCATGCCATGCCCACCAAACCACATCCACAGAACTGGTAGTAAAAAAATTTGAAACCCACCACTGATCCACATGCCATCTTAGTGTGTTCTGGCCCAGTGTGAAACATCAAAACCAAACCTTTTTTATTTTTATTAGCCACCTCTTTATCCCCAGTTGAAGCAACCCCTGTGAAGATCCATTGTGCATGGAATGCCACATGTTACTAAAAAAATGCATTGTTGCATGCATAAAAATCTGCTTCTGGTTTTTTTATAATTCTGCACAAATATTTAATTGTCAGTTAAAAAGTTTTCCATAGTCGTCTGCACATGTAAGAACACATCCAACTGAAATGTTGCTGTCATTTTATCTGTTGCTGTATTGTTGCTGGTAATACTTTATAATGATGCTCATTTAGTGGCGGATCCATGTTCCCTAATATGATTCCCATGCACTACAAAAGGCCATCTGAAGTAGAAAGTGCTCACCACCTAAAGCACTCTTTCCCAAGGGAAACAGTCATTTGCATTAAGTGGTTCCAGCAAGAAAATAATGCAATATGGAGAGGATTGCACTCTCTTTCAGAATAGCAATAGCAATAGAATTTAGACTTATATACCACTTTACAGTGCTTTACAGCCCTCTCTAAGTGGTTTACAGAGTCAGCATATTGCCGCCAACAATCTGGGTCCTCGTTTTACCATCCTCAGAAGGATGGAAGACTGAGTCAACCTTGAACCAGTCAGAATCGAAGTCCTGGCAGTGAGCAGTGAGAACTGTTTTGTTCCTCCTTCCCATTGGTTTTGCATTTTTCCCCTCTGCCAGCCAATCAGTTTTCTGGCCCAAAGGCTCATTCGTGATCCTAAATTACTATTTTTCAGGGCTCCCTCCCCCAAGATTCTGATAGTTATCTTTATGCATGGATGAGGCCATATGGATTCGGAAAACTTGATGCCTCGAATATTAGAGCAATATTAGTATGCAGCATATAATTAGATTAATATGATTACTTTATTACTTGTTCAATGGTTTTCCAGATGTCCCAGATGCTAGAGTTGCAGTTCCAGTTGAAGTTCCAACTGAAGGTAATCTTTACTTTTAAAAAGACTGTTATTAACTTAGGTAAAGAAGTATTTAAGAACAGGGAACATTTTAATGAATATAT
Organism: Ptyas mucosa; assembly: GCA_012654045.1. Classification (NCBI taxonomy): domain Eukaryota; kingdom Metazoa; phylum Chordata; class Lepidosauria; order Squamata; family Colubridae; genus Ptyas; species Ptyas mucosa. Next base: position 34,115,087 of record WNWU01000006.1, on the reverse strand, counting down.
TTCTTTCTTTTTTTTTATAAGATATTCCTATTCTTCCTATCTTAATTCCCATGCCAGAAGAGAAGAAGAAAAAAGAAAAAGGTACTGCAGCTTTGCATTTCAGAACTTGTATTCATTGGATATTTCCAAATATTCTATTTGATCTGTTTCTTTACATGCTTAATTATTTTCACTTTTTTTTTTGAAGTGGTTAAAAAGAAAATAATCAAAAAGGTGATTCCAAAAGTCCCAGAGGAAGTTCCACCTCCTAAAGGTATGTCAAATTGTTTGTTCCCAAAGTATAAAGAACATTTATAAACAACAAAATATTAATGAAGAAAAAATATCATATCTTTTTGACCTTCACTCATGTTTTTCTAAAGACTTTAGTATATTTCACATTTACAATGCATGACCTAAGTGCTAAATTACCTGAAGAAGGATACATATGCATATTAGCTCATACAAAAGAGCTAAACTCTTTTATAAACTTTTTATTTAAAAGTTTGGCTGAGTCTCAATTTTTAAATGGGAGTGATTTGGTTGCAGTTTTATTATATTAAATTCTGATATGTGAATTTGGAAAGCATGTGTATTTATATTTTTCTCTTGCTTTATGTCTTGCTTTTTGTTCTTTAAATATGATGCTATATCTGTTAGATTCATTGAATTCAGTGAGTTTCCTTTTGTACAGGTTAAGTGCACTGTTAAAACGCCAGTGGAAGTGATAAGTGCTTATTAATACACTACTCACTGTATAAACTGAATCCAGTGCCATCTCAATGTTGCTTGTATGAATTAAATCAAAATCAAATCACATTGAAGTGCAGTTGATGGTAGGGAAACAAATACCTTACAAGGTATATTTCATATGTTTCAGAACCAGTCAAGAAACCAGAACCTCCACCTCCTGCTCCAGTCCCAGTCCCAGTCCCCAAAGTAGAAGAAGTTATTCCAACCAAAGGTAAATAATCAAAGATTGACACATGTTTGTCCACAAAATAATATAATAAACTGAAAATGGTTCTTTGCTTGGGCAATTTAAAATGTGGATGTCATTCTTCTTCATTTAACTTCTGATAATCCAATTCATGTTGAATTCTTCCTTTCTGCAACATTTGTGTTGTTACAAATGTTGCAAACGGGCAGCTTATGACATATGTGCCTACTGACTAAATTATGGTACTAAAATATTTGACCAATATATTAAATACCTTAACCAAAGGAGGAGGGGAGTATTAGGATTTCCATTCAGCAGATAATTTCAACTTCTAATAAATATATCTGTCTTGGACCAAAAAATTGCTTATGTTTTACAAAAGACGTCTTTAAAAAAGCAACTGTGTTTTATTTCTGAGCAGCTGCATTTATTAACGTATGAGAACACTGATCTCAACTGTTTGTGCAATGTTTTATTTGTAAAAGTTCCAGTCAAGAAAACTGAAGAGGTCAAAGTGACAACTGTGATTAAGAAGAAGGAGCCTATTTATGAGAAAAAGGAAGAAATCCATGAGGTTCGCAAACAAATACATGAAGAATGGGAAGAGGAGTATGGGGAGAAACATGAATACTATGAAAAAGAAGAAGGTTATGATGAAGGGGAAGAGGAATGGACATATGGAGAAAGAAAAGAGAAAAAACCAGTTTATCAGGAAGAATGGGAAGAGGAGTATGGAGAAGAACATGAATACTATGAACGAGAAGAAGGTTATGAGGAAGGAGAAGATGAATGGGCATATACAGAAAAACAAGTAACCCTCAAGAAAAAGCCAGTTTATCATGAAGAAGGTATATTTCTTTTTTATTTAAAGACAGATTCATTTTTCCCTTTCTCTCTCTTTTGAATAATAAATTTTATAGATAATTAAATTTATTAATCTCTATTATTTTACTGAATTTTCTGCTTGTTCACAAAGGTAATTTAATAGGATTAGAAAAGTTACTTTTTTTACAACTGTTTAATTGACTGAAATGATTTAGTGTGTAAGTTTAATCAGGCTAATTCTGCCAACATGCTTTAGGAGAACAGCAGTGCAAGTAATATTTGTTCAGATAAGGTGATAGGTATGATATAATGATGATGGAATATTTAAATTATATTCAGTACTTAATTATATTAATCTAAACATTTATTTTTTTAAGATTCACCTCATATTTACTTTGCTATTATTATATACCACTACCTGAAGGAAATATAAGGAAATTTGATATGTATTTTTAATTAAATATACTATTTTTATTGTATAACATTTTCTTAAATGTGTTTTTTGCTCTTAGAATAGAGATCTTAGAACCCTTAGACAAGGAAGGAAGTAAAATGAACAAGTTAACTAATATTGCTTTAAAATAGCATGGGATATTAATAAAGTGTGTCAAAGATCCCAAAACATCTCTAGTTGTTTCCTGAAATAAGTTTTATTTCTGTTACAGTAGTCCACGTTCCTAAAAAACCAGAACCTGTGCCAAAACGTCCAGAAATTTCAGCCAAGATAGAAGAAAAGAAAAAAATTACAATACAGAAAGGTTTGGGCATTAAAACTATAGCACTGCAGCATGTTTCTTTTAAAATTTGCTTTTTAAGGTACATATTTACTAACTAGTTTATATAATAGGTGACTTAAAAAGTAGATTAAAGGTTCTAGGCATCTAAAGCCCAAGACAAGAGACTTTATATAACCAAGATAAGGTATGAAATCCTGCCACTGGACGTCTTTCAGTTATGCAATGCATGGAAGTATTTTCAGGTCATGTATAATGAAGACATGTTGAATACTAATCATAAACTCTTACGTTAAATTTATAGATTTATTGCTAAATGTACAAAACAGATGTCTCTATTTGTCCACCCTTAATATATTGGACATGGCAACACACTGTCAGGTTACATTCTGCTTCATCTCACATATTAAAAGGATTCCTATCAAACCGTAAATCCAAACTGTTAAATCAGGTATTCCTTCTAAACATCATTCACGGGCATATCAATAGTTCTAATATGAAAAAGCTCAGTTCTGAATGTTCAGTGTGAAATACTGGGGAAGAAAGGGAAGAAAAGGAATCCCCAATATCAACAGCTTTTAGAGGTGGGGAAGTTTCCATTCTAATCTCCCTAGCAGATCTCAGAAATTAAGCAGGATTACCATAGCATTCAAAGAAGTCCAGAAAAGAGGTTATCAATGGCAGGAGATTCTCCATCACTGATTGAAGTAATTGGACAAAGCCAAGGTTCAAAAGCTGTCATGAGAACAACATAATGTGATATATATGAATCCCCAATTTATATGTCTTTTAAAAAATCAGTGAACTAGAATGTGCGCTTCTCCTCTTTTCTGGCACCAAAAAGTCAGATATAATGCACTTGATGGAAGCAAAAGTGGGACCAGAGTTGCTTCGGAAGTAGACTTTGGGACAAGTAAAGGACAATCCAGGGCTCAACTATGGTCCACCTCAGAAATTTTGGGGCTTTTTTTCTAGATTCCAGTATGATTTTTTAAATAGTATGAGTGACAGACCTGACCATCTCAAGGTAAAATATTCAGATACATACTCATGCTAAGTGTTTTAAATCCCCTTTAGTTACTCGGAAGCCTGTAATTGAAGAAGTAGCAAAAACAGCTCAGCAGGTGGAGGAAGAACAATTTAAGAGAAGAGTTAAAGGTAGGAATGGACAAAAATTAAATTAGGTTTTTTTTAACAAGAAATGGTGCTCTGTATCTTTTGCTTTAATTTAATATTGGGGAAATATAGGAATACAGTATGTGCATGCTGCTCATTTTAATTTTGTGTAGGCCTTGGTCTACTTACAAAAATCCTTGGCATCAAAATATGTCCCTTAATTGCATATATAAAAAGACTTCTAATGGCTAATAACTGATCTTGTTATGTTAAAATATTAAATTATATGTCCTAGCCACTTAAATTAATTACAGTCTCAACCTATGATATATTCATGATTTTTAACAGCAAATGCTATTATCTATGGGATCAGGGGGAAAAAAATCCCTTAAAAGTAATGGCATCTAGCTAATTGTTAAAATATACGTAGCTGGCTGCTTAGAGCTGCTATGCTCCACTATCTTCTTAATTTTTCCCTACAACTTAGATGTTAAAATAGTCATAAAAGTTCTGTTCGACTTGATTTAGAAAAGAGATGGAAGACATCTCAGCTTCTTTGCTGTTTTTGCTGCATATCAAATTTTCTCCTTTTTAAATATATGCTACCCTGATGGGTCCTTAGTCCTCTTTGAGCTTCCTTGTTTTCTTGCAGATGTTTCATTACCCTAACTAGGTAACATCATCAGTGCTCAGAGAGCACCAAGAACCCCTCATATCAACCCTAAGCTACAAATATTCTCCTTCATTGATATGCTAACCTCTTCTCATTTTATATAGTTAATTTATTACGTAAATCTTTCTAAGATTTAAACCAATCTTCTTAAACCTGATACAGTTAAAATTTATTATTGTGAGCCGCCCAGAGTGGCTTAAGATAGGTGGCAACATAAATGTTTTAAATAAATATATAAAAAACATAGATTAATGCCTTTGGACTTCACCACTCCTGCCCCCCTGGCCCAACTGGGGGGGAGGGCAGAAATCAGGCTTGAGAAATCTGTTTTAAAATGTTATTTATTTATCAGTTTATTATTTTATCTTTAATTATGATCAAAAGAGTTCGATATACATCATATGTGGAAATAATCTTTTATATACTTTTATATCCGTAAAGTTCCAGAAGTTCCCTCCAAAAAACCTGCGAAGAGGGTCATTCACGAGGAAGTTATAGAACGAAAAGGTACAGAAAATCTCCTTTTCCATCTCTTTCTATATTCTTGTGAAACACCTATGTCTTATATGAACACTGATTTCTATCAATCATATCAATTTTTTCCTATCTTTCATGGTATTGTTCACTTTTTTCAGTTCTTTTTCAGTTCAGTTTTTTTATTACAATTCTACTAGCCTTTCCCTGTGAATGCATGTTCAAATTATTCAGTTGAAGGAACAGAAAATTAAAAATAAATAATGCGAGCTCTAAGAAAATGTTGAAGCCAGACTCCACCAAAAGCAACAGTATTCTGTACAGAATTCCTGCCAATTAATCATATCCTCCTCCTAAAAAAAAATTCAAGTTAATGAAGAACTTGAAAAAGCCATTTCCTTCACACCATCCAGCCTTTGAATTTTTTTCCCAATAGGAATTAATATTATCCAAAAAATATTTGAATGTGCCAAAATGAATAAACTAACTTTAGAATTAAAAGAAAAAGAGGATTTGGACTATTATGCAGTTTGGGAAAAATGGTATAGGTGGATAGACAACAGAAACAAAAATAGGTAATAATCATAATGAAGTTGAGGATGTATATATATGTATATAGTGTAGATTTTATGTGAACTGTTAATCCAAAGTATATAAAAATGACACTGTCTGTTTGAATATGTATTAGAGTTTTGGAAAAGGAAAACTACAATAAAAATTATTTATAAATAAAGGAATTAATATTCCATTGTTCCTTAAAATGATGAATCTTCTTTGAGAAGCATTCTAGAAGTGATAGACCATTAACTGATGATGTGCATTGTACATTGGGTGCATGATTGAAAATAAGATCATTTGCTTTATATGAGCAAAAATTCTGTTCCCTGCATTTTTGTTCTTTTATGAGATTTGGCATTCATCTACGCCCAGCAGATTAGTTGGTACCTAAAAGGAATTCCAGGCATGGGTTAGATTGGGAGAGTCAAAAACATCATAGATGAAAGTTATGGTAGATCACTTCCTTATTGTCACCAAAAAAATAGATGACCATCAAGCTCAGATCATCAAGACAGTTTTTATATTTATTAATGGACACTAGGGTAAGGTTTTTTTGGGGGGGGAGTGGAATTTTATCTCAAAACATGCATTTGCTTTAAATTCTTATTCATATTTGCAATTTTTGGAAATAATTATTTTCTTTATTCTGCTTGTAACATTTGCATAGGACACGGATTTCTCCCTGACAAAAATATTTTTGCTTTATGATGTCTAATGCAAAATGCTACAGAATGTTTTAAGTTGAAAATGGGCTGTTCTAAATGTTCCTGAACTTTGTCTTACCTCAAAATGTTCTATAAATATTCTAACTGGCTTGATTTGAGATTAGATCATTCCATCTAGAATTTCCCACCCTCCCCCCATCCTTATATCTTACCTACGACAAATTTTTATTTGGAGTCCTGGTGTATAATAGAATAGAAATATGTTTGCAAACCATTTTCCTATGTTTAATTTAGTATTTTTGACTGAATTCTTATTTCAGTCCCAGCTGAACAGGAATGGACTATTTCAGAAGAAAAAGTGACTGTTTCATATCATGAAGAAGAATATACATATGGTTCAGGTAGTTACAAATATATTATTATTGTTGTTGTTGTTGTTGTTGTTGTTATTATTATTTACCACCTTGTCCTATATAAAAAATGAAATAGGCCAATTAAATTGCATTTGTCTCTATTCAATGTTCTCTTAATATGGCAGCTTTGCGCACAGCATAGAACTGTCTCCCACCAAAAAAAGTTGCCTTATTCTTTTATTTATGAGTCTTCTATTTGTGAGAAACTGCTTCCTTTGAAATGCTCAAGACATTTATCCTTTATAACTTTAGGAACATAAATATCTCTCTGGACAGTCAGAGCAGGTTCTGGGTTTTATTTAATATCTCTGTTTTATCTTACGGATCATTTCAACTGTGTTGAAAATAGTGTAAATAGATCTTTTAAACGTGATTATTCTCTTTAAAGAACCAGAAGAGTACGAGCATGAAGGCTTCTATGTTGAATATCCAACTGAAGGTAAATCTGATTTATTTTATTTTAACCTAGCATTATCCAGTGCAGTAATAGATTATTTCATATAATTTCTTAACTATTCTAAACATGCTCTGTGCAGTTATTTCTGTATACCCTTTTAAAAATATCTTGAGAGCTATACAGATGACAAATAATTTTTAGACTATAAATTTCACCACTGTAGTTGAATCAGCTATAAGACAGAGGGTATGTGCTCAAGATCAGAAACATAATTGACCATTGGAGAACAGAGATAGCAGAAACAGTTCTATCTCATTCTTTTGCTAACCGGCTATGTAAATTGATTTTGGGTATTTTTAATTGTATGTAGAGAGTAGGGTAAAGTCAACCTTTTAATTTTCCCATTTTCCTTTGAAGAACCAGATGAGTATGAAGAAGAAAGGGTCTATGTAGAAGTTCCTGAGGTTCCACCACCTAAAGGTAGATTTTTTTAAAGCAATATCCATTTTTTTAATTTTAAAAAGGTCATAACATCATCATTAAAAACTTAATGATGATCACTTACAAACCAAGCTCGGCAACGTGATGTCTATGGGCATCACAGCATGCATTTCCCTCAATGGTGTATATATTATTCCACAGCAGAATAAAAAAATAACACTGTTTAATAAATGGAAATATTTTGAAATTGCTAAATCTTCTGCAGTATTAATATTCTTACATAGAATCGTTTAGATTTTGAAGAAGAAAAGTGAAATTCTGAGAGAGATGGCAATTTTTTTGAGATGTTGACAATTTGAAAAAAAGTTATTTTATTTTGATGTCACTGATCCCTCGACCATAGGCCAAGAAGAACTAATTTGCTTTCAAGCTATCAAAAACTTGATTCTTGCATCTCTCTACATGTTATTTCATATTCTTGTTAGTCTTTTCCCAGGTCTCTGAGCATCTATATTTCACATATAAAGAAATTAACAACTATACAGTGTTTTTCAAATATAATGTTAGTGTTGAGTTTAGTCTATGAGAAAAATCTTGATTTTTATCTGATTAAACTCAATATTACTACTATCTAGTTCCAGGGGTCCCTAAGAAACCAGAAGAAAAGGTTCCTGTGGCTGTTCCTAAGAAAGTAGTACCTCCGCCAGCTAAAGGTGAATTAATAATAATGAGATATTGATTAGTACAATAAACTTAATATCTTTTTGCTGTAATAGACAGCCTTTCTGTCAATAGAACTGCACATTTGATTTGATCTTTCGTGTTTCTTTGTTGGAATAATTTCTTTTTTAAAGAAAACGTGACTGCCAATGTTGAACAATATTTCATTAGGATGGATAAATCGTGAGCACATTTCTAAACTTCTATATTACGTGTTTTTAAAGTGCCTGAGGTGCCCAAGAAGCCAGTCCCAGAAAAGAAAAAACCTGCCCCTCCTGAAAAAGTGGAGGTTCCTCCAGCTAAAGGTATATAAACTGGCAGAAACCTTGCTTGCTTTTATTCTTTACAAAATGTATCCATCCACACATTGTTTATATATGCGTATATATGTTTGCATACAGGTAGTCTTACAACACTAAATGAACTTACAACAGTTCATTTAATGACTGTTCGAAGTTACAGAGGCACTAAAAAAAGTGATTTATGATCATTTTTCACACTTATGGCTGTTGTAGCATCTCTATGGTCATGACACTTGGCAATTCTCATATTTATGCTGATTGCATTATCTCAGAGTCATGTGATCACCTTTTGTGACCTTCTAACAAACAAAGTCAATGGGGACACCAGATGGACTTAGCAACTGTGTTACTTACTTAACAACTACAGTAATTCACATAACAATTGTAGCAAGAAAGATCGTAAAGTGGGGCAAAATTCACTGAACACCTGTCTCACTTAGCAGAAGAAATGTTAGGCTCAATTGTGGTTGTAAGTCAAGGACTCCCTGTGTGTGCATGTGTGTGTGTGTGTTTATTTCAGACATACTTCAGTAAAGGGTAGAATAATTTACTGAGTTTTGTTTTTTAACACAACAGGAGGTAAGGCTATTTACCCTGTTGTGTTAAGGGGATTAGGATTTTTTTGAAGAAGTCTCATTATAGGATCAAAAATCAATGGGATTTGACACAGTTGGGGACTGCATCCTATCAGAACAGTATTTTTTAATAATACAGAAGATTAAATAACATGCGTATGTTGTACAACTCAGTTCTACTTGTTTGAGTGTGTTGGAACAATTGTTGACTGTCCAACATCTTCCTCCACCACCACCACCACTCCTCTAATAAACATGCCAAAATACTAACATTCTCCTGTTTAAACTGACCATTGACAGTTCCTGAGGTACCTAAGAAACCTGTTCCAGAAAAAAGGAAGCCTGCTGCAGTCCCCAAGAAAGAAGTACCACCACCAGCTAAAGGTATTTAATTTGAAATCAGACTTTTAAGTAGAATTAACGTCCCTTTTGGTTTTTATCTCTCTCCTTTGATGCTTGGGGGCGGGAGAGGGTGTTGATCATCATTAGTTATTTTCTGTGTTTTGCTGTTGGTGCTAGTATGGACATTTTTGCTTATTGATGGAAATCAGGGATCTTAAACCAGGACCATCTGAATGTTGGGCTGGACTGGGAGCATCTCTTTCAGAATTGCCACATTTTCTTTCATTTCAATACGGAAATTGAGAGGGCTGTAAAGCACTGTGAAGCGGTATATAAGTCTAAGTGCTATTGCTAAATGATTAACCATTGAAAATTGTTGATCTAAGGATTTCTCACTTTTGTTTTTAATATCTTTGAAGTGCCTGAAGTGCCAAAGCCAGTACCAGAGGAAAAAGTGCCTGTTCCCGTTCCTAAAAAAGTCGAACCACCTGCTAAAGGTATGTAACAGAATTTAAAAATATATATTATATTGGTATATTTTATTGGTTCAGACATTTCTCCTATGGCACATATTCAGAACTGATCTATGATCCTTCAACTGGTAGTGCTACTGTGTTACAGTTGTTTTTTGCACAGTATCATCCATGCAATATTGTCTTTTATATAGTTAGTTAGTTACTCATGATATATGATGATATATCCAAATACTCATGATATATAGTTACTCATGATATATCCAAATACTATTATAGGTATCAGAGATGGGATGAGCTACTTATTAACTTCTTATAGAGAAGGCATAGTAGATGAGGTTTCTCCATTTGACTGTGATTTAATTAAGAATCCATTCACAGTATTATACTTTTATTTATTTATATTAAATTTATTTATATTAAATTTATAGACCGCCCTTCTCCCTGAGGACTCAGGGCGGTGTACAGCCGGAATACTTGGCAAGCTCACAACTGTTTAAAAAATTATATTAATTTTTTGTGTTTTAAAATCTGTTTTAAAGTGCCAGAGGTACCTAAGAAAGTTGTTCCAGAAGAAAAAGTTACCATTCTGAAGAAAAAAGAGGTTCCTCCTGCTAAAGGTAAGAGAAAGCAATTTCCTTTAATGATCTCTTTGTATTTTCACCTTAACTGTATGGGTGTTCAGTCACACCAGGGATGAAATGTAAAATTTGTTACTACCGGTTCTGTGGGCGTTGGTGCAGGGGTGGTGGTAAAGTGACTGGGTGGGCATGGCCAACTTTTTTTTTTAACTTTTCAAAGCATTTTTTCTAATGCTTTGAAAAGCCTCTGCCGATCAGGCAACTCAGCTGGGATCGTCAGAGAGGCTTTTTAAAAAATACTTCTCTGCCGATCAGGCAACTCAGATGGGATTGTCAGAGAGGCTTTTTAAAAAATGCCTCTGACAATCAGGCAATTCAGCTGGGATCATCAGAGACTTTTCAAAGCATTCTTTTACCACCTCTTCAGCCAAGAGTTTGCAGAAAAAAATGCTTCGAAAAGCCTCTGGCGATCCCCGCTGAGCCGCGCGATCATCAGAGGCTTTTTTACTTTTAAAAGCATTTTTTCGTCGGAAGAGGTTGTAGAAAAAATGCTTTTAAAAGTTTTTTTTAAAAAAAGCTTCTGATGATCATGCGGCTCAGCTGGGCATGGGGGGGCAGGGATTTTTGCTACTGGTTCTCCGAACCGCCCGCCACCATCGCTACCAGATCGGGCGATCTGGTCCAAACCGGGAGCATTTCACCCCTGAGTCACACCACAATTCACTTGAGTCTGATGCTCAAGTTTGTTTATAATTGTTCAGGGTTAGGGTTCATCATAATTATGTTTTGAAGATTCTACATATTCCTTCTATGTGCTTCTTTTAATAGTACCTGAGGAGCCCAAGAAAGCAGTTCCAGAGGAAAAAGTACCTCGACTCCGTAAAAAAGAAATCCCTCCAGAGAAAGGTATGTGCCTTCCTTTAGGAGAAAATAAAATTTAAAAAAGAAGAAAAAACATCTAGGTTTTACCTCACAGTTCAATTGTTATGTAATTTTCTATTTTCTATTTACTAATTGCACTTCTGTTACCATTGAAAATTCTAAAACGAGACTCAATCATCTCTTTAAAGTGCCCAAGGTGCCAAAGGAAGTAATTGTTGAAGAAAAAGTAACTGTTGCTGCGCCCAAAAGAGTTGAACCCCCTCCAACTAAAGGTATATCTTGGGATATAGTTGGATTAACGCAATCGTATCAAAGAGTGTCTTTTCTCATTGTGTGTGTTCCATGTTTTGCACTTTGTATCATGCATATTGCTAGTACCTCATGAAGACATTGTTGCGTAGATAATGGGAGGTGGGGAGATGGGCTTTATTTGTATTCATTTTGTACTGCTGCTTAGCTTTTATTTGTACATTTCATATTCAAAAGTACTGTTCAGTTCACTTCTCACTTTAAACTCTTAAGTAAATACTGAAAATAGTTGCACTCATCTGCCAGGAATGTATGAATTCCAGTTAAATCTGTGCACATTTAATGTCTTTTAAAGTGCCTGGGATGCCTAAGAGGGCTGTTGTAGAAGAGAAAAGTTTTGTTTCTGAAGAAATAGTATCTGTTACCATTTCTAAAAGAATGGAAGCTCCTTTACCTAAAGGTATCTTTACAAATAATTGGAAATGTGACCTATTTTCTTCACTTTTCTGGACACTTTTGTAACTAAATAACTGCCTGCTTGTTCTGGTTTTCTCTGTTTCTTTTAACCTAAATGGTTTGTTTCTGTTTTGGATTTGTGTACCATTGGAACACCCTTGTATATGACCAAGGTCCTTGCAGAAAGTAACATTTTTTCCAGTTTTGTTCCATGACTTTATCTGAACATAATCAACCCCATCCCCATTAAAATGTTCTGACACATCTCTGCATTTTTGTGTGAATATGTTTGTGCTCTGTTATATGTGTACTCTGTGTGCTTTGGTGGGGGAGGTCTTTGGATCTGAGAAACCATGAGCAGAAACTGAAAATCCAAAACTGTTGTTCTCTGACTGCTTATGTAAACACTAATAGAAAATTTGTGCGGCTCTACAAAGGTGTGAAAATGATTTTCTGTAATCTTTCTCAAGTGTTTAAGAAGATGGAGGATCTTATCTGGATAGGGGTACTAGTTTTTTTAAAAAAAAACTTTTTATTATGTTTACAAGACTACAAACTTTCTACTATTGAAGGATAGATGATAGATTAATTTACAGTTTTATCATTTTATTTTTTATATATTTTATTATCAATGAATCATTCTATAGATAGACAAAGTCCTTGTGTCCAATCACACTTGGCCAATAAAGAATTATATTCTGTTCTGTTCTGTTCTATTTAGATAGATAGATAGATAGATAGATAGATAGATAGATAGATAGATATAGATAGATTTTTTTTTCTAATTTTGGAATCTCTTAATACTGTCATCATATGATATTTGTTCCCTGAAAAAGGCAGGATTGGAGTTTTTGTTTATGGCTAATCATCCTTAATCAAAATGAATATTAGGATATTGGATATTTGATTTAGAGCTATGAGCCATAAGCAAAAACTCCAATCCCACATTTTTCAGAAAATTTTTTTTCAAATGATGCCATTGCTATGAGATTCTATAATTAGGAGAGAAGTCATAGAAGGGCAAATAAATCTCTATCTCTAAAACTCTTTAAGTTTTCCCAAACCGAGTCAAGGCACTCATATTAAATTTGATGTTCATTTATTCGTATTTACAAAAATGATTTTCATTCAAACATGGATTTATAGATTTCTGTCTGCTCAATCCAATTGATGTTCTTTTGAATATTAATATATTTTCCTAACAAGAGTGGAAATATAATGTAGTATCCTATTCCATGATAATATTAAACTCATCATTTAAATCTTCACAGTGGAGAAATGGGAAGAAGAAGTAGAGGAAGAAGTAGAGGAAGAAGAAGTGGAAGAAGAAGAAGAAATCCCCATTTCTTATTACAGGGAAGAAGAAGAAGCGGAAGAGGAGGAAATTTCTGAAGTAACAGGTATTCTACTACTCTAAAAGCAAAATAATTGTCATATTTCCAGCAGTAGCATAACTGCTATTACAACATTTGTGCCATCTTGAAATTAAATCTATCCACTAATCAAATTAATCAAATCCACTAATGTTTGTGTCACTCAAGTGAATAGTTTGATTACAAAGAGAACTTTAAAACAATGTGTTAAAGAATATCTGCATCTTCTTCCTTATTTTGATCTGGATGGATTTTTGATGTAAGGATCACATCAGTTTCTAAAGCATTCTTAAAGTCTGTTTAAAAGACATTGTTGTCTTGAATCTTGCTTCCTCATACGAATACATACATATGTAAAGCAATGCATTTGTAGAGCAGCCTTGATGCTTCAAATTCTACATGCTCATCTGATTCCAAATGGTGTAGCTATTGCCTACAGTACATCTCTATATAATAAGGTTTCCTTCCTTTACGTAGTCATTCTGTTTTGCTATACATACAGATATCAGGAGATGGTAATAGCGTCCTGCACCACTTGTATGTTAATTCATAGAAACATTTCATCTGAAAGGGCTTTTGTGATTCTTAAATAAATGTAATATGGAAATATGGTATTATACATAAATATCTTCCTTTTAGTAACATAAGACAAAGAACAGGGAAATCTTTGCAAATACAATTCATCAAATACAACTGAAGGAGACTTCAGTTCCTCTGTTCCATTTGCCCTCCTTTGGCATGTCTCCTGGCTATTCATGTTCTTATCTTGAGGGTATAACATACATTCAGGTGGTTTCTTCAAGTCTGAGGTCCTACCATTTCTTATTTATGGTCCGTGTTCATACCTTTCTAACCTAACCATAACAATCAGGGTGTATTTCTTACTCTTTCAGTACATTCACTTATTTCAAAGAGGCAAGATATATTAAATATAATACAGCACTATTATTGTTGTTGTTGTTGTTGCTGATGATGATGTTTTAGGTTAGTGAATCTTATAAATAAGGGACTTCATAAAGAATTAACCCATGAATGCATGAATATGCAATATAAGACATTCTGAGACATCTTTCTGAATCTTAATCTTGGTTAGCCAATGACGTCTAGGATATGGACACTTATTTAACATGTCAGAGTCTGAACTGGCCCAATGTGTATGAACACACCCTCATACAGTATACATAAATGCACATGACTCATAAATAATGGATTCTTAATTCTGCAAGATGTAAATATATGTGGCATTTATTTCTTTGAGTTGTCAGTGCACTGCTGGAGAATACATTTGCAGGCATGAAAAAACATAGCATACAGTCCAGTGAATGAAGCAAATTTGTAACTCTTATTCATTTTCCCTTTTGCTAATTGTAAATTTTCTTATTCCAACTATTTGACTGTACATTCTAAGCAATACTTTTACATTGACAGAAGAGGCCTACTATGCTGAGGAGGAAGTGCATATTACTGTTCCCGAAGAAGTGCCACCGGTTAAAGGTATCTCATTAACTTCTTAACATATAAAGGTAGCTTAATTGACATGTTTCTTTTTTTGTCTGTGTTTGTGTATGTTCTTTGTTACAATATAGTCTTTTTAGCAAGGTGATTCTTTTTTGAGTAGCAACTACTTACTTTCAAATTTTAGAAGTAGAATATCTTTGGCAATTTTGACTTAGAACCAGCATTTCCTCCTACTTGTAGTCTAAGCAGAGTTTCACTAAACTCGGCACATCAGGATGAAACAACCTTTTGCCCCCTTGCCCTAGTAGTATGTCAGTACTGTTTGGAAGAGTTCCTGAACAGGTTTAGCAGACGTGGAAATATGCAGGGATGTTAGGAGTCTCTACCAACAGTGGAACTGCTCTACTGGATAAGAAGCTGGCCTTGAACAGAAGGACCTACTTCTTATGCAGATGGTAGTAACTGGAACCTGCCCAGTGTCTTGTATTAATTTCATATAATACCTCACTTTTTTTTTTGCTGCTGCTGCCATGGAATAGTACATTCATGTATCAATGAATTAATTTGAACCCTCAATTTACATTTTGTGTCAAGGATTTCCTCCCTTTCTTTCCATATAATTTAAAGAGGCAGTTGGAAGTTCTTAGAAAGTGTTGCTTATATCTAAATATTTTTTCTAAAGTGCCAGAGGTCCGGAAGAGACCTGAACCAGCAAAGAAAGAACCAGTTGCTCCTCCCAAGAAAGTGGAAGCCCCTCCAGCAAGAGGTATAAATATTTACTACTTCTTTTTATTCAACCGAATGAGATTCAGCAAATCTAACATGTATTGTAGGAAGAAAAGGTGGGAAGAAAAAGAAAGATGTTTAAACTTACACTAATTTCTTTTTCATGAACTATGAAAACTACATGTTCCTAAGTAATCTAACCTCACATGTTTTCAATGAAATTTGTGTGTCCTTAGTTCTCAGAATATATTCAACTTAAAAATGTATTGTGTTGAAATCACTCCAACATTGTAAAATGTTTATTTTTTCAGTGCCCAAGAAAGTCCCTCCTGAAGAGAAAGTTCCACCTAAAGTTAAAGAACCTCTACCACCCAAAGGTAAATAAACCAAACAAGCAAGGAATTATCAGGGATGTGTTTTGTTTATCTCTTGTGGTATATTGTTTTATAAATAGTATCTTCATTGTCACCTTATTTTGGTCCTTCTTTAGTCTTCTCCCTGTAATGTTGACAAACCTTCAGCCTCACTGCTTGTCTAATTCCTTTTGTAAATTTTAAAAATTAATATTGATTACTAAAGGCGACTATCTCACTTTAAAATATTTATAAATATTTTACTTGAAACACTTGAAATACATGCAATTGACCTACCTTCATTATTTTTTAAAGTGACAGAAATCCGCAAGAAAAAAGTGGTTACTGAAGAAAAAATATCTGTCTCTAAAAAGGAAGAAGCACCACCAAAGAAAGGTACATCAAGTTCTAAATTCTATAGCATGTATCTATATCTTAATTTTGACTGGCAGCTAAAAGATGGCAATACAAGGTTGATAAATTGCTGAGAAGAAATTAATTAAAGTGCAAAGAATCTATGGGTTTCATTTCTCAAACAACCACCTCTTGGAGAAAAAAACAACAAACCACTTTTAAAACTTAGGGAGCTTTCAAAAGCACTTTGTGATATAACTAATAGAAGGAGGACTTTTTATACAAAGAAAGTAGGGAAGCAAAATATAATAAGTAGGCAGTATTGTTCCTCTAATTATGTTGAATAGACCTGGTTTCCTATTTGATGTTCAGTCTTGGTTATCTTCATATTTTTAATCATGTTTGCAATTAATAACAGTGTATTTTTGTAACTTTGACCGAGTCTTATCACATATAAATAATTCAAATCAACTTAAAAAAAATGTGTTTTAAATGACAGTTGTGCCAAAGAAAGTTGTCCCAGAAGAGGAAGTCCGTGTTCCAAAACCTAAGAAAGAGGTAGCGCCACCACCACCTAAAGGTATAATACTTGTTTGATTCTGTAGAAAGTTTTTTTATATCAGTCAGGTAATTACAGAAGTTGGGAGCTAACTGCTTCCAAGAAAGATACATTCCAACTTGCCTAACATTTGCAAAAATGGTTTGCTCTTAATAAACAAAGAATATTAGGTTAATTTGTATATAAATAAATTTCAGTTCCCAATTTTGCATTATATATCTGTTTTACTTTTTATGACTGTAGTTTTAATAAGTAAACTAATCAAATTTATTAATTTGTAAGGAAAAACTATACATTATAGATATTATATTTCAAAACAGTTGATCCAAGAGTAAAGGGGTATTTATTTGTAGATCTATTTTGTCATTCAAATGAAATAAAAATAGTTAAATATTAAGACTAGATATTTCCCACAAAAGGCCCCTATATTAAGGTTTTAGCTTGATAGTACAAATTAACTTTAACAGTTATTATTAGATTTCAGCTAGTGCTAATCAACAGAATGAATGGATTTGATAACTAAGGTGGGAACATTGTTTCCAGATATATTGGTTTCCACTTCCATAATTCCTAGCCAGAGCAGCCAATAAAAGTTGAAATCAACTTTCAAATCACATCTATAGGACACTAAATTGTACTGTAAAGACTACTGAACTCTTCGCTGCATTTTGGATTTCTTTTTTGTTATTACAGAAATAATGTATTTTAGCAGTCTTCTTAAGTGTCATTAGCTTTGTTTGTGTCTCTTATGTTCTTGCTTTTGTGGAAAAGTGTTGTCTGGATCAACATCTTGCAATTATTTGTTATTGATATAAGTTTTAGAGGGAGTTACCTGTTTTCCGTTTGGTATGCTTTATTATGATTAATAAATACTATTTCTACTACTAAATCAGTATTGTAAAAAAAAACAGTTTCATCTTAAGATAATTTTAAAACCAAATCATTGTTCTGTGTTCTGTAAGTGATATAGGTGTAATATCGAGTTTTTAGTAAATCTGTGAAATGCTATGTTATTGGGCTGATGACATCTTCAGAAGAATTGTCAATTGTCTTGTTTAGCAATTTGGTCATTGTCTGGACGTTTTTGTCCATTATCCCATTTATATCATTACTAACATCAACAATTTATAGAGAAGAGCATAAATTCATGGCATGGTTTTCTTATTACTTTATTTCAACTGCCAGAAGTGCCAGAAGTTCCAAAGCATCTTGTATCGGAAGAAAAAATATCTATGGTTATTCCCAAAAGAAAAGTAGCTCCACCAGAAAAAGGTATATGATCTTCATACAAAACAAAAATTCATACATATAGGAAGACATTTCTTATGAATTCTCAAATCAAAAAAATTGCTTTCTTCTAAAATCCTTTGAGGAGAATGGGCAAGGCCTATTTTTCTTTCTTTCTGTTTAATTTCTAAAAGGAAGTCTCAAATAGTTCCAACCGTCTCACTGGAATTCTTATTGCTTTAAATGATACTTCTTGTGTAGTATTCTAAAGTGAAATACTATGTCTTTAATAACAGCCATAGAAGAGCGCTGGGGTTATGCAGAGGAAGTCTCTATTTCTCTTCATACAGAGGAGGAAGTTTCATATGAAGGTATGATATCAATGAGGAAAAGCATAGGGGCCAGAAACTTAGTAACTGAATGATAATTTGTCACTGCCATTTAATATATATTAAGAAAATGAATATTTATCATTTATTTATAAAAATATTATCTCTCTGAGAGAACGAAGCCTCCCAGTCTGTTGCTATCTCCAATAGAAATCTTACGGATATATAATTGTGGTACAAAATTTAGCACATAACATTTTAATAAAAGTTTATTAAATTTTTAAACATAATGAATCACCAAGGGTTCTGATTCTTAATAGTAAGGAAGATTTAATGACCTAAAGAATAAATAATCGTATTTGATAGCTTGATTTTTTTTCTTTGAATACAACAGAAGGGGTTAACAATCTAAGAAGATAAATTTTGCACAGCATTTTAAAAATGTTTTTTCTTTTCAATTTTTTTACTTGGATAACTGCTTGAGTTGTTCTATTTCCTATACTGAAAGCTCCGTCTAAGTAAAATGGCTTGGAATAGGAAAAATATTATGGAAGCAGCATTTAGGAAGCTTATAGAAAAGGCCAACAGAAATTCGGCAATTTCAGCACAGATTTAACAAATAGGTGGTAGTTGTTTTGGCAAGCTGGACAATTTAGAAATAATATAGAATACAGATGAGAGAGAGAGGGGGGCGGAGAGAGAAAGAGGGGGGGAGAGAGGGAGGGAGAGATGATAGAATGTCTTCTGAATGGGCTGAAAAGTTTGTTTATTTTTTATTAATCTTGGATACTCTCTGGAAAAACTATGTAGAGAAAGCCATCTCTACCAATTATCAAAAGAAATCTTTGACTTATCTTCAGTGCTATTCATCGAAAATACAGTGGCAAATCAGAAGTGGAAAAATATCTAAGTCTTTGGCTGTAACTGATAAAAATTCTTGATGATGAAATTTGCAAAATGCATACTTTTTTTAAAAAAATGCATTAACATATCAAACATAAAAAATTTCACATCTCCTTTTAATCCAGGAACAAGCACTGTTCAAGAAATAATGTAAATAAAAGAGATGAAACTACAGTAAAGTCAAATATCTTCTTTAATCAAATATGTGTATATTTTGTCTGGCAACAGAAATATATGTTGGTGTCTTGCTGTTCTTAAAGCTTTTTCAGCTCTTATATGTTAATGTACTATATCTTTAAAGTTCCTGAAGAGCCTGAGAGAGCTATCAGAAAAGAAAAAATGCCTATATCAATTACTGCAAAAATGAAGAAACCTCCTGCTAAAGGTATATTTAAGATATAAATATGTGTCCTTGGTCTGTTGTGTATTGTTATATGTTATTCTAGCACTTATGATTATTTAAGTATTCTTTTGATGAATGCTTACCTTGTTGATTGTGTGAATAACTAAAACTCTCAAAAATTCATATTTTTTTAAGTTCCTGAAGTTCGTAAGACTGTTATTAAAAAAGAAGTGGTCCACGTGAAAGTTCCTCAATATGAAGAAGAGGCTCCTGAGTATGAAGAAGAGGAAGAAGTTCCCCAATATGAAGAGGAAGAAGTCCCACAATATGAAGAAGAGGAACGATACGAGGAGGAAGTGTCGCAATACGAGAAGGAAGTCTCGCGATACGAGGAAGAAGTCTCAAGATACGAGGAGGAAGTAACTCATGAGGAAGAGGAGGTAGTAGTGGTACCTCATTATGAAGAGGTTCCCGAGTATGAAGAAGAGGAAGAAATTCCTCTACCTCCTCCACATAAAGGTAAAAATCAGCTTTTAAAAGCAATAGCAATGTATATTTTATGAATTTTCTCTTGTCTCAGTTTTTTATATTTATTCAGATTTGTCATTAATTCATCTTCCTAACTGAAAATTGAAATTCATGTGTGGTTTTCAGATTATAAACTGCAAATAGGAAATTAAAATTTGAACTAGGGAATATTCCAAAAATATTTAACCTATTTAAACCTTAGGTGCTATCTTATTTGTCTAAAATTATTCCACTTATATCCAAATTTCTCCTAGTTGGAAACAGAGCCTACTAATCAAGCTTCTTCTGTCTAAAAGTCTTGAAATATATTAGTGCAATTTTATATTTATCTGCCCAAGAAACGGAGATGAGCACCGTGCCCATTGGACACAACTGATAGAAAAAACTTCCCCTTTAGTTCTTACAGTAGTCCCAGTGAATTCAGTGAATCTCGCAAAATAGAGGGTGCTAGTCAGATCCTTAACATAAAGTCTGAAGACACTTTTGACCCTGTCCAAGCATCATGTTTCATTTGAGTGTAATTTTAAATGTATTTTGAAGTGGTTTTTTGTTTACTGGGAAGATAGCATTCTACAAGGCCTGGTCATCTTATGTATTTCAAAGAATATTTTTGGGGCCCTGCATATACCCTAGAAAGTAGCAGAAAGGGCTTTGAATCCATCAGTCTGTTGGGGTGGGGGGGAAGCAATTTAGAAGTAAACTGAGATGATAGATTCCAAGGAGAATGATAGAAAGAGGGAATCTACTCGTGTATTCTGCTAATCAGAGCCATTCAGATGCCAGTTAGTGGAGTTGTATGGAAAAATTCAGTCCCCCAAAAGCTCTTCAGAAGAGTGGGGACTCTGCTGAACAACATGGCATGAAGTGTAACAAGATACTATATCAAGGAAGACATAAGGAACTTCTCTGACCTAATGTATGGCTTCACCAGTGTTTGCACTATGTTACCAGGGCATTACAGAAAGAAACCAAAAAAGTCAAGATAATAATCATTACAGCGTGATTGAAGCCCAGCCCCTCCCTCCTTTTTAAATGCATGGTATCTGCGACACATAAAAAGAAGTGAAGCTTTGATTGTACAGCCATAGTTAACATCTTGACTTTTGGACCCTACTGTGGATGGCCACATCTTCCTCTGAGTCTAAACTTTTAAATATAATTCTATCTTTAAAGTGCCCGAAGTTCCCAAGAAACCTGTGCCTGAGAAAAAGAAACCTGTTCCTGTTCCTAAGAAAAAGGAAGCTCCTCCAGCCAAAGGTATGTCATATTTTCCTCATCTTTGTTTTCCTTTTCATAAGTTCTTAAGAGCTGTAAAGACATTGGCTAAGTGGATGGAGAATTATTGTAGATCTATTTTGTGTGTGTGTAGTAGTGTCCAATGTAGTTGTGTCCTTTTTATTTATTTTTTATTTATGTATTTATCGTTCACCTTTATTACCGGCAGCCCTCGACTTATGACCACAATTGAGCCTAAAATTTCTGTGGTTCTGTGAGACATTTTAAGTGAGTTTTGCCCCATTTTACGACTTTTCTTGCCACCGTTGTTAAATGAATCACTTCAGTTGATAAGTTAGTAACCTGGTTGTTAAGTGAATCTGGCTTCCCCATTGACTTTGCTTGTGAGAAAGTCGCAAAAGGTGATCACATGACCTCGGGACACATCAACGGTCATAAGTATGAACCAGTTGCCAAGCATCTGAATTTTGATCACATGATCATGGGGATGCCAGAAAGTTTGTAACTGTGAAAAGGGTCATAAGTCACTTTTTTCAGTGCTGTTGTAACTTTGAATGGTCACTAAATGAACTGTTGTAAGTCAAAGACTACCTGTATTTTGATAAATAACTTGAGGTGGCAAACATACCTAATACTACTTTCCTCCTTCTATTTTCCCCAAAACAACAACCGTGTGAGATGGGTTGGGCTGAGAGAGAGAGGGGGACTGGCCCAAAGTCATCCAGCTGGTTTTCATGCCTAAGGAGGGACTAGAACTCCCAAGTCTCCTGATTTCTAGACCAGCACCTAACTCACTAGACCAAACTGTCCTTGTTTGTGTTGTTTAATGTGCCATAACATATTAGTCATCTCAAACCTTATCTCTAAAGTGCCTGAAGTGCCAAAGAAACCTGTCCCTGAGGAAAAAGTTCCCGTGCCCAAAAGGAAAGAAGCTCCACCAGCTAAAGGTACATCACATTGAGATTTAACATGTACAAATTCATGTAACAATCCTTGTGTCCCTGTGTGTGTGTATGCTTTTAAACACAATGCGCCGAGAAAGCTTCTTCCTGGTCTTTTCAAGTGGTCTTTATGTCTGTCTTTTTGGTGGATTTGAGGCTATTCTTCTCTGCTTTGTGCCAAAGTGGAACCCCAAGCTCAAAACTATTTCTGTATTGTTTCAATCAAAGTGCCAAAGAAACCGGTACCTGAAGAGGAAGTGCGTGTTCCTGTCCCTAAACGAGTAGAAGCACCTCCTGCTAAAGGTACATCATCTTGTGAGGCAGACGGTTCTATAGTTATTCACTTGGTCTATATTAAGCAAATAGCATTCAAGCCAGAACACACAGTTTACAACAACAGCTGAGAATTTCTGTCAGTCCCATTTTGTAAATCCCTAAGCCTCTTCAGCTGCTGCAATTCTACCATTCCGGTTATGATCCTTTCACTTTTCCACTTTGCTTTCCTTTCCTTTTATTCTGCTATGAATAAAATCGATTTGCCAATTAATCTGTGCCATCTGTGCAGGAAAAGGTGGAGAACTGCCTCCACCTAAAGGTATATGAAAGAGCACTTTTAAATTATACATGCAACTGTTTTTCCCCCATGGAACTTGCAAATATGGGTCAAATATGACTTTCAACATGAATTATGATACCCAGGAAGAACAAGTGGATTTATAATTATAATTCTCTAACCTATAGCAGGGTTTGCCTTTTGCTCTTCTACCTCCTTCTGTTCTTTTTCTTTGTGATATGTTTCAAACATCAAATTTCTTAATATCTTTAAAGTGCCTGAGATCCTTGAGGAAGAAGAAATTGAAGCTGAGGTGCCTCTACCAGCTAAAGGTATACCAAATTGTTCTGTAAAGAAGGACTTGCTTATCTTGGATATTATTGTTGCATGTTCTTTACATGTGTCGTTTTTATGGTCTTTGTGTTGATGACAATTCATTTACAAATTATTTCTTAAAATTTAAGAAAAAACACTTCTTGAAGAAGACATGCCAACAAAATATAGATCAACCTCATTCACCTTATCAAAAGCTTTTTGAATACCACTGGAATAAATACCACTTTATTTTATTTTATTTTACTACATATACTCTCTTCTGTTGGAAAGACACCAGTATTTTTCATAGTACATTCCAGATAATTTTTGTGACCTGATATTATGCATCTTTACTTAGTCATAAATCCCACTGAGCTCAATGGAATGGATTTCTAAATATGTTGGCAAAAGCTGCAGACTTCAATTTAATCTCGGAAAAATTATATTTAAAACACCAGCATGAAAATATTTTTATAATAAGGAACATGAAAGAGATATGCATTTAAAAAGAGAGATTAATAGAAATTGTATGTTAAAATATGTATATATGTAGGACAGTGTTTCTTAAAGTGTGATCCTAGGACCAATATCCTCTCGGGTCACCAAAATCAAAATATTTGCCCACCTATGTTGAAAAGTACCATAATGTTAAAATCCCATCAAACAATTGTGAGAAACGGTAGTGGCAGTAAATGTATCAGTTTTAATTTTTAATATGTTAAATATTGATAAATGTAACTCATAGAAATAAAGCCTTTTTTTCCAGATTCTCCATATTTTTTAAAAGTGGAAAGGGGTCCTTAGAAGAAAAAAAGATTAAAAATCATTGGCTTAAGAGAATACACACACACAAGCCCTAAATGATAGAGAGAATTACAAATTAAAATGGGCATATTTTGAGAGTGGTTTGGTTTTTTTTAATGCAGTACATACATGGCATCTAGTTATGTTTTAAGGAACATTTTGGATTTATTTCTAAATAAAGATGCCAAGTCACACTAGGCTTTTTTTTTTCATTATTATTTAGTTTGAGAATCAGCTTTCCCAGCACCCTGAGTAGAATCTGGCAGGAAGCTGGTGCTAATGGCTCTTCTTGCATGTTCTTGGCTTACACTGCGTTAAAACAGTGATTGTGCCTTACTGTGTTTTTTTCACTGCATCTGTTAATGAGACTTAAGTCTAAATCTGAACAAAAAATGTTTTGAAGTGCCAGAAGTACCTAAGAAAGTTGTACCAGCAAAGAAGATTCCTGAACCTGTTCCCAAAAAAGTGGAGCCACCACCGCCACCTGTTGCAAAAGGTACTTTGACTAATATAGAGAAAGAATTATTATGGCAGCAGCATGATTTATTCTTCTGTTACGCTAATGAAATGGCTAAGCAGATAACTTCACCGTTTCTTTTCTACCAAGTATACTAGAATTATATTAGCTGTACTTCTAAATTGTATAGGAAAAACGCTTATGTGCTTTCTATCTGCAAACTTTTTAACCTGATAGAGGTTCCCCTGAATTATTTAACCTCTAAGTCCTTTTTCTTAACCATTTCTGCAAATGCCTGGCTTTTCCAACCATATTTCACTATCTTAGAAAATTCTTCTTGTCATTATCTTCCCATGGAGGCCTCAAATCAAACTCCCCCATTTTTTTTAAAGTACCTGAAGTGCCCAAACCCATTCCAGAAGAGAAAGTGCCTGTTCCCAAAAAGGTGCCACCTCCACCAGCCAAAGGTACATCTAATATTTGAACCTGTGTGAAAATAAATTACCATGGACCATACTTCTTGTTCATGTTCCTCAATTAAGTAAAAAAAAAACCCAATGTTTTAAAATTTTGTGTTTTCTTGTACATCTGTATATGATGAGTTGCAAAGTAATTCTTAAAACAAGAAAACCATCTCTTTTTAAAGTGCTTGAAGAAGAAGTGCCTGTTCCCAAGAACAGTGCTACCTCCAGCAGTTAAAGATATATCTAACATTTAAAATGGTTATATCAAAAACATTAACACTAACATTACTTGTCATTCTTATTCTTACGTATTAAACACCAATATTGCTACCGTAGTTCAAAGATTTCTGACATCTTGTATGTTTGTCCACAATGAGCTGAGCTCAACATCTTTGAGTAAAAATATCTATCTTTCAATTCCTGAAGTTCCCAAAGCTGTCCCAGAAGAGGAAGTGCCCGTTCCCAAAAAAGTGCCAGCTCCACCAGCCAAAGGTATATCTAATATTTATAACAGTAAGAAAAATCATCAAGATTGATATTCATCTATGTTCTTAAGTATAGGTAGTCCTTGATTTACAACAGTTCATTTAATGACTGTTCAAAGTTACAATGGCACTGAAAAAAGTGACTTATGGCCATTTTTCATACTTATGACCGTTGCAGCATCCCCATGGTCTTGTGACCAAAATTCAGTTGCTTGGCAACTGGTTCATATTTATGATAGTTGCTGTGTCATACGATCCCCTTTTGCAGCCTTCTGACCAGCAAAGTCAATGCAGAATCCAGTTTCATTCAACAACCACGTTGATAATTTAACAACTGCAGGGATTCATTTAGCAACTGTGGCAAGAAAAGTCGTAAAATGGGGCAAAACTCACTTCACAAATGTTTCACTTAGCATCATAAACTTGGGGGTCAATCGTGGTCATAACTCAAGGATTACCTGTATAATGTAGTTCAAATGTTTGTGATATCTTATATGTTTATCGATGGTGAATTGAACTCAAATCTTAAAAGAAAATCCATGTCTTTCAATTTCTGAAGTTCCCAAACCTGTCCCGGAAGAGAAAGTCCCTGTTCCCAAAAAGGTGCCAGCTCCACCAGCTAAAGGTATGCCCAATTAAAACAATAATGTGGAAAAAAAAATATTAACATTAATGTTACTTGTCATCTGTGTTATTAGATGTGAGCTTTGGTACTTCAAAGTCTGTGATTTCTTATATGTTTGCCCCGGTTGAAAGCAACATCTTTATAAAAATCCTCCATATTATCTTAAAAGTGCCTGAAGTTCCTAAACCTGTCCTGGAAGAGGAAGTACCTGTTCCCAAAAAGGTGCCATCTCCACCAGCCAAAGGTACATATTATATTTAAAATAGCAATACAAAAATAACATTTACATTGCTATTACTTGTCATCCTTATTCTTAAATGTTAGACACCAATATTGCTAAAGTAATTCGAAGTTTTCTGATATTTTATATCTTTCTGGATTGAGCCGAATAATTTAAAGAAAAACCATCTTTCAATTTTAAAAAACCCCATCTCTTTTCAAAGTGCCTGAAGTTCCCAAACCAGTCCCAGAAGAAAAAGTGCCTGTCCCCAAAAAAGTGCCACCTCCAAAAGCTAAAGGTATGTCTTATCTAAAGAGTAATATGAAGAAATATTAGCATTAATATTACTTGTCATCCATGTTGTTAGACATGAATTGTGATAGTTCAAAGTTTTGTGATGTCTTATGTGTTTGTCCATGATGAGATGAAAATCTTTTTTAAAAAATATCCTCCATACTATCTTTAAAAGTGCCTGAAGTTCCCACACCTGTCCCAGAAGAGGAAGTGCCTATTCCCAAAAAAGTTCCAGCACCACCACCTGCCAAAGGTACCTGTAAAATTTGTAACAGTAGTAAAAAGTTATAAATGTTGTCATTGCTTGTCACTGATATAGACTAGTGTCAGTATTTAAATTTTGTCATATTTTGTTTGTTGTCCATGTTGACACCAAAATCTTTAAGAATTCTTATTATCTTTAAAATATATAAGGTCGCAAATGAATTCCATAAACAAATCTGATTCCTCCTGTAAAGGCAACAACTCGCTGTGGCAAGTGTACATCTTGTCTTTAAAACCTCTTAAAACAAATAAATGTTGACTGTATTTGTTATTAATCTTTGTCAGTCAAGTACATAATATCCATATTAGTAGTTTAAACATCTATCAAGTTTGTTCATGTTGACTTGAGTACATAATACTTTAAAAAAAAACCATACTATTTTCAAAGTGCCTAAAGTTCCCAAACCTGTACCAGAAGAGGAAGTCTCGGTTCCCAAAAAAGTGCCAGCTCCACCAGCCAAAGGTATATCTAATATTTATAACAGCATGAAAAACACTAATGTTCAATCATATTCTTAAATATTAGTGTTGGAATATATTTTGTTGGAGTATATATTTTATACAACTACAGTAGTATTCAGCTAGCATATGGCAGTGTTTACAAGTTTGGATCTATAGTATAAACTTTATGTCCTTTTGTTCTAAGAAAACTTTTCTGTTTCCTGTTATAGTTAAACAGTTAAGCAGTAAAGCACATGGTGACTGTACACTGTTTGATCTGTAGTGCTATATATAAACAGAATTTCTAACGATTAGACAACAAAAACTAATAGTTCAATGTTTCATAGTATCTTCTGGTGACTTGAGACCAAAATCATTTTTAAAAATTAAAAACTCTTTTTTTTAAAAGTGCCTGAAGTGCCCAAACCTGTCCCAGAAGAAAAAGTGCCCGTTCACAAAAAGGTGCCAGCTCCTCCTGCTAAAGGTACAGGTGAAATTTGTAACACTGTGAAAACAAAATTCACAATACATTTCACAATAATTCTTCTGTTAAGGGTTAAATGCCCTTATTAATGCTTCACATTCTTGAATTGTCTTCTGCATTTGTCAATAGTAAATCAATAACAAAATCTTAAAATAAGAAAATCCTATATTTTTTTAAGTGCCTGAAGTTCCCATACCAGTCGTAGAAGAAGAAGAAGAAGTGCCCATTCCTAAAAAAGTACCAGCTCCACCAGCCAAAGGTACATCTAACTTTGGGAAAAAGTTAGGAAAGAACTTTAATATTGACGTGACTTGTCATCTTTATTCTTGATCATAAGAAATAAATACTGGTAGTTCAAAGGTTTGTGATGTCTTACATGTTTGTCCATGGTGAGTTGAGCTCAAAATCTTACAGACAAAAATTTGTCTTTCAATCCCTGAAGTTCCCAAACCTGTTCCAGAAGAGAGAATGCCTGTTGCTAAAAAGGTGCCAGCTCCGCCAGCTAAAGGTACATGTGAAATGTATAAGTCTATGAAAAACATAAACGTTGACAGTATCTGTTGCGTTCTTAAATTTTAAGCACTAATATCAGCACATGATGTTTTGTGGTGTTTTGTATGTTATCCAAGTTCTGATCAAAATCTTTTTTTTAATGCTTTATTTAAATTGTCTGCAATTGCCATCATGTTATGTGCAAGAATGTTTCTTTCCTCTTGTTAGGTGCTCTTGCCAAATATTTAATACTTAAAAAATCTTGAAAACAAATGAATGTGGGGAATATATATCATAATATTTTAAGTTTCAAGCACCTCTATCAGTGCTGCAAGCTTTTAGGTCTTCCATATTCGTTTGTGTTGATCTGAAATAAATAAAAAATATTCATTCTAAAAAAAAAATGAATACTGTCTTTCAAGTTCCTGAAGTTCCCAAAGTAGTGGAGGAAGAAGAAATATTTGAAGTTCCCAAAAAAGTGCCAGCTCCACCAGCCAAAGGTACATCTAATATTTATAACAAAGGACTAATTTTGGCATTCCTTATCATTCAAATGCCTAACGATGGGTCACCAATATCAGTAGTCCAGAAGTTTGTGAAGTCTTACATGTTTGTTGACCCTAGTGACCTGGGCTCAAAATCTTATAGAAAATACATCTATTTTTCAAATCCCTTCAGTTTCCAAACCTGTTCCTGAAAAACTGCCAGCTCTATCTGTTGAGTGTTGCATAGAATATTTATAGCAGTTGGAGGGAAAATGTTGATGTTAGCTGTCATACATCTTCTTAAATATTATATACCAATTTCTGTTGAAAAATATCTAGCAGCTTGTATGCTAGTCCATGCTGATTTGAGATCAAACCTTTAAAAAGGAACCATCTCTTTTTAAAGTGCCTGCAGTTCCCAAGCCTGTCCCAGAAGAAAAAGTAGCTGTTTCCAAAAAAGTACCAGCTCCACCAGCCAAAGGTACATGTGAAGCTTGAAAGAAGTATGAAAGAAAATACTATGATGATGTTGCTAGTCATGTATCTTCTTCAGTTGAATGTTAAACAACAACATTAATAACTTAAAAGTTTTACTGTGTCTTGTATTGTCTATCCATGTTGACTTGAGACCTACACCTTTTTTAAAAAAAAATCTTCCTATCTTAAAAGTGCCCAAGGTTTCCAGATATGTCCAGGAAGATAAAGTGCCTATTCTCAAAGAAAGACCCATACCATGCTTCAAATATTTATAATACTATGAAAAAAAATGAATTACTTGTCATTCATATCCTTAAACCTTGGACAAAAATCTTGCTAGTTCAAAGTTTTGTGCTATCTTGTATGTTTGTCTATAGTGAGTTGAACTCTATATTTTAAAGAAGAAGAAAAAACCTCTTTCAAGTCTTTGAAATTTCCAATCTTGTTCCAGAAGAAGTGCCAAAAGTTCCCCAAATATATACCAGCTCCACCAGTTAAAGTTTGTTTCCACTAATTTTCGAAACTGTGTGGGAGGGGAAAATGACATTACCTGTCACTGTCATTCTCCAGTTAAGAGCAGAACAACATCAATAGTTGTGAGAGAATTTGAGGAGGCTGAAGTAGAAACAGGAGGAATATAGACAAAAACCATCCACAATTAATGAAGAGGTTCAACCGTAACTCAGTCTGAATTCTGAAAAGCCTAGAAAGAAGAGTCAGACTCCATTTCAATAAACTCATTAATAAAAGAGAATGGGTGGTTACTGTTGCCTTTTCCAGGATTCTTTAACTCTTGCATTAAAGGCCTTCATAATGTCTACGTGCTTCTTGCTTCCTTGATCATGCGATGCCATATTGGGCTTGAAGGTTCTTCAGTGCTTTGTAATGTCTTCTACTGTATGTTTCACTTTGGTGACTTGGGAACAAAATCTTTATTAAAAATCATTAAATTTTTTTTTTTCCCAAGTCCCTGAAGTTCCAAAACCTGTTCCAGAAGAGAAAGTGCCGGTTCCCAAAAAGGTGCCGCCTCCACCAGCCAAAGGTACAGATGAAATTTATAACCCTGTGAAAAAAAAGTTGACAATATATATCACTTATATTCTTTAGTTAAGGGTTAAATACAAAGAACAGAAGGTTCAGGGTTTTGCATTGTTTTCTATATTTGTCCATGGTGAACTAAGAACAAAACCTTGAAATAAGAAAACGATCTCTTTTTAAAGTGCCTGAAGTTCCCAAAGCTGTCCCAGAAGAGAAAGTGCCTGTTCCCAAAAAAGTGCCACCTCCACCAGCCAAAGGTACATCTATCATTTATAACAGTTAGAGGAAAACATTAAGATTAAAATTTCTTGCATCCATATTGTTTAGCATTAAATACCATCATTCGTAGTCCAAAACAGAGTAATGTCTTATATGTTTATCAATGGTGGGATGAGCTCAACATCTTAAAAGAAAATATATCTGTCTTTCAATTCCTGAAGTTCCCAAACCTGTCCCGGAAGAGGAAGTGCCAGTTCCTAAAAAAGTGCCAGCTCCACCAGCCAAAGGTACATATAATATGTGTAATAGTATGTGACATTACTTGCAATCCTTATTCTTAAGTATTAGACACCAATATTGGTAGGTCAAAATCTTGTGATGTCTTATGTGTTTGTCAATGTTGCCTTGAGACCAAAATCTTTTTTAAAAATCCTTTATACTATCTTTAAAGTGCCTGAAGTTCCCAAACCTGTCCCGGAAGATAAAGTGCCTATTCCCAAAAAAATGCCACCTCCAGCAGCCAAAAGTATATCTAACATTTAAAATAGTAATACCAAAATAATTAACACTGACATTACTTGTCATCTTTATTCTTAAGTGGTAGACACCAATATTGTCTATTCTTAAGTAGACATCAATATACTAGTTCAAAGTTTTTGGGTATCTTATATGTTTGTCCATGTTGAGTTGAGCTCAAAATCTTTAAGAAAAAAAATTCTTTCTTTCAATTCCTGAAGTTCCCAAACCTGTCCCAGAAGAGGAAGTGCCCGTTCCCAAAAAGGTGCCAGCTCCACCAGCCAAGGGTACGTCTAAGATTTATAATACTAAGAAAGAACATCAAGATTGGAATTGCTTGCCATCTATATCCTTAAGTGTTAAGTATTGCTATGGTAGTTCAAAGTTTTCTGGTATTTTATGTTTGTCCATGGTAAGTTGAGCTCAAAATCTCTAAGAAAAAAAAATCTTTCAATTTCTGAACTTATATGTTTCTTCATGGTGAGTTGAAAAATCTATCTTTCAGTTCCTGAACTTCCCAAACCTGTCCCAGAAGAGGAAGTGCCAGTTCCAAAACACTTCCATTAGCCAAAGGCATATTCACCATTTTTAAAAGTAGTATAAAAACATTACTTCTCTTCCTTCTTCTTAAGCATTAGGCACCAATATTGGTCATTGAAAGTGTTGTGATGTCTTATGTGTTTGTCCATGTTGACCTGACACCAAAATATATACAAAAATATCCTCTGTACTATCTTATAAGTGCCTGAAGTTCCCAAACTTTCCTGGAAGAGAAAGTACCTGTTCCTAAAGAGGTGCCAGCTTCACCAACCAAAAGTATATCTAATTTTTTGCTATAGTAATATGAAAAAGATTAATGATGACAATACTTGGAATTCTTATTCTTAAAAAGATTAGACATCAATGTTAGTAGGTATTGTGATGTCTTATGTGTTTGCCGATGATGAGTTAAGCTCAATATCTTTAAGAAAAAATATCTATCTTTCAATTCTTAAAGTTCCCAAACCTGTTCCAGAAGAGAAAGTGCCTGTTCCCAAAAAAGTGCCACCTCCACCAGCCAAAGGTACATCTAACATTTTGAAACTCTGTAGAAAAAACTATATTGATTCAAATGCAAGGGGACAGGATTGTGTTGTACAACAGCATACATGATCTGGACTATGTTTTTCCCTTCTCAAAATTGCTGAATCAGAGGTTACCCAATGAAATTGAATCCTGGAAGAATCCAAACAAACAAAAGAAAATTTATTTTTATACAACACATAATTCAACTTGGGAATTTGGAATCATGAAATGTAATGCTGGCTACCAGTTTGGCTGGCTTTAAATAAGGGTTGGATTGAGTCTTGGAAGTCAAGGGGGATCAATGGCTATTAACTCTGATGGCACTATGGCTGCCTCCGAAGGCCATCTCTAGGAGATCTATGGGCTTCCTTATGCAGTTGAGTAGCCACTATGAGAACTCATGCTAGATTAGATGAGCTAAGGGTGTGATTCACCGGGAATTGCTTATGTTCTTATGCTCTTATATTCTTATTGATGCTACCTGTTACATTCTTAAATATTAAGCACCAGTATCAACCATTCAGAATTTTTTGATGTCTTATATGTTTGATCATTAAAAAAACTCACCTCTGTACTATCTTTAAAGTGCCTGGAGTTCCTAAACCTGTTCCAGAAGAGAAAATGCCATTTCGCTCCATATTGCCAGTGAGCTCATAATTTAAAATACCTGATGTGTCCAAGGAAATCTTTCTTGAAAGGAATGTACCCATTACTCCATAAAAAAAAAATCCAATCCATTTATGAAAGGCACAATGCTTACCTGGTTAAAATTTTATTCCACAGTATTAAACTTTATTTATATATATATTTTTATTGTCTATCAAATATATGTCAATAATGTGTATGTCAAATGTTTGCAAACAAAAACTCCATGAATGCAGGTTGTATGTTTCATGTTGCTTTCTTAATCTTTTATTGCAAATAAATGTCTATATAACCAGTTGCAGTCCTCTCTACAACTACAGAATTTACTAGATGATTTGGGATTGTCACTATCTCATGGGGCTCTTGTTGTAAGAATAAAATGAGGAGAGACCTAATCTGAACTCTCAAAGCAAAGTAGAATGTAAAGTTAAATAAAGGTAAAAAAAGAGAGAAAGAGATTCATATCGAAAATTATTTGCTGCTACATGAAAAGACATTTGGTATCTAATAAAACATTGGCATTTCCTGACAAAGATTTGGCAAAGACTTTTTCCTCATAATCTTTCATAATGCCTTCCAGTTTATTTCTGCTGACTAACAATATTGTATGCCAGTTAGGTTACATGCTTTTTTTAGAATAAGGTATTATAATTATTTGACATCTGTGGGTGCTTTTAGTTTCACTTTGTTTTGAATGGTTTTTATGCAGTCTTTGAAATAATGGCAAGTTAATTGTCTTTAAAGTGCCTGTGATAAGAAAGAAGATTGTTGATAAGGAAAAGGTCACTGTTCCTGCTCCTACTGCTGAAGAATATGTTTATGAAGAATATGAGAAGTATGAAACATATGAGGAGGCTGAGGAATACTTGCCAGCTGAAGAAGCTGAAGAAGAATATGCAGAAGTGCCAGAAGAACCTGAAGTTGAGCGTTATGAGGAAGTTTCAGAAGAACCTGAAGCTGAGTATTACGAGGAAGCTCCAGAAGAACCTGAAACTGAAGAGTATAAGGAAACAGTGGAAACAGAAGAATATGAGTATTATGAAGAGGTTAAGGAGACAGAAGAATATGAGGAAGTGTATGAGGTTCCACCAGCCATAGGTACATCAATTCTTTTATTTGTTGTGTCTTGACTAGATTGTCTTTAAATATCTTCATTCCACCAACCCCCATTTACTGATTGTATATAGAAGGTTCCATGTGAGAATGTAGATCAAACCAACTCTCCTGTTGTTACTGGGAATTTTCAACATAAAATATGGTTATATAGTTATTTATGTATCACATTTAGAAACCGTGTATCTCTCCCATAGAGGGACTCTGGACAGTGTACAAATAAATTCTATTATGCAGAGAGCTTTCATAAGCATGAAGGAGAATGGAGTAGGGAGAAGCTAATAAATAAATATCCCCCCACCCCCAGCTAGCTCCCTCACCCCAAGTCACTGCAATATGCTCACTTTAGGAGAAGTTGTATTTAGGATCAATTTCATAACTTAAATCCCTCCTTTAACAAAATGATACTTACAAACCGTTCCCTTTTTCTCTCCTCCCCCTCCCCGCCCCCATTTTGTACCTTTGAGTTAGTCTGAATTCCTGCTGACTAAATGCATTAGTCTGCAGATTTCCTGGCAACATGTTTTTGGAAGTGTTTTGCCCTGCCTATAAGTCCAAAAGATTGTACCTAGAAGAGAAATATAGATAAATTATTATCATAGTTTTTTATGGAACCCTGAGTCCTCATGTTTCTTTATTAAAGGATCATATTCTTTATATTTCCTTTTTCATTAGCATTCTTGATAAAAGCTAGGCCAATTAATTTAATTGTTTAAGTTTGAGGAATATATATATTAAATTAACTATGTTTCCTACTACTATCACCATTTATTTATGGGCTTTGAGATTCATGGGTTTTGAGAATTCATGCTAAATATCAGAAGAAGGGGAAAAATCACAGAAGGGGAAAAAATCCAGAACATAAGTTTGAACCCCAACATTTTGGCTCAAGACCAGAAGGCATTTCTACATGTGCTAGAGCAGTGCAACTTTAAAATGTGTGGCCTTCAATGCCACACATATTAAAGTTCCTGGGGTTGGGAAACACTGTGCCAGAGAATTGTCCAATTGTCAAATGCAGCCCCATTCCTCCCTTCCTGTCCAATCCTCAACTGTTTTAAGAAATTTTTATTTTGTGATTGGAATGATTCCCCACCATGAATTTGTCTCTTTTTTGTTTCTCCCTAAAATCTGAATGTGAGACACTCAATTTATTCTTCTTCATTGTTGACTAATTCCTAATTCAATGGCTGAATAAGTATTTAAAAAAGAAATTCGTCTTTTTAAAGTGCCTGAAGTTCGGAAGCCAGTCCCAAAAGCAAAGGTACCAACTGCTGTTCCTAAAAAAGAAGTGGCACCTCCACCTAAAGGTACCCTTTTTCTTCAGCTATCATGATGATATAAATTCTGACTTAATTGCTGATATTCTAAATCTCCTCTCTTTGCTTTGTATGTATTGATTATGTCAAATTATGTTTTCACTAAGTGTGACCTTGTGTTCTGTTCTTTCCTCATTATTAAGTAACATTCTTCTCAGAATCCTATACAAATCAATAACTAAAAAAGATATCTGTATCTTTAAAGTGCCTGAAGTACCCAAGAAAGCTGTTCCTGAGGAGAAGGTGCCTAAGCCTGTTCCAAAAAGAAAAGAGCCTTTACCACCTAAAGGTACATTGAATAGTGACGAGAAAGAAGATTAAAATCTTATATTTATTTTCATCTGTTTGGTGTTAATGATATTGCCCTAGTTTTGTTTCTGTCTGGACATTATTCTCCCAGGCCTTGGGTAAGGGTGGTTGGTGGCCCCTTTGTTGGATGTCAATTTTCGGTGGGAGGATTTGGGGTTCCCTGAATTCACCATTTTTGGTCTTCTTCCTTTGTGATATCTAATTGTATTGTTCTTTTGTTTCAGTTGTACTGTTTTTGTATTGTTTTGGCACATTGTGACAAAGATTCATTATTGAAATCCTAATTTAAATGTGAAGTATCTTATCAAACAAAGCAGTGCTAGCAGCCATCATGTGATCAGCAATATACTAATTCATTTTTGGATGCAAAATTAATTGCTCCGCCTGCTAATCATTGTATTTTGAAAAGGAAACTACAATCATGGCTCTTCTTTTTTGTTCCCTTCTGGGTTTTTTTTTTTTTACTATTGTTGTTCTTTGATGCCGTTTTTGTGTTTTCCCCCCTTTGTCCTTTGTTTTTAAAAGTTTGAACAATTGTAAACCACCCTGAGACACTAGTAGTCAGGCAGCATATATATTTAATATATTATTATTATTATTATTGACATAGAAAGCAAATAATTAATGAAATATCTTTTTGAGAGTTTTAGTTTGAGCTTTAGTTATCATAGATTACATGTCTTCTTATCTGTTGTTTGAATGCTGTCTGTCTAATCTGTTGTTTGTGTGCATCATTTTGAAATTTCTACTAATATCTTTAAAGTGTATGAACTGGAAGAGGAAGCTCTTCCAGAAGAAAAGATACCAACTGGCATTCCTGCAAAAGACAAAGCTCCTCCAGCTAAAGGTACATCAGTTCCTATACAAATTTCTCAAGCAATCAACCCTTCTTAAAGTGCCTTCTCAGTCTTTTCTTGCCTGCCCCTTCTCTGTTTGTCTAATATTCTATGTTTGTCTCTATACTCAAAAAGAAACTAATATCTTTGATGTGTCTTCAGTGGCCAAGAAAGATGTGCTAGTAAAGAAGAAACCCGTCCCTAAGGAAGAAGTGACACTCATCCAAGGTAACATCTTCAAGCTGCAAATGGAATAACAGTTGATGATTCTTCTTTTTCCTCTATTAATCTCTTTTAGAATCAAAGATTTAATGGAAGATGGATGGATTCATTGCATTTTTTTAAAGTCTGCAATTTTATAGAATAATCAAATGAGATATAATTCAGTACTGAGAATCTAATATCTCCATTAGACTGGGTGCTTCCCCAGTCATGGGAGGCAACACCTGCAGTCAATAATATCTCTTTATATAGATCAATTTACTCAATTTACTTTGAGACAACTGAATAAAAATTATAACAGATTCCTCAATGCCTTTTTAGGGAGAAAACATCTATCTTCTAAAACATTAGTCTAAAGTTAAATGCATCTTTTCAATTAACTTGATGAAATTATCATAGCCATGCTGCCATGGGATGAGGTAGATTGTAGTAGGACAGAAGACAATAATTTGAGGAAAATTGCCCAAGAAAATACAATTAGGTTTGCAGTTTTACAGAATAGTATATTTATCTATCAACATGAAAAAAACTGGCTGATCTAAAAATCAAAACCACAATTTTATTATTAATTTTTGCATAGAAAAAAACAATATAAGGAAAAATACAAGACCAGTGAAATATGTATGTTGTTGTAACTGTTTGTCTGTTATTTACATTAACCTCTTATTTAAAAAAAAATACTAATATCTTTAAAGCACCTGAGATTCAAGAGAAGAAGATTCCACAAAAAATAATTTCTATTGCACGGACTCCTAAATCACAGGAACTTCCAGCATCTAAAGGTATATCAGCTCTTCATGAACATAATCATAAAATAAATGAATTTCAAGGCAATTTAATCAAGTACGTTATCATATATTTCTGAATGTTGTGTTTGGTTGACATAAATTGTTCATATTGTTAGGGTGGTTTTTTTTTTACATTAAAAAAGAAACTCTTGCAGAAATTAATATCTTTAAAAGAACTCTATGATATGAAAGGTTGAATTTTTTTATTACAAAGACCAATACAACTCTGAGATATCAAACAGAGAGAGAGAGAAAGAGGAGAGAGAAAGAAAATTCTTAACTATGGAAGAGAATTCACTTATTAAAAGACTGAATCTGAATAAGTCTGTTGCAAGCACATCTAACTTGTGATCGAGTATTTTTATAGGGGAATCAATTATTTAATCTAACAACGGACCTACTCCAGAAATTATGAACAAATCTAAATCTTAACATAGAATGCCAGATCTTCTTTTTGTTCATAGTCCTTTGCTTTCTTTTTTGCCAAAAATGTTCAAAGTGTGAGTTGTATGTCTAAAGAAAGCTAATATTTTTAAGTGGCAGAAACCTATGAGGAAATCCTCCTAGAAGAAAAAGAAGGAGGAGTTCCAGATATCATTTCTGGGAAAGAAAAGATTCTGTCTTTCAAAGGTACATAATCTCTCCAAAGAGTACATAGATCAACAAAATCACCAAACTATTGAAAATGTTCCATTATTTTATCTGTACAGTTTCATACTGCCATTTGCATTTTGTGTTTTACAAATTCTTACAAGAATTAATTTTATTTAAAGTGTCCAAGGAATCCAGAAAAGAGATGGCAGAAGAGAAGATACCTGTTGCAAAAGTTGAAAAACCAGAGATGGTTTCTCTATATAAAAAAGGAGAATCCACTGCTGAAATTAAAACAGTACCACCTCTAATATCAGAAGAGAAAAAAATTGTTGCTAAAACTCCCAAACCAGAATCTATCATTAAACCTAAGCCAGCAGAGCCTCAGGTACCAGAACAGAAGATAACTGTCTCTAAAACTAGAAAACAAGAATTCACTGAACTGCTAGAAGTAGTAGAGAAAGTGCCAGAGAAGAAGGCAGCCATTACTAAGCCTAGAAAACCCCAAATTGTAGAACTCGAAGAAGAAATAACTGAAACTCAGCTGCCCCAAAGGAAAATAGCAGTTACTAAACCTAAAAAAGCTGAGCCCTCTACAGAGCAGAAAATGGTGGAGTCTCAGGTACCTCAACAGAAGATAACTCCCACAGAACCTAGGAAACAAGAGCATGCTGGGGTTCCTGAAATACTCAAGGTTGAAGTGGAAGAACTGAGGGAAAGAATTGCTAAACCTCCCAAGCCAGAACTTATGGTGACACCTGAAACAACAGAACTTGTACCAAGAAAAACAGTAGTCATTACTAAACCTAAAAAATCAGAGACTATTGCAGTAGATAAAACTGTGGAATCTAAACAAAAGATTGTAGTTGCCAGACGAAAAATAGCAGAACCTGCAGTAGTGCCAGAAGCAGTAGAGTTCAAGACAGAAGAGGAAGAGGAGGAAGAAAAAGAAATTACTATTTCTAAAGCCCCCGAACCAGACCATGACGTGATACCTGAAATCATAGAACAAATACCAGGAAAAATGGTAGTAATTACTAAAGCTAAAAAAACAGAGAGTATTCCAGTAGATAAAATTGTAGAATCTAAACAGAAGATTAAGATTGCCAAACCGAGAAAACTAGAATCTGCAATGGTGCCAGAAGCAACAGAGTTCAAAAAGGAAGAGGAGGAAGAGGAGGAGGAGGAAGAAGAAGAAAAACAAATTACTATTGTTAAACCCTCCAAACCAGAACTTATGCCGATACCGAAAACCACAGAACACATACATGGAAAAAAGGTAGTAATTACGAAACCTAAAAAACCAGAGACTATTGCAATAGATAAAACCATGGAATCTAAAAAGAAAATTGCGGTTGCCAGACGAAAAAAATCAGAACCTGCAGTGGTGCCGGAAGCAATAGATTTCCAGAAAGAAGAAGAGGAGGAGGAGGAAGAAAAAGAAATTACAATTGCTAAAGCCCCCAAACCAGAAACTGTGGTGATACCTGAAATCACAGAACACATACCAGAAAAAACATTAGTAATTACTAAAGCTAAAAAAACAGAGACTATTCCAGTAGATAAAATTGTGGAATCTAAACAGAAGATTAAGATTGCTAAACCAAGAAAACTAGACTCTGCAATGGTGCCAGAAGCAATAGAGTTCAAAAAGGAAGAGGAGGAAGAGGAGGAGGAGGAGGAGGAAGGAGAAGAAAAACAAATTACTATTGCTAAACCCCCCAAACAAGAAGTTACAGAACACATACAAAGAAAAAAGGTAGTAATTACTAAACCTAAAAAGCCAGAGACTATTGCAATAGATAAAACTGTGGAGTCTAAAAAGAAAATTGTGGTTGCCAGACGGAAAAAACCAGAACCTGCAGCAATAGATTTCAAGAAGCAGGAAGAGGAAGAGGAAGAGGAAGAGGAGGAGGAGGAAGAGGAAGAAAAAGAAATTACTATTGCTAAAGCCCCCAAACCAGAAACTGTGGTGATACCTGAAATCACAGAACACATACCAGAAAAAACATTAGTAATTACTAAAGCTAAAAAAACAGAGACTATTCCAGTAGATAAAATTGTGGAATCTAAACAGAAGATTAAGATTGCCAAACCAAGAAAACTAGAATCTGCAATGGTGCCAGAAGCAATAGAGTTCAAAAAGGAAGAGGAGGAAGAGGAGGAGGAGGAAGAGGAGGAAGGAGAAGAAAAACAAATTACTATTGTTAAACCCCCCAAACCAGAAGTTACAGAACACATACAAAGAAAAAAGGTAGTAATTACTAAACCTAAAAAACCAGAGACTATTGCAATAGATAAAACTGTGGAGTCTAAAAAGAAAATTGTGGTTGCCAGACGGAAAAAACCAGAACCTGCAGCAATAGATTTCAAGAAGCAGGAAGAGGAAGAGGAAGAGGAAGAGGAGGAGGAGGAAGAGGAAGAAAAAGAAATTACTATTGCTAAAGCCCCCAAACCAGAAACTGTGGTGATACCTGAAATCACAGAACACATACCAGAAAAAACATTAGTAATTACTAAAGCTAAAAAAACAGAGACTATTCCAGTAGATAAAATTGTGGAATCTAAACAGAAGATTAAGATTGCCAAACCAAGAAAACTAGAATCTGCAATGGTGCCAGAAGCAATAGAGTTCAAAAAGGAAGAGGAGGAAGAGGAGGAGGAGGAAGAGGAGGAAGGAGAAGAAAAACAAATTACTATTGTTAAACCCCCCAAACCAGAAGTTACAGAACACATACAAAGAAAAAAGGTAGTAATTACTAAACCTAAAAAACCAGAGACTATTGCAATAGATAAA
>WNWU01000006.1:34041519-34074634 GCA_012654045.1 Ptyas mucosa | reverse complement strand
CAGCAATAGATTTCAAAAAGGAGGAAGAGGAAGAGGAAGAGGAAGAGGAGGAGGAGGAAGAGGAAGAAAAAGAAATTACTATTGCTAAAGCCCCCAAATCAGAAACTGTGGTGATACCTGAAATCACAGAACACATACCAGGAAAAACATTAGTAATTACTAAACCTAAAAAACCAGATACTATTACAGTAGATAAAATTGTGGAATCTAAACTGAAGATTGATATTGCCAAACCGAGAAAACCAGAATCCACAGTGGTGCCAGAAGCAATAGAGTTCAAAAAAGAAGAGGAGGAAGCGGAAGAGGAGAAAGAAGAAGAAGAAAAACGAATTACTATTGCTAGACCCCCCAAACCAGAAGATACAGAACACATACAAAGAAAAAAGATAGTAATTACTAAACCTAAAAAACCAGAGACTATTGCAATAGATAAAACTGTGGAGTCTAAAAAGAAAATTGTGGTTGCCAGACGGAAAAAACCAGAACCTGCAGCAATAGATTTCAGGAAGGAAGAAGAGGAAGAGGAAGAGGAGGAGGAGGAAGAGGAAGAAGAAGAAATTACTATTGCTAAAGTCCCCAAACCAGAACATGTGGTGATAGCTGAAATCATAGAACATATACCAGGAAAAACATTAGTAATTACTAAACTTAAAAAAACAGAGACTATTGCAGTAGATAAAGCTGTGGAATCTAAACAGGACATTATGGTGGCCAGACTCAAAAAATCAGAATCTGCAGTGGTGCCAGAAGCAATAGAGTTCAAGACTGAAGAGGAGGAAGAGGAGGGGGATGAAGAAGAAGAAATTACTACTGCTAAACTCCATAAACCAGAACCTATGGTGAAACATGAAAAAGTTGAAACTCAAGTGTCTGAAAAGAAGAAAACTATGATTACACCTAAAAAACCAATTAAAATGCCCAAAACTTTAAAAGTGGAAGAAGAAAAACTAGTATCTACCAAACCTGAAGCTATTGCAGTAGTTGAACTCGTAAAGCAGCAAAAAAGAGAAGAAGAGAAGAGAACTCATGCTAAACTCCCCAAAACTGAACCTATGATTACACGTGAAACGGTAGATCACCCAGAGCCAGAAAACAAGATAGCTGTTGCTAAAGCTAAGCCACCTGAGCCTATTATCATCCCCCAAAAAGTGGAACCCCACGTGCCAAAACAAAAGATAACTGCAACCAAATCTAAAAAACCAGAATCCTTTGTGCTGACTGAGGCAGTAGAGCTTGAAGCAGTAGAAGAAAAGATAGCTATAGCACAGCCTCAGGAACTAGAACACGTGACCCTTGAACCAGTAGAACCTCCAAAATATGAAAAAAAGAAACAGATCATGAAATCCAAGAAAACTGTTATGGAGCCTAAAGAAGCAGAGCAAAAAATGGAAGGAATAAAATTAACTATCGCCAAACCCAGAAAACCAGAACCCTTTGAGTCATTAGTGATTGAGGTGGAAGAAGAGGAAGCCATTTCCGAACCCCAAAAATCTGAACATTATGTCTTGCTTGAAAGAGAACGTCTGGTACCTGAAGGGAAGAAAAGTATAGCTAAACCTAAGACAACTGTTAAAGTGTCTAAAACATTAGTAGAAGAAGAAAAGATTGCTATTTCCCAGCCTAGGAAAGAAGTCTTGTTAGTGCCAGAAATAATGCAATTAGAAGAAGAGGAAGAAGTAGAAGAAAAAGAATTGCCTCAAAAATTAGAAGAAAAGGTGATTGTTGCTAAACCTAAAAAAAGAGAACCTGAAACCATAGAACCTTCACCAATAAAAGGTAGATGTTATCTTCAAAAACAAAATGCACTCATATCTTAATAAATGTTTGTCTAGTTTTGTGTGGAAGGTATGTCTCCTTGAAAATATGTTTTTGCATCTGTACAAATTCCTTGTCTTATAACTTGGAACTGTGAATATGTGAAAGTCATGTCAAACTTAGTGTCAAATCTTGTTGTCTCTTTTTGTCTTGTTGA
Organism: Ptyas mucosa; assembly: GCA_012654045.1. Taxonomy (NCBI): domain Eukaryota; kingdom Metazoa; phylum Chordata; class Lepidosauria; order Squamata; family Colubridae; genus Ptyas; species Ptyas mucosa. The sequence goes on along the minus strand of WNWU01000006.1, from coordinate 34,072,662 downwards.
TCATTATTGGTGTGATATCTTTTTCCATGTATGTAATTTACACCGTCTAATATATTTTAAATATCTGATATATACAAGATATAGATGTTATCTTCAAAAGCAAAATGCACTCTTATCTTAATACGTTTGTCTAGTTTTGTACGGAAGAAATGTCTCCTTGAAAATATGTTTTTGTATCTGTACACATTCCTTGTCTTATAAGTTGGAACTGTGAATATGTGAAAGTCATGTCAAACTTAGTGTCAATTCTTGTTGTCTCTTGTTGTCTTGTTGATCATTATTGATGTGTATCTTTTTTCCATTTATGTAATTAACACCATCTAATATATTTTAAATATTTGATATATAGAAGAAAACTGCAAAATATTTTTAGGGCTGAGGAGCAGTGGAGATAATCTTACAGCGTGGATATTGCAGATATTTTGAAATCTTTTATATTTTCAGTTGAGTTCAGTCATGTCCATCAACTAATAGAGAAACATCCAAAGTCTCAGCTGAGAGCATATTTGCTTAGGTAAATGGATCACCCACAATTGAATGAGCTGCAGCTAAAAATTTGTATCTCAATTCCTTAGTTACTCAAAAGATTTATCATATTTATCACCTGACCATGCAATATTTCTTCATAACTCTTGAAGATGTCCTCAGGGATGACTTGTTCATGATAATGGGAAGGATCCTGAATGTCTCTTCATGTGATTTTACTACCAGTATTCTTGACCTTCTGTCTTTCTGTCATTTTTTGTCTGTTTGAACAAGAAATCTTTTCTTTATACTGTGAGAAAACTATTTGAAATTCTTTAAACTAAAATATACTAATATCTTTAAAGTTCCTGAGATGCCCAAGAAAGTTGTGCTGGAAGAGAAAGTAATTGTTGCTGTGCCTAAAAAACCAGAGCCACCGTCCCCTGCTAAAGGTACATCCCACGCTTAATGTCATTCTGAGAAATTAGTGCTGTTTTTCCCCCTCAGTCTTGAAAATTCAGTTTTTATACTTTTATACTTGTATAACTTTATTTTTTTAATCTGAAATCTTGAAATACCGTAAGTATTAAAATAATGCTGAGTTATCAGTGCCTAAGTCTATTTTATAATTCCTTTTCACTTAAGTTTTAACATACTGGAATGTAACGGAAAACAATACTATTTCTTTAAAGTGCCCGAAGTGCCCAAGAAAGCAGTCCCAGAAGAGAAGGTACCAGCTGCTGTTCCAGAAGCACCTCCAGCCAAAGGTACATCTTATTAAAAACAACCCTGATGGATAGTATATATTTGTTTTATAAATGTACATTGCTACTTTATGTTTTATAGATTATTGTTTCTGAACACTGTTACTGGCATATAAAAACAGAACGTTCTGCCTCTTCGCCTGCTTATAAAACCATTTATATTTGAGCTAATGATGTATGTTTGTTCAGGATTTATAGCACTGTTTGAGACAGAGACAAATTCATTGTGTATCCAATCACACTTGGCCAATAAAGAATTCTATATAAATTTCCTAAGGATGTGCACAATAAATAAATTAAGCTTATGTATGACTGAATGTGGCATACAGGCGAAGAGACTAGCACAACTGATGTTTATCTAAGAAGAAGCTCCATTGAGCTTCAGTGGAATTTACTTTTGAATAGGCATTTATAAGATTACCTTATACAGAGCCTGGAGAAATGTCATGTTATTCACTGCTTGACAATGGAATAAGATGACATTCAGCCCCAGTTGATTCACCCTAGGGAGAATCTGATTGATTGTAATTTAAGATTCCTTGTTGAGATTTTTGTCAAGAGCCATGAGGCTGAGATTTCATGGAAATTACATTAATAAACACATAAACAAACTGATGCATCGCAGTTAAGATATTTGTCTCCCCAGTTACTATGTCTAAATGGGAGGAAGCATTTAAAGTATATGTTGCATAGTGTGTTTTGGTGTGCTTATACTTATTTTATTAGATATGCCTCCTCCTGTGTTCAAAGAGAGCTTAAGCTAAGTGAGCAAAACCTGAAGCCTTCACCATCGCTTTTATTATGCATATGTTTACCACAGGGGTGGGTTCTACTTACCTTTACTACTGGTTTGCAACAGGATCGTGTGCACTTGCTTCACTCGTGGGTGCGCGCCTTGCGCATGTGCAGATTGCTGATGATGACATCTGTGGTGGTGGGCGGGGCCTCCCAACGGTTTTACGACCGGTTCTTGCTAACCGGTATGAACCGGGGGCAACCCACCACCGGTTTACCACCACAGTCATCATTTGATTATATTGTGTGTTATCCTTCCATCTTTATTCCTAAAATGTTCTGTGCAAAGCTCACATGTGGGTACTTTCCCACCAAACTGTCAAGATTTGCTCTGTAAGCTTTGGAAACCTTCCAAGAGGCTATGGGGTAGAGTGGGAATCAGCTGCTTCTAGTTCTATCAGTGGAAACTGCTTCTGTTAGTGAAAGCAGGCCATTAACTCTAGCCCTGTGTATATGCTGAAGTTGATGCCTCAAGTGTGAGTAATAAGAGCTCATATCTTTCCTTTAATAGTGCCTGAAGTACCAAAGAAACCCATTCCAGAAGAAAAACCTGTGCCTAAAAAACCAGGTGCACCACCAGCTAAAGGTACATGCAATTCGTAAATTCAGCAAACACACTTAATATGGATCTGAATTAGGGTGACATGATAGCAGTGTTCCAATATTTAAGAGGTTGCCACAAAGAAGGGGGGTTCAGCCTATTCGCCAAAGCATCTGAAGGTAGGACAAGAAGCAATGGATGGAAACTAATCAAGGAGAGAACCAACCTAGAACTAGGGAGAAATTTCCTGACAGAACAATTAACCAGTGGAATGACTTGCCTCCAGAAGTTGTCAATCCTCCAACACTGGAGGTTTTGAAGAAGAGATTGGACAACCATTTGTCTGAAATGGTGTAGGGTTTCCTGCTTGAGCAGTGGGTTGGACAAGAAGACCTCCAAGGTCCCTTCCAATTCTGTTATTCTGTGATCTCCCTTTAACCTAATGGTGCACTTTAGTATTTGCCTTTAATTTCTCTTGTATTTTCCATACGCTATAAGTATCTTGTATGCTGTAACTTCATTTTATTAAAATGAGGCATGACTAATGATGTGTTGGAAACTACTGATCATTTTGTGTGACAGGGTTTAGCATATGGTAGCTTTTTTAAACGTTTGGGATGTGTAATATTGACATCAACTAATATTTTCAAGTTCCCGAAGTTCCAAAGAAACCTGTTCCAAAAGAAAAGGTTCCAGTTGCTGAGCCAAAGGAACCAGAAGCTCCACCTGCTAAAGGTATGGTTGTAGTATTATTAAGATGATAAGTAATATTATACATTTACAGCAAAATCTTTCAGATTATTATATTGCATGTAGATAATATAAAAATAAGTTTGTTTAAAAATCAGAAACATGAATAATGTATGGGTGGTGTCATTATTTTAGTTATTTTTGTAACGCCTGCATTTTTCAAGTTGTTTGCAACATACTTGTACTGAAAGTATTTTAATATTTTTGAAGTGCCTGAAGTGCCAAAGAAGGTTGTCCCTGAAAAGAAAGTACCAACTAAGGTGCCTAAGAAACCAGAAGCTCCACCCGCCAAAGGTATGAATTATTAATAATTGTTAATGTTTTATACTATTTTCTTGAGGGAGAATGGGCAGACCTGCATTGTTAATATGTATGTTTTCAGGAATCCATTACAAGCCATGATGGATCATTTGTGTCATTGCATCATGGTGCAAATGAGAGAAATTTGGGTAATTTGCTTTATTTTGACATGATACATACATACATACAGTCTGTAACCCAGTTCATTTGCACAATGTCACATTTCTTCCCCTGTCCTATTCGGTAGACACCATCATTTCTGTTTTGTACCATTGATCTGTAAAAGAAAAAAAAAGCTTCCTTTCTATGATTAAGCAATTCCGTTCCTGAGTGTCTCCCATGAGTCCATCTCTATGAATTTTTCTACTTATTTTTGCATGCTGAACATCTCCTCCAGATCTTTAAAATTCAAAGCCTTAAATTGCCTTGTTATCTTTAAAGTTCCTGAGATTCCAAAGGAAGAGGTCCCCGAAGAGGAAGTCTATGTTCCTGAGATCAAAAAGCCAGAGCCACCTCCTGCCAAAGGTATAGATCTGCCAGCATTTTTTTTTTATTTTCTAAAACCCAACATGTTATTCCAGATAAAAGTGATACCTTTGCTGCATGAATTAAATTACATTAGAAGATTGATTAGAAAAATAAACTCAGAAGTGGCTTGTAGCCTGGTGAGAACAAGAAAGTGACGTTTGTGGGCACCACTTCAGTCAGAATTTATAAGGTCGTGCTACTCAGCAGGAATGGTGCTTTATTTTGATGAGATTTGATTCACACAGTCTTCTTATAAAGTTTTATTCCCCCCCCCCCCTTTTTTTTTTTTTACTATTCTCTGCTCTTTGTAAGCTGCCCGAAGTGTTTGATGCCTGGCAGCTTTAGAAATTGACTGAATAAATAAATAAGCATCCTTCTATGAATAAATTCTGTGCTCCCTTTAAAAGGCAAGCATAACATTCATTAGGCTTCTTTTTCCATTACTTCCTGTGTATGAATAATGTAGACTCTCTGCCTTATTACAAATATTAATATAAGATGACTACATGCACAGTATTGGAAATTACAACACATATGATCGATGATGGATTGATTGCATTTATGCATGTATTAGTTTTCTCTTTTCTAATGTCCTTTCACATTTTAATAACTGAGAGACTTTGTTTCAAAACTGGGAATACAATCTGTGTAATATCTTTGAAGTTCCAGAGGTGCCAAAGAAAGTCATCCCAGAGGAAAAAGTACCTGTGAAAAAGCCTGAACCTCCCGCCCCCAAAGGTATGGATTAGCATATATTACTTGCATCCTCAAGGATTACGTTAATATGTTAATATCATCCCTTCCCGAGATTCCCTATTATTTGACCATCACCCCATTCAAAATGTTCAGTGGCAGTTCAGTTCTTATTTTGCAGATATGTTATCAGGAATTCTGCACCATTTCATATTTTTGTCCAAATTTTTTTAAAAAATCTTTTTTTCTTGAGGTTGTATTTCTTTCTTTTACATTAATTAATTCTGTCCCTTGTATTCCAAAGTGCCAGAGGTTCCCAAGAAAGTCGTTCCAGAAAAGGAACCAGTTGAACCAGAAGCTCCACCTGCTAAAGGTAAGTGTTATATTAAAGGAATAATTAACAATAATATTAAGTATTTTAAAGCAAACTCTTTTACATTTTAATAGTTTATGAATATAATATGAAAACATATTTGGCTAAAAATTAGAACATGAAAAATGGGCAGGTGGCTTTATTTTAATTATTTTATTGGCACCTGCATTCTTCAAGTCATTTTTCAAAGTACTTATACTAAAAGTATATTAATATTTTGAAGTGCCTGAAGTGCCAAAGAAAGTTGTTCCTGAAAAGAAAGTACCAACTAAGGTGCCTAAGAAACCAGAAGCTCCACCCGCCAAAGGTATGAATTGTTAATAATCGTTAACAATAATTAATATTTGATATTATTTCTTGAGAATGAATGAGCTGGTGGGGGTATTATTATGTGTGTATTTCTAGGAACCTGTTTCCGGCCATGATGGCATCATCTTTGTTATGGTGTGAATGAAAGAAATTATGTAATGATGTCATCATGTCTTCCCTTCCCCAATCTATTATTTCAATCTCATCCTGGTTCTCTCTCATGAGTCAGTCTTTATAAACTTTGTATTTAATTAATTTTTGTACAAATAACATTTCCTACAGATTATTAAAATTCAAAGTAAAAGGCCTTTTTATCTTTAAAGTCGCTGAGGAAGTGGTCCCTGAAGAGGAAGTCCCAGTGCCTGAGATCAAAAAGCCAGAGCCACCTCCTGCCAAAGGTACATATCGGGATTTGGACCATCATACAGGAAGGGCAGGACATGAATTTTTAGTCAAGGGGCATATTTAGAAATTTAAATTCTTTTCTGAGCGCTCTCCTACAATGTCTTCTGTGGACTAGAAGACTAGCTGACACATACAGTGGATACCAGAAGGCAAAGGGATTCATAAACATTCATGTACTAAAAAATAATTTGAAGAAATTGTTCCTTGTCATTCTCACTCATTCTCTTCCCTCACAGCCCCACCCCAAAATGAAGTTCTTTAAAATCCCAGTGTACATTAAGGAAAATTGTTCAGCTGGCATTACTTAAAAGGAAAGGGAGTACAAACATTAACGGAGGAAGAAAAAGAGTTATTAGACAGGGAGATTACGGCAGGTGAATTAAAAGAAGCACTGAAAAGACAGAAAAATAATAAAACTCCGGGGACCGATGGTCTTCCAACGGAGTTCTATAAAACATTTGGAGAATCATTAAATGGAATACTATTAGAAGTATATAACGAAGCCCTGATGGAGGCAAAATTACCAAACACATGGAAAGAAGCGTACATCTCTCTAATACCGAAGGAGGGGGCAGATGCCACCTTAATAAAAAACTATAGACCGATTTCTTTGTTGAACACCGATTACAAAATTTTTATGAGCATAATTGCTAATAGGTTGAAAAAAATATTACACAACAAAATACATCAGGATCAAAATGGTTTTTTACCCACAAGACAAATAAAAAATAATTTAAGGATGGTAATGGATGTTTTAGAATATTACGAGATGCATCCAGAGAGACAGGTGGCCCTGATCTTTCTGGATGCACAAAAAGCGTTTGACCAAGTAAACTGGCAATTTATGAAACAACAAATTAAAAATATGAATTTTGGTGAGAAATTTACAAAAATGATAACATCAATATACCAGGACCAAAAAGCATGTATCTTGGTAAACGGGGACCCAACGAAATTTTTTGGAATAAATAAAGGAGTAAGGCAGGGATGCCCACTATCGCCCCTACTTTTTATCTTAACGTTGGAAAATTTGTTAATTAGAATTAGGGCAAATAAAGAAATACAAGGATTAAAGATTAAGAGAGAAGATTACAAGATCCAAGCCTTTGCGGATGATCTTGTATTCTTCATCGAAGATCCAATAGAAACAACCCCCAAATTAATAAAAGAAATTGAAACTTTTGGAAAAGTAGCAGGCCTAAAAATCAACAAAGAAAAAACGAATATGATAATAAAAAATATGACAACAAAACAAGCAGAGAAATTAGTAAAAGATTCAGGATTACAGGTAGTCAAAAAAGTCAAATACTTAGGGATAAATCTGACAGCTAGAACAGTAACAATAAAACAGGATAATTATGAACCTTTAGTCCAGAAAATAAAAGAGGATTTGGATAAATGGGGGAAATTAAGACTATCCTTACTGGGGAGGATAGCAGTGATAAAATCAAATATACTTCCAAGACTCCTTTATTTATTCCAAACGATACCAATAAAATTAGACAAAAAATTCTTTGATAATTTGGATAAAATAACAACAAATTTTGTGTGGGAAGGGAAAAAATCAAGAATAAAATTAAACATATTACGAGATGACAGAATTAGAGGCGGATTTGGTTTCCCGGCATGGCAAAAATATTATAAAGCAGCAAGCTTGTTATGGATTAAGGAATGGATAACCCTGGAGAACCAAAGATTGTTAAATCTGGAAGGACATGATCTAATGAAGGGATGGCATGCTTTTATTTGGAATTCTGGAAATAAAATATATAAACATTTCAACAACCATACTATTAGAAAATCCTTAATTAATACATGGCAACAAATTCGACATAAACATTATATAAAAATTCCTGGTTGGTTATCAACAATAGAAGCAATTACTCACCCCAATATACTATCAAAACAAAAAATATTAAGATATAGAGAAATACTGGATACGCAGGGGAAATTAAAATCTAGGGAAGAACTAAAAGAACAAGGAATAGTAATAGACTGGTGGCCCTACTCACAAATAAAAACAAGATATAGGAAGGATCAGGAGGAGGGAAGAATAGACTTAAAACAAAATCGATTAGACAAATTATTAGAATCTAAAGAAGGGAAATTAATTTCGAAAATATATAAATATCTACTCGAATATGATTTGGCAGAAGAATTGGTTAAAGGGCAGATGATAGCGTGGGCAAGGAATATTGGCCACAGTATACAGCTGGAAGAATGGGAAAGAGCATGGGAAAACAACTACAGCATGACAAAATCGGTGGCCTACAAAGAAAATCATTATAAGATGTGGTACCGATGGCATCTGGCCCCTGCAAGATTAGCGAAAATGTACCCAAATATAAACCCGACATGTTGGAAATGTAAAAAAGCACAAGGAACTTACTATCACGCTTGGTGGCTCTGCCCAGAAATTAAGAAATATTGGAATAAGATAAGAACATGGATAATCGAAATAACAGGTTACGAAATTGAATTAGAACCAGAAATTTTTTTATTAGGCATGATTAAAAAAAATATTAGAAATGATATAAAATATTTAATACTCCATATAATTACGGCGGCAAGATTAGTATTAGCACAATTTTGGAAAATAGATCGAATGCCAACTGATCAGGAGTTAATACAAAAAATCTACACATGCGCAGAAATGGACAAACTAACGTTAGAGTTACAGGATAAGGAGGACTCAAAATATTATACAATATGGAATAGATGGTATCAATGGATAAATCAGAGAAAGGGGAATGGGTAGAGATGGAATTTAGAAGAAATCAACATAATTAAAAACAGCACTGTCAGAGAAATAGAAAATGAAATATGCCACAGTGTGTTGGCATTTATGTATATATGTATATATATAATGGAAATTAGTTAAAAAGTGTGTATTGTATATGTAAGTTTGTCTCTTGATTAAGAGAAATTTGTATGTTTTAAATGGTTTTATGAATGAATAAAGTTTTGTTTTTAAAATTAAAAAAAAAAAAAAGGAAAATTGTTCAGCTGGATACGCTGTTCAGACAAAGCACTGTGTCAAAGCCATTCCTGTTCCAGCATTTTTATTTTCTAGGAATATAAGGCCTAGAAGAATTCCTCTAAATAAAAATGATGTTAGAGATTCATGATTGCTTTAGAGCAATCTTCACTGGCTGAGGAATTCTGGGAGTTGAAGTCCACAACTCTTAAAGTTGCCAAGGTTGGAGACCCCTGCTTTAGAGCATGACGGTTACCCTGTTAATTAGGCTTCCACCGGGCTTTTATTTTCCAGGTTTAAGTAATTGATTCATCTGAAAATAACATACTATCTTTAAAGTTCCAGAAGTGCCAAAGAAAATCATCCCAGAAGAAAAAGTTCCTGTGAAAAAACCAGAACCTCCAGCCCCCAAAGGTATATGTTAGTGATATTAGATATACACACACATACATGTTTAGTGATTTTTGTTTTATTCAAAACCAAACATTCAAAAACTAATTCTAGCTGTCATATTTTACAGTGCCAGAAGTTCCCAAGAAAGTGGTTCCAGAAAAGAAACCAGCTGAACCAGAGGCTCCACCTACTAAAGGTATTTTTCTCCATTATTTTAAAGCATGGCATTCATTCTTTTTCCTTCCAATGAATGTCAGCAGTAGTTGTATAATTTGTCAGGAGTAGCTAAGATTTGTACAAAGAGGAAATATATGGACATTATGAAAATTCAGATCAATATGTGATAGGGGAATCATTTTATTTCTTCTTTATGTATCATCAAGTCTTCATAGACATGAGATGTCAGTTGAACCCATTGATAAACTTCATAGCTCTGACTGTATATACTGGAAAGAGAATATGAATGGATGCATATTAGTGTGAAAGACACAGTGTAAAAACAGAGGAAAAAATAGGATTTGTATTGCTTATGCTGGAAGAGTTCAGGAGAATCGTTATTTGTATGTCTTCAACAGTGCCACTGTTTTTGTCTTTGGTGTCCAATGTTTCATTGTTTCAAATCTTTTCTATCTTTGATACTGCAAATTCAAAATCAATAATTATCTTTTAAAGTGCCTGAAGTACCCAAGAAAATTATCCCAGAAGAAAAAGTACCTAAGAAACCAGAGCCTCCTGCTAAAGGTATCTGAATTAAATAGAGTCAAAGCTTTGGATATGATTCTGTGTGTAAAACTCCAAAATTTAAATAACAAATAATATTTAATTTATTATGTTTTATTGAGTTATGGCCCTGTTATGTTATATGTGGAATGATCCAGCCCAAACTCAGCTCTGTTACGTTTGCAATTGTAGTCAAATTTCTCTGAGAATAAGTCTACAGGATATCTTTGAGGTTTATATTTCAGGAAATATACATAAAGTTGCTCCCACTGATATAAATGGAATAGTTAGACATGGAAACAATTTTTTTCTTTGAGAAAATCTTATGCCATTGGGTAGAGGAATATTTCAAAGCCTTAAATATAAATTTGGCCACCTTTTATTTGTTTTAATAAAATGCCATGTACATAATCCTACCTTGAGGCCTATGGCATAAATATGTACTTGTACTGAATATACCAATCTTTACAAATCAGAAGTTGTACAAAATTATGAAGTATTTCCATAAATTACTATATGGTTTTCCGTTATCTGTGAACTTAAACATTATGACTTATAAAAATGTGGCTCAGTTATGTATGTGAAGCTACATGAAAGCAAAGACTTGGGATTCATAGTGAAAACGATAGGCTGATGGAAACTGAGTAATATGTCGCGTATAATATTTTATATCTTCATGTTGCATGCTTCCTTATTGGTTGGCATCTTATACTGTATATTGTAATGGAATCAATACTATTTTAAAAATCGAACAACTATTCTTAGACTGCCTGAAATCCTCAAGTAAGCAAACTGAAGAGAACATTCCTACATTCAAAACAAAGACTTCTTAGTAAAAAGTGATATCTTGTCTTATAATCATTAAGAATGTTTTTCATATTCTTTAATGATTGATTAATTCTTGGCTATACTTTTCATAATATGTTTCTATAATGTGTTCACTGTGCCTTCTTACGTATAGATATTAGTTTTGATCTTTATACATAACTGAGAGTCCGAATAAATTAGTATTGCTGTTTTGATAGATCACATTGAAAGTAGAAGCATATAGACGTTACCTACTATTACTTCAAATTTTGGCATTTTCATTTCTGATATGTTTTGTTGGTCTTTTTAAATGTAGTAAAAGTTAATTAATTAATATTTTTCAAGTGCCTGAAGAACCCGAAAAGGTGATTGTTGAAGAAAAAGAGCCAACTCCTGTGTTTAAAAAGCCAGTAGTTAAAAAACCAGAAGCCCCACCTGTTACAGGTACAGCTCACAATTAATGAAATTATAAATAATTGTTTATCGATCAGCTGGCTAACTACTTCTTGTCCTGTTGATGCCTTGTTGCTGAGGTTTCATTTGTAAAGAGTGCTGTTGGCATAGTCCAATGAGTTATAATGCTTAATTGTGTGCATCTTCATCAGAAGTGTTTTGTGTATACCTTAATATGGGATGCACAATGACTAATTTTGTTACGCTTTTTATTGTGTTTCATTGTTTTTGTACCTCCTCTTATTCTTACTCTTCTTACTCTTGCTCTTACTCTTACATTGTCATGTGAGCTAAAATATCTTTAACCATTCTTAAAGAATGCTCACCTCTTTTAAACTTCCAAAATATGTCAAAACATTTTTGCCAATAAAAAAGTAATTCTTGTTTTATCTAAAGAACCAGAGCATTTTGCAGTGAGAGAAGAGCCAGAACCAGTTGCTGTGACTGAAGAAGTAGAAACGTTTGTTCATGTGGAAGAAACTGTTGTTCTTGAAGAACCTAAACCTGCTATTGTGCCCAAGAAACCAAAACCTACCACAGTGCCTAAGAAAGCTGAACCTACTGCTGTGCCTAAAAAACCAAAAGCCGTGCCTAAGAAACCTGAACCTCCATCAGCTAAAGAAGTGTATGAAGAAGAACGAGAAATTCATACTGTTATTGGATACCGAGAAGAGAAAATTGTGACTGTTCACCAAGATGTAGAAGCCATCCGCTCATTAGAAGAACCTGAGCATGTGGCTGTTTTTGAAGTAACAGAGCCTGAAGAATACATTTTGGAAGAACGGGAGGCTGTTGTTTCCCCTGAAGAACCTGAACCTGTTGCCGAACCTGAAGAACCAGCCATTGTACCAGTTGCTGTGCCTAAGAAACCAGAGCCAGCTGTGCCTAAAAAACCAGTTGTGGCAGTGCCCAAAAAGCCCAAAGTTACTCCCATACCTAAAAAACCTGAACCTGTAGAAGTGCCTAAGAAACCAATAATCAAGATTAAAAAACCAGAGCGTCCACCAGAAATTGTAGAACGTAAAGAAGAAAAAGAAATACAAACGTTCATGGCACGTAGAGAAGAGAAACACGTAGCTGTGTACAAAGATGAAGCTGAAGCCATCACTGCATTTGAAGAAGCTGAGCGCGCTTCAGCTTTTGAAGTAACAGAGCCTGAAGTATATGTTCTTGAAGAACCAGAGGATATCGTTTCATATGAAGAACCTGAACCTGCTTTTGTTCCTGAAGAACCTGAGGTCACTGCCGTTCCTGAAGAACCTGAGGCTGCTCCTGTTCCTGAAGAACCTCCTGCAGTACCTCCTGAGGTTCCTAAAAAACCCAAAGTTGTTCCTGTTCCTGAGGAACCAGCCATTACACCGAAAAAGCCAAAGCCAGTTGCTGTGCCTAAAAAACCAGAACCAGCTGTGTCCAAAAAACCAGAACCAGCTGTGCCCAAAAAACCAGAACCTGCTTTTAAGAAGCCCGCACTTACACCTGCACCTAAAAAAGTAGAACCACCTAAGAAAAAAGAACCTGAGTTTAAGAAACCAGAACCTCCACCAGAAACTGTGGAGTATGAAGAAGAACGAGAGGTACAGACGTTCATTGGGTACAGAGAAAGAAAATATATCCCAGTTCACCAAGAAGTAGAAGCCATCACTGCATTTGAAGAACCTGAAGCTGTTGAAGCTTTTGAAGTCACAGAACCTGAAGTACATATCCTTGAAGTGCCAGAGGAGGTTTCCCCTGAGGAGCCCGAGCCTGTTGTCACCGAAGAACCTGAGGTTGCTCCTGTTCCTGAAGAACCTCCTGCAGTACCTAAAAAACCCACTGAGGTTCCTAAAAAACCCAAAGTCATTCCTCCTCCTGAAGAACCAGCCATTACACCGAAAAAGCCAAAGCCAGTTGGCGTGCCTAAAAAACCAGAACCAGCTGTGCCCAAAAAACTAGAACCAGCTGTGCCCAAAAAACCAGAACCTGCTTTTAAGAAGACCAAGCTTACTCCTGTGCCTAAGAAAGTAGAACCATCTAGGAAGCCAGAACCTGAATTTAAAAAACCAAAACTTCCACCAGAAACTGTGGAGCATGAAGAAGAACGAGAGGTGAAAACATTCATTGGATATAAAGAACGGAAATATGTGCCTGTTCACCAAGACATAGAAGCCATCACTGCATTTGAAGGTGAAACTGTTGAAGCTTTTGAAGTCCCAGAACCTGAAATACATATCCTTGAAGTGCCAGAGGAGATTTCCCCTGAGGAGCCCGAGCCTGTTGTTGCCCCTGAAGAACCTGAGATCGCTATAGAACCTAAAAAACCTGAACCAGTTAAAGGTACACAGTGTAATGTTTTGTACAGCAAAAAGTCTCTTCTATAAATCAAAAATTAACAATTATTGTAGAAACATTCTTTTCAGAAAATCACATTACTGTAGTCTGTATGCAAATATATGTTTTGCCTGTCTGTCCAAATGGGGTTGAATGGAAGAAAAACCATATGGCAAAAATATCATTTTGATCCTTTAAAGGAATTGGCATATATTTGCAAAAATGGAAAGTATGCTAAGGTATTAGTAAATTAAATGCATTAAGTCTAGGTGTATTATTAGTACCATGCAAAGAATTTTCAAATGTGAATCTTTTGAATTTATAACTTCCTATAGCGAAGTTGAAGTGTTCTAAGAGTACTGTTTTAATTTAAAACTTGTATCAGATTTATTTTGAATTTATGGAATAACAGCCATTTTTTTCACTTGTTTTGAATTTGAAATGGATTACTTTGAATTCAAAATATATGCATAGAATGGCTGTAAGTACAGAAGCAGATTCATGGACACTCATACAGTTGGATGATTTAGTATATGTAATCCCATGTATTCAGAAGTAATTTCAATCAAACCTATCCTCAGGTAACGAGTGTGTAGGATATACAGTCTTAATGTCTGTTATGCCTGTGTATTTATGTTTCTCTTTTATTAACAAATTTACTAATATCTTTAAAGTGCCTGAATTATCCACAAAACCAGTTCCAGAAAAGAAAGTACTAACTAAAAAACCCAAGCCACCACTAGCTACAGGTTCATGTCACTAATGATAAATGTATCTAAAAAAGACAATTCTTTTGTTTTTAACTTCTCTTCAAATGTTCTCTTCTGTAGTGTCTCTTCTGAAATCTGTGGAATCCATCTTATATATTTGTATATGTGTGTAATTCATATATGTCTGCATCATCAGTCCTGCGTTTCAGAAGTCTTCATCTGTTCTGTTTTTCATATTTGGTCTTATGTTTATTTTCAAATTCAAAAGAAACCTAATATCTTGATAGTAACTTGAGAGTCTGCCAAAAGAAAACAAAAACTCAGAATTTCTTCTTCATATACTGAAAAGCTACCTTTACTACGTTATAACTGTATTTTCTTTGTGTTAGTTCTGTTGTTGAGTTTGTAATTTGTATTAATATCCATTGGTTGTATGATGAGCCTAAAACAGAGTGAGAGAAAAGATTATGATGGAATCCATTTTCATGCAAGCAGAAGTCTGCTTGGGAAGTAGAGGTTTCAATTTCTCTCCTCCATTCAAAAGCCTCTGCATGCCCTCAAAAATAAGCCCTTCAGAGCAAAATATATATATTTATTACATTTATAAACCACTGCAATCTAACTAAGGACTCTCAGTGGTTTAAAAAGTCATAGTTTAAACTATACATGGTTTTTAAGTACCTCAATATAATTATCCACAAAAGTGAAATACATTAAAATCTCTTGAAGTGCCGAAGTGCCTAAGAAAAAGTGCCAGAAGGAAAAGTGCCCATTGCTGTACCTAAAGAGCCAGAACATCCACCAGCCAAAGATACACATCCTCATAAATGCCATGTGCCTATACATATATGTACATTGTGTGTGTACATAGACAGTGTGTTTGATTTGCACAGCTTCAGAATCAAACGCAAAAGGGTGCTTCAAAGTATATGGGGAGAAAGGAGGAGCTCAGGATCGAACTCCTGGCTGTGGGCAGTCAGCCTTCAGTACTGCATTCTAACCACAGTGCTACCAGGGTTCTTACGCACACAGGCTCAAAGCAGGCTCCTGTGTGGTCCAAGAACTGTTTTGCCTTCAGACCCAAAGCACGTCCCTGTGTGTCTTTGTCTTAACTTTTATGCTGTGTTAGCTATTCTACTTTGAGTCCTGAAGCTTTAAGTGCCCTGTATAATATTCACCAAAGCAAAACGTACTAAAATCTTTTGAGGTACCTAAGAAGGCAGTACCAGAAGAAAAAGTGCCCATTGTTATGCCTAAAGAGCCAGAACATCCAACAGAGGAAGGTAGATGTTTTGACCGAAGTCTTTGTTTCCACATTTTTGTTTCTGCCTGGCCTGATGTTTTATGCTGACATATATAGATGTCTACACGAGTCATGTGTATGTTTGTATGTGCTTTCTTTACAAAACAGTCCTAGCCAAAGAGAGACAGAGAAACGTTGCATAGCGCTTCTGATTCAAGGCCAAAAAGGTGCTTCAGAGCACAAAGGGCCATTCATGGAAACCTGTCTACCACTCCTTAAAACAACTGCCTCTTTCTCCAGGATGGTGAGGCTATCTGAAGAGAAGCCATGTTGGTTTAAAGAGTTGCAGATAGGTGTGATCTGCATGCTCCCAAAACCCTGTCCTGTCACTAAAGGGTGAATTTTTATATTGCTTGCAACCATTAAATGCCATGTTTCAAAACTTATTTTATAATGCAGAAAAAGCTAAGCATTTTAAGTCCAATTAAATTGTATACCCAATTTAACCAACTATTTCCAAATGCAGAGGCAAGTTATATAGGTCTGGAGTCCAAGTGAATTTCCTGCTAGCACACTACCATAAGTAAAGTTTCCTTAAAGCTCAGCTCAGCACCAGCTGGTAATTTTGTACATCCAGGGGTGAAATTCAGCAGGTTCTGGAGAACCGGTAGCAGAAATTTTGAGTAGTTCAGACAACCAGAAAAACCACCTCTGGCTGGCCCCAGAGTGGGGCGGGAATGGAGATTTTGCAATATCCTTCCCCCAGGAGTGGGGAGGGAATGGGGCAGGGGTGAAATCCAGCAGGTTCTGGAGAACTGGTAGCGGAAATTTTGAGTAGTTTGGAGAACCAGCAAATGCCACCTCTGGCTGGCTCAAGAGTGGGGTGGGAATGGAGATTTTGCAATATCCTTCCCCCAGGAGTAGGGAGGGAATGGGGATTTTGCAGTATCCTTCCCCTGTCATGCCACCAAGCCACGCCCACAGAACCGGTAATAAAAGAAAAATGAATTCTACCACTGTGTACATCCATGAAGGTTTTTTTAAACAACAGGGCCTGGTTTATCATTACCTTCTTCCAGGATATTCTGTTCACTACCCAATCTGGCCTACTACCCTAGGATTTCTTGGTAGTCTGTTACCCAACAAATTAAGGAGGTTCCAACCATGTTTAGTTTTTCAAGATTAGCCAAGGTCACCTAGGTACTGCCACCAGTTTACATATAAGGAAATCTTCAGTGTACAGCAATAGCATTTAGGCTTGTATACCGCCCCCATAGTCCTTTACAGCATTTTCTGGGAAGTTTACAATGTCAGCATATTGGCTCCAACAATCTGGGTCAATCTCAGTAGGATGGAAGGCTGAGTCAACCATAAGCCCTGTCAGACTCAAACTCCAGGTTGTGGGCAGAGCTTGCCTGCAATACTGCACTTTAACTACTGCGCCACCAGGGCTTCTTATCAATGTATCATTGCTGTGGTGTGTCTCTGTGAATGAATGTGTTGAAGTCCAAGCAATGTTGTGTTTCAGTTCTTTTTGCCATTCAGTCTTTGAAATGAAGATCTTACGTTAGTTATCGATATTCTTTAAAGAGGCGGAAGTTATTGAGGAATTTGAAGATGAAGAACCTGTTCCTATTCCAGAAATAGAAGACATAATTCCAACGGAAGGTATATAACTCGCAGACTGAGTAATACCTCTTTCATCTGCATGTTCATCTTCATCTCATAGGAATTATATATGTTCATTCGATGATATATATGTTATTTTTATGTTTGTGCGTATATACTATTGTTTGTATCTGTCTAATCATCTTAATTTCTGTGGCACATTATATTTTGGCTATGAAAGCAATTACTCATAGGATTTAGAGAGATACTCTTCAGATTCTGCTACTACTGTTTTGGAATTGACGCTATGGTGTTCATCATATCAGGTATTTTAATCTGAATTAGTTTATAGCATAGCATAGCATATGCAGTTGCTATGTTGAAATTTTACTAATGGTATCAGTAGGTGGGTTTTCTGTGATACATTAGAAGTTTTCACCTGAAGTGAACAGCATAATTATGCCTGCTCTAAAATCTACTATGTATCATTTAAAGAACCAGAGCCAGAAAAGAAGATACCCCTAAAACCCAAACCCCGTGTTCCTATCCCACCAAAAGAGGAAGTTAAGGAGGAAAAGGTTCAGCTTAAAGGTATAAGCAACAATATCAAGCGATTTTTTAAATCTTATTTAGACTCAGTTATTATAACTAATACATATTTGATGCACAATAACCTTTTCTGAAAGTATGAGACCTTTGGCCTGCCATATTATATCCAATTTACTTTGAATAAACCTTATTACGCTCACTAATTTCTCTGTAAAAAAAAGTATAGAATCGTACCATTAATACATTAATGCATTATTAACTGAATGTTTTCTACATAGTTTTTATTCTAACACTACTATTTGGTAATGATTGGTTTACTAAGATGACTTAATATTAACTTATTCGCTGAGTTTATGTATTCAAGTCCATTAATTTTTTAACTGTTGCTCCAAGATTTACATTTTCCCACTTGTAGGACTTTTTTTAGTAGTATAGCAAATTAGAAAGCTACATGTACCTATTTTCAACAATCTACTATTGAAATTCAAAATTTTGAAGTATTAGAATGTCCAAAGCCAGCTGAATAGGTCTAAGAATGTTTATACCTTTCGCAATACATGATGGTGGTAATATTTATTTAGAAGCATGTACGTCTAGAGGCCAAAGTGGAAGTTATGATTTTAAAAAACAAATATGACTATTTCCTGTGTATGAAAGTGAACAATAGAATAACAAAAGAAACAATATATCTTGCATTTTACTTAATATTCTGACTGAAAACTGAGTTTTCTTTCTCAAGAATTTTCTTTCCTTTACATATATTTTTACTACAGAGACTCTTAGGGCAAACTAAATTATATACTGTAGCTTGGAAAATAAAAAGAATGCTCAATATACAAAAACTATTGAGATTTCAGCAGAAACGGTTGTCTTCACTGATAGACATACAGAGGAAATAATAAATTGCATGATATACCAATCTAAGCATTTCAGGCTATACATACCTCAGAAAGGTTCTTCCCCTTCCCATGCAGTGCTGTGAGATAATGCATGCTTTTTCTTTCTTTCTTGATATTCTTCTATTTTGCTGTCAAGTTCTTCTTCCCATGTATGTCTTTATGTGGTATCTTCATTTCACTTAGATTTCATCTCAGCATGCTTTCATTTCTGCCTGGATATTCTGTCACTTATGACAGTCATGCTTGCACACATACACAAAAAACCCTCATAAAAATGCAAAAATTATCTTCTGTTACAAATATTGTTGTTGATATTTTAATAATAAATCTCTGAGAAAAGTATTTAGAAACAGAAGATTTACAGAAATTTAGTAGCTTTTCTATATTTGGCGTTGGTTCAAATGAAGGTCACCTTTTTCCTAAAAGATTTCTCAGAAGCAACATACACATTAATCTCCTACACTTTAGTATTTCTTTCTTATAATGCATCAGATACTGATGTAAAGTATAGACAATTATCACTATTGCTTATTCTGAATTTGATATCATTTCAAGCACCTGGACTGAAACCACGGAAACCACCGCTTCGTGAGCCCCCTGCTCCTACACCTAAAGAAGAAGTAGTTCTGAAAAGAGGTATACTTATTAGTCTTTATTATTAAAAAAAATAGGTACATATTTTTTGAGGAGCTCTTAGAGACTAGTGTCAAGCAGATAACTCATCTGCTGGTTCAAATGAAACCTTCTCATGTTTCTTACAATCTAGATAGCAGTAGCACTTAGACTTACTGTATATATACTGTCCCATTGTGCTTTACAGCACTCTCTGGGTGGTTTACAATGTCAGCATATTGTCCCCAACAACCTGGATCCTCATTTTACTGACCTCGAAAGGATGGAAGGCTGAGTCAACCTTGAGCCCCCCCCCCCCCCCAAAATCAAACTCCAGGATGTGGGCAGAGTTTGCCTGCAATGCTGCCTTTTAATCACTGTGCCATCAGGATTCTATCTGCTAAACATAATTCCAGATTTTCAGAACTTTTGATCACTATAATATTTACAGCATAAAATGACCTACTATCATTCTTGTTCCTAGAATAATTTTTAAGTTTTTAATTAAAAATGCATTTGATTTCATCCTCCCTCCAAAGAAATTCCTTCATGTGAATCGGCAATAAATCAGCGATTATCAAATTTAATTTGATAATCAGTTTATAAACTTGATCATCATTGTCCAACTGCCAATTGGGTAACTTGAATTAAAGAATTCAATATGTGGTTTCACTATTGGACCCTTTATACTTCTATTTGTCTATATATTTTAAATAGAGTGGAGTTTTATTACAAGAAAAATTGTTTTGCAATTCATCCAAATGTTTTTGATAGAAAATGCTTTCTTTTTTAAAGTCACAAAAACTGTTAAGAAGCCTGAGGAGGAAGAACCTAAACCAGAGAAACCTAAAGTTGAACCGAAACCTGTTGAAAAAATTAAGAAGCCTGAAGGTACAAATAAAAAGAAGATAGCTATGAAATTATCCATTAACAAACTCAGTTTAAGACCCCAGTTTCATGAATATTTTCAGCACATAAACCACAATATAGGAACCCCATTTTCAATTCTTAATGTCTAAACAGTATAAAAACTAAAAAAGATACTAAATTCAAACATTTCCCAAAGGTTTTGGACATAATATGTAATGTAACAGGTTTGTCTTTTCTCATCCTTCTATACATTTATTCTTTCCGAGTCTTGAAAGAAATCCAATAGAAAGGCCATGAATGATTTATATTCTGTGAACTCTTATTTTGTCTTGTCTTTTTTTTATCTTTTTGTCATCTTTGACATACTTAGTAACATTGGCAAACTTTTTCATTAAAAATAATTCCACCTACCTCTATGTTTTTCATGACAAATAATATATTGGGAATCCAAATGTTTATATTCAGCTTCCAAATAAAACTTTTTTTTAAAGTCCCAGCGATTGAAAAGAAGAAAATTGAGATTCCACCAATCAAGAAAAAAGAAGAAATAGAAAAACCAGTGCTTGAAGCAGCCAAAGGTATACATAAATGGCATTGCTCTTTTCTTTGCTGCTATAAACTAAATTTGAAGCTGATCTTGATATGCAAGATAAAGGAATCTTTCATTTCAAGCAACCATAAATGCTACAATCTTTATGCCGCTCTAACTACTATCTCATTCTGCCATAGCCAATTATTTCTTCTTCTTTTCTTCTTCTCCTCCTCCTCCTCCTCCTTTATGATGCTTTTATTTGACTCTGCATGGCTTAAACCAGTTATGTTTGCAGGGGTGAAGATTATGACAGTGAAATGGAAGTTATTGTCTTCTGCTGTTGTGTCTGTCTCTTTGACCTTTGCATTCTAGCTGATTTTCAATATTCTATCTCCATGATGGTTCATTAATCAACTTGTTATTTTTTTTTCAAAGTTCCAGAACCTAAACCAGCAACGATTCCTGAACCAAAGCCTGCTGTAGGTAAGTCATTTTAAACAAACTGTTAGCCAATTTACAGTAGTAATCAAAGTGTTACTATAATGTATACACATAAACTGAGATTTGAAACTTTCATTTTCAAAATGCCGCTTAATTCTTTCCACAGCTCTGAAATCTCCTAAACCAGCTGTAGAAACAGCTCCTGAAGTTGCTCCTGTGACAGTTCCAGTGGTTGGAAAGAAAGCTGGTATGAATTCTGGCTCTCTAATAACTTCATTCATTTGCATTACTGTTCTATACAATGTTACTTGTATTTAATGACACCAATTATTCTGCATATGTTTTGTTTTGTTTTATTGCTTTAATGGTTTTATTTATTTGTTTTAATGATCTGTATGGCTGCCCATCTCTGGGGGGCTCAGAACAGCAATAGTAACCCAGTAGCTATAAACTATATGTGGAGGAATTAGGACAAAGTGTACTTGTGAATAGTGAGCTGCTAGGCTATATTCTCCTCTAGAAGGAGGAGGATAAAAACCATTATACAGGCAAGTTTAGAAAATATGGGGACCTTCTGTTGCCACTTTTTTTCTCAAGAACTTTCTTGTAGGCATATTTTGTGAAGTGTAGATATTATGGCAGGACAAAAAGCATTGATATCCCAGATCTGTATACATGTATGGGGCACAACAATGTTTGAACAGAAATATCCGGGGGGGGGGGGTGTCCCCAAACTGTGGGCCAGAGTCCACTATAGGCCATGAGAGATTTGCAGCCAGGCTGCAGAATGGCCGGTGAGTGCATGTGCACGCAAATCTTTACTTCCATTAGCAGCGGGCAAGCATGAGCTCACTCCATTTAACTGAGAGGAAGGGACACGTACATGCCACTCGTGCAAATGGAGCTGTGCAAGCGCACTTGCTGGCCACTTGCATAGAACTGTCCCCTCTCCATCCTCCACCAGTCCGGAAAGCCAGAAACATTGAAGAACTGTGTGTGTGTGTGTGTGTGTGTGTATTCATATAGATATTATATACTATATAGATACATACATACATACATACATACATACATACATACATACATACATACATTTATTCCCAGAGAAATGTACCTGGGCCTAAATTAATGTCAAACAGCAGTCATTTTTATTTTTCTCCTTTCATGCATAATTGAATAGCATCACATGATAAGCTTTTTTAAAACAAGTAAACAATAAACAACATAGTCCTTTCATTCCTTGCTTTTAATATTCCATGGGACCCAGAAAAATGTGTGTCTATATATTTTTTCATTGTCAGAAACTTCCAAATAGTTCATTTTATTTGAAACAAATCATAAAAATAAGATCAGTTTATAAAGACACACACAGCATAATCATAATGGTACTGATTTAAATAAAATAATACTGATTTTTTTTAAAAAAGGATATATTTTAAACATTACTTCATTTGTAATCCTACTCTTGGTATTTTATGCCAGAGCCCAAAATTACACCAAAGGAGGAAGCTGCCAAGGGTAGAAGTCCTATTAAAGGTAAGAAAGAGATAAAATTCAAATCTTTTTCTGGCATGTTTAAAAATAAATCTTGAGTCTAGATTTCAGTATTCCATGTGTTGAACATAGTTTAAATGACCCTTTTCCCACTCTGATTTAACCAATTAAAAATGCAAAGGTTTTCTTCTCTGTCTTATGTCTACCTGCAATCCTGCTGAGCTTTATCAGATCTGATAACTGAGTAGCTAGCTCCAGCTGCATATATACCCAAGAACAGAATTCATGGCAATAGATTGTAAATTTTATGAGGTTTTTTTACTTCTCTGATTTTCAGCCAAAAAGACACCTTCACCCCTGGATGCAGAAAGGAGGAAATTAAGGCCAGGAAGTGGCGGAGAGAAGCCACCTGAAGAGCCTCCCTTCACATACCAACTAAAGGCTGTTCCACTCAAGTTTGTGACAGAGATTAAAGATATTGTGCTGACAGAAGCCGAGTCCATTGGCTCTTCGGCCATCTTTGAGTGCCTCATCTCTCCATCTACTGCTGCCACTTCTTGGATGAAGGATGGCTTCAACATCCGGGAAAGCCCCAA
Source organism: Ptyas mucosa (assembly GCA_012654045.1). Taxonomy (NCBI): domain Eukaryota; kingdom Metazoa; phylum Chordata; class Lepidosauria; order Squamata; family Colubridae; genus Ptyas; species Ptyas mucosa. The sequence goes on along the minus strand of WNWU01000006.1, from coordinate 34,049,528 downwards.
GCACAGGTTCCTGTCTGATGGCAAAGACCGCAAGCTCCATATTATTGACGTTCAGCTTTCAGATGCTGGGGAGTACACTTGTGTCCTAAAGCTGGGAAACAAAGAAAAGACATCAACAGCTAAACTCGTTGTTGAAGGTAGTTCTTGGTGCCATCTTATATATCCTACCTTTTCATTTGTTGAATATTCAAGACAGCTGACAATATTGGATAAAGTGCAGAAATGGAAATTAACATATAATGAAAATTAAAACCATCAATATTGTAATCATTAGCATTTAAAATCAAGTAAAGGTGGTGGCTTAAATACCCTTATAAAAGTGCTAAGGTAGTGAATAAGCACAGCTTTGACCTGCAGGATTCCCTAACGTGAAAGCAAAGCAAGAGAAATCTTGCATATGTGATAAGTGAGTCTCTGAAAGCATACGCAAATGTTACTGTGAGGTAAATATGAAGCATCTTATTGGATCCATAAAGTAACATGTTGTTTCTGCTTCTATTCCTGTTAAACAATAATTAATAATTCAAATACTGGTAGTCCTTGACTTACAACCATTCATTTAGTGAACGTTCAAAGTTACAACAGCATTGAAAAAGGTGGCTTAGAACCATTTTTCACACTTACAACCGTTGCAGCATCCCCATGGTCACATGATCAAAATTCAGAGACCTAGGCAACTGGCATGTACTTATGTGATCCTCTTTTATAACCTTCTGACAAACAAAGTCAATGAGGAAGCCAGATTCACTTAATAAAAACTGTGTTACTAACTTAACAATCGCAGTGATTCACTTAACAACTGTGATAAGAAAGGTCAGAAAGAAAGAAATTTTGGGGCCCAATTGTGGTTATAAGTTGAGGACTATTTGTAACAGGAAAGGCATAGGAAAGAGGAGAATATGAGTACGCCAGTTCTGTATCTTCAGGTTAACTTCACTGTGCATATATGGGGAAACCCAGCTATTCATTTTAGATAGTTTGATGTAAGTACATATTGGCCTTGACAATATAGCTTTATACTGTACAAGTAAATAAAATATCTCAATGGAAATTAATGTGATCTCTACAGAGGCATACTCAAAACCATGAGAGGAGTTCTGAACACAAACACATCTGATTAAATGTCTGTTTTATACATTATGCAAATAAGAATATATGCAAATAACCTGCTTTTTCCTCTTCACCAGAACTGCCAGTGCGCTTTGTGAAGACCCTGGAGGAGGAAGTTACTGTTGTCAAAGGGCAACCCTTATATTTAACCTGTGAACTGAACAAAGAGAGAGATGTGGTATGGAGGAAAGATGGGAAAATTATCACAGACAGACCTGGGAAATTTGCTCTAGGTATCATTGGCCTCCAACGGGCGGTTACAATCATGGATGTTGATGACAATGATAGTGGAGAGTACACTGTAACTGTCGCAGATACTGATCTCACTTGTAAAGCAACTGTTAAAGTTATTGGTAAGTTAAAGTTTATTTAATAATAATAAACACTAGACGTTTTTCTTAAGAAAGAGAAATGTCGAGTAAGTAAGAGGAGATAAAGAAGCATAGCTTGTTTTTCTAAGCTGAAATTTTTTTCCCCTCTTAAGAGTGAGATATTGCACTGGGATCAATACAGAATAATATTCTCTTGAGAAGCACCAGAATTAGAAGTAGACCCAATAAGCCTTCAGGGACACAGATCTCTGATAGATCTATTAAATGAATCCGATATTAAATAATTACTTTGCACAATACGCAGTTATAGGCAACTAGGCAGATGAAAAGAAGAAACTAACAATGCCATAGTTTGCATTTCTAATAAGAAGCAGCTCCATTAAGTTCAAAGAGGACTGCAACCTAATTATTGAAGTCCTTGAATAAGTTCTGTTAAACACAGTAGCTCTCCTTCCCCCTTTTGATATATGTACGGCTACATTGAATAACAAGAAGCCCAAATGTCAGAGGGAGCAGGTGAAAGTGTGAGGAGAAACAAGAGAGAAAAGAAAATCTTTTGAAATGCTTAAGAAAAGCTGAAAAGCAGAAGACAGATTGCTACCATTAATCTTTGTGTTTAGTGAACAGTTACCTAGGAGATAAAATTGAAATAATTTTTAAAATACCAATAAATACTAAAAGAGAAAGACATTTATTATGTGTACTCTTGTGCAGAAATGATAAAGGACTGGCTGGTGAAGCCCATCCGAGATCAACATGTGAAGCCAAAAGGCACTGCGACATTTGCTTGTGACGTTGTTAAAGATACGCCAAATATTAAATGGTACAAAGGCGACGAAGAAGTTCCTCTTGAACCCAATGACAAAACTGAAATTATAAAAGATGGCTCTCATCTCTATCTCAAAATTAAGAACTGCTCACCAGACGATGTGGGAGAATATGCAGTCGAAGTTGAAGGTCGCAGATATCCAGCAAAACTGACCTTAGGTGGTAAGTGTAAACCTGTATTAGTGCAGCATGTTTGCCAGTGATTCTATCCCACACGTTAAGAACAAAGATTGAAGCTCTCAGGACTGTGAAGAGGTTTTACTAATTGCATTATGTGTTGCAGAACGTGAAGTTCAACTGCTAAAACCCCTTGAAGACGTTACTGTTTATGAGAAAGAAACGGCAAATTTTGATACAGAGATTTCCGAAGAAGACATCCCTGGGGAATGGAAGCTGAAGGGAGAAATCCTCCGACCATCCCCTGTAAGGATACGTACTTAAGAATTCATTAATTTGTTACAATTACTGTATGTAGTTGGTGATCTACATTGTGCTGCGTAGTGTAATACAGCAAGAAGTGTACGTGCTAAGGTTTACAGTTAATAGTAACTAATAGTAGCTCAAGACAAGGAAAGGTAAATCTATGGATAGAAAATAATAATTAATAAATAAATACACCTTGGTCCAAGGCCATATAATTCTGTAATGGGTTTTGCTATCACAAGGATATTATAAGTGTTTTTTTTAAAAAAACCAATCAGTATCCTTATCCATAAATATTTAAATTCTTTCAGACTTGTGACATCAAAGCTGAAGGAGGAAAACGCTTCTTAACCCTACATAAAGTCAAATTAGATCAGGCCGGGGAAGTTCTCTATCAGGCTTTGAATGCAGTTACTGCAGCCATCCTAACAGTAAAAGGTAAGGTTTTTATTAAAATACTTGATGTGTTAATTCGAGTATTGGTAAGAGATACCTTGTGGTGAGATGGGTGGCAAACTTTGTATATTGATGGGGGTTTTTTTATTCACAGAGATTGAGCTAGACTTTGCTGTACCTCTGAAAGATGTGACCGTGCCAGAGAAACGGCAAGCAAGGTTTGAATGTGTGCTAACCAGAGAAGCCAATGTCATATGGTCCAAAGGCACTGACATCATCAAAATTGGTGACAAATTTGACATAATTGTAGATGGAAAGAAGCATATTCTAGTTATCAATGATTCTCAGTTTGATGATGAAGGAGCGTACACTGCTGAAGTTGAAGGGAAGAAGACCACGGCAAGACTGTTTGTAGAAGGCAAGTTGATTACTTTGAAAAATTTAGGAGTAAACCCTAAAAGAAGGATCAGTCATTTGAAGCTACTGCTGGATAGGACCATATAACATTTACTTTCATTACCATTTACTCCTTTTCAGGTATTAGGCTGAAATTCATCACTCCCCTCAAAGATCAGACAGTGAAGGAAGGAGAGACTGCTTACTTTGATTTTGAACTTTCTCATGAAAATATGCCTGTCAGCTGGTATAAAAATGACAAAAAACTTCATACCAGTAGAACAGTTCATATCTCTGCAGAAGGGAAGAATCACAAACTGGAAATAAGTGAAGTGACACTGGATGATATCTCTGAAATCAAAGCTGTAGTAAAGAATTTGCATACTCAAGCACATCTAAAAGTCTTAGGTAATATTCTATGTTGTCTCGTGTGGTCAGGTACAATCTCTGTGTATTTTAATCCTTATGTGTTTAATTGTTTATGGTTTTATGTATTCACTGTTAACAACTAACTTCTTCAAACAAATGACTACTTCATACCCAACCCATATCTTATAGAGGCGGATCCATATTTCACGGTGAAATTGCAAGACTATACCGCTATTGAGAAAGACGATGTCATTTTGGAATGTGAACTTAGTAAAGATGTGCCAGTCAAGTGGTATAAAGATGGTGAGGAATTGGTAGCTTCCAAGAGAATCTCCATAAAGACCGACGGCAAGCGTCGCATATTGAAAATTAAGAAGGTGTCAGATGCTGATAAAGGAAATTACGAGTGTAATTGTGGAACTGACAAGACCAATTGTGAACTCAAGGTTGAGCGTAAGTGATTGTCCTCCTATACGTAGATCCTCTTTTGAACCTTTTACATTTACTGATCCGAGCAGGGAATCTTAAGATACTTTGCGTATGTGTATATTGCAGCTCGAATGATAAACATAGAGCGTCCTTTATATGGCGTGGAGGTGTTCATTGGCGAAACAGCACAATTTGAGATTGAAATCTCCGAGCCTGATGTTCCTGCAGTTTGGAAGTTAAAAGGAGAAACTTTAACAGCTTCACCTGTAAGTCTTTTTCAACATCAGCAAGAACAAATCATAGTGTAACATTTTTATTTAAAAAGAATTCTTTTTTAAAAAATTAAAAAGAATTAGGTATCAGGACAACATTTCTTTTCTTTTCCCCCCAATAACAATCAGGATTGTGAAATGATTCAAGATGGCAAAAAACACATCCTCATTCTTCACAACTGCAAGTTGGATATGACAGGAGAGGTGTCTTTCCAGGCTGCCAATGCTAAAAGTGCTGCCAATCTGAAAGTGAAAGGTAGGCTCCGCAAGGCATCAACTTTAAGACCATCTTGCAAATCTTTCTTATCACTCTTCGTCAATGTAATTGTTGTTTATTAAATCGATAACCTGCATAACCGATATTAAAAAATATATTCCTAACACTCTTCATTACCTGATTTAATTTCAGAGCGGCCTCTCCTCATTATAACTCCTCTCAGCGACGTCAAAGTCTTTGAAAAGGATGAAGCTAAGTTTGAATGTGAGGTCTCTAGGGAACCAAAGACTTTCCGATGGTTGAAAGGAACCCAGGAAATCCCAGGAGATGAGAAGTTTGAAATCAAATCTGAAGGAACAAGGCATGCTCTTATTATTAAGAGTGTAGCTTTTGAAGATGAAGCAAAATATATGTTTGAGGCCGAAGACAAGCGAACAAGTGCTAAACTGATCATTGAAGGTTTGTTTCTCACAACGATTCTGCGATTTCTCTTTGGTTTTTTTAAATATTTAAATAGCTTCATGCATTTGGAATCTAACTTAATGAGGTACTTTTATGGTTTAGGCATTCGTCTTAAATTCATTACCCCACTCAAAGACGTAACAGCAAAGGAGCGTGAGAGTGCAGAATTCAAGGTTGAGCTTTCTCATGACAACATTCCTGTCATCTGGTATAAAAATGACCAACGACTCCATACATCCAAGGTTGTTTCGATGAAAGATGATGGCAAATTTCACACACTCACATTTAAAGATCTAACTATTGATGACACATCTCAGATCAGAGTGGAAGCTATGGACAAATCAAGTGAAGCTAAACTTACAGTTCTTGGTACGTGTCACCTGACTTTGGTTTGCCTAATGGATCTTTTTAGAGATAATTTCTTCCATATATATATATATAAGCTTAGCCCTAGGCAGACTGCCTATTTGCATGAAGCAGCTTTAGATCTTCTCAGAAAGTCTTGCTCCAGACTTTGAAGAGGCTACATTTGGGTGGGGAGCCCCCTTTCAAGAGAGATGTCTATGTCTTTCCCACTATGTTGTCTTTTTGTCGTCAAAGTGTTTCCTCTTTCAGAACGTTTTTATAGATTTAGTACCCCTAATTGTTGCACTCTGTTATTTGGCTCTGGTGTGTTGCTTATTTTTTAAATATTTTATTTCTTTGTTTTGTTATTTTGCTGAGTAGTTGTATTCTAATTTGTAACTGCTATTTGTCTCTAATTTGTAAACTGTTATTATGACATCTTATAAGATAACTTCATTAGCTAATTAAACCTACAGGAGATAGTCTGTTTAACTGTTCAGTGTCTTTATTGCCATGTCTTTGTTAGAAGAATAGAAGTGACTCTAAACTCCATAGACAAGCTCTCTTTTCAACTCTGTATACAAAACACCAAATCTCAGAGACCATTCCTGTTTAAATATTAAAGACTGTCTTGCTCATTGTGCAGCATACTGAAGAACTTGTTTGGATAAGGTACCTTCCAATGTTCTTACTTGCTGAGATCATTTTTTAAAATTCTCCTTTTTATTACTGTCCATTAGACATAAGAGTAAGAAAATAAACTTTAGGCATGAGACTAGGAAACTAACGTTTACTGAGCAAAATAGCTTTTATGTTTCTGCTTAACTCTGCTTTTTTATTTTGTTCTGACACTTTGTTTGTCAGAGTCTTCACTGATGTCAGCATGTTGTGTTTTTATGAACGTTTGGCTCTTGTGCCACCTTAGTTTGTTATTTAGTTTGTTACTAAGTTACTAGTACTTAATTAAGTACTATGAAGAATATAGATCTTTAAATTAAACATAAAAATAGCTGTGGAGCACCTTGATATATATTTCTACATTTTATTTCCTAAAAAAAAAAAAGCAGCCATTTCTTTTCCAGAATAATTGGGAATTAGTTATTGCTGTTCATTCTAGGTTTGGAAAGTTTAGTCAATATGTTGGAAAAAGAAACAAAAAAACCCACCCCTTTAAAGCATGCAACATAAGAGCCGTGGTGGCACAGTGGTTAGAATGCAGTATTGCAGGCAACTTCTGCTGTCTGCCGGCTGCCTGCAATTTGGCGGTTCAAATCTCACCAGGCTCAAGGTTGACTCAGCCTTCCATCTTTCCGAGGTGGGTAAAATGAGGACCCAGATTGTTGGGAGCAATAGGCTGACTCTGTAAACCTCTTAGAGAGGGCTGTAAAGCACTGTGAAGCGGTCTATAAGTCTAAGTGCTATTCCATTAAAGATGCAAAAACACATAAAGCAAGGAAAACATTTAAACTCCCGTTGGTAAGCTGCGTCTGTGGCTTTTGAACCTATTAATAATATTGATAACGTGATATATTTACTTCAACTTGCAGAGGGTGATCCTTACTTTACTGGGAAGCTTCAAGATTACACTGCGGTGGAAAAAGATGAGGTCATCTTACAGTGCGAAATTAGCAAAGCAAATGCTCCAGTAAAATGGTTTAAAGATGGACAAGAAATAACTCCCTCTAAGAATGTGATTATTAAAGCTGATGGGAAAAAGAGAATGCTTATCCTCAAGAAGGCACTGAAAAAAGATATTGGTCAATATACCTGTGACTGTGGTACTGACCAGACATCTGCCAAACTCAACATAGAAGGTAAGTCCTTTTAATACTATGGTGGTATTATAATCTATTATTAAATGCCTTAAAAATCCTGCAATTGAAAAAATAGGATATGGAACTTCAACCAACAGCTGCTTTTTCAATCCTTCAACTGTAAAATACAGCCACCTTATCATATACCGGTATATATCATACTTATAATACTGACGGTATTGGTTGTCTTTTTTTCTTCTCTTCTTTTCTTTCAGACCGTGATATATCTATTGTGCGTCCTCTATATAGCGTGGAAATATTTGAGACAGAGACAGCTCGTTTTGAAACTGAAATCTCCGAGGAAGATATTCATGCAAACTGGAAACTGAAAGGAGAATCTTTGACTCAGTCAGCTGTAAGCAATGCTTCTCTTTGATCTGATATAGTAGTCCACACTGATGAGTAATCATGATTCTTGGTGTAGTACATAACTGTTGGCTAAATATTGAATAAAATTCAACATGTGTTCTACAGTTTATGGGCAGAAAATAAACCTCTGCTTGATGTTCCCTTCATCTCATGGAAACCCACTTTAGTAGGATTATGACTATCTAGAAAGGGTCTCTATCTTTTTCTGTCTCTCTGACTCTCTCTCTCTCTCTCTCTCTCTCTCTCT
>WNWU01000006.1:34016734-34041509 GCA_012654045.1 Ptyas mucosa | reverse complement strand
TGTGTGTGTGTGTGTGTGTCTCTCTCTCTCTGTGTCTATCTGTCTTTGTCGGTCTGTCTGTCTGTCTGTCTCTCTCTCTGTATGTGTCTCTCTCTCTGACTCTCTCTCTCTCTTGTAAGGGCAGGAGAAGACAGGAAAATATTTGATGTATTTCTTTCTTTTAATTCATATAACATTTTACAAAATGCAGTGGGATTAAGATAGTCTACATACTTTTGATCCTCAGCAAGGAGAAACAATTTCCATCTGTGATTTTAAATACAGATGTTGAAAAAAAGAATGCAAGTGAGCCCTTAATAAAAAAAAGATACTTTGGGAACTGCCATTATTAAAATAAGTCATAAATTTCACATTTTCTTTGGAAGGATTGTGAGATTAAGGAAGAAGGCAAAAGGCACTGTGTTGTACTCTACAATGTACGCTTGAACCAGGCTGGTGGTGTAGACTTCCAAGCAGCCAATGTCAAATCAAGTGCTCATCTTCGAGTGAAACGTAAGGCCCTTACAAAACTATTTCAAAAAGGAAATATATTTGTTTTTAATTTATCTCATGTATTTTGTTAATCCTATGAATGGGACTCAATCAGATAAGAGTGGAGAGGCGGGGTCTTCATGATTCAGATATTGTGGCATATTGAGGTAGTCCAGCATCTTATTGCTATTATAGCAGTACAGGTAGTCCTTGACTTAGAACCATTCATTTAGTGACTGTTCAAAATTACAATGGCACTGAAAAAAGTGATTTATGACCGTTTTTCACACAAGCATTGAAGCATCCCTATAGTCACATGATCAAATTCGGACACTTGGCAACTGGCATGTTATAGCACCCTGGGGTCATGTAATCCCCTTTTGTGACCTTCTGACAAGCAAAGTCAATGAGGAAGCCAGATTCACTTAACCACCATCTTACTTAGTTACCAACTGCAGTGATTTCCTTAACAACTATTTCTTTTACAACAATGAAAGGTTGTAAAATGAGGGAAAATTCACTTAACAACAACTAAGCAACAGAAATTTTGGACGTGGTTGGGGTTCTAAGTCGAGGACTACCTATATTCAGTTACTTCATTCATTATAATACTTCTAATTTAGTTTGGTTTTTTTGTTTTATATCATATCACCATGATGGCGAACCTATGGCATGCGTGCCAGAGGTGGCACACAGAGCCTTCTCTGTGGGCACATGCACCATCACCAGCTGCTCTTCTGGTTTCTGAAAAATGGCCTGAAAATGGCTGAAAAATGGCCAGAAAACAGCTCAGAAAATGGCTGGAAAATGGCCCCCAAAACAGCCTAAAATGGCTGGAAAATGGTCCCCAAAATGGCTGGAAAATGTCCCCCAAAAGCCCCCAAAATGGCCTGAAAACACCTCAAAAAACGGCAAAAAACCAGGCCGTTTTTTTGGGGCCAAAAACAGCCTGGAAACTGCCCAAAAACGGCCTCAAAACAGCCCTCAAAATGGCCAAAAAACCAGTGTGTGTGTGCTGGCCAGCTGGTGTTCAGGGTTCCGGCACTGTGGCACGCACACATGCATGCACATTCCGGTTTGGGCACTCAGTGCCAAAAAGGTTCGCCACCACTGTCATATCAGCTTATAACCTAACCATTAATTGGGTTAATTAGGGCTTCTCCAATCCCTCCAAGAGTTGCTATGTAGTATAAATGGACATAAATGAATTATTTGCTAATAGCTATCTTCTCCGAGTCTGAATTTGGGTTTTAAGATTGGAGAGATAACACAACAATTTGTAGAAATTGCTAGATGATTGATTAACAGGATAACCCTGTATAGCTGGAAACCACTTCTTTCTGTAGCCAATAGAAAAGTGTTTCTATTTTGGATGGCTCGCTCCTTATCTTAGCAAGAGGCATGTAGGGCTTGGCAAGGGCATAGATGCAAAGCAACTTTCTAACTGATCTATTCCTTGAAAAGCCACCAGCTCTGTGAGTAAAGAATCTCCAGGGATCAGCCCCTTCCCTTGATCTAGTCAATTTAATCAGCCAGGAATGATTATATTCCCTCTCTGTCTTGGGAAAAGTCTCTATGGAAGTTAAATAAAGGGTGAAAGTGGTCAATTTGAAGATGATTTCTTCTTTTCTTCAAGCACGTATCATTGGCCTGGTGAGACCACTTAAAGATGTTACTGTGACGGCTGGTGAAACGGCAACATTTGAGTGTGAACTCTCCTATGAAGGAATCGTAGTGGAATGGTTCCTGAAGGGGGAGAAATTGGAACCCAGTGACAAGGTATGGTACCTGATCTTTCCTTCATCCTGTCTTCCTGACATTTCCCATTGTTTTCCCACTTTCTAACCTCCCTCCTTGTCTTTCTTGTTAATCTTTTCACCCCAACTAGCGAGCTTCCAAGTCCTAACTGAAGCTACAATCTGACGACACTTAGCTGAGTACTCATTCCCAGTTAACACAGTGGGGAATTCTTCCGGCTAGATGTGTATTGGATTGCCTTGCAGGGGGCTATTCTGAACGATTAATTGAAAAACAATTCTAAAAACATTAATGTATAGGGAGATGACTGATGTCACTGAATCTGGATAAATGTTTTCACCACTGATGTTGAGGAGCAATAAATATTCTGCACTCATTTTATCAGTTTTTCCTTATCATTCATGCCTTCTGAATCCAGACCTAACATTTATTTTTCTTGGAAGGGATGAAAGAGATTGGGAAAATCCTATTTCAGGCATTTCAGCCACACTTCCCTAGAGATATCACTCTAGAAAGAGATCCTTGCTGAGCCTTTCCCACTTTCTATTTTTAACTCGTTGTTAAGTGTGTGTTAGCACCACTGAGATGTGAATTGCTTGGAATGTGGCTCCCTGACTATTTAAAGTACCTTTAGCATCAGTCTCTATATTATAAGAAATGGCCTGCCTAAGTTCTATTAAATGAAATGTTTGTTTCACCCTTGATTTATTAGTTAATTCATTTAGGCAATTGAAATATTTATTAATAACAGGCTTACATAGAGATTATATTTCCCTCAAAGGAAAATATAAATTTGCTTGTTAAAATGAAGGCTTGATGGCTAGTTAAGCTTGAGAATTTAGCATAATATTTTCAGGTTCTTCAAATTGTAAGTTGTTCTCACATGATAGGCTAAATGCCTATCATTAACTATCTATATAATTCAATGTTTACTATTTCCTAAGTATTTTAAAGTTAATAAAGCATATCTTAAATTATTTGATCACTTATTCTTTTATCAGTTTTGCTAGGGCCAGGGTTCTCTACAGATTAAAACAAAACTCACTGTAAATTCCAATAAAACACCATGAAGTCATGGCATAACACACAGCAATTGAATTAAATCAGAGATTATCATGAATCATAAAGGATTCATTTAATTATTTTTCAATCAAAAGATTTGATGTGATTTTTTCTTAATATCACTTTGCTAGTTTTTTATTTCTAAATGATTCGCTTGTGTCAATTTAAGAGACTAGAATAACATATATAGTATTTAAGTGCAGTCTTGCACAATCCAGCTATAGGCATTACTTATGCAGAAACAAGCTTTGCATGTATCTCACTTTGATGACAAACAATGGTGGAAAGTGGATCTTGTATACTCTGTGGTCATTGTGACTGAACTTCTGAATTTGACCTTATAGAACCCAAATGGCCAATTGTAGAGAATCCAAACAGCATCTGTTGGGGAGAAGGATTCAAACTTTCCAGTTTCTTTTCTCCAGGAAAAAGATCCTCTTTTGAAATGAGCTTGATTAACAAGCACCAATCCTGAATATCTTGTTTAATTGTTAAAAATACAAGTGTAGTTTACCATTGCCATTGCCTTGCCTTCTTCAGTGATAGTTTATTTTTTAAATTTTTGGCCTAATCTACAGCTCTGGGTTCTCTTAATGGTCTCTCATTCAAGTTTTAATCAGAGTTAACTCTACTTCTCTTTGGGAGAACAGATAAAGTGGTAGTAGCTATCATCTGCTGTGACAACTTTTCTCGAATTATAGCCCTAAAACCAGTGGTGGGATTCAGCCAGTTCGCACCACTTTGGGAGAACCGATTGTAAACTTTCTGAGCAGTTTGGCAAACTGGTTGTTGGAAGAAATCATTAGGGCAGAGAACCGGTTGTTAAATTATTTGAATCCCACCACTGCCTAAAACTGCTTGTGCTCTAGAAGAAATACAGATAGAACAAGATATCAATAAGATTAAATTACATACAAATCTATATCTGATCTGCTCTGAATTGGAGCTTCTGCACTGTTTCTCATTTTTTTCCTACCCTGTTTCCCCCAAAATAAGATATCCTCTGATAATAAGCCCAATCGGCTTTTGAGCACATGGCAATAAGGCCAAGCGCTTATTTCAGGGTTCAAAAAAATATCAGACAGGGTCTTATTTTTGGCGAAGCATGGTAATTTGGGGAAGACTTTTCTCTCTCTCTGAGTGCTGAATCTCACTGTCTGCATTATACACTACTATTTCTGCCATCTACTGATGAATAAATAAATTGCAATGTAAATATAAAAAGTTGTTACAGAAGCAAACATAGAAGAAATAGAATCAATGCATATATAATATGTGTTGGGGAAAGTAAATAGTTCAATGTAGATATATTATGTGCCTGTGAGTACAGATAGTATGTACAGATAGCAATATAGAGATGATTAAATTATATAAAATAAAACATTGCCAATGAATTTGGGTCCAAAAGTTTAACCACTTTTGGAATCCTTGATGTGCTAGGCAAGAGCTGGTGCTGCCTTGAGTTGTGCAAAGTTGTTCAGAAATATTAAGTGTATATTAATTGAAGTTATATGATAAATATTTAAAGTAAGGCCATAATCCAATATTTTCTTTTCGTTTAGGTTGTGCCCCGTGCTGATGGAAAAGTTCATACTCTTGTTCTCAGGGATGTGAAGCTAACAGATGCTGGAGAAGTCACACTGACTGCACAGGACTTCAAAACTAAAGCAAATCTTTTTGTAAAAGGTAAGATTTGTAGAACGACAGGGTATGGTGATGGATGACGCTGATCAAATAAGGAAGAATGTTTAGTTAAATAATTATTTTATAACCTGAAATGCAAACTGGAATAGTGTCCATATTTCAGTCTTTAAAAGAAGATCAGAGAGATAGCTAGCATATTCTTCTCTGAAGAGTGTGGGGGGGGGGGTTTGATTCCTGGTGACTACCTAGGCAAGTTTCTGCAGATTTCTTGGCAAGATTTCAGAAATGAAATGAAAGATTTCAGAAATGAAATCTTCAGATTTTTTTTTTAATTTGATTTATATGCCGCCCTTCTCCGGAGACTCAGGGCGGCTTACAATGCGTTAAGCAATAGCCTTCATACTTTTGTATATTTATACAAAGTCAGCTTATTGCCCCCACAATCCGGGTCCTCATTTTACCTACCTTAGAAAGGATGGAAGGCTGAGTCAACCTTGAGCCTGGTGAGATTAGAACTTGCAGTATTTGTAGGCAGCTGAATGTTAATAACAGTGCCTTAGTCTACTGCGCCACTCAGGCCCCTGTTTGCCAGGGCTTTCAAGGGCTAAGAAAGAGTAAGTCACCCAAGGTCACCCAACAGACTTTGGGTCTAAGATAGACCTAGATCCCACAATCTCCCAGTTTTTAGCTAGGTGCCTTAACCATTACATTAAACTGTCTCCCTCTGTGCCAAATACACAAGATCTAAATAACTGGTTTATTTTATTCCTCAGAACCACCCGTTGAGTTTACTAAACCCCTTGAGGACCAAACTGTAGAAGAGGAAGCCACTGCAGAATTGGAGTGTGAAATATCCAGAGAAAATGCACCTGTGAAATGGTTCAAGAACGGTCAAGAAATTCACAAAACAAAGAAATACGATATCATTGCCGATGGCAGAGTCAGGAAACTTATTATTCGTGACTGCACATTGGATGATGCTAAAACATACACCTGCGATGCTAAAGATTTCAAAACTTCTTGTTTCTTGAATGTTGAACGTAAGTCTGCTTGTACTTTCCTTACAAGAACTACAAGAGGCTTAGCTGTGTTGTTCAGTCACTTCTGATTCCTCATGACTCAATAAACAGTAGTTCTCTGGAACTCTCAGCATTTTTTCCCCCTTTGGGATCTTGCCACATTGTATAACCCTCTTGTCTTCTGCTGTCTTCTTTTCCACAGCCTTCAATTTTCCTAAGCTTCTCCAAAGGTTCTTGCCTCCATATTTTGTGCCTCGAATATTGATGATCTAGTTTCATTGCTAGCATTTCCAGTAAATCTTTTCATTTTAAAAAAAAATCTATTTAATTCAATTGGTATTGCCACTCATCTCACCTAAGTGATTCTGGACATCTCACAATGGTTTAAAACAACCAACTGATTGAAAACTACTTGAAAAACAGATATACAAGCATATAAAAGCATCCGTTACCATATTCAAACAAAAAATCCCTCCATGATCAGTGGCAAAACCCATCATTGTGTTAAACTCAGCACAGCCATTGTAAGAGCTTCCCACCATTGCCAGACGCACACACACCCAAGCACAAGAACAGAGCCATGTCTTCAAGGCCTTCCTAAAGTCCAGCAGGGTCAGAACCATTTAGTATTCAATGACTTGTTCTTGCAGGGCAAGTATTCACTGTAATTTCATTCAAAGGCTTAATTATACTACACCCCAGGGGTGAAATCCAGCAGGTTCTGACAGGTTCTAGAGAACCGGTAGCAGAAATTTTGAGTAGTTAGGAGAACCGGCAAATACCACCTCTGGCTGGGCGAGAGTGGGGTGGGAATGGGGATTTTGCAGTATCCTTCCCCTGCCACACCCAACAAGCCACGCCCAACAAGCCACATCACACCCAACAAGCCACACCCACAGAACCGGTAGTAAAAAAAATTGGATTTCACCACTTTTATATCCCCTCCAAAGTGGGTATGTCAGTCTTATTATTATTGATAATCTATAGGGTAACACCGGATATCTGATAGTCTGATGAAACAAAGTCATCTACCTAAGAGCATGTACAGTTTATCCTACATTATAAAATGTCCTCCAACTACTTCCGTTTTGTTTGATTTTGCTCTTCTAAAAAAGTCAATGCAGAGCAGCCTTGGTTATAAAGATTCGTTTTTATTATGTACTTAATTGAAATATACACATTTTCTCTTCCAGCCCTTCGTGTTGAGTTCCTTAAACCTCTTACTGATCTTGAAGTTAAGGAAAAGGAAGCAGCTCGATTTGAATGTGAAATTTCCCGACCATCTGTTAAGGTCTGTGATATTTAGTAAATCTAACCTGAACTTTTGAATACATTTTATTTAGAAAAACCTATCACTTATCAAAATTCAACTTGTTTCCATCAAAGAGTTAGATTCTAGCCATTATGCTCACACTAAGTACTTGTATAAACCAAAAGTTGTTTAGGCTTTCACTGTAGGCAGTCATTATCCACCACATTCCTATAATTGCTTTTTCCCTGCCATTCTCTTCCCTAATAAAAGAGATAAAAAGATATATAAATCTTTGATTCTCTAACTGAATCCTGTATATAGATGGAATATATTTTATATATATTTCATTTGCATATTTTTAAAATTGTAACTATTATTGGTGTAAAATAATATTTACCATTTTAAAAATATGCAGATGAAATATGTATAAAAGTGTGCTCTGTTTATATGCTGGATTCAGTTAAGGAATAAAAGATTTATATATCTTTATTAGTGGAAGTCTTACATCATGTAGAAAATACCACATAAATATAATGGGCTGTCAATTGATGCAAAATTGCCCTCATCCTTCTTTGCATCTATATGTACTTTACAGGTTCTCTGTGTCCAAGCCAATAATCTCATCACAATAGCTAAAGCCATCCATGTGCCATCCTATCAAAACAGCCACCAGATTCCCAGCTGCATTTGGGAGCATCAGCTGCATTTGGGAGAATTTTCTTCTACACAAATTTTGATTCATCATGTGAATCAATTTTGATTCATCATGATTCATCATCTAGTGTTTTTTTAGAAATAAAGCTTGGAGATGCAATCTTTCACTTGTTCATTCCGGATTTGAAATTCTGGGCACGGCACCCTTTAAATGAGTAGTTCCTATAAAGGGGGCACAATAGCAAAACAAAAACAAAACCTGTCCTACCTAGATAACCAGACCTCCGAAATAAGATTGGGATGTTCGGTCCAAACTATCAACTTCAAAATACCAAATCAAACTATGTTAATTCCAATATCATCATTAAATAGAGATTTCAATTCTTTACTAACATTTTGAAAGCTTAAACTCTAATACCTATTATTGTCTTTGACGCAATTTCATATTTTGTCAATAATGTTAATACAGGCACACTGGTTTAGGGATGGAATTGAAATTAAAAAAGGCAAGAAGTATGACATCATTGCGAAAGGTGCCCAGAGAATACTTGTCGTCAATAAATGTTTACTTGATGATGAAGCAGAATATGCTTGTGAAGCAAAAGCAGCCAGAACTTCGGGCATGCTTACAGTGATAGGTAAAACTGAATCCCCCCCTTTTTGGTTTTTTTTTATTTTATGCAAATTGCAGTTGTCATGAAATAAAACTATGATTCCTTTATGCAGAGGAGGAAGCTGTCTTTACTAAAAACCTACCCAATGTGGAAGTTAATGAAACAGACACCATCAAATTTGTTTGTGAAGTCTCCAAACCTGGTGCAGAAGTAACATGGTTCAAAGGCGACCAGGAGTTGCCAGAGGGTGGCAGAGTTGAACAAAAAGTTGACGGCCGAAAGAGAATTTTGATCATTCACAATGCTTCCCTGGATGATATAGGACCCTACAGTTGCAAGCTTCCAAATGCTCAGACGACAGGCAAACTCAAAGTCAATGGTGAGAAGCTTCCTTTGATATCTTTCAGAACCAGAGAGTGGTTAAGTAGGCAGTGAAATGCCGGGTTTATTTGCTGCTTATGCATAAAAAGTTTCAAGTCTATTCCAAAGCAATCTCTGGTTGTGTTAGGCCACCGTTCCCAGTATGGCACCCAGGAACATCTTTCTAATTTAAAAATGGAAAGTTGGCATTTTGCATAAGGAATGGCAACATTTAGCATCATTTTTTAAGTCCAAGAAGTTCTCTGGGCCCATAAGTTTCTTAGAAAATAGTAATTAAAAAAAAAAACTTTGTGGCTGCATTCAACTGGTTTTTGGGAGGTGGGCAGAGATGGCAAGAGGTGGGGGAAGCAAGCTTAGATAATAGAATGAATCCTGCTGGTAAATTAGTGTCTTAGATTAGAACGCCAAGAAAGAGTTTGTGAGAGTATAAATCATCAACATGATTTCAAATTTCCAAATCAAAAGGCTGGGAACTCATAGTATCATCTGCTGAATAAAACAACTACTTTTCAGTTGAACTAAGTAATCCATCTTCTTTCCACAGCTAAATCATAACTTGTAATGTCTCTTACAGAGCTTTCAGCAGAGTTTATAACTAAACCTCAAAACCTTGAAGTTATTGAAGGACAAAAGGCAGAATTTTCCTGCTCAGTGTCTAAAGATGGTGTTGATGTGCAGTGGCTCAGAGGCGATACTGTTCTTGAAGCAGGTGACAAATACGATATATTTTCTGATGGCAAAAAGAGAGTCTTGGTCATTAAAGAATCTGTCTTGGATGATGAGGGACGTTATATTGTCATGCTTGGAGATGTCAAAGCAAAAGCACAGTTGAAAGTGATTGGTAAGTTTCTTTTTCCTCTGCACATTTATTATGCATGCTATTATGAGCCATGGTGGTGCAGTGGTTAGAGTGCAGTACTGCAGGCTACTTCTGTGCCTGCCAGCTGCCTACAATTTAGCAGTTCAAATCTTACCAGGCTCAAGGTTGACTCAGCCTTCCATCTTTCCAAGATGGATAAAATGAGGACCCAGATTGTTGGGGGCAATATGCTGACTCTATAAACCTCTTAGAGAAGACTGTAAAGCACTGTAAAGTGGTATATAAGTTTAAGTTATATTGCTATTGCTATTATTGCATGATTCAGTATGCAGCTTACAAATGATACACTAATTCCGTTTACAGAAAAACTCAGGATTGTTATTCCACTGAAAGACCAAACTGTTAAAGAGGGAGAAGAGCTTGTCTTCAACTGTGAAGTTAATACAGAAGGTGCCAAAGCTAAATGGTACAAAAATAACGAGCCGGTATTTGACAGCGCAAAATACATCATGGTCCATAAGGATTTACTGTATTCTCTAAGGATCAGAGATGCTCATCAGAATGATCAGGCAGTTTACACAGTAACATTAACAAATCAGCGAGGAGAACATGTCAAGTCATCCGCCAATTTAACTGTACTTGGTAAGTGCTCCAGACTAGCAAATGATCCAGGATATCAGTCCTACCCAACTTTAGATAAGAGCTTAAAATAATTACATTTAATTATTCTCTCACCACAGAGGAGGATCTCAGAATTGTTGAACCTCTTCAAGATATTGAAACAATGGAGAAGAAATCTGTCACATTCTGGTGCAAAGTTAACCGTCTCAATGTAAAACTTCCATGGACGAAGAATGGTGAAGAAGTCACTTTTGACCGCCGCATTTTATACAAAGTGGACAGATACAAGCATTCCCTTATTATTAAAGATTGTGGGTTTATAGATGAAGGGGAATACACCGTCACTGCTGGCCAAGATAAATCTGTTGCGGAGCTTATTATCACAGAAGCACCTGCTGATTTCATCGAACATTTGCAGGACCAAACAGTTACTGAATTTGATGATGCTGTCTTTAGTTGCCAGCTTTCCAAAGAGAAAGCAGCTGTGAAGTGGTACAGAAATGGGCGCGAAATAAAAGAAGGCAAAAAGTAAGTGCTAGTTCAGCCACGTGTTGTTGCAGTTTCTGCTCTTGTTTCTCAGCAGAATGCATAATCCAGGTTTTTTTTTCCATCTGATCTAAAGGTATCAGTTTGAAAAAGATGGAAATCTACACAGATTAATTATAAAAGATTGCAGACTAGAAGATGAATGTGAATATTCCTGCGGAGTGGATGACAGGAAATCCAGAGCAAGACTCTTCGTTGAAGGTACGTTTGCAGCTTTGACTTATGTTCCTTCCCAAGTCTCAGTACTTTTTTTTTTAAAGTTAAAAGACGGAATGATAAAACACATGTTTATGGATATTTCTAACAGAAATTCCTGTTGAAATCATCCGCCCACCACAAGATGCTTATGAAGCTCCTGGCACTGATGTAATCTTTTCTGCTGAACTGAATAAAGATAAAGTGGAGGTCAAATGGCTGAGAAACAATATGATTATAGTCCAAGGTGACAAACATCAAATGATGAGTGAAGGAAAGATCCACAGGCTGCAGGTCTGTGAAATAAGGCCCCGTGACCAAGGAGAATATAGATTTATTGCCAAAGATAAAGAAGCTCGAGCTAAGTTAGAACTAGCAGGTAAGTCTTTGAAATTGATTTATCATAGCAAGAAAGAACATTTATAGAATGTAACAAAAACCTTTCAATTCTCCTTCTGAATGTTAATTCCAGAATTCTTAATTTCAATGGGAATGAAAAACTGTCCCACAAAAAATACACACATCTTTCATGTGTGTATGCAATTCTATTGTCTTGATTTCATACCTCACTGCTATTTCTTTAATATCTAGCACTTATTTGTTCTATACGGAGGTTTTATCAGTTATCTTGAGCATCACTGTGTGAAAATGTTACATTACTTTATGAGATTTTATATACAATATATAAATTTAGTTTTTATGCACTGAAATCTCTACATTCAGGCAATTAGAAAACTTTACCCATCTTAAATAAATTCTCTGTGAATTATAAAGATGATAACAAGATGCCATTGTTTTGCAGTTCAGGAGGCACCCAATACCACAAAACCGGCAGTTACAATTTGGCTCACCTAATACAATGAATTATTTTAAAAGTTCAAAGTTCACTTTGCTTTTCTTTATCAAAGTCAGTTGAATGCATCGTTTCTGTAACGTATTTTCAAATGCTAATTCGTTTTTATTATTTCCTTTAGCTGCTCCAAGAATAAAGACAGGTGATCAAGATCTTGTGGTAGATGTTGGCCAGCCATTAACCATGGTTGTCCCATATGATGCTTATCCACGAGCAGAGGCTGAGTGGCTTAAAGAAGATGAAGCTTTACCCACTCAGACTGTTGATACCACAGCTGATAGTACTTCTTTCAGAATTCCTGCAGCCAAGCCATCGCACCAGGGAAGTTACAAAGTTATACTGAAAAATAAACATGGAAAAGCAGAAGGTCGCATTAATGTTCAAGTAATCAGTAAGTTCCAAAAACTTTACTTTTAGTAAGTTTTTCCTGATATTAGTAGTTTAACAGTGGTACCTGTATTTTTAATACAGAAAGCATTAATTTAATAGTTAAAAACAAAGGCTGATTAAAGTTCATAATAAAGAGATTTGATTTGATTTGATTTAATGGCTAAAACTGGAATTAAAAGAAATAAATAGTCATGCAACCCATTCAGCTATCAAACGTATGTCAAACTCAAGATTTGCTGTTCCTTTGAATGCAACTTGCTTTCTTTTCTCTAAGATGTCCCTGGCCCAGTGAGGAACTTGGAAGTCACAGAAACATTTGATGGTGAAGTCAGCCTTGCATGGGAAGAACCAGAAAGCGATGGTGGTAGTAAGATTATAGGTTATGTGGTGGAAAGACGTGACATAAAACGCAAGACCTGGATTTTGGCAACTGATCGTGCTGATAGTTGTGAATACACAGTAACCGGCCTTCAAAAAGGTGGCGTGGAGTACCTCTTCCGTGTGAGTGCGAAAAACAGAGTCGGCACTGGTGAACCTGTAGTAACAGATAAACCCGTTGAAGCAAAGAGCAGATTTGGTAAGAAAATAGGTACTTGAAAAGATTAATGCTATTTCAATCTTTTAGAGTGGAAGTAACATGCGTTTTGTAATTTTCTTCCCACTTTGCAGAGGTGCCAGGTCCGCCTCTCAATGTACAGGTCGCTGATGTGAACAGGTCCAGCGCAACCCTTACCTGGGAGCCACCAGAATATGATGGAGGAACTCCAATTACAGGCTATGTGATTGAGCTGCGTGACAGAGGATCAATTAAGTGGGAGCCAGCCATGACTACGCCAGCCCATGAATTGTCTGCCACGTTGACTGATGTGGTGGAGAACAAAGAATACTTTTTCAGGGTCAGAGCACAAAACCAAGTTGGAGTAGGCAAACCCAGTGCATCCACACATGCAGTGAAGATAACCGATCCAATTGGTTAGTATGCTGACAATAAGGGAGCATTTCTTCAGTATCTCTCAGTGATAATTTTATTTATTTATAAATACAATCCTAGAAAAGATTTGAGGAGAATTGGGGGAAAATATGAGAAAATAGATTCAGTGTTTGTGATTTAAGAAATCATTAGCTGTGACAAAAAGAGAGAATAGATGTATCACATTCAAAACAGATGGCCAATTTCTTTCAAGTATTTTCCATGTTCATGGGAAAATATTCAATAGATTTGAAGGATATTTCAGTAGAAGGTTCTGGCCGGGTTCTACTGTGCTATTTTAGGAATCGTCCAAGATTTCCATGGACACAATTTCATCTTTTTATTTTTCGTATTTTGTGCACCCCTTTTGAAAGGAACAATATTTAAACCTTCCAAATTACTATGTCTTGCAGAAAGACCAAGTCCTCCCATTAACCTGGATCATTCTGAGCAAACTAAGTCATCTGTGAAACTGACATGGGAGCCTCCACTAAAAGATGGAGGCAGTCCAATTTTGGGTTACATTATAGAGCGGCGTGAAGAAGGAACAGATGACTGGATTCGCTGCAATGCAAAACTTGCCCCTAAGCTTTCTTTTACTGTAAGTTGTAACTTCTTTCTGAAGCTCATGAAGCATTGGATTGTTTTCAGTTGATGTCATTTACAACAATTGCCCCTGTCTTGGCAGGTGACTGGATTGACACCTCTAGCTAAGTATTATTATAGAGTCTCTGCAGAAAATGCTGCTGGTGTATCAGATCCATCTGAAACTATTGGACCACTAACTGCAGATGATTCACATGGTAAGCAGATGTCATTTATCTCTGACATGTCAGCAATTCAAAGTACATATTATATATGCTTATTACTAAAATCAATCCTCTAGTTCAGGGGTGTCAAACTCACATCATCACAGCAGCGTCACATGACATATCGGGACTTTATTCCCCTTTGCTAAACTGGGTGTGGGTGTGGCATCTGGCCCGCAGGCAGAGAGTTTAACAGCCCTGCTCTAGTTCTTGCAACTAAAGTATCCTTATGACAACCCAATAGCTATGTGCAAGATCATCTGTTGTAAGCAAATCTGCTGCAGCCATTCAGTGGTTCAGTTGGGGTATTTTAAGGCTTTGTGGAGTATGCTGGTGATAGCTGGCAAAGCAAGGCTTTGGGAGGCTTTGCTGTAACCAAAGCTTTGCAACTACTTGGCATTTTCACAATGTAGATCCCGAAGTAGACTTTGCCATGAGCAAAAGAACTTGTGAAATGTTTCATGTGGGTGTCATCACTATGTGGAAATGGAGGACATGATAAGCATTTCCATATAATTCTGAGATGTAATTAAGATTTATCCAAAAAGATGTTCTTGGTTATGAAAGCTACTATTTCATGCTGCTTGTTAAGCACATCTTCTATCAAATTGTTCTTTAAACAGAACTGGTCTTACTATCAGGTTTCTTCACTCCAATTGTATCAGATGGAGGGGGCAATCTTACATCAAACAGAGAGTTAGCTTAAAATAGTACTGGTACTTTCAATTATGACAACTACCTTTTTACAGTATCATAAATAAAAATTAAACCCATCATAGAAATTGGCCCAAGTTAATTGGCACAAATTGTGTTTGTTTTTCAGTTGGACCTACAATGGACTTAAGTGGCTTTAAAGATGCACTTGAAGTTATTGTTCCAGAGCCAGTCAAAATCCGTGTTCCCATCACTGGCTACCCAGTTCCCACTGCCACATGGTCAGTGGGTGGCAAAGTTTTAGAAGATGGTGATCGGGTGAAAATTGAGACCAGTTTTGCCTTTGCAAAACTAACTATTACACCAAGCGAACGGCCAGATAAAGGCATTTATACTCTGAAATTAGTCAATCCTGTAACGTCTGTATCAGGAGAAATCGATGTTAATGTCATTGGTGAGCATTCAGTTTTAATGTCAAGTAAATGTGTTCATATTATAAATTATTGTAAATTAAATGAACAATCCGACAATATTAAATGACCAAATGAATAACAATCAGCACCTTTCAATATATATAAAACACTCAATTACATTAATTTCTACTTTCTACTTTAAAATGTTGTCATTCAGGGTATCATTTTATACGCACATACTCAGGATTAAGCACTACTGCAAATATTTGAAGATTTTAATTTTATAGGTATAGGATGATATATGCTTTTTAAAAAAATAAAAGCATGGTGAATTAGGGCTAAAGCCTGTTTCTGTAAGCCCAATCACCACAATATTTCATTTCAAATAAATCCCTGCTATGATTTTAAAATGCCATTAAACCTTGGCTCTTCCAGAAGATCTTTGGGAATGAGATGAATTTTAGTTCCTCTGGAGATGTAATTCCTATGTCACATTGCATCTGGTTGTTAGGTTATTGTGTGTTGTGTTGTGTTGTATTAGGTTTTAAATCTGATTTAAATCAGGTTTTAAATCTGATTTAATCTATTTGGCATGGAAGCTACTCAGTTACTAGTGATTGAAGTGGTATATAAGTAGCAGTAAATGCATAAATAAATGTATAGCTGTGTTATAGGTTTATAATCTAATTTGCATTTATTTCCAGCTCGCCCAAGTGCACCAAGAGAGCTAACAGTTGGAGAAATAACTAGGAACACAGTACAACTAACATGGGAACCTCCTGAAAATGATGGAGGAAGCCCTTTGACTGGCTACCTTATTGAGAAGCGTGAAGTGAGCCGCAAAACGTGGATTAAAGTATGTTTTAAACAGAAAAATATTTTTAATAAAGCCAGCTTTTTAATTTTGAAATAATCTGGACTGCAATACAAAAAAGTGTGTCTTGTCTTTGCAGGTGATTGACAAGGTTCTTGATCAAGAATTTACTATCCCAGATCTTGCCCAAGGAAAAGAATACTTATTCAGAGTTTCAGCATGCAACAAATGTGGACCAGGAGAACCTGCTTACATTGATGAGCCAGTTAACATGACGGCACCTGCTAGTGAGTTTTCCGTTATAATTGTTCTAAATAATTTTGTATTTCTGCATGTTCTGTATACAGGTAGCCCTCAACATTTGATCGCAATTAAGCCCAGAATTTATGTTGCTAAGTGAGAAATTTATTAAGCAAGTTTTTCCCCGTTTTGCAATTTTTCTTGCCACATTTGTTCAGTGAATCATTACAGTTGTTAAATTAGTAACATGGTTATTAAGTGAATCTGGTTTCCCTATTAACTTTGCTTGTCAGAAGCTCACAAAAAAGGTCACATGACCCTGGGACATTGCAACCATCATAAATGTGAGCCAGTTGTCAAGCATCCGAAAATCATGTGGCCATGGGGATGTTACAATAGTCATAAGTCTGAAAAACGGACACAAGTCACTTTTTCCAGTGCCGTTATAACTTTGAATGGTCACTAAGTGAACTGATGTAAGGCAAGGACTACCTGTAATTGCTGTAATTTTTGAGATACCCATTGAAAAAGAAAACCAAATGCAGTCTTTCTGGCTTTCTAATTTCCTCCTATCTAATACACCCATCTGCATACTTGGAAAAACTGTTTGTTAGACTGCAGGACTTACCAGAACAATAACTGTGGGAAAATTATTAAGGGAAAAACAGCAGGGAAGGACACTAAAAATCCAGATACCACATAGTGGAAGTGAACCTTTCTTTCCATTCACATTCCACCCACAATGATAAGGCAATACATTTTCCCTCTTACAGCTGTTCCTGATCCACCAGAGAATGTTAAATGGCGAGAGCCAACATCTAAGTCCATTTTCCTTATGTGGGATCCACCTAAATATGATGGTGGCTCACGTATCAAAGGCTACATAGTTGAAAAGTGCCAGCGTGGCACCGACAAATGGGAACCTTGTGGTGAACCCCTAATTGAGACCAAGTAAGTAGCAGCAGTAGGTAGAATTTTTTTTACAAATGATTCTTTTGGCATTTAATGATACGGTTAACTGAAATGGTATTCTTATTAACAGAATGAAGGTGGCACCACTTAAGGAAGGGGAATGGTATGCTTATCGGGTAAAGGCTGTGAATAGGCAAGGAGCCAGTAAACCAAGCCACCCCACAGATGAAATCCAGGCAGTGGACGCAATGGGTAATTAGTTACCGAATTATATTATAGCAGTATTTTATTTTTCAAAATGTTGGGGTGGGAGGGTGTGCAACTATATGAAACAAGCCATTAGATGGATATCATATTCCATTCATGCTGTTTTTATTGTCTATAAATCAGAGGCTCCAGAGATTTTCTTAGATGTGAAATTACTGGCTGGAATCACTGTCAAAGCTGGAACTAAAATAGAACTGCCAGCAACAGTAACTGGAAAGCCTGAACCTCGAATTACCTGGACAAAAGCAGAAAATATCTTGAGACCTGACAAAAGGATCTCCATCGAAACCAAACCCAACCATTCCACAGTGATAATAACAGACAGCAAAAGGAGCGATAGCGGCACTTATATTATTGAAGCTGTAAATACCAGTGGACGGGCAACAGCAACTGTTGAAGTTAATGTTCTAGGTACGGTACTTCTGTGATTTAATTCTCAGCAACTTCCTAATTGCATAGGTGAAGAGGAAGCTCAAACCACTGTTATGTCTCCACAGATAAGCCTGGTCCACCAGCGGCTTTTGATGTGTCTGAAATAACAAACGTGTCCTGCCTTTTGACCTGGAATCCACCTCGCGATGATGGCGGATCCAAAATCACAAACTACGTTCTAGAGCAAAGAGCTGCAGACAGTGAAATATGGCACAAATTATCATCCACCATCAAGGAAACCAAATTTAAAGTTACAAACCTCACCCCACTTAAAGAATACATCTTCAGGGTCAGTGCAGAGAACATGTATGGAGTTGGAGAACCAGCGCTATCCAGTCCTATAATTGCTAAATATCCATTTGGTAAGTTTGTTCAGCTGAAAGGCAGGTACACCTTTCTCTGTACAATGGTCACATGGAAACTGTTGCACACCATTTCAGGGACAGGGGCAGCCACTCCAACCAGTGAATCATTTTGTGAGAACCATCTCACCTCCCCATCATTTTGGATCTTGCTGATAGTATGGGGCTAATTTATTGCAGAAGGTGGCAATGCATTGGAAGGAATTAATATAAGCAGCTTTCCTGGCAGAGCAATAGCTAGTAGCAACAGCTATCTGCATTGAAATTACAAATACATGACCGCTAATTCTGACTTTGTATTTCTTGGTTCAGATACACCAGGTCCACCAACAGGTGTAAAGCCTATTGAGATCACTAAAGACTCTGTGACATTAACTTGGACTGAACCAGATGAAGATGGTGGCAGTCCTATCACTGGGTACTGGGTTGAACGGTTTGACCCTGATCAAGATAAATGGATTCGATGCAATAAAATACCAGTTAAAGATACGACATTCAAGTAAGATCATTATATTCTTTCGGAATATATTTTATATTATATTCTCTCAGAAAAGAAATAATGTTTTCAAATGAAAACAAATACATACACCTGATATAATATTCTGTATGAGAGGGTTTATTACGTCCAAATAATTGTCTTGCTTTCCACTATTTGAATCCTTATAAGCTAGTGGCAATATATATATGATAAATCCACTACATAGTTATCTTCTTTGCAATGTTGGATCCGCAACTGGCAATAACAGAGTAACAATATTGTGATAATAAAGTAATAATTAATGATTGTCTATCACTGAAGCAGTTCAGGACATTTGTGTTGATAATGGAACCTCACAGACATTTTGGCTTTCTATAGTATGGTAGATATAAATGAATTAATGTTTCAATAAAAGAGAATAGCTATAGCTCAGGATTGATATGTGGAGTTCTTAGTGCTCTCTGAGCATGGTTGTGTTTGTAATGAAAAGTCTGCAAGCAAACAACCAAGCTCAGAGAGCACCAAGAACTTTTCATTAATGTGTTTTGTTTTTTTTAATTTACACTAGTGGAAGGTTATAAAGCAACATTCAGAGGTGGGTTTCAACAAGTTCTGACCAGTTCTGGAGAACTGGTAGCAGAAATTTTGAATAGTTCAGAGAACCAGTAAATACCACCTCTGACTGGCCCCGCCCCCATCTATTCTCTGCCTTCTGAGTCCCAGCTGTTCGAGAGGAAATGGGGATTTTGCAGTAACCTTCCCCTGGAGTGGGGAGGGAATGGAGATTTTACAGTATCCTTCCCCGGGAGTGGACCAAGCCATACCCACCAAGCCACACCCACAGAAGCAGTAGTAAAAAAATTGAATCCCACCACTGGCAACATTGTATATATGTTCAATAATATTTACTGCCAAATAAACATTGAAATGTTTTTTTTTCTTATTATTATTAGGGTAAAGGGTCTTACAAACCATAAGAAGTACAAGTTCCGGGTGTTGGCAGAGAATCTTGCTGGGCCAGGAAAACCAAGCAAACCCACAGAGCCAATCTTAGTGAAAGATCCCATTGGTAAAAATTAACTTAGATTAATAATATCATTTAAACTCTTGATTTAAAGTTAGCCCACAGATCTAAATATTCACTTTATTTCCAGATCCTCCATGGCCTCCTGGGAAACCAACGGTGAAGGATGTTGCTAAGACAACATGTTTCCTACAGTGGACAAAACCAGAGCATGATGGGGGTGCCAAAATTGAATCCTACGTGGTGGAGCTGTTAAAGACTGGTACAGATGAATGGGTGAGAGTGGCTGAAGGTGTCCCCATGACAGAACATTTCCTCAAAGGACTTATGGAGAAACAAGAATATTCTTTCCGTGTAAGAGCTGTGAACAAAGCTGGAGAAAGCGAACCAAGTGAACCCAGTGATCCTGTGTTGTGCAAGGAAAGGCTAAGTAAGTAACTTTTCCTGAGAATCTAGGTTGAGGCTGAACAGAGCTTGGAAACTTTAGAAACCTGCTTGCCTTTATCCTGGAAAGAGGCTAAAATATAATGCATTCATAACTACTTTCATAAAGATATGATATGATATGATAGCTTTATTGATTAGCCTATAGGCCAGTGATGGCTAACCTTTTAGCCATCATGTGCCAAAAGTGGGGGGAGCGCAGGGGGGTCACGCATGGGCATGCCCACACCCATAGTTTAATGCCCCCTACCCTGTCCCCCCATGCATACGTGTGTGACACACACACACACACCCGTGCTCCCCTCACTTTTGTCATGCAACAGCAAAAAGGTTACTGATGGGCTCGGTAGGCCCATTTTTTGCCCTCCCCAGGCTCCAGAGGCTTTCTTGGAACCTAGGGAGGGCGAAAATGGCCTCCCCCCATCCCCCGGAGGCTCTCCAGAGGGCAGAAATGGCCCATTTCCCAACTACCGGTGGGCCTGGAAGGCCCGAAAATCAGCTGGCCAGTGCGTGCATGCACTCTGGAGCTGAGCTAGGGCAACACTCGCATGCCCACAAATATGGCTCCACGTGCCAGCTGTGGCACGCGTGCCATAGGTTCGCCATCACGGCTATAGGCCATAATAAAGCACAAGGTGCAAACACATATCACCAATAAAATCTTATACAAACAATTTAAAATAAGAGTAGGGTATAATACAATAATTATAGGATAAGATACAATATAATTTAATACATAAATATATAAAATAGAATAAAATGACATAAAATTATATTTCAGTGTCACCCTTACAGTTTACCCCAATCAGTCCCACGTATGCAGATCTCAACTGAACCATTTTGTTTAAGTTCTGTGCTGTGTTAAACGTTATTTTCAGATTCTGGCCATACATAAAGTAAGTTGTTTTGATATGGGGATCCCAATGGGTCATTCGTTTGGTATATGGACCAAGGTACCTGTCTCTCACCCCCTTATACAAGCAACAGTCAAATAGGATGTGAGCCAGGTCTTCTACCTCTGCCCCTCCGCAAATGCAGAGACGCTCATTGTAGGGTATAAAATGGAATCTCCCATATCTGACCATTGTGTCAAGTGTTCGAATCTCACTCATGTTAATATCTCCCTAAGATGTTTTGGCAGTTGTAACTTCAAATAGTAACTTTCAAAAAGATTAGAAGCTATTTCTTTATGAACTTTTTTCTTTTTTAATCTGTTTTCCTTCTTGTTCACTATTCTTTCTTATTTTTCTATTATATTGTTTTTATCTTGTTAAAAATGTTTTCAATAAAGTTACATTAAAAAACCATGAAGAATGATGGTGGCAGACTAATAATAACAGTAATGTGATTTATAAAGACCTCAGGAGAAGTGAATAAAGACATACAGTTTGCCTTTAACGCACTGCTTGATAGATTCCTTATTGCTTTTTTTACAAAGTAAAACTGTTTTGTTAATGTCTTCATAGATCCCCCTTCGCCTCCACGATGGCTTGAGGTCATTAATATCACTAAAAACACTGCAGACCTTAAATGGACAGTACCAGAAAAAGACGGGGGTTCTCCTATTACAAACTACATTGTTGAAAAGAGGGATGTGCGCCGCAAAGGCTGGCAGACTGTAGATACCACAGTAAAGGACACCAAATATACTGTGACGCCTCTGACCGAGGGCTCTCTCTACGTATTCCGCGTGGCTGCTGAAAATGCAGTGGGGCAGAGCGATTACTGTGAAATTGAGGACTCGGTTCTAGCTAAAGACACTTTCAGTAAGTTTTCAGGGTTTATCCTCAAAATTCTGTGCAACAAGCTATTTCCTGTTTCTAAATCACCAGTTTATCTAACATGGATTTTATTTATTTTAGCTACACCTGGAGCTCCATATGCCCTTACACCAGTTGAGGTGACCAAGAGACACGTTGACTTGAAATGGGAACCACCTAAGAATGACGGTGGCAGGCCAATTCAACGGTAATATTATCAATAAAGACATCTAGGACAATATTTGTGTAGAGATTACATTTGCTGTGTGTAAAATGCTAATGTTAAAAAATCTGTTTAAAGATACGTGATTAGAGAGGAATTAATAAAGTTTGTACATTAAGAGCACCCATTTTCCACAAACCAGTAGGAAATTTAGGTGAAGAATGGAAAAATAGATGAAATATGTTAGAGCACCCATTTTCCAAGTGATAAAGATTTGCTCTGGATTGAGAAAAGTGGGATATGATAATTTTTGATATGCATTCTAATCTATGATGAGGTTGGTTATCTGGATCCAAAAGTAAAGTTCAATTTAAAAGTTATGTAAATGGAGTAATTTGTAAGTAGGATGACATACAGGAATTGAATCACAAACAAGGTGCTTAGAAAATAAGTTTGGTAAGAACCGGGGTGAAATCCAGCAGGTTCTGACAGGTTCTGGAGAACCGGTATGGAAATTTTGAGTAGTTCGGAGAACCGGTAGTGGAAATTTTGAGTAGTTCGGAGAACCGGCCACCTTTGGCTGGCCCCAGAGTGGGGTGGAAATGGAGATTTTACAGTATCCTCCCCCCTGCCATACCCACCAAGCCACACTACATCCACAGAACCAGTAGTAAAATAATTTGAATTTCACCACTGGTAAGAATGCTATTAATTTGCTAGATAAGGCAATAGAATCATTGGCAGAAAAATTCTTTTAGTGCTCCAGTGCTACAGCACTCCAACAAGTCCAAGGCCTTGCTGTTAATTGCAAGGATTTGGAAAGGAAACAATGAAGATGGAGAGCAGTGTGTAACTCTTCCCTTCCTAACAACTTCTTGGATCCATTTTACATATGGCATTTATTTTAAGAGGTGAAAAAAAGTCATATAGGCTATTCAAATAACTGATCTGAATTTGTTATCCAAAACAAAGGAATGGGGAGTTTAGATTCATTCAACTCTCACCACCACCACCACCACCACCACCACCACCACCCACGTCATATTGGCCCAACCCCTCTGCGGACTTTCTGGACTCAACATTTCTAGAGAAAAGAAGGACTAGGGGGACATGATAGCAGTATTCCAATATTTGAAAGGTTGCCAGAACGAGGAGGGGGTCAACTTATTTTCCAAAGCACCAGAGGGCAGGGCAAGAAACAATGGATGGAAACTAATTAAGGAGAAAAGCAACCTGGAATTAGGAGAAACTTTCTACCAGTGAGGACAATTAACCAGTGGAACAATTTGCTGTCAGAAGTTGTAAGTGCTTCATAACTGGTGGTTTTTAAGAAGAGATTGGACAGTCACTTATCTGAAATGGTATAGGATCTCCTGCTTGGGCAGTGGGCTGGACTAGAAGACCTCCATGGCCCCTTCCAGCTCTATTCTGATTCTGAAATTATACATCAGGGAAGAACACAGCAGAAACTGATCTCATCCTTTAAATGGTTCTAAGATTTATTATTTGCATGGAATACTATATGTATTACACCAGTGATGCAACAAATAATCAATGTAGATAAATATCAATTTTGTTTTTAATTCAATGTTTCAAATTGATTTCATTGCATAATTCCATACTATTCCTCCTAATACAGATATGTTATTGAAAAGAAAGAGAAGCTTGGCACACGTTGGGTGAAAGCTGGCAAGACGGCTGGACCTGACTGTAATTTCAGAGTAACTGATGTCATTGAGGGTACAGAGGTGCAGTTCCAAGTTCGTGCTGAAAATGAGGCTGGCTGTGGTCATCCCAGTGAACCAACTGACATCCTGGCTATTGAAGATCCCACAAGTAAATTAAAGATAAAAATCATAATGTAGAAAAGATTAAGTTATGTCAAACAGTTTTATGTTTAGTAAATGTATTATGAATAATAAGTTTCTCTCCATTCGGGCAGGTCCTCCTTCACCACCTCTGGATTTGCATATTACGGATGCGGGCAGAAAACACATTTCCATTGCTTGGAAACCACCCGAGAAAAACGGTGGAAGTCCTATCATTGGATACAATATTGAACTCTGCGAAGCAGGAACTGAAAAATGGATGAGAATAAATTCTCGACCTGTCAAAGACTTGAAATACAAAGCAGAAGAAGGTATTGTACCTGACAAAGAATATGTGCTCAGAGTCAGAGCTGTCAATGCTATTGGAGCCAGTGAGCCTTCAGATATTTCAGAAAATGTTGTGGCCAAAGATCCAGATTGTAAGTATATTGATTTCCAAAGTAATCATAAAACATACAGACACAATAAAACTGCTCTGTAACATCGATTGAAATTATTCTTCTCTATTTTTAAATAGGTAATCCAACTGTTGATATAAAAACTACTGATATTATTGTGGTTGAAGGTCAAAAGTTAAGTATTCCAGTTCCCTTCCGAGCTGTTCCTTCCCCAACCATTTCATGGCATAAAAGTGGAAAGGAGCTTAAAGCAGGTGACAGAACCACAATGAAGAGCGACTATACCTCTGCCTTGCTGGAAATCACAAATGCTGTCCATGCAGATGCTGGTGTTTACACCATTACCTTGGAGAATAAATTGGGTTCAACTACTGGCACAGTTAATGTCAAAGTAATAGGTAAATATTTTTTTTCCTTTCTGTTAACAGATATTTACATCCAGTTCATAGTGCTGAGCCAATGCAAGGAGCACTGTTTTAAGAACAGAACAGAACAGAACAGAACAGAACAGAACAGAACAGAACAG
>WNWU01000006.1:33978355-34016724 GCA_012654045.1 Ptyas mucosa | reverse complement strand
AGAACAGAACAGAACAGAACAGAACAGAACAGAACAGAACAGAACAGAACAGAACAGAATTCATTATTGGCCAAGTGTGATTGGTCACACAAGGAATTTGTCTCTGGTGCATAAACTCTCAGTATACATACAAAAACAAAGTGATAGGTAATAAATCATAAATCATAGTTACAATAATTGATCATAAGATACAAAGAATAAGTGAAAAATCATAAGATACCAATAGGAGAAGGTAGTACGAAAGATGAGAAAATGAGAAAGATGAGAAGATGAGAAAGATGAGAAGATGAAAAAGATGGAACTTATTATAAGCCAATTTTAATGTAATCTAGATATCCTAGCTATTGCGGAAGTCAAATAAAAAGTCTAATTGTCTTTTATTCTAATGAACTGTAATTGGTAGGCATATCATTTATCTCAAGTATGGGTATTCTTCACATTCTTTGAATTTTTGTTGCATACTTTTCAAACTTAATACCACGTGTGCTTTTTTTCATCTAGGTCTGCCTGGACCATGCAAAGATATTAAGGCAAGTGAAGTGACGAAAAGCTCATGCAAAGTTACCTGGGAACCACCAGAATTTGATGGTAATACTCCCATATTGCACTATGTGTTGGAAAGAAGAGAAGCTGGGAGGAGAACATACATACCGGTGATGTCTGGTGAAAACAAATTGTCATGGAATGTAAAGGATCTTATTCCAAATGCTGAATACTATTTCCGTGTTAAAGCTGTCAATAAAATTGGAGGAGGTGAATACCTCGAATTGAGAAATCCAGTGATTGCTGAAGATCCAAAGCGTAAGTTTATATGTTAATGAATAAGTGCTTAGTATGAATATGTAAACTTTTTTCCATACCTTCTGCTTATTTATTTAATTTTAAATTTTCAATACACAGAACGACCAGATCCACCTCTTGATCTTGAGACTCATAATCCGACATCAAAGTCAGTAACACTCACATGGAAGCCACCGTTGTATGATGGAGGAACGAAAATTATGGGTTATGTTTTGGAAAAACTGGTTAAAGGAGGAGATAAATGGGAGAGATGCAATGACTATTTAGTGCCTCTTTTGACTTACACTGTAAAAGATCTTGAAGAAGGCAAAGAATATCAATTCCGAGCCCGTGCTGAGAATGCTGCAGGAGTTAGTGAACCATCTAATATTACTCCTTTAATCAAAGCAGTGGATCCTATTGGTATGTTCTACACATTTTTTTCCTCTTTATTCATTGTTAATACATAAAACTTATTTTGTGCTATACAGGTAGTCTTCGACTTAAGACCACAATTGAGCCCCGAATTTCTGTTTGCCCCATTTTACAACCTTTCTTGCCACAGTTGCTAAGTGAATTACTACAGTTATTAAATTAATAACGTGGTTGTTAAGTGAATCTGGCTTGCCCATTGACGTTGCTTGTCAGAGGGTTACGGAAGGCAAACTCAGGACATTGCAACCATCACAAATATGAGTCAGTTGCCAAGCATCCAAATTTTGATCCCGTAACCATGGTCATAAGTGTGGGGAAAAAATCACACTTTTTCATAAGTCACTTTTTTCAGTGCTGTTGTAACTTCAAACAATCACTAAATGAACTGTTGTAAGTCGAGGACTATCTGTAATTGTCACTCATAAATTAATGATGGATTTTTTTTTCTTTTAATTGTTACAGAGGCTCCAAAGGTCTCCCTTACTGCTAATTTGCAGGCCGGCCTTGAAGTGAAGCAAGGTGCTGATATTCCACTAGATGCTCGGATTTCAGGTTCACCTTACCCAGAAATTGCTTGGTTATGGAACGATGAACTTATCAAACCCGAAGAAATTAAGAAGAGAGTCATCAAGGTTTCCAGGAAGAAGAAAGGTGAAGCTGAAGATGATGAGCCTTTCCACTTATCCTTAACTGAACGTCTAAGCATTGACAACAGTAAAAAAGGAGAATCTTTCCTGGTTGTTCGAGACTCACTCAGACCAGACCATGGCACATTCACTATCCGAGTTGAAAATGATCACGGCGTAGCTAAAGCTTCATGTGAAGTCAATGTTTTAGGTATGTCCCTGTACATCATTTATTTCACTTCTTATTCAAAAGACATGTTATGATACATGCCAGAGTTCATCATTATTTTTGTTTGAAAACTAGATGTTCCTGGACCTCCGGTCAACTTTATTTTTGAAGATGTGAGAAAAAATTCCATAACTTGCAAGTGGGAGCCTCCTCTTGATGACGGTGGTAGCGAAATCTTGAATTATGTCTTGGAAAAGAAAGACAGCGCCAAAACTGAAACTGGCTGGGTTACAGTCAGTTCCACACTTAGGCACTGCAAGTATAATGTGCTTAAACTGATTGAAGGAAAAGAATACGTCTTCCGTGTGAAAGCAGAGAACAGAGTAGGGCCTGGACCACCAGCTGTTTCAAAACCTGTGGTAGCTAAAGATCCATTTGGTAAGTCTTATCCCTTATAAGAAATGGTTCCTCATTCCCCCTCCAAGACAATGCATATTGCTACATCTATTGTATGCTAATATTAAGACTTTGATTTGGAGCTGGTCTTCCTCTTCTGTTTTGTGTATTGCCGTGGGACCTCATTTTGTTTTTTATGGCTGACTGGGGTCTACAAAAGAAGCGTTTAGTGGAATTATGATTCCTTCATTAGAGATGAGGTTTGTGATGATCGATATATGAACAGATTAATAGGATATCTGAAGCCATTTTCTCTTAAATGAGAACCACCCCATATTAGTGGAGAATTGAGAGATTTATTTCAAAATAAATAGTGTGGAAATCATGGAAACTATATTTCATAGTAACCACTGGTAAAACTCCACTGCATTTAGCAAATGGCATTCCAAATAAAAGAGGACCAGGCTGGGCCCGAGGGAGGGATCAAATTCATCATAAGTCATGAGTCCTTGCACGAGCACTAGAGATCTAAGTCTAGCCCCCCTTGAATCCCTTTCTTATCTCCCACTAATTTCCTTTGACCACTAGTTGGTCAGATTCTTGAAGAGAGCTTAAGCTTGCAATAAATCCTTGTACTCATTTGAACTGCCTGAATCTCCTGATTTCCCCGGTGCTTGATAATACTTTGAGGAAGACAGTATAGCTATTTGTAATTTTTAGTATAATTCTATAGTTATTACTCAAAATAAACCCCCTTGATGAATTTCTGTAGGACTGTATTGAACAACTTATCAATAATGTAAATATAATGTAGAAATACATCATCTGTCAAATAAAAATTCTCATATGAAATTTCAAATATGTATGTTCTGGCATTAAAAATCCGCTTATTTCCTTGTGTATAGGTCCTCCTGATGCACCTGATAAACCTTTAGTAGAGGAACCTACCAGCAGTAGTATGTTGGTTAAATGGAATGAACCTAAAGACAACGGCAGCCCCATTCTGGGATACTGGATTGAAAAACGTGAAATCAACGGCACTCATTGGGCTCGGGTGAATAAAGAACGTGTGAACGCTCTGGAAACAAGAGTTGAAGGATTGTTGGAAGGATTAACATACGTTTTCAGAGTTTGTGCTGAAAATGCAGCTGGTCCTGGCAAATTTAGCCCCCCATCAGATCCTAAAATTGCACAAGATCCAATATGTAAGTTCTTTCATAAATACAGTTATCATTAGTTAAATTAAGGTAACTTTAAATTACTATCTGCTAATTTAATTTATGTATTTATTTTCTTTAGTACCACCTGGCCCACCTATTCCAAGAATCGTTGATACAAGTTCAACAGCTATTGACCTAGCATGGGAAGCTCCACTATACAATGGAGGTGGAGACATCACTGGTTACCATGTTTATAAGCAATTTCTGGGTTCAAATGAATGGTCCCGTTGCACAGAGAAACCTGTGAAGGTTCTAAGCTACCTAGTTAAAGGAATTAGAGAAGGTGCTGATTACAAACTTCGTGTGACTGCTCTTAATATTGCTGGGGAAGGGCCTCCTGGAGAAACAGAACCTGTAACTGTTGCAGAACCTAAAGGTATCATCTTTATTTAGTTTGAAATAAATCCTTGTGTGAAAATAATTACTGTCATTGTGAAATAATCAATGCTCTTTCTTTTTTTTCTGACTATAGAACCTCCTACTGTGGAACTAGATGTTTCTGTCAAACAAGGTGTTCAGATACTGGCAGGTCAAACCCTTAGACTGCCTGCTACTGTTACTGGGCGTCCTCATC
Source organism: Ptyas mucosa (assembly GCA_012654045.1). Taxonomy (NCBI): domain Eukaryota; kingdom Metazoa; phylum Chordata; class Lepidosauria; order Squamata; family Colubridae; genus Ptyas; species Ptyas mucosa. The sequence goes on along the minus strand of WNWU01000006.1, from coordinate 34,012,524 downwards.
CTACAATTGTGTGGACTTTAGAGGATGGGGAAATTGACAAGGACCGAGTGGTGATTGAGAATGTTGGCACTTCATCAGTGTTAAGTATCAAAAATGCACTCAGGAAAGACCACGGAAGATATGTGATTACTGCAACTAACGAGAGTGGCTCCAAATCAGCTGCAACCAGAGCAGAAATATTTGGTAAGAAATGCTACATTTAATGAAATTATTTAGGAAGCGTTTGTGCCTTTGGTATTATATTTTGTATCTTCTTTTTTCAGACGTTCCCGGGCCAGTAACTGATCTGCATCCTGTTGTGGTGAACAGAAAAATGTGCCTCCTTAACTGGGATGATCCCAAAGACGATGGAGGAAGTGAGATTATAGGCTTCATCGTAGAGAGGAAAGACGCCAAAATGCATACTTGGAGACTCGCTGTGGATACTGATAGATCAAAATGTGATATTACTGGTCTTGTAGAAGGGCAAGAATATAAATTCCGAGTATCCGCCAAGAACAAGTTTGGCTGTGGTCCACCAGTTGAACTTGGGCCACTACTTGCTGTTGATCCCAAAGGTATTAATATTTTTTTGTTAATGTGACCCATGAGGGTGTTTGGGGGATACTTTGACTCTTAAATTCAACTGTGAAATATTTATATCTATTTATAATATCAAGATTTTTCCTGTTGATAAAAGTCACTGGAGTGTTTTTTTCCCCACAGTTATAGCTAGGGCATATGCATTTCTTGGAAGAATACCATAGTCCTGTCAAAAGAGCTGTTTCAGCATTACTAATACCTAGTACAATCTAATGATACAAGTATATTGGTTGCTTTTGGGTGAGACAAAATATTTTCCTGGTGATTTAACATGGTCCAGGGAGGAGCTACTGCCAACATAAATAAATATAAATCTAAATAAACCCAAATAGCCCATCTATCTTTTATATGTCCTTTAGTTCATAATTATAATTATAATTATAATCATAATTATAAAACCAAGGATTGTATTAACTTTTTTGGCGGCTGCTGCACACTACTGGGTCATGTTTAAGTCTGTGAATTAAACCTTATCACTATAACTTTCTTCCCCATTAGGCCCTCCAACGGCCCCTGAGAGGTTCATGTATACCGAGAGAACAAAATCATCAATTACCCTTGACTGGAAGCCTCCTCGTAATGATGGCGGCAGCCCTATCATTGGCTATCTTGTGGACAAGAGAAGACATGACTCAGATGAATTTGAAAGAGTCAACAAAACACCTTGCCGAGCCACCTCACTTCTTGTGGATAATCTTGCTGATCTGCATATGTATGAATTCCGAGTCAAGGCAGTCAATGAAATTGGAGAAAGTGAACCTTCATTGCCTCTCAATGTTGTTATACAAGATGATGAAGGTGAAGTGCTTTAACAATTATACCTTAACTTTAAGCATGAACTGGGGTTCTGTTATTAATATATTTTAAAGAACTGCATTGTTATTGATTGTGCGGATTTCCTTTTCAGAACCTCCGACAGTGACCTTGCGCCTGGCCGTTAGGGGAGATACTATCAAAGTCATGGCAGGGCAACCGGTGAACATTCCTGCTGATGTAACAGGTCTTCCGATGCCAAAGATTGAATGGTCCAAAAATGAGGTTCCCATTGAGAAAACATCAGATGCCCTTAAGATCACCAAAAAGGAACTATCTAGAACAGAGGCCAAAACTGAACTCAGTATGCCTGCAGTAGTTAGAAGTGATAGAGGCACTTACACAGTTACAGCTTCCAATCGTTTGGGCTCTGCATTCCGCAACGTTCACGTTGAAGTATTTGGTAAGTATCTGATGAGCTGCTTCAGTGATTAAAAATGTTTTCCCTTTGTTCTGATATAACACGGTGTTGAAATTGGCTTTATCTAGATCGTCCTTCTCCACCAAGAAACCTCGCTGTTTCTGACATTAAGGCTGAATCTTGCTGTTTAACCTGGGATGCCCCACTTGATAATGGTGGCAGTGAAATTACTCACTACATTATTGAGAAGCGTGATGCAAGCAAGAAGAAAGTAGATTGGGAGGAAGTATCCAGCACTGCGGTAGACAGACGATTTGGGGTAAATTTGATTTTGAAGAAAAATGCATGGTTTTAAGATAAAAACTATTGGATGCAAATAAATACAAGCATTAAAACAATTGTTTATTGTATTTTGATTAAATTCAGGGCTAGGAGATCTTTTAATGCAACGTCAGCTTGGAATAAGCTACCATATGTTAGAACTGCTATTTATAAATAATATGTAGTGCTTGATTTTATCATTACAAAATACTTGCAAGCTATTAATGTAAAGCATATCCAAACAATTTTTCAGACTGATTTTTTTTTTAACAATTCTGAATATTGTTAAACAAAAGTACATGGAATGACCAATTCGTGTCTAATGACTTTTAATACACTGTCTTGAAATTTGTGGCAATAACACAAGTGTTTAATTTTCCAATTAATGACACATAATATTTTGTGCTTTTTGTTATATTTTTCAGGTCTATAAACTGATAACTGATGGTCAATATCAGTTTAGAGTTAGGGCTGTAAACCGGTATGGGATAAGTGATGAATGTCTTTCAGAGAAAGTGGTCATCAAGGATCCTTATGGACTCCCTGGACCACCTGGAAAACCAAAAGTCATAGATCATACTAGGTCATCCATGCTTGTAACGTGGACCCCTCCTTTGGATAATGGTGGAGCACCAATTACCGGCTATTGGCTAGAGAAGAAAGAAGAAGGAGGTGTCTATTGGTCTCGTGTCAACAGAGCACCTGTAACAAAACCTTCAGTGAAAGGATTGGAATTCAATGTGTTGCGTTTGATTGAAGGCGTAAAATATCAGTTTAGAGCAATGGCTGTTAACATTGCTGGAATTGGCCCTCCCAGTGAACCATCAGATCTCGTTGAAGCTGCAGATCCAATCTGTGAGTATACAGTACAGAGTATTAAATGTTACATGATTTCAAAAGACATCCTGTGCCATTTAGTTTCATTTACCCTGAACCCATCTAATAGCAATCCTATGATTTTTAGCACATGAAGTACGAGGGGTAATATATTGTGAGTTTCCTCTCATTGTCACAAGAACATATATTCATAATTTATAGCAAATTGCCTTAATTGTTTGTTGTATTAGAAAAATACAAGTAGTCCTCAACTTACAACAGTTCATTTAGTGACCGTTCAAAATTACAACAGCACTGAAAAAAGTGCTGCACTTATGACCATTTTTCACACTTATGACCATTGCAGCATCCCCATGGTCACATAATCAAAATTCAGAAGCTTGGCAACTTCTGACTCATATTTATGATGGTTACAGTGTCCCGGGGTCATGTGATTCCCCTTTTGTGACCTTCTGACAAGCACAGTCAATGGGGGGAAGCCAGATTCACCTAATGACCACATGACTAATTTAACAAATCTAATGATACACTTGACAACTCTGGCAATTAAACTTATAAAATGGGGCAAACTCACATAACAAATGTTTCACTTAGCAACATAAAATTTTGGCTCAGTTGTGGTTGTAACTTGAGGACTACCCATATATAGCCTACATTCTTAGCATTTGAAGTTGGGGGAGGGTTTTTTTATCTCAGCCAAGTAAAATATACATGATTTTTTCCCCCCTTAAAACAATGAAGACATAATTCTCATTCAGAACATTTTATATTTGCCCAATAGTTCCTCCTGGGGCACCATCATGCCCAGAAGTCAAAGATAGAACTAAGTCAACCATATCCCTTGCATGGAAACCTCCACAAAAAGATGGCGGCAGTCCTATTAAAGGTTATATTGTTGAAATGCAAGAAGAAGGTACTTCAGATTGGAAGAATGTGAATGAGCCAGACAAGCTGTTCCCTACCTGTGAATGTACTGTTCCCAATCTGAAAGAGCTAAAAAAGTACAGATTTAGAGTAAAAGCTGTCAATGCTGCAGGAGAATCAGAGCCAAGTCTTGCTACCTCAGAAGTACCATGCAAAGAAATTCTAGGTAAGCATTCTAGAATATTTTGTGTTACAATGTGAAATAAAGTCAAAGAGTATGAAAGATCGAATAACAAGTGAATAGAGACTCCAGAAAAGCTGCCCAACATATTATTGTTACTTAAGGAGAGGTGAATTGTGTCTAGAATTTCTGTGATTCCTTCTCCAAAGTCTACCTGCTATTAATGTTCTAATGTATTAGAACTTTGTTAAAATGGGAGGCCTAGCTCTTATACACAATTATTTTTCGTGAGAAAAATGCATAACTCGGATGATTATAAATAGATTAATTTCAATTATGTGATTTATATCTTGTAGAAGAGCCAGAAATATTTGTTGATGTGAAAGCACAAGATCTGCTTTCTTGTCGTACTGGCTCAACAATCAAAATCCCAGCAATTATTAAAGGACGCCCAGTTCCCAAAGTAACTTGGGAATTTGAAGGCAATGCAAAGAAGACAGTAAAGGTCAGAAAGAAAAAAATAACAGTTTCCAAATTTTAATTACATTTATTTAAATACCTTTAGATTTACTGTTTTCTCTTTTATTTAAAGGATGGAAATAATATACCCGAAGATGCTACGGTAAGAAATAATATTATATTTGAATTTACTACATTTAATTTTTATTTCAATTTAAGTAAATTTAAATTTATATATCACTATATTCGCTCTTATAAGAGCTAACCATTTTACTTTTTAAGTGAATTCATTTTGATTTTGTCTACATAGGTGGAATCAACTGATACCACTTCAGTAATTACTATTCCTGAGTGTAACAGAGGTCATTCTGGAAAATATAGTATTACAGCCAAAAATAAAGCAGGACAGAAAACTGTAAATGTGAGGGTGAATGTTCTTGGTAAGTTTATTGAATCTTCATTTTGCACTGGTTCTCCAGTACTGTGGGTTAAATAAAGCTAAATAAATCCCTGGTGTTTTCTTGTTGATAGATGTTCCTGGGCCACCAAAAGACCTGAAAGTAAGTGATATAACAAGATGCAACTGTAAACTTTCATGGAAAATGCCTGACAATGATGGTGGAGACAGAATCAGAAATTATATTATAGAGAAGAGAACTGTTGAAGGAAAAGCCTGGACCAAAGTGAATGCAAATTGTGCTGGAACATCATTAATTATACCTGATCTCATAGCTGGGCAACAGTATTTCTTCCGCGTACGTGCAGAAAACCGCTTTGGTGTTGGCCCACCAGCAGATACAATTCAGAGAACCACAGCAAGAGATCCCATCCGTGAGTTAAATCAAAGCGAAAAACTTGCTTTTATTAACATAATGTAATGTTTACCACGGCTTACTCTGTTTTTCTTTTTCTTTCTTTCTTTTTTTAAAGAACCTCCTGATCCGCCGATCAAACTTAAGATTGGTGTTGTCACCAAGAACTCTGCCAGCTTGACTTGGAAACCTCCAAAGAATGATGGAGGTGCTCCTGTGACACATTACAATATTGAGTGCCTTCGTTGGGATCGGACAGGTCAAGGCAAGGAAGCCTGGCGCCAGTGCAATAAACGTGATGTGGAAGAAACAAAGTTTACAGTTGAGGACCTTAATGAAGGTGATGAATATGAATTCAGAGTGAAAGCAGTAAATGAAGCAGGCCCTAGCAGACCATCAGCTACAGTTGGACCTATTGTTATCAAAGATCAGACATGTAAGTATCCTCACCATCATTTATTTCAGCCATTGATCAACAAAATTTATAGCAATAGCAATAACACTTAGACTTATATACCACTTCACAGTGCTTTAGAGCCCTCTCTAAGCGGTTTACAGAGTTCGCATATTGCCCCCAACAATCTGGCCAGTGGTGGGTTGCCCCCGGTTAGGACCGGTTCGCAAGAACCAGTAGTAAAACTGACGGGAAGCTCCGCCCACTGACCCAGATGTCATCATAAATGATCTGCGCATACCCAGAAGCTTCTGCACATGTGCAGAAGGGCACGCATGTGGGCACAGTGCGAACTGGTAGCAAAGCTGAGTAGAACCCACTCCTGAATCTGGGTTTTCATTTTACCAAGTTCAGAAGGATGAAAGGCTAAGTCGACCTGAGTCGGTGGGAATTGAACTGCTGGCAGGTGGCAGAATTAGCCTGCAATACTGCATTCTAACCACTGCACCACCATGGCTCTATTCAAACCTAAAATTAAAGCTATCCCATGGTGCCAATGGGTTAATCTACTTATTGTATTTGAGGTGCTAGCACAAATGTAAAGACATACTTCCAATACTATTAAATTTAGAAATACAATTAGGATTACAAAATCAACTGTGAATGCAATGCTATACAAATCTATGTAATTTGTATGATGTTATATAAAGTATACAGAACGCTAAAAATGACCAAGTATTCATAGTATGAATGTCTAACACAGAATCACAAAATCACAAAAATTTAAAGATATTTCAAAACTGAATATTAATGAAGTGAACTATGATACAAAAATTTACATAGTAGATAAAAAGAAATGGCAGTGAAACTAAAGAAAACATAAAATACTCCCCCACCCAAAAAAACCCCAACTATGGGCATTGTTTCAATTGTTCTAATAGCTCCAATGACAAAGATGTAAATATTGATTAATAGGTGTAACAAAATGTATATAATAAAATTAACTATTTTAGCAACTGTTACTGACCATTTGTAGGCGAAGCTTACAAATAATATAACAATATTTTGCTACTTGTTAGAAAATAAATTATTGAGAAGCAATCAGAAGTTTTTCACTTCAACATTCAAGTAAAAATACTTTTTACTTCCATATCCTTTGTATTGATAGAATAATTTTTGCTTGGCTTTGTTTGTAGGTCCTCCATCAATTGAACTCAATGAGTTTATGGAGGCAGAAGAAGGAACAGATATTAACATTGTAGCTAAAGTGAAAGGTGTGCCTTTCCCTACACTGACTTGGGCCAAAGCTCATCCAAAGACACCAGATGACAAATTACCAGTGATATACGATCAACACGTCAATAAAACCGTGGGTGAAGACTCTTGCACGTTGGGGATACAACAGTCTCGCAGAAAGGATACAGGGTTGTACACCATAACTGCTGTCAATAATTTTGGAACAGCTGCAAAGGAGATGAGACTAAATGTTCTAGGTAAATAATAATCACTTTTAGTTTTGATCATCTAATTTGCTGTTTATTACTTAATGTTACAATTTGCTTCACTTTATCAAATATATTTTTCAGGTCGCCCTGGACCACCAGAAGGACCCATTAAATTTGAATCTATTTCAGCTGATCAGATGACATTGTCTTGGCTACCTCCAAAAGATGATGGTGGCTCTAAAATAACAAACTATGTCATTGAAAAAAGGGAAGCAAATAGAAGGACATGGATCAACGTTACCAAAGAACCTAAGGAATGCATTTTCACAGTTCCCAAGCTGGTTGAAGGTCATCAATATATCTTCCGCATTATGGCACAGAATAAATATGGCATTGGAGAACCTCTTGATAGTGAACCTGAAACAGCAAGGAATCTTTTCAGTAAGTACAGATTTTGTTTCAAACAGACTTATCTAGGAAACATAACTGAAGAGGAATCAGATTTAATCACTATGATCATCACAAACCAGAGTTGTATCAAACACTACAAACCAAGAGTTATTTCAAATGTATTTAAAATGATTATTTAAAGTCTTCAAAAAAAATTTCTGTACAGAACTTTTATCATTTTTTAAAATGCACCTTGGTTTTATATCATCTCAATTTTGAATTGTATTGAACTGTATAATTTTACTTTATTGTATGCATTCTATTGAACATAAAATTTGTGTGTGTGTGTGTGTATGTAGAGATAGATAGATGATAGATGATAGATAGATAGATAGATAGATAGATAGATAGATAGATAGATAGATAAACATATTCTATTCTGGATAACCTCTTTCTTTATTTTTACTCAGTAAAAACATATTAAAATCTCTGAATTAGAGTCCAAATACTTTATTATGCATCATTAAATACAGTGTTGGAACCAAAAAAATCCAATTTGCTCCAACATTAGGAACCAACCATGCTGCTCTTGGGATCTGTTGAACCATCATCACATATGAAATGATGGTGGTTGGCAGAATATGCAATAATTATATTGACCCCTTTAGCTTTAAGAGGCTGAGTTTAAAAATTGTGCTCCCCCAATTGCTGATAATGTTTCAGTAAGTAGGAGAATCTGAGATGTGAGTTACAGCTAGATATCCCGGTCCCTCTTATTTCGCACAGTTCCAGGTAAAAGCTGCAAAAGATTATGCAAAAACGAACAGTAGTACTTTATTTTACAATCTGTGTATCTTTTTTTCCCCCTAGCTGTTCCTGGAATTTGTGACAAACCAACAGTAAGCAGCGTCACACATGACTCCATGACTGTCAACTGGGAGGAGCCAGAATATGATGGAGGCTCTCCAGTGACAGGTTACTGGCTGGAACGCAAAGAAACCACTGGAAAGAGATGGACAAGAGTTAACCGTGATCCTATTAAGCCTATGCCCCTTGGCGTTTCTTACAAAGTACCTGGACTCATTGAAGGTTCAGATTATCAGTTCCGTGTATATGCTATCAATGCTGCTGGTGTCGGTCCACCAAGCATGCCTTCTGATCCAGTCACTGCAAGGGACCCAATTGGTAAATGGCTTCAATTGCTTTTTGTTTCGTATGAAAAGAGGGAAAGACAGGCCTTATCAAACAGCAGGCAGTAGATGCTTATTATAAATAAATATTCTTATGTTTTTCAGCTCCACCTGGCCCTCCAATTCCAAAGGTCACTGACTGGACAAAATCATCAGTTGATCTTGAGTGGGCTCCACCATTAAAAGACGGTGGCTCTAAAGTTACTGGTTACCTTGTTGAATTCAAAGAGGAAGGGAAGGAAGAATGGGAAAAGGTAGGTAATGAGAGGCCATGAAAATTTATTTCCAACACTTTACAGTAGGGCATGTTAGTTGGACATATTTGGGAAGTAATGATGAGCACTGAGCTCCATCCTCCAAGATGTCACTGCTTCATCAGTTTAGCCTCACAACAGCAGGATAACTGCTTTGGGTCTCTTCAGGAAGCTTTTACAGAAAGATGGATAACCTATGGAGCAAGAGCAAGGAAGAGAAAAGGTGAAAGGCATTTGTATTGGACAAGCCCAGTTAACCTGAAAAGAAATAGAAAATAGGAAGACAATGCTGCCTATACACAGACAAACTGCCTATGTTACATCAGCTGCATTACTGGCTGTTTCTGTACCAAAATATTAATCAAACCAATTATCCAAGAAAGTGCTAGAAGTTAGAAAAATAAGTCTCTAGTTTTAGAATTACTAGCTATGACTAGTATCACTTTTAAAAATGTCTATTTACTGATTGATTGATTGATTGATTGATTGATTGAATTTATATTGATGCCTATTCACCCATGGCGACTCAAGGCGGTTTACAGAGTAGTTTACATACAAAATCATCTTAATGTCTAGAATAAGACTGTATTAAAAAAAATAATAGTGGCATATGCTTTTAGTGCAATAACACATACGTACTTAGCTTTCTTTGTGAATTAGGGACACTTCTGGAGAAACTATGACTGTACACAATTTATCTCAGAATTTAATTTAGAAAGGTTACTCACATGTCATATGCCTCGGAGATAAAGATGGTTCTTTCACCTTTTATTCATTATTAATGAATTTTTCCTGATTCGGAACTTTATAGTCAATTGCTATATAAAGAAACATGCATGCCAGTATTAGAGCCGCTCATATTCCTTTCTGTTCTAGTTATTCTGCCCTGCAGGAAATGTTATAGGTGACTTTATGTTATTTTTCATTTTCAGGCAAAAGATAAAGAAATAAGAGGAACCAAGTTTGTTGTGGCAGGATTAAAAGAAGGAGGCTTCTACAGATTTAGAGTCAGAGCAATCAATGCTGCTGGTATTGGAGAGCCTGGAGAAGTTACTGAAGTTATTGAAATAAAGGACAGAATAGGTATTTCTTAAGAAAAAAATATCTTTTTTTTTCTTAAAAGGGTAAAATATTAAAAATCTATCATTTACCTTATACGATATCTTAATGAATTGGGCAGTATAGAGTGAATAGAGGGGAGGCTATATTGCTGAAAATGGTAAATGCCTTGAAAGATTAGGTGAAAATCATCCATTGCTTGAGGAGGGCCTGTTTTCCTGATAAATTTCATTTTGAACTTATTCTTTTTATACTTAATTACATCATTCCAATTGTGGTTCTGTTTTATCCCATACACGCACCTTTTTCTTACCTTCAAGTCTCATCACAGGTGGCTCTTTCCCAATACCTATCTCCCCCCCCAGTCCTCTTTGAATTACTGCTGGAATAAAGTTGTATGTTTTAGTGGCTAGTGTATTTCAGTGTATGAGGGTGGTTTGTGAGGGAATTTTATTTATTTATTTATTCAAGGCACCTTACAAGAATATAAAAAACTCATATAAAAAGCAATAAAACTAATGAAAGAGAGAATCATATAATATAATAAAATAAAATAATAATATAATCCCCCCACCCCCACCCGCCCCGCCCCAGCGACAACACATCACACGAGCCATTTAATGGGCTCTATCCTGCTCTGTGTCCCCAGCCCTGCTGGCAGAACCAGGTCTTCAGCACCTTCTAGAAGAGTGTTAGAGTGGAGGCCATTCTAATCTCTGGGGGAATGATGTTCCACAGAGAGGGAACAATTAATTATTGCAATTAATCATTATTCATTCATTTAAGTGTCTTTCGACCATGCCCTTTTTTAGAGTGATACTTCTTATGACAACATGTGTACACATGCAAATATACCCAGAGAGATATACATGCATGCACACATATGTAATTTTTTTTAAAAAAGTTGATTTATATGCCGCCCTTCTCCGAAGACTCAGGGCGGCTTACAATGCGTTAAGCAATAGCCTTCATACTTTTGTATATATTTATACAAAGTCAGCTTATTGCCCCCCACAATCTGGGTCCTCATTTTACCTACCTTAGAAAGGATGGAAGGCTGAGTCAACCTTGAGCCTGGTGAGATTTGAACTTGCAGTAATTGCAGGCAGCTGGATGTTATTAACAGTGCTTTAGTCTGCTGCGCTACCAGGGCTCCTGGTAATGTGTCATATACACATCTTTTTGTGCAGGATCTTAATATATCTGCTTATGCTTTTTTCCCTATCTACTCCAGTGTCCTTTTCGAAAGGTATGTCATATATAAAATGCATTCTTTGTTTCTACAGTGCCTCCTGATCTCCACCTGGATGCCCACGTAAAAGACAGGATTGTTGTTCATGCTGGTGGGGTCATCCGCATTATAGCTTATGTCTCAGGAAAGCCACCTCCAACTATTACTTGGAGCAGGGATGAAAGACCTCTGCCGGAAGAAGCTAAAATTGAGGAAACTGCTATCAGTTCTTCTATGGTCATAAAGAACTGCAAAAGGAGTCAGCAGGGTATTTACACGCTCCTTGCTAAAAATGCAGGTGGAGAAAGAAAGAAGGCTATTATCGTTGATGTGCTAGGTAAGCTGCAAAAAGCTGAATATCTTTATCTTGCTATTCTTGAGGATCTTAGTTCTTGGTGGCTAATGTTCATCCTGGTTACATTTTTTTTCTTTTTCTTCTTTTTCTTTTTCCTTAACAGATGTACCTGGCCCAGTTGGAGTTCCATTCCTTACAGAAAACCTAACCAATGACTCTTGCAAACTTACATGGTTTTCTCCAGAAGACGATGGAGGTTCACCTATTACCAACTATGTTATTGAAAAGCGGGAAGCAGATCACAGAGCTTGGACACCAGTGACTTGTACTGTCACCAGACAAAATGCCACCGTGCAGGGACTGATTGAGGGCAAATCATATTTCTTCCGCATTGCACCGGAGAATATCATTGGCATGGGCCCCTTTGTAGAGACAACAAAAGAGCTCCTAATCAGAGATCCTATCAGTACGTAACTTTATCTTTTATCAGCAGAGATTGCAATAAAAATGGTTTTAGGAATATGTGTTTAATCTGCTGTGTTTGTTTATTTCTAGCCGTGCCAGAGAGACCTGAGGATCTTGAAGTAAAAGCAGTAACTAAGGAGTCTGTTACACTGACTTGGAACCCACCCAAGTATAATGGTGGCTCTGATATAACCATGTATGTTTTGGAAAGTCGACTGATTGGAAAGGATAAATTTACTAGAGTTACAAAAGAGAAAATGCTTGATAGGAAATACACTGTGGAAGGATTGAAAGAAGGCGACACTTATGAGTATCGCGTGAGCGCTTGCAATATCGTGGGACAAGGCAAACCTTCATTTTGCACAAAACCCATCACTTGCAAGGATGAAATTGGTAAGTTTGATCTCTGGAACCTACCCCACTAGCATGCACTGGTTGATTTCCTTTATTGTTTTTTTTTTAATGCTCTTTTTTTTTTCTTAAATAATATTTTTAGCTCCTCCCCAGCTTGAGCTTGATATCCGAGAAAAACTGACAGTCCGCGTAGGAGAAGCATTCAGTCTGACTGGCCGATATTCAGGCAAGCCAAGACCAAAGATTACTTGGTACAAAGATGACATCACAGTGAAAGAAGACAAACGAACTATGATCCAGACTACTCCGGCTACAATTTGCTTGGGTGTATTAAAATCCGTTCGTGAAGATTCAGGCAGATATAGTGTTGTTGTAGAAAACAGTTCAGGATCAAGAAAAGGATTCTGTCAAGTTACTGTTGTTGGTAAGTCTTGTTCTAGGACTCCGTTTACAATATTTGCTTGGAAGATCTGTGTGACAGTTGATTGAGTATAGTTTAAAAACCATATGAATTGTTCATGTTTTCTTTGAATTATAACTGAATTATAGCATAGATTGGGAATATAAATTCCTGCTGATTTGAAAGATGAGCTGACCATAAGGTGCTTCTGTCAACTGCTTCTTTTCAGAGCAGCGCCTATATTAAAAAGAGTCCCATTTTGGTGAGATGGGCAGCTATATAAATATGCTAAATGAATGAATGAATTAATTAATTAATAGAGCCTGACCTCAAAGGATGTGTGGGCACGGCAGAGGATGCAGCAGAGTACAGAACAAGGAAATCTGCTATTCTAACAGTGTTGTCGTGATTAATTTTAACCAAATTAGACTTTGAATATTTTGGGTCTTTTTACTATAATCAACAATGAGCTGCAGAAAGTTAAACGCAGTATGTAAGAGGAAGCTCATTCCAAATGGTATAGTGAGCACTTTAGAAACCAAGACAAATTACATTAACAGGATGGGAAAGTTGGTCTAATGCTTCTCACTTATCTGATAACTAAGTTATACACTAATTTATAGACTAAAATTAAAATATGTAAGAATAAGATTCTTGTGAAAAGAACTCTATCTCTGATCCACACACACACACACACCCCGCATTGGGAAGACTGAAGGAGCTGATTATACCGAGTACAGAGAAATAGAATCAGCTTATTTCAACAAAAAGTCATTCCAGTGTTTTGCAGTGAGGCCATATGGTCTTTGGAGTAGAAATGTAGTGCACCGCCTGGCAGAGTAGTAAGAAGATTCCCAAATGAGCAGGAGAAAACAGATTTCGAAGTAGGTTTTACATCTAGAATATACAGATCAGAAAGTACTTACATTTTAGAAATTAATTTCTTGTTCATGCCTCTTTATCAGTTATTTTTTAGTACACCATTCCTCAGTGGCTGCCTTCTAGACCCTACAACCAAGACTTAAGCAATGTAGTATTTACTTTTTCTAAATATTCTAACTGATTAATCCATGAGGTTACATATCTCAACTCTAGTTCCTAAGGGATTGACTCTGCTTTTGTTAAAGTAGCAAAATTCCGCTGATGTATACATAACTTTACCCTGTTAAGAATAAATCAGGTTTGGCAAATTGAGAAAAGAATTACACATTTCATTTGTGGAAATTGACAATATATTTAGCTTTATCAACTGTCACACATGTTAGAAATTAGCACTGTATACCTTCTTTGGGCATTGTCAAATCTGTACATTTTTATTTGAATTGTTTGTGTGTGCTTACATTTATATTTGTATGCTTTTCAACAGACCGTCCTTCACCTCCAGTGGGCCCTGTCATTTTTGATGAAGTACATAAAGATCACTTTGTTATTTCCTGGAAACCTCCCTTGGATGATGGTGGCAGTCCAATTACAAATTATATTATTGAGAAGAAAGATGCTCACAGAGATCTCTGGATGCCAGTTACATCAGCAAGCGTCAAAACAACATGCAAAGTTCCTAAATTACTGGAAGGAAAAGACTACGTTGTCCGAATTTATGCTGAAAATCTGTATGGCATAAGCGATCCACTGATATCTGATGAAATGAAAGCCAAGGATCGTTTTAGTACGTCACCTATTTTCTAATCTATTTTAATTACTTACCTGCCACAGTCTTATAGCATAGTTCATATGCCTATTGTTCTATAAATGGGTTTAAAAAATAATATATTTTTTTCCCAGGTGTTCCTGATGCACCAGAGCAGCCAATCGTTAAGAATGTCACCAAAGATTCTGCATTAGTTACCTGGAACAGACCGCGCGATGGAGGAAAACCAATAACCAAGTATATTCTTGAAAAGAAGGAAACCATGTCGAATCGGTGGACGAAAGTTACACAAGAACCTATTTATCCAGATACCCAGTTTAGGGTACCTGATCTCCTTGAAGGCTGTGAATATGAATTCCGGGTTGCAGCAGAAAATGAAATTGGTATTGGTGATCCAAGCCCCCCATCAAAACCAGTCTTTGCTAAAGATCCAATTGGTATGCTTTAAAAACTTTCTTACCTGCTCTTCTCTGAATCAGTATTTTCAGACAAATATTTTCTCTTCTCATGGCTGCTGTTTGCTTTCTATTTTTTAACAGTTAAACCAGGTCCTCCGATTAATCCAGAAGCGGTGGATAAAACTAAAAGCTCAGTGGATTTGTCCTGGCATCCACCACGTCACGATGGAGGAGGGAAGATTATAGGCTACCTTGTTGAATACCAAAAAGTTGGAGATGAGGAATGGAAGAAAGCCAATTTTACTGCTGATTCTTGCCCTGATACAAAATATAGTGTAACTGGCCTCGCCGAAGGTACTAAATATAAATTCAGAGTCATGGCAGTTAATGCAGCAGGTGAATCAGAGCCAGCCTATGTCCGTGATCCAGTGGAAGTCAAGGACAGACTTGGTAAGCAGAACGTTAAATTGTATTCGTTTTAAATGAATACATAACATGGATGCTTTCTGAACATAAAAACTTTTTTTTCCAGAGCCTCCAGAGTTAATCTTGGATGCTAATATGGCACGGGAACAGCATATTAAAGCTGGAACTACACTGAGACTCAGTGCTATAATTAAAGGAATTCCATTCCCAAAAGTGACTTGGAAGAAAGAAGATAAGGAAGTTTCTACAAAAGCAGATATTGAAGTTACAGGCGTTGGTAGCAAACTGGAAATACGTAACGCTGCCCATGAAGATGGAGGAATTTACTCCCTGACGGTGGAGAATCCTCTTGGATCAAAGACCGTTTCAGTAAAAGTCGTTGTGCTAGGTAATTGTGCTAATATGATTTTCAATTGTCACTGGGAAATAAGATAAGGAGCAGGAGCAAGTAGTGAAAGAGCAAAGAATATTGACCCGTTCCATCTCATTTTCATATCCCTTTGCAAATTTGGGGATGAAAAGTTTACAGGACTATTCAGTTACATCTGTTAGCCTGGGTGGCCTTTATTTTATTTAAAGGAGTAATGACGGGTATTATTAAATCTATCAAATGAATTTCGATGAATCATTGTTGCCTATTCATATTTTTTCCAGATAAACCTGGGCCTCCTAGGGATTTTCAAGTGAGTGAAGTTAGAAAAGATTCTTGTTACCTAACTTGGAGGGAACCTGAGGACGATGGTGGCTCCGTCATTACCAACTACGTCGTGGAAAGGAAAGATGTTGCTGCTGCTCAGTGGTTAGCGATATCCTCCTCTTCTAAGAAACACAGTTTGTTGGCTAAATACCTGATGGAAGGCACTCAATATCTCTTCCGTGTTGCTGCCGAGAATCAGTATGGACGAGGACCTTTTGTTGAAACTCTCAAGCCAATTAAGGCTATGGATCCACTTTGTAAGCCTATTTCAGTTGTTGTTGTTGTTATTTGTTCATACAAAATGCTGGTTATGCAAAAATATTAATCCATAGTATGTAATATGCATCTCCATATTAGCACAGGCCTATAGAGTGGCTGGACTCACTAAATCTAATCCCCTTGCAGGAATCCAGATAAAAGCACATGTCTATCCATACTCTGCTATAACGGATCCAGTAAAAGAGAGAGCTCACTACATTCCTAGATAATTGGCTCCAGCCAAACATCTCTTACCATCAGAGGTTTTTTCAACATTCAGCCAAAATATAACTTCCTGCAATTTAAGGTCCTTGATCTATATCCTGCATTCTGATATGATAGAGAACAGGATTTGACCTTCTTCTAAGTCAGGATTGTCAAATTCCTGGCCCGTGGGCCAGATGGATCACATGCTGGCCACGCCCACACCCGGTTTAGTGAAGGGGGGGAAAGTCCTGATATGTCATGTGACACCGCCATGATGATGTGAGTTTGACACCCTGTTCTAAGTCACCTTCCTTTTGCTATTTGATAATCACATTTCTCCTCAGACAAACTTCTTAACGATAAACATGCCCAGGTTTTTTAAATTTCTCCTCATAAAGCTTATTTTTATTTATTTATTTTGCCTTTCTTTCCATCTATTCCGGTTTCTCAAGCGCTTTCTTAAAGTGTTATGTCCTGAACTGGACATGGCACTTGAACTATAATCTGATCTCAATCTCAATGTAGAATGTAATAGATTTAGGAAATACACCTTTACGAATGAGCTATCAATTTTCATGTTTAACAAATGTTACATGCATGTTTTTATATGTTGAAAAGCAGAACTATGATTTTACTATCTTCTTGTGTTATAAGATCCACCTGGACCACCAAAGAACTTACATCATGTAGATGTTGACAAGACAGAAGTCTCTCTTGCTTGGAATTACCCTGATCGCGATGGTGGTGCTGAAATAACTGGATTTTTGGTGGAATACCAAGAAGAAGGAACAGATGACTGGACGAAATTCAAGACCGTCCCTGTGCCAGAATGTGTTGTTACAGGCTTACAACAAGGAAAGATTTACAAATTCCGTGTGAAAGCCCAAAATATTGTGGGTCTTAGTCTTCCAGACACAACTGTACCCATTGAGTGCCAAGAAAAGATAGGTAATTTCTAGTTTTATGGATGTCATATATCCTATTAGTAATTGTTGTCTATTTTAATTAACCATATGGTAACCTTATGGTAACATTTATTTATTTATTTTTATTTCAGTGCCGCCATCTGTTGAGCTGGATGTGAAATTAATAGAAGGGCTTGTTGTTAAAGCTGGCAGCACAGTAAGATTCCCTGCAATCATGAGAGGAGTACCCATTCCCACTGCAAAGTGGGTCACTGATGATACTGAAATCAAATCAGAAGGCAATTACAAAATTGATACTGACAACTATTCAACAGTTCTTACTCTTAAAAGTTGTACGAGAAAAGATACTGGAGAATATTTACTCACAGTATCCAATCTAGCCGGAAGCAAAACTGTAGCAGTTCATTTAACTGTCTTGGATGTTCCTGGTCCTCCTACTGGCCCAATTGATATTGTAGAAGTAGCTGCAGATCACATGGTTATTGCTTGGCGGCCTCCTAAAGATGATGGTGGAAGTCCTGTAACTAATTATATTGTTGAAAAGCGAGAGTCAAAGAAAGAAACCTGGGGAATGGTCTGCTCATCACTTGGTCAAACAAGACTTAAAATTCCACGCCTACAGAAGGGTGCTGAATACATCTTCCGAGTTCGTGCAGAGAACAAGATAGGCATTGGTCCACCTCTTGATTCTCAACCAACAGTTGCTAAGTCTATGTTTGATCCACCATCTCCTCCTGGTAAACCAACAGTTCATGATATTACTGAAAATGCTGCAACGGTAAATTGGACTATGCCAAAATCTGATGGAGGAAGTCCAATAACTGGATATATTCTTGAACGACGTGAAATTTCTGGCAAGTGGATACGAGTAAATAAATCACCAGTACTTGATCTGAAGTTCAGAGCTACAGGCCTTTATGAGGGCAACACATACGAATTCCGTGTTTTTGCAGAGAATAGTGTTGGCCTAAGCAAACCATCTCCACCTTCGGACCCAATAAAAGCAACACGTCCTATCTCACCTCCTGGGCCTCCAATTAATCCAAAGCTCAAAGATAAGACCAGAGAAACAGCTGAACTGGTATGGACAAAACCATTCAAAGATGGTGGTAGCCCTATACTGGGATATGTCGTAGAATGCCAGAAAAGTGGAACAACTCAATGGAATAGAATTAATAAAGATGAACTCATTAGACCATGTGCCTTTACAGTACCTGGGCTAATTGAAGGAAATGAATATAGATTCCGTATCAAAGCTGCAAATATTGTAGGAGAGGGAGAACCTAGAGAATTGCCTGAAACAGTTCTTGCTAAAGACATTCTGACTCCTCCAGAGCTGGAACTGGATGTGACCTGCCGTGATGTCATTACAGTTAGAGTAGGCCAAACAATAAAAATTCTAGGCAAAGTGAAAGGGAGACCAGAACCTGACATAACATGGTCAAAAGAAGGCAAAATACTGACGAAAGATAAGCGCACTGACATAATTCAAGAAGTTCCACGCATAGAGCTACAAATTAAATCATCTACAAGAGCAGACCATGGCAAGTACATTATTTCAGCTAAAAACAGCAGTGGACATGCCCAAGCATCAGCCATTGTTAATGTACTTGACAGACCTGGACCTTGTAGGAACCTGAAAGTAAGCTATGTCACTAAGGATTCCTGTATGATCGCTTTCGAGAATCCAGAAGATAATGGTGGCTCCGAAATTACAAATTATATAGTAGAATATCGCCAACCAAATCAGAAAGGATGGTCAATAGTCTCTTCTGATCTTACTAAGAGGATGGTAAAAGCACATCTCATAGAAAATCATGAGTATTTCTTCCGTGTTTGTGCAGAAAATAAAGTAGGTCCAGGCCCGGTTGTCGAGACCAAGACTCCAATCCTTGCCATTAATCCAATTGATAGGCCAGGTGAGCCTGAAAATCTTCATATTGCAGAAACAGGAAAGACATTTGTGCATCTGAAATGGAGAAGGCCAGACTATGATGGTGGTAGCCCCAATTTATCTTACCACGTTGAGCGAAAACTGAAGGATTCAGACGAATGGGAAAGAGTACACAAAGGCAGCATTAAAGAAACACAGTATATGGTTGACAAATGCGTTGAAAATAAAATTTATCAGTTCAGAGTTCAAACTAAGAATGAAGGAGGAGAAAGTGATTGGGTAAAAACAAGTGAAGTTGTTGTTAAAGAAGAAGTGCAAAAGCCAGTACTTGAGTTGAAATTGAGCGGAGTACTTACTGTGAAAGCTGGTGAGCCAATTAAAATTGAAGCAGGGCTTAAAGGCAAGCCACAGCCAGAAGTTTCTTGGACAAAGGATACTGAAGATTTATCCAAATCTCCCAGGGCCAAAATTGAAACAACTTCAAATTCATCTAAGTTGCTTCTTCAAAAATCAAGACGTACTGATGGCGGTAAATATGTTATAACAGCCACTAACCCAGTTGGTAGTTTTGTAGCATATGCTACTGTAAATGTTTTGGACAAACCAGGACCAGTAAGAAATCTCAAAGTCTCTGATATTTCAACTGACAGATGTAAAGTCAGCTGGGACCCACCCGAAGATAATGGTGGTTGTGAAATACAGAACTACATCATAGAGAAATGTGAAAGCAAGCGTATGATTTGGACCACATATTCCTCTTCAGTGATAATGGACTCTGTACAAGTATCACATCTCATAGAAGGGAATGAATATATCTTTAGGGTTCGTGCAGAAAACAAAATGGGCACTGGTCCACCAACAGAAACTAAGCCAATTATAGCCAAAACAAAATACGATAGACCTGGCCGTCCCGATCCTCCAGAGATCACAAGAGTCAGCAAAGATGAGATGACTGTAGTTTGGAATCCACCAGAATATGATGGTGGAAAGTCAATCACAGGGTATATACTAGAGAAGAAGGAGAAGAGGTCACTAAAATGGGTTCCTGTTACCAAAACTGCAATTCCAGAAAGACGCAAGAAAGTTACAGATCTTATTCCTGGATATGAATACCAATTCCGTGTGAAGGCAGAAAATGAAATTGGAATTGGTGAACCAAGTTTCCCATCAAGGCCAGCAGTAGCGAAAGACCCACTAGGTAATGATCTTTTATGTACATTGAATTAACATTTGAACACTCTGTTTGACTCACTGAATTGCTAATTTTTGTACTTTGATATATTTTACAGAACCACCTGGTCCTCCCATCAATCTTAAAGTTGTTGATAGCACAAAGACGTCTATTACACTTGGCTGGGGAAAGCCACTATATGATGGTGGTGCTCCAATTATTGGATATGTGGTAGAAATGAGGCCAAAAACTGAAAGAGCTGGTCCCAATGAAGGATGGAAAAGATGCAATGTTGCAGCGCAAGTCATTCATACAGAATTTACTGTGACAAGTCTGGATGAGAAAGAACTATATGAGTTCCGTGTTTCTGCCCAAAATCAGGTTGGCATTGGTCCTCCTGCTGATTTGAAGGAAGCTGTTTCTCCGAAAGAAATACTTGGTAATTTTCCCAATCAACCATTAAATTATGTATTACTGATTTTCTACTTTGCTGGGTAGTTTCACAAACAACACTCTTTATCTTTTACTTTTCAGAGTCCCCGGAGATAGACTTGGATGCTAGCCTGAGGAAATTACTCATAGTCAGAGCTGGGTGCCCCATCAGACTCTTTGCTATTGTTAGAGGACGACCAGCACCTAAAGTCACCTGGAGGAGAGTTGGAATTGATAATGTGATTAGAAAGGGCCAGGTTGACTTGGTTGACACAATGTCTTTCTGTGTCATTCCTAATTCAACTCGAGATGACTCGGGCAAATACTCTTTGACTGTTGTTAACCCTGCCGGAGAAAAAGCAGTGTTTGTCAATGTCCGTGTTCTTGGTAAGTACCAGGGATAATCAGGGATAGTAATCTGCTGCCTTGTTTGGTTTAACAAACTGCTGAAGATTGGTTAATGCTGTATCTGTACCCTTTGTTTTCTTCATAGATACTCCTGGACCTGTTGCAGACTTCAAGGTCTCTGATGTCACTAAAATGACATGCCAGCTTTCATGGACACCACCTGAGAATGACGGCGGAAGTCCTGTCACACACTACATTGTGGAAAAGCGTGAGGCTGATAGAAAAAGCTGGGGAACTCTTATTTCAGATGTAAAGAAGACTAGTTTCAAAGTTACTAACCTTGTGCCTGGTACTGAATACTTCTTCAGAGTAACTGCAGTCAATGAATATGGCCCAGGGGTTCCAACAGATACACCAAAGCCAATCATGGCAACAGATCCACTAAGTAAGTATTCATTAATGTCGCTTTCTCTCCAACAAATTGCAATGCTGACATACCTGCTAAAATAATCAGTATTTGAGCACAATATATAAATAGTACAATAAGTGAAAGCATATATTAAGAATATATAGACTTCTATATTACTATGATTATTAGAATCATCATGATGAATTTCACGCATTAAAACAATTTTAAAAATACTTACATAATGTATATATACTATTCAGTAACCCTACAAAGGAAAGAATTTAGAGTAGAAGCCCAGGACTCAATTTAGAAGAATGAACAAAAGAGTCCAAATATACAGTACTACAGAGTTTTAACATCACTTTCTCTCAACTTATTTATTCAGTAGAAAATCGAACTGGATTAAATTGTTAAAGAATTTAAAGAATATGGTAATTAGCCATAAGAAGTTGCAATGATTTTAGAAATGATTTAATTCAAACAACTGCTGCTTAGAGTGTTTATATTTTACTTTTTATTCTTGCCTGTTTTATTTTTAAGGCGAGCCTGATCCTCCAAGGAAACTTGAAGTGACTGAAATTACTAAGAACAGTGCTACATTAGGATGGCTGCCACCACTGCGTGATGGTGGTGCCAAAATTGATGGCTACATTATTTCATATCAACAAGAAGGACAAGCTGGTGATCACTGGACCCAGTACTCTGTTGTAAAAGATCTTCACATTGTTGTTGCTGGCCTAAAAGAAGGGAAGAAATATAAATTTAGAGTGGCTGCCAGAAATGCTGTTGGAGTAAGTTTACCAAGAGAAACAGAAGGCATGTTTGAAGTCAAAGAACAACTCAGTAAGTAATTATGATCAAATATTTTTATCGATGTCTTTTATTGAAATCAATTTATATGGCACCGATCTTACTAATGCAACTATGGTGGGTAATAAGATTTTAAAATACAGTATAAAAATATTTACCACAATCAATTAAAAACATATAGTGGCTGGCAAAGAAACCCTGCACAAGTATTGTGGGCTCAATCGCTCTCCTGAGACACAAGGCTGGGAAAATAGCCAAATCTTTAAGGTTTTCCAAAAGGTAAGCATTATTGGGGCCAACCTAACCTCTGGTGATATAATATTCCAGAGGACAAGTGCAGGTACAGAAAAAGCACCTTTTCCTGGGTCCCACTAGATCAGGGGTCACCAATCCCTGGTCTGCGTCCAGAAAGGTTGGAGACCACTACACTAGATGATAGCCTCTGATCAATGAGACCTGGAGTATACCCCTCTTGCCTGACTTAATGAAAGAGGTAAAGATAATGAGAGTACAGCATTCCTTTAATCACCCTGACCCAGTGGTGAAATCCAAATTTTTTTACTACCGTTTCTGTGGGCGTGGCTTGGTGGGCGTGGCAGGGGAAAGATACTGCAAAATCTCCATTCCCTCCCCACTCCTGGGGGAAGGATATTGCAAAATCCCCATTTCCACCCCACTCTGGGGCCAGCCAGAGGTGGTATTTGCCGGTTCTCCGAACTACTCAGAATTTCCGCTACTGGTTCTCCAGAACCTGCCAGAACCTGCTGGATTTCATCACTGCTCTGACCCCATATCATGCAGGGCTTTATAAGTAATTATCAGCACCTTGAATTGCACCCAAAAGCCAGTCCAAGCTTACAGAGCAAATGTGTAACAACAGCGTAATGAGGTTTGTGTGCACAGTTCTATTTTGGATCAACTGAAACTTCCAGAAGTTCTTCAAGAACAGCCCTACAATAGCACTCATCGCTATATTCTGTTCAGAGGTGATCAAAACATGAGAGACTGTGTGCAGTGCCTCTTGATCCACAAAAGGATATAATTGGTGCCTCCCTGCCTTGATTGCCACCTGATCTTTGAACAGGAACATGAATCCAGAAGAATACCCAAATTGCACAGTGGTTCTGTCTAGAGTAGTATAACCCCATGCAAAATTAAAGATGGAAAATCATCCAATGCAAGAAGCTCTAAAACCTGAAGTCACTTCATCTTGCTATGGTTGACCTGAAGCCTGTTCATCCCCCCATGCACCCAACATATGTCACTCTTATTATCCAGATCATGAAAATTAGCGGGAGCCTGAGATTTAGTTTAAAAAAGAGCTTTTTGCTGACATCAGCTGAAGATTTTTTCAGAATTACATATGTGAAATATAAAGTAACTGAGTTGTCAATTCGTTTTATTTGCCTCGAATGACAGTTTTCCTTTGTTGAATTTTAATTGCAGTGCCACCTAAAATCCTGATGCCAGATCATATCAGTTTAAAAGCTGGACAGAAACTCAGAATTGAGGCACATGTTTACGGGAAACCTCAACCAACCTGTAAATGGATGAAAGCCGACCAAGATGTGCTTACTTCTAGTCGCCTGGCAGTGCATAAAGCAGAGGGCACTTCGGTTCTTATTATTAAAGATGTAATTAGGAAAGATAGCGATTATTACAGCCTCACAGCAGAAAACAGCTCCGGAGTAGCTACTCAGAAAATCAAAGTCGTCGTCATGGGTATGCTTGATTTTCCTCTCCTGGGCTTGAGAAGTTCTTACACATTTACCTTTTATGTGTTTCTCAAAATCTATACTAATTTACATCTATATTTTTGGATCTTTCTATAGATGTCCCTGGACCACCTCAGCCACCATTTGAAATTTCTGATATAGATGCCGACGCCTGTAGTTTGTCATGGCACATCCCTCTTGAAGATGGTGGTAGTAACATCACTAACTATGTGGTTGAGAAATGTGATGTCAGTCGCGGTGATTGGATAACTGCAGTAGCTTCTGTCACGAAAACAAACTGCAGACTTGGAAAATTGACCCCTGGTCAGGAATATATGTTCCGTGTTCGGGCTGAAAACCGATTTGGCATCTCTGAGCCACTTCAATCTGATAAGATGGTCGCAAGGTTTCCATTTGGTATGTCTCACTGTCCATTTATACTGTTGTCCCCATTGGGATATTTGTTGAACACTGTTAGCATTATTTTATAAAACCTATCTTCTGTTTTACTGCAGATGTTCCCAGTGAACCCAAAAATGCACGTGTTACCAAAGTAAACAAGGATTGCATTTTTGTAGCATGGGATAAGCCAGACAGTGATGGAGGCAGTCCAATAACTGGCTATCTCATTGAACGTAAAGAAAGGAACAGTTTGCTGTGGGTCAAGGCCAATGATACCCTTGTGCGGTCCACGGAGTATCCATGTGCAAACCTAATTGAAGGGCTAGAATACACATTTAGAATCTATGCTCTAAACAAAGCAGGTGCAAGCAAGCCTAGCAAACCAACAGATTACGTGACTGCAAGAACACCAATTGGTAAGTTAAACGTTTTGTACATATTTCGCTATAGTGTACTAATTGCCATGGACCTGACCCAGTTAGTTCAAGGCCCCACTCACATAGGGGGACACACTCTGGACTTGATTTTTGTCTCTGGTCAGTGGTTGAATGATCTTGGTAGAGGGGACCTAGATATCAAATCCTTGTCATGGACAGATCATTCGCTCCTTCACCTGGACTTTCCTACTGCTTTCCCCTGCCGCAGGGAGACGGAACTGACCAGATGGTTCCGTCCTAGGTGCCTAATGGACCCCAAAAGGTTCCTGATGGAGTTTCGACCATTTCCTGAAACTCTGGCACACGACTCGACTGAAGAGCTGGTGGCCGCCTTGGAGAGTGCGGCTGCCAGAGCTTTGGACCGCGTTGTGCCTTTGCGGCCTCTGACCTGATGCCAATCTCAATTGGCTCCTTGGTTCTCTGAGGAGCTGAGAGATGAAGCGTTGGAAAAGACGTCTAGAGAGCATTTGGAGGACTAGTCGATCCGATTCCAACCGGACACAGGTGAGGTCTTATCTCAAGACCTACCTAGTGGCAATAAAAGCGGCAAAATCTAACCATTTTTCCGCTCTTATCGCATCTGCAGAGAACCACCCAGCCACTCTGTGTAGGGTGACCCACTCCCTTCTTCGGGGGGGAGTGCGGGAAGATCCCTTGCAGGGTTGCACTGAGGATTTTGTGCAATTCTTGCATGATAAAGTCGCTCAGATTCGGGATGGCTTGGACTCCGATTGGATGAGTCCAGGGGAGGAGACGAGGGTAGGTCTTGAGAATATTATCTGGGAGGAGTTTGATCCTGTGGCTCCCGAAGATGTGGACAGGGTTCTGGGTAAGATTAGTGCCGCCATGTGTTTATTGGACCCGTGTCCCTCCTGGTCGGTACTGGCCTCCCAGGAGGTTACACGAGGCTGGCTCCAGGGAATTATAAGTGCTTCTCTGAGTGAGGTTGCCTTTCCTGCCACCTTGAAAGAGGCGGTGGTGAGGCCCCTCCTCAAGAAGCCTTCCCTGGACCTGGCTGAATTAGCTAACTACCATCCAGTCTCCAACCTTTGTTTTGTGGCGAAGGTTATTGAGAGCGTGGTGGCACGACAGCTTCCCCAGCACCTGGATGAAACTATCTATCTGGACCCGTTCCAGTCGGGCTTTAGGCAGGGGTACAGCACAGAAAATGCATTGGTCGCATTGGTGCATGATCTCTGGAGGGCTCGGGACAGGGGTTGTTCCTCTGTCCTAGTCCTATTAGATCTCTCAACGGCTTTTGATATCATCGACCATGGTATCATACTGCAGCAGTTGAGGGGGTTAGGAATAGGGGGCACCGTTTTACGGTGGTTCTCCTCCTTTCTCTCCGACCATTCGCAGTTTGTGTTGGCAGGGGGCAGAGGTCGACCTCGAGGCGCCTCACATGGGGAGTGCCGCAAGGGTCGGTCCTCTCGCCTCTTCTGTTCAACATTTATGTGAAGCCGCTGAGTGAGATCATCCGTGGTTTTGGGGTGAAATGTCATTTGTATGCTGATTATACTCAGCTGTACTTCTCCACCCCAGACCACCCCAATGATGCTCTTGATGTGATGTCTCACTGCCTGGAGGCCGTGCGGGTCTGGATGGGGAGGAACAGGCTCAGACTCAACCCTTCCAAGACCAAGAGGCTGTGGCTCCTGGCGTCCTGATATAGTCAGCTGGTGCCATCGCTGACTATTGGGGGTGAATCCTTGCCCACCACAGAGAGGGCTCGCAATCTGGGTGTCCTCCTGGACGCATGGCTGTCTTTAGAAGAGCTTATGGTGGCCGTGGCCAGGGGGGGCTTTTATCAGGTTCGCCTGATTCGCCAGTTGCAGCCCTTTCTGGATCGGGACGCCTTGAGCATGGTCACTCACACTCTTGTCACCTCCTGGCTGGACTACTGTAATGCTCTCTACATGGGGCTCCCCTTGAAGAGCACTTGGAGGCTCCAACTGGTCCAGAATGCGGCCGTGCGGGTAGTTATGGGTGCAACCCGTTGTGCCCACGTGACACCCCTCCTGCGCGAGCTGCACTGGCTCCCAGTGGTCTTCCGGGTGCGATTCAAGGTGTTGGTCACCACCTTTAAAGCACTCCATGGCATAGGACCCGGGTACTTTCGAGACCAACTTCTGCCACCAATAGCTTCCCACCAGCCAGTTCTCTCCCACAGAGAGGGTCTCCTCAGGGTGCCATCGGCCAAGTTATGTCAGCTGGCGACACCCAGGAGGAGGGCCTTCTCTGTGGGAGCCCCAGTCCTGTGGAATGAACTGCCCCTGGAAATGCATAAGATCTCCAACCTCTGAGTATTTCGCTGTGCCCTCAAGACCCTGTTGTTCCGCCAGGCCGGGATATCAATGTAATAATTTTAAATCGGGTGTTTTAAATTTTGGGGATTTTAAACTGAGCCAAAATTATTTAATAATTTTAAATTATTTTACTTGATGTTTGTCTTGTGCTTTTAATAGGCTGTACACCACCCTGAGTCCTTCGGGAGAAGGGCGGTATAGAAATAAAATTATTATTATTATTATTATTATTATTATTATTATTATTATTATTTGTTAGTATTAATGCTGAGTTCTCCAAAAATTTAGAATATCAAATATATTCAATACCTCAAGAGTTTCAAAAGGAGAGTCAAGCGTAGACGCATTTGTCAAGCATTTGTTCTTCTCATTGATTTTATGTTTTCTAGATCATGCCCACAGCTTGTTTTGTCTTGGTTCTCTAGGTTTTATAAGACTCGTTAAAATAATGCTGTGTTAAAATGGAGTCTAAATTACATGGAGGCTAAAATATGCAAGTTACATGGAAGCTAAACTTGATCTCATTTGTTATTTTAGATCCACCTGGTAAACCTGAAGTTATCGACGTGACAAAGAATACTGTCTCTCTTATCTGGGCAAGACCAAAACATGATGGTGGTAGCAAGATAATTGGATACTATGTTGAAGCCTGTAAGCTGCCAGGTGCTAAATGGGTCCGGTGCAATTCTATCCCCCATCAGATCCCTCAAGAAGAGTACACCGCAACTGATTTGGAGGAAAATGCTCAGTACCAATTCAGAGCAATAGCAAAAACAGCAGTAAACATTAGTGCCCCTTCTGAACCTTCAGATCCAATCACTGTTCATGCAGAAAATGGTAAGGTTTATTACCATTAGATTTATTACATAATATTAAAGCTGAGCTTCATACTTCTCGCAAAGTAGCCTTCAACGTTCTTTCTTTCTTTCTTTTTTTAACTTTTCAGTACCACCAAAGATAGAGCTTGGGGTAGGTATGAAAGCCTTACTCATAGCAAAGGCTGGAACCAATGTTTGCCTGGAAGCAAATGTCTATGGCAAACCTATGCCAACTATTACTTGGAAGAAAGAAGGGGAGCTTCTAAAACCAGTGGAAGGAATTAAGATCACCACCAAGAGAAACCTGTCTACTGTGGAGCTCTTCAGTGTCATTAGAAAGCAGACAGGAGACTATACTATTACTGCTGAGAACGCAAGTGGTTCCAAGTCAGCAACTATAAAGCTTAAAGTGTTAGGTAGGTTAAAGATGAATGAGAACTGGGCTATTTATTCTGTTAATAAGTGATGGATCTAGAATTTCACTGTCAAACAATTGCGTTTTCCAGACAAACCCGGTCCTCCAGCTTCAGTGAAGATTACAAATATGTATGTAGATCGAGCCATGCTCTCTTGGGAACCTCCTCTTGAAGATGGGGGGTCAGACATTACAAATTACATTGTTGACAAACGTGAAACGAGTAGACCCAACTGGGCTCAAGTCACTGCAAATGTCCCAATCACGAGCTGCAGTGTTGAGAAGCTGATTGAAGGACACGAGTACCAATTTCGCATTTCGGCTGAGAACAAATACGGAGTAGGCGATCCAATCTTAACTGAAAATGCGGTGGCTAAAAACCCATATGGTAAGCATATCTTAGTAACTCCTTCAGTCCAATTGTTACTGAGTTATAGCTGAACAAATGTTTAAATGCACTTCAAATATTTATTTTTAGATGTACCCGGGCCTTGTGATCCACCAATAATTAGTAATATAACAAAGGACTTCATGACTGTAAGCTGGAAACCACCTGCTAATGATGGTGGCTCCCCTATAACTGGATATATTGTTGAGAAACGTGAAACAAAAGCTCTTAACTGGACAAAAGTTAATAGAAAGCCAGTCATTGAAAGAACAATAAAGGCCACTGGACTCCAAGAAGGAACAGAATACGAATATAGAGTAATTGCCTTCAATAAAGCTGGGCCAGGCAAACCAAGTGGAGCATCTAAGGCAGCATATGCTCGTGATCCACAGTGTAAGTTGACAGATGTACACGTGCACGCACGCACCCACACGTTATTTTTTTTATGGCTATGTCCAAATGTTTCTGCCATATATAACTTGTGTTTTTGTTTTTATTCCCAGATCCTCCTGGGCCCCCAGCATTCCCAAAAGTTGTTGATTCTACACGTAGCTCTATCAGCCTGTCTTGGGGCAAACCAGCATATGATGGTGGAAGCCCCATTATTGGCTACCTCGTTGAAGTGAAACGAGTTGACACAGACAACTGGGTCCGATGCAACTTGCCAAAGAATTTGCCTGATACACATTATGTGGTAACTGGACTTTCAGAGAACACAGAATATCAGTTCCGCATTTATGCAGTCAATAAGATTGGCTACAGTGACCCAAGTGATGTACCTGACAAGCACCTTGCCAAGGATATTCTAAGTGAGTACTTTGAAAAGAAATTGAATTGGTAATTTTAATCCTGGGCGAGAGGCTCAAC
Source organism: Ptyas mucosa (assembly GCA_012654045.1). Taxonomy (NCBI): domain Eukaryota; kingdom Metazoa; phylum Chordata; class Lepidosauria; order Squamata; family Colubridae; genus Ptyas; species Ptyas mucosa. The sequence goes on along the minus strand of WNWU01000006.1, from coordinate 33,982,842 downwards.
CTGTGAATTCATGTGAACCTGTTATGGAAACCCTTGTCTTTCAGTTCCCAACAACGATGAAACAATCCACACACCTCTCTGTTCCTAAAAATCTTGTTTAATATAAAACTATCTACTTTTCATGCCAACCATAATAATATCAGTGTTTTTCCTTACTGAAAACATTGTTCGCCCTTCTACTTTAAGAAAACATTTTTTTCTCTTTCTGAATGATACTCGGAAGATATATTTCCAAGAACCAGTTTGGACAAGTGGTTAAAACACTAAGCTAGAAACCAGGAGACTATGAGTTCTAGTCCCACTTTAGGCATGAAAGCCAGCTGGATGACCTTGGGTCAGTCTATCTCAGCTCAACTCACCTCAAGGATTGCTGTTGTGGGGAAAATAGGAAGAGAAAGAAGTATTAGCTATGTTCGCCTGAGTTATTTATAAAAATAATGAAGGTGGGATTAAAAAATAACAAAGTACTTTTTTAGTATAAAAGTATTCCTCTTGGGAAATATCTAGGCAGCAACACTACAGCATGTGTACATTCTAATTTGATTGGAAGCCTGGAGTGACAAGAGGTATGCCTAATTCAAGATTCTATATATATATATTCTATATATAGGAAGTAAGAAATAGAATATAAAATAGCAATAGCACCTAGATTTATATACTGCTTCATAGTGCTTTATAGCATTGTCTTTGCAGTTAAAAATGTCAGCATATTGCCTCCAAACAATCTGGGTCCTCATTTTACTGACCTCAGAAGGATGGTAGGCTAAGTCAAGCATGAGCCAGTCAGGATTGAACTCCTGGCTATGGGCAGAGTCAGCCTGCAATACTGCAGTTTAACCACTCACCATAATGTGAGAAGCTTCTCCCTGCTTTGGTTAAATAGCATGCTGTCTGAAACTTTGAAAGGATGTCTGAAAGACCTTTTAGAAGAATTTTCTCTTTGTACTTCCTAACCATCATTTTCCTATTTTTAATTCGCCTTACCTCATTCATTTTATATTTTCCAATCTTCATTCAAACAGTTAATTTTTTTTTTTTAATCTTCTATTTGAAATTCAGTTCCACCTGAAGGAGAGCTTGATGCTGAATTGAGGAAAGTTCTAGTATTACGTGCTGGAGTCACAATGAGGATTTATGTGCCAGTAAGAGGACGTCCGCCTCCAAAGATTTTTTGGACTAAAGTGGGTGCCAACATAAGAGACCGGCCAGGAATGGACATCAAATCAACTGATTTTGATACTTTCCTGCGTTGTGAAAATGTCAATAAATACGATGCTGGGAAATACGTCTTGCATTTGGAGAACAGTTGTGGCAAAAAGTCATATACCATTGTAGTCAAAGTGCTTGGTGAGTTCCAATCTCCACCTGTTTATCTGTCTAAATGCACGCATCTTTTCAAAATCCAATAGTTTCCAAGTCGCAAATTCTTCTGACTTTATATGCAAAAGTATTGTATATTTTAGTCAATAATTGTTGTTGTTCACTTGTTTTAACACAGATACTCCTGGTCCCCCTATTAATCTGGTTGTAAAAGAAGCATCTAAAGATTCTGCTTTCATCTCGTGGGAGCCTCCTCTAATAGATGGCGGCAGCCCCGTGAAGAACTATGTGGTTGAAAAACGTGATGCAGAAAGAAAATCATGGTCTACGGTGGCTACCGAATGTCCAAAAACTAGTTTTAGGATTTCTAACTTAGAAGAAGGCAAATCCTATTTCTTCAGAGTTTTTGCTGAAAATGAATACGGCATAGGTGACCCCTGTGAAACTCGCGATGCTGTCAAAGCTTCAGGTAAGATCATTCTACTCTTCCTCAATTGTTAAAAGCCTCCTGTTTCTTAAAGTTTCCAATTGTATTTAGAGCCTTTTTTAATGTAAGTATATATAAATATTTCTTGTTTCAATCAGAAACACCTGGACCTGTTGTGGACTTAAAAGCTCCACAGGTCACAAAGTCATCCTGCAATTTAACTTGGAAAAAGCCTATAAGTGATGGTGGAAGTCGTATTAATGCATATATCGTTGAGCTCATGACTGGTGAGAACCAGTGGCAAGAAGTTATGAGATCTATGAATCTTCACTATTCAACAAAAGACTTGAAAGAAGGAAAAGAATACCTTTTCAGAGTGAGAGCACAGAATGAAGCTGGGTACGGGACACCAAATGAAATTACCGTGCTGGCAAGAGATGATATTGGTGAGTAGATACCTACAGCCATTTGTTTATTGTACATATGGTGCTTGTGAGCCTTGTGTTTAGTGAAGAAAGAACCTTTCATGCCAATATGTTATACAGCAGAAATATAGAGAATTCCTCCTTTTCACTTATTTATTAAAGAGCAAAAGGGAGTGGTGTGGTGGCCTAGATGTGGAGCTCTTGCCTCACAATCAGGAGACTATGAGTTCGATCCTAGGTAGCTGTAGATATTTCTCTCTCAAGGCACAAAGATAAAATATCTGCTACAAGCTGCAAATAGGTGTCAGGAAGGGCATCCAACCAGTAAATGCTTAGCTCCATTCAGTCACCCTTACTCCACCCCGATGCAAGGGATTGAAGGCAGGGGTGAAATCCAGCAGCTTCTGACAGGTTCTAGAAAACCGGTACCTGAAATTTTGAGTAGTTCAGAGCACCGGCAAATACCACATCTGGCTGGTCCCAGAGTGGGGTGGGAATGGAGATTTTGCAGTATCCTTCCCTTGCCATGCCCACCAAGCTATGCCCACCAAGCCCCGCCCACCAAGTCATGCCAATAGAACCGGTAGTAAAAAAAAAATGAATTTCACCACTAATTGAAGGAATATTAAAAGAAATAAATAAATAAAGAGCAACGGGGAAGGGAATTCTATTGTCTGAACTGAACTTGTAATTATTTGCTTTCTTTGGTTTATAGTGGCACCTGATCTTGATTTAAGAGACCTCCCAGGCTTGTGCTATTTGGCTAGAGAAGGAAGCTCTTTCCGTCTGAAAATTCCAATTAAAGGGAAGCCGGTACCAACCGTGACATGGAAGAAAGGAGAAGACCTTCCTCTAACACAGACGGGAAGAGTGGCCTTTGAAGCTACAGCAGTTAACACTACACTCCTTGTTCGTGACTGTCATAAAGATGATGCTGGAAAATATACAATTACACTGAAGAATGTTGCTGGTAGTAAAGAAGGCACAATTTCTGTAAAAGTGGTTGGCAAACCTGGAATTCCAACCGGCCCTGTGAAATTTGAAGAAGTTACAGCTGATGCTATGACGTTAAAATGGGGTCCTCCCAAAGATGATGGCGGGTCAGAAATCACGAACTACATCCTCGAGAAGCGAGACAATGTGAGCAATAAATGGGTGACCTGTGCCTCGGCTGTACAGAAAACTACCTTTAGAGTTACAAGACTTCATGAAGGCTCTGAATATTCCTTCAGAATCAGTGCTGAAAATAAATACGGTGTAGGTGAAGGTCTAATCTCTGGATCTGTAGTTGCAAGGCATCCATTTGGTAAGTAATAGAGTTGCTCTGTAGTCATTTGTAGGCAGGGTGGCGCTTCCGCTGCGTCTTTGTATGATTGAGTCTAATTTTTCACATTTTCTAGATGTCCCTGATGCTCCACCACCACCCAAAATTGTTGAGGTTAGGCATGATTCTGCATCTCTGACATGGACAGACCCTAAAAAGACTGGTGGCTCACCAATAACAGGTATACCTTTTGAGATACATTTTACTTAAACTTTCCCCAAAGTTTAGTCCCTGAGACACATTTTAATTAACTCACCTTTTCCCTCTTCATAGTTTTGAGCATACTAAGTCACTGAAAAAAAACCAAAATGCTGGCAACGTATAACAATACTCATATTTAGAATGTAAAATAATTTAATCAGATTCTGCATCATTTTAAATGTATTTATTTAAATGATTTAAATGTAAATAAATGCATACAACTTGCAAGTAAGAACTTGCCAGGTAATTTATGGTAATGAGAGAGATATTTTAGAGGAAAATTAAGAAAGTTTATCCAGAATTTTAGATGCAGATGGCTAAACTTCCCAAAGATTAGAAATGTAAAGGATGCTATCAGAAAAATACTGGTTTTTATCAGTTCATTGGTACTTATACTATTACAATAATAAGCAATGTTTGTTTATTTCTTGGTAGGCTATCACCTGGAATTTAAAGAAAGAAACAGTATTATGTGGAAGCGAGCAAACAAGACTCCTCTAAGAATGAAAGACTTCAGAGTGACAGGACTAACTGAAGGCTTAGAATATGAATTCAGAGTAATGGCAATAAATCTAGCTGGGGTTGGGAAACCAAGTCTACCATCTGAACCAATTGTGGCTCTTGATCCAATTGGTAAGTTATTCTTTCATCTCTCTTTCTCCCTCTTCCCTCCCTTTCTCTCTCCCTCCCTCTCTCTCTCTCACACACACACACACATCTATCTGCCTATCTATCTGTCTATCATCTATCTATCTATCTATCTATCTATCTATCTATCTATCTATCTATC
>WNWU01000006.1:33780400-33978345 GCA_012654045.1 Ptyas mucosa | reverse complement strand
ATCTATCTATCTATCTATCTATCTATCTATCTATCTATCTATCTATCTTTCTCTAATTAGAAATGGTAATATCCATGTTGCTACTCCTGTATTTTGTTGCTATTATTTTCAGATCCTCCTGGGAAACCTGAAGCTATCAGCGTAACTCGAAGCTCAGTAACTTTGGTCTGGACAGAACCAAAATATGATGGTGGACACAAATTAATTGGCTACATAGTGGAGAAACGTGATCTACCTTCCAAAACCTGGATGAAAGCAAATCATGTCAACGTTCCTGAATGTGCATTTACAGTAACTGATCTTTATGAAGGCTCAAAATATGACTTCAGAATTAGAGCAAAGAATACTGCTGGAGCCATTAGCCCACCATCTGAACCTACAGGAGCCATTACATGCAAGGATGAATATGGTATGTTTTCCATATATATATATATGGCATCTTATTCAATTAATTTTAAAGATGTTCTTGTCCTCTTCATTTCCTGAATTTTTTTGTTACAGAGGCACCAACTATTGTTATTGATCCAACTATCAAGGATGGCCTAACTGTGAAAGCAGGAGATACCATTGCAATGTCTGCTATAAGTATTCTAGGCAAACCACTTCCAACTTCAGTCTGGTCAAAAGCAGGAAAAGACTTTAAGCCTTCAGAGACTGTTCATATTGAATCAACACCAACTTCTTCTGCCCTTACTATCAAGTATGCTGCCAGAAAAGATTCGGGTGAATATACCATCACTGCAACTAATCCTTTTGGTACTAAAGAAGAACATGTGCATGTGAAAGTCTTAGATGTACCAGGTCCCCCTGGACCAATTGAAGTCAGTAATGTCTCTGCTGAAAAAGCTACTCTCACATGGACTCCTCCTACAGAAGATGGTGGATCCCCAATCAAGTCTTATGTGCTTGAAAAGAGAGAAACTAGCCGATTGCTATGGACTCAGGTTGCTGAAGACATCCAGTCTTGTAGACACGTTGTTTCTAAACTTATTCAAGGAAATGAATACCTATTCCGTGTCTCAGCTGTGAACCAGTATGGAAGAGGAGAACCATCTCAGTCAGAGCCAGTTAAAATGGTGGACAGATTTGGTAAGCAAAACTGCCCAATAAGTTATAGAATAAATTTACTGCAGTCTGTATAAAAATACAGTATTTTTATACAGGATTTAGTGTTTTTCAACATCTTTTTTTTTTCTTTTCCTAGGCCCTCCTGGTCCTCCTGGCAAACCAGAAATATCAAATGTAACCAAAAATACTGTGACAGTGAGCTGGAAGAGGCCAATAGATGATGGTGGCAGCGAGATAACAGGTTACCATCTGGAAAGAAGAGAAAAGAAAGGTGTGAGATGGATTAGAGTTTCAAAGAAACCGGTGTCAGATCTTAGATGCAAAGTAACTGGATTACTAGAAGGAAATGAATACGAATTCCGGGTCAGCGCAGAAAACAGAGCAGGAATTGGACCACCAAGTGATATTTCTCAACCAGTGCTAACTAAAGATGCTGCATGTTAGTATAATTCTTGTACTTTGAAAAATTCTTCCATCCTCACTGCATTAATAGCATGATTGCCTATAAAGTGTTTCTAATCTAAGCTCTTTTTTCCCCCATTATTATAGATCCACCAGGACCTCCAGCAAATCCACGAGTAACTGATACGACAAAAACAAGTGCTAGCCTAGCATGGGGGAAACCTCATTATGACGGTGGACTTGATATTATTGGCTACATTGTGGAGCACCAAAAGGAAGGAGAAGAAACCTGGGTGAAAGATACCACAGGAACCGCTCTAAGAATCACAGAATTTGTGGTTGCTAATCTCCACCCAGGAGCCAAATACAATTTCAGAATAAGTGCTATCAATGCTGTTGGCGTGGGCGAACCAGCAGTAATTCCAGATGTTGAAATCAGAGAACGTGAAGTGGCTCCTGATTTTGAATTAGATGCTGAACTGAGGAAAACTCTTGTGGTCAGAGCTGGATTGAGCATTAGGGTATTTGTTCCAATTAGAGGACGCCCGACTCCTGAAATTACATGGACCAAAGATGACATCCCACTTAAAGCGCGGGCCAATATTGAAAATACAGATTCATTCACTCTCCTCATTGTCACAGAATGTAATAGATATGATGCCGGAAAGTATCTGATGACCCTTGAAAATGCTGCTGGCAAAAAGACTGGCTTTGTAAATGTAAAAGTTTTGGATACACCAGGGCCACCAATAAATCTGAAGCCCCGAGACATATCTAAAGATAGCATTACTCTCCAATGGGATATGCCTCTAATTGATGGAGGCTCACGTATAACAAATTATATAGTAGAAAAACGTGAATCAACACGTAAGTCGTATTCAACTATCACAACCAAATGCTCCAAATGTTCCCTTAGGATTCCTGGTTTGGCTGAAGGCTGTGAATATTATTTCAGAGTATTTGCTGAAAATGAATTTGGAATTGGTGAACCTGCTGAAACTCCTGAACCTATAAGAGCATCAGAAGCGCCATCACCTCCAGACAGTCTTAATATTATGGATATCACAAGGAACTCAGTCAGCCTTGCTTGGCCAAAACCAGAACATGACGGTGGTAGCAAGATTACTGGCTATGTAATTGAAGCACAGAAAAAGGGTTCAACTCAGTGGACACACATTACTACGGTGAAAACATTAGAATGTGTGGTAAAGAATCTAACTGAACATGAAGAATATACTTTCCAAGTTATGGCAGTTAACAGTGCTGGAAGAAGTGATCCACGAGAAAGCAGGCCAGTTGTTGTTAAAGAACAAATGATGCTTCCTGAGTTTGATTTGCGTGGTATCTATCAGAAAACCATAATTGCTAGAGCTGGTGACAATATCAAAGTTGAAATTCCTGTTCTTGGTCGCCCCAGACCAACTATTACCTGGAAAAAGGAAGATCAATTGCTCAAGCAAACACAAAGGGTCAACTATGAAAATACAGCTACTGCAACCATTTTGAACATTAATGAATGCACAAGAAATGACAGTGGCAGATATCCAGTCTCCGCTAAAAACATTGTTGGTGAAGTTAGCGATGTTCTAACTGTTCACGTGCATGATGTTCCTGGACCACCCACTGGACCAATCAGATTTGAAGAAGTTTCATCTGATTTTGTCACCTTTTCATGGGAACCTCCACTAAATGATGGAGGGGTTCCAATTAGTAACTATGTTGTAGAAATGCGCAAAACTGACAGTACCTCCTGGGCTGAGTTAGCCACCACTGTTATACGTACCACCTACAAAGCAGCTCACCTGACTACTGGCACTGAGTACCAATTCCGTGTTAAAGCTCAGAACAGATACGGCTCAGGTCCGGCTATCAGTTCAGAGAATGTAATTGCTAGCTATCCTTTCAAAGTTCCTGGACCTCCAGGCACTCCTCAAATCATTGCAGTCACAAAAGATTCAATCAGCATTAGCTGGCACGAACCCCTTACAGATGGTGGAAGTCCAATCCTGGGATATCACATTGAAAGAAAAGAGCGGAATAGCATTCTTTGGCAGACTGTCAGCAAAGCCTTAATATCGGGCAACACCTTCAAATCTAGTGGGCTGATGGATGGCATTGCATATGAATTCAGAGTCATTGCAGAAAACCTGGCAGGTAAAAGTAAACCAAGCAAGCCATCTGAGCCAACCCTTGCTCTCGATCCTATTGATCCTCCTGGAAAGCCAATTCCTCTTAACATCACAAGACATGCAGTAGCGCTAAGGTGGACAAAACCTGAATATAACGGAGGCTTTAAGATAACTGGCTACACGGTTGAAAAAAGAGATCTTCCAAATGGCCGATGGCTAAAAGCAAACTTTAGCAATATATTAGAAACCGAATTCACTGTGAGTGGGCTTACCGAAGATGCTGCTTATGAATTCCGTGTCATCGCTAGAAATGCTGCTGGCGCTGTTAGCCAGCCTTCTGAGCCATCAGATGCAATAACATGCAGAGATGAAATCGAGGCACCAAGAATAATGGTTGACGCTAAATACAAAGACACTCTAATAGTAAAAGCAGGGGAAATTTTCAAACTTGAAGCAGATGTGGCAGGCCGACCTCCACCAACTCTAACATGGACCAAACAAGACAAGGACCTTGAGGATACAGCAAAATTGGAAATTAAAATAGCAGATTTCTCTACAGTTCTTACCAATAAGGATTCCACAAGACGGGATGGTGGTGCATATACGCTTACAGCATCCAATCCAGGCGGCTTTGCGAAGCACATTTTCAATGTCAAAGTTCTAGACAGACCTGGTCCACCACAGGGACCTTTGTCGGTGTCTGATGTTACTGTAGAGAAATGTGTCCTGTCATGGCTCCCACCTTTAGATGATGGAGGTGCCAGTATTGACCACTATGTTGTTGAAAAACGTGAAACAAGTAGATTGGCGTGGACATCTGTAGCCACAGAAGTTCCTGTAACAAAACTGAAGGTCACAAAGCTATTGAAAGGCAATGAATATGTGTTCCGAGTAATGGCTGTTAATAAATACGGAGTTGGTGAAGCTCTAGAATCAGAGCCTGTCTTAGCAGTGAATCCTTACGTAATACCCGATCCTCCCAAGACACCTGAAGTTACAGCTATTACCAAAGATTCTATGATTGTATGCTGGGGACATCCTGATTCGGATGGAGGAAGTCCTATAACTAATTACATTGTAGAACGTCGCGACAGAGCTGGATTACGCTGGGTGAAATGTAATAAACGAGTTGTGACAGATTTGCGTTACAAAGTTTCTGGACTCACAGAAGGCCATGAGTATGAATACCGAATAAAGGCTGAAAATGCTGCTGGTATAAGTGAGCCAAGTCCTAGTAGTCCATTCTACAAAGCTTGTGACACTCTTTTCAAACCTGGTCCACCTGTTAATCCCCGTGTCTTAGATACAAGCAAGTCATCAATTACAATTGCTTGGAATAAACCATTATATGATGGTGGCTCAGAAATTACTGGCTACATGGTTGAAACAGCATTACCTGATGAAGATGAATGGAAAATTGTAACACCACCAGCAGGACTCAAGGCCACATCTTTTACCATCACCAATCTAAAAGAAAACCAAGAGTATAAAATCAGAATTTTTGCCATGAATTCTGAAGGCATTGGAGAGCCTGCAAATGTTCCTGGGACACCAAAAGCTGAAGAACGAATGCTTCCCCCTGAGATTGAACTGGATGCAGAGCTGCGTAAAATTGTGATTCTCCGAGCTTGTTGTACTTTGAGACTTTTTGTTCCGATTAAAGGAAGACCAGCACCTGAAGTAAAATGGTCACGAGAATTTGGAGAATCTTTAGACAAAGCCACAATTGAATCCACAAGTTCTTACACTTTACTCACGGTTGGAAATGTGAATAGATTTGACAGTGGCAAATACATATTGACTATAGAAAACAGTTCAGGTAGCAAATCAGCATTTGTAATTGTAAGAGTCCTTGATACCCCTGGTGCCCCACAGAATCTGAAGATAAAAGAGATCACCATGTCATCTGTCACGCTCACCTGGGAACCTCCCCTCATAGATGGTGGCTCTAAAATAAAGAATTATATTGTTGAAAAGCGTGAAGCAACAAGAAAGGCATACTCTACTGTTATAGCCAATTGCCACAAGACCACCTGGAAAGTGGACATGCTACAAGAAGGCTGCAGCTATTACTTCAGAGTTCTAGCTGAAAATGAATATGGAATAGGTCTTCCGGTTGAAACATCAGAATCAGTTAAAGTGTCTGAGAGGCCTCTACCTCCAGGAAAAATAACTTTATTAGACGTGACAAGAAACAGTGTGTCTTTGAGTTGGGAAAAACCTGAGCATGATGGAGGAAGCAGAATTTTGGGCTACATTGTAGAAATGCAAAGCAAAGGCAGTGACAGGTGGGCCACTTGTGCCACTGTTAAAGTTACTGAAGCTACTATAAAAGGATTGATCCAAGGGGAAGAATATTCCTTCCGTGTTTCAGCACAAAATGAAAAAGGAATCAGTGATCCTCGGCAACTCAGTGTACCTGTCATTGCAAAAGATCTTGTGATACCTCCAGCGTTCAAACTCTTGTTTACCACATTCAGTGTACTAGCAGGTGAAGACTTAAAGGTTGATGTTCCTTTTGTTGGTCGACCCAAACCAACTGTAACATGGCTTAAGGATAATGTGCCACTAAGGCAAACTACTAGAGTAAATGAAGAAAATACAGAAAGCAACACAGTGCTAACAATAAAGGAAGCATGTAAAGAAGATGTTGGACAATATTTGGTAAAACTTACAAATTCTGCAGGTGAAGCAACTGAAATTCTTAGTATTATTGTCCTCGATAAGCCAGGCCCACCCACCGGACCGGTGAAGATGGATGAAATAACTGCAGATAGTATTATCATTTCTTGGGAGCCACCCAAATATGATGGCGGCAGTTCCATCAACAATTACATTGTAGAAAAACGTGATACGTCTACTACTGCTTGGCAGATTGTTTCGGCAACTGTTGCACGAACAACTCTAAAAGTGAGTAGATTAAAGACTGGAAGCGAATATCAATTCAGAATTGCTGCTGAAAACAGATATGGAAAGAGTACATATCTCACATCAGAGCCTGTGGTTGCCCAATATCCCTACAAACTACCTGGCCCACCTGGAACCCCACACGTACCTGAAGTCTCCAGAGATACTATGATGGTACATTGGAATGAGCCAGTCAGTGATGGTGGCAGCCGAATTATTGGCTATCATTTGGAGCGCAAAGAAAGAAACAGCATATTATGGGTTAAGTTGAACAAAACAGCAATTCCTGACACTAAATTTAAAACAACTGGACTTGAAGAGGGACTTGAATATGAATTCAGAGTTTATGCAGAAAATATTGTTGGTATTGGAAAGGCAAGCAAATGTTCAGAATGTTACGCAGCTCATGATCCTTGTGATCCTCCCGGCCGTCCAGAACCGATAATTGTCACAAGAAATTCTGTTACTCTTCAGTGGAAGAAACCAGAGTATGATGGTGGAAGCAAGATCACGGGCTACATTGTTGAAAAGAAAGAATTACCGGAAGGTCGCTGGATGAAAGCAAGTTTTACTAACGTAATTGAGACTCAATTTGCAGTAACTGGCCTGGTTGAGAATCAAAGGTATGAGTTCCGTGTGATTGCACGTAATGCAGCAGGGGTTTTCAGTGAGCCCTCTGAAAGTTCAGGGGCTATCACAGTGAGAGATGAAGTAGAACCACCTCGCATAAGTATGGATCCCAAATTTAAAGAAACACTTACAGTGCATGCTGCTGAATCATTTAAGATTGACGCTGATGTTTATGGCAAACCACTGCCTTCTATTCAGTGGCTGAAAGGTGACAAGGAACTAACAAACACAGCACGTTTGGATATAAAAAGTACTGACTTTGCCACAAGCCTAAGCGTGAAGGAAGCTGTTCGTATTGACAGTGGACATTATATATTATTGGTGAAGAACGTTGCAGGTGAAAAAACTGCTTCTGTTCATGTCAAAGTCCTTGACAGACCTGGGCCACCTGAAGGGCCTGTTGTTATAACAGGGACAACCGCTGAAAAATGTATGCTATCATGGAAGCCCCCGCTGCAGGATGGAGGCAGTGACATTTCACATTATGTTGTTGAAAGAAGAGAAACAAGTCGCTTAGTTTGGACTTTAGTTGATGCCAACGTGCAAACTCTTAGTTGCAAAGTTACTAAACTCTTGGAAGGCAATGAATATATCTTCCGTATCATGGCTGTCAATAAATATGGGGTTGGCGAACCTCTTGAATCTGAGCCTGTAGTTGCAAAAAATCCTTTTGTGGTACCACTTCCACCAAAGGCTCCAGAGGTTTCAGCTGTTACCAAGGATTCTATGATTGTTGTATGGGATAGACCAGTTTCTGATGGAGGCAGTGAAATTTTGGGTTATGTGCTAGAAAAACGTGACAAAGAAGGCATTCGGTGGACAAGATGTAGCAAGCGTTTGATCAGTGAACTTCGATATCGAGTCACAGGACTTCTGGAAAATCATGACTATGAATATAGAGTCTCCGCTGAAAATGCAGCTGGTCTCAGTGAGCCCAGTCCACCTTCTACCTACTATAAAGCTTGTGACCCTATATATAAACCAGGTCCACCAAATAACCCCAAAGCAATAGATGTTACAAGATCTTCAGTTTTCCTTTCTTGGGGTAAACCAATCTATGATGGTGGCTCTGAAATTCAAGGATACATTGTTGAAGCCTGTGATGTAAGTGTTGGTGACTGGACTATTTGTACACCACCAACTGGAATTAAGAAAACAAATATGGAAGTAGAAAAATTGTTGGAAAAACATGAATACAAATTCCGAATTTGTGCTGTTAATAAAGCAGGAGTAGGAGAGCATGCTGATGTTCCTGGAACCATCCTTGTTGAAGAAAAATTGGAAGCTCCAGATCTTGACCTTGACTTAGAACTGAGAAAAGTGATCAATGTAAGAGCTGGTGGTTCATTAAGATTATTTGTTCCTATTAGAGGCCGCCCAACACCTGAAGTAAAATGGAGTAAAGTAGATGGTGATATCAGAGAAGCAGCTATTATTGACAGTACCAGCAGCTTCACCTCGCTTGTTCTTGATAATATGAATAGATTTGACTCTGGAAAATACACTCTTACTTTAGAAAATAGTAGTGGAACAAAATCTGCCTTTGTCAGTGTAAGAGTCTTGGATACTCCAGGTCCTCCTGTTAACCTGAAAATCAAGGAAATTACCAAAGACTCTGTTACAATTTCATGGGAGCCTCCAGTGATAGATGGTGGAGCTAAAGTTAAAAATTATATTATTGAAAAGCGTGAAGCCACAAGAAAATCCTATGCAGCTGTTGTAACAAACTGCCATAAAACATCCTGGAAAATTGATCAGCTCCAAGAAGGTTGTTATTATTACTTCAGAGTTTCTGGAGAGAATGAATTCGGAATTGGCCTGCCTGCTGAAACAAGTGACCCAGTTAAGGTGGCTGAAGTTCCTCAACCTCCAGGAAAAATAACAGTGGATGACGTTACGAGAAACAGTGTTTCATTGAGCTGGGCAAAGCCTGAACATGATGGTGGGAGTAAAATCTTACACTACATTGTAGAAATGCAAGTGAAGGGTAGTGATAAATGGTCAGAGTGCACACGTGTTAAAGTTCTTGAAGCAGTTATTACTAATCTAACCCAAGGAGAAGATTATCTCTTCAGAGTGATGGCTGTAAATGAAAAGGGCAAGAGTGATCCACGATCGCTTGCAGTACCAATAACCGCTAAAGATCTTGTTATTGAACCAGATGTCAGACCAGCATTCCACAGTTACAGTATACAAGTAGGACATGATCTAAAGATTGAAATACCAATATTTGGTCGACCTAAGCCTACTGTCTCTTGGACCAAAGATGGCATTCCATTAAAACAGACAACCAGAGTAAATGTAATTGATTCACCTAATCTTACAGTTCTAAATATTAAAGAAACAAATAAGGAAGACAATGGAATATATGAAATTGCAGTTGCTAATGTGGTTGGACAAAAATCTGCATCTATTGAAATTATAACACTCGATAAACCAGATCCTCCTAAAGGCCCAGTTAAATTTGAAGATATTAGTGCTGAAAGTGTCACAATATCATGGAATCCTCCAATATATACAGGTGGTTGCCAGGTTACTAATTATATTGTTCATAAGAGAGATACAACCACGACTTCATGGGAAGTAGTTTCAGCTACTGTTGCAAGAACTACTCTGAAGGTGACTAAGCTGAAAACTGGCTCAGAATATCAATTTAGAATATTTGCAGAAAATAGATATGGACAGAGCTTTGCCCTGGAATCAGAACCAGTTGTTGCTCAATATCCCTACAAAGAACCAGGTCCACCTGGAACACCATTTGTGACAATAGCTACAAAAGACTCTATGATTGTGCAATGGCATGAACCAATTAATGATGGTGGAAGTAGAATTCTAGGTTATCATCTTGAACGAAAGGAAAGAAACAGCATTCTGTGGACAAAAGTGAACAAAACTATTATTCAAGATACACATTATAAAACATCTAATCTCGAAGAAAACATTGAATATGAATTTAGAGTTTCTGCAGAAAATATTGTTGGCGTAGGCAAAGCAAGCAAAGTTTCAGAATGCTATGTAGCCCGTGATGCCTGTGATCCACCAGGTTGTCCTGAAGCTATTATTGTTACAAGAAGTGCCATCACTCTGCAGTGGACCAAGCCAGAATACGATGGTGGCAGCAAAATAACAGGCTATGTAGTAGAAAAACGAGACTTACCTGATGGTCGTTGGATGAAAGCAAGCTTTACCAATATCACTGAAACTCAGTTTACCGTGTCAGGTCTTACTGAAGACCAACGATATGAATTTAGAGTCATTGCAAGGAATGCTGCTGGAGCAGTAAGCAAACCTTCTGACAGCACAGGACCTATAACAGCAAAAGATGAAGTTGAACTTCCAAGAATTTCCATGGATCCAAAATACAAAGATGCAATTGTTGTAAATGCCGGTGAAACTTTCAAACTTGAAGCCGATGTACATGGAAAACCAATCCCTACTATTATGTGGCTGAAAGGAGATAAAGTCCTTGAAGATACTGCTCGATATGAAATAAGGAATACAGACTTCAAAGCTCTGATTACTGTAAAAGACGCTATACGTGTTGATGGTGGGCAGTTTATTCTGCAGGCAACCAATGTTGCAGGAACAAAATCAGTACCTGTGACAGTAAAAGTACTAGATCGGCCAGGGCCTCCAGAGAGTATTCAGATTTCTGGAGTTACTTCTGAAAAGTGTTCCTTATCATGGGCTCCACCAATCCATGATGGTGGCAGTGATATTTCCCACTACATCGTTGAAAAGAGAGAAACTAGTCGTCTTGCTTGGACAGTTGTTGCATCCGATGCTGTAGCCACAATGCTAAAGGTAACAAAACTTCTGGAAGGCAACGAGTATATATTCCGCATAATGGCAGTTAATAAATATGGAGTTGGCGAGCCTTTGGAATCTGCACCTGTACTTATGAAAAACCCATTTGTTGTTCCTGGTTCACCAACATACCTTGAAGTTACCAATGTTACAAAGGATTCTATGACAGTCTCCTGGCATCGTCCAGATAGCGATGGTGGCAGTGAAATCATTGGCTACATTGTAGAAAAAAGAGATAGAACTGGTATTAGATGGGTGAAATGTAATAAACGTCGAATTACAGATTTACGATTAAGAGTCACAGGACTAAATGAAGATCATGAATATGAGTTTAGAGTATCTGCTGAAAATATAGCTGGAATTGGTGAACCTAGTCAAGTTACTCCATACTGGAAAGCATGTGATCCTATGTTCAAGCCTGGTCCACCCACTAATGCCCATGTTGTTGATACAACCAAGAATTCAATCACAGCTGCCTGGGGGAAACCTATTTATGATGGTGGCTGCGAAATCCTGGGATATATTGTAGAAATCTGCAAAGCTGATGAAGAAGAATGGGCAATGGTTACTCCACAGACTGGTCTGAGAGTTAATCGCTTCGAGATCAAAAAACTCATAGAACATCAAGAATACAAGCTAAGGGTGTGCGCTCTCAACAAAATTGGAGTAGGTGAGCCTGCAACAATTCCTGGTACAATTAAACCAGAAGATAAACTTGAAGCTCCTGAACTTGATATAGACTCAGAATTAAGGAAGGGAATTGTCGTCAGAGCTGGTAGCTCTGTCAGGATCAATATACCATTTAAAGGACGCCCCACTCCTGAAATCACATGGTCTCGGGAAGAAGGAGAATTTACAGATAAAGTTCAAATTGAAAAAGGAATAAATTACACACAGCTATCAATTGATTACTGCGATAGAAATGATGCTGGGAAGTATATACTTAAACTGGAGAATAGCAGTGGTTCTAAGTCTGCATTTGTTACAGTTAAAGTACTTGACACACCAGGACCACCACAAAACTTAGTAGTCAAAGAAATAAGGAAAGACTGTGCTGTATTGACATGGGAACCTCCAGCTAATGATGGTGGTGCGAAGATAAAGAACTATGTTATCGATAAACGTGAGTCAACCAGAAAAGCATATGCAAATGTGAGTGCCAAGTGCAACAAAACAAGCTTTAGAGTTGAAAACCTTACAGAAGGAAGCATTTATTATTTCAGAGTTATGGCTGAAAATGAATTTGGAATTGGTAGTCCAGCAGAAACTGCCGATGCCTCAAAAGCATCAGAGCCACCTCTACCCCCCGGAAAAGTGACACTCACTGACGTGACACAGAGAAGTGCATCATTTATGTGGGAGAAGCCTGAACACGACGGAGGCAGCAGAATTTTGGGCTACATTGTTGAAATGCAGCCAAAAGGATCTGATAAATGGACCGTTGTTACTGAAACCAAAGTCTGCAATGCAGTTGTGTCTGGTTTAAGTTCTGGACAGGAATATCAGTTCCGTGTCATGGCATACAATGAAAAAGGCAAAAGTGATCCTAAGCCACTGGCAGTTCCTGTGATTGCCAAAGATCAGACAATTCACCCCAGTTTCAAATTGATGTTCAATACATATACTGTACAAGCTGGAGAAGATCTTAAAGTAGAAATTCCCTTTATAGCTCGACCAAAGCCTACTATCACTTGGGAGAAAGATGGCCAGCCTCTGAAACAGACAACCAGATTACACGTTGAAGATACAGCAACATCAACTACATTGTTTATTAAAGAAAGCAACAAGGATGATTTTGGAAAATATACTGTCACAGCAACCAACACTGCAGGCACAGCAACAGAGCATCTTAGTATAATTGTGCTAGAAAAGCCTGGCCCACCCCAAGGACCTGTTCGTTTTGATGAAGTTAGTTCAAACTTCGTAGTCCTCTCATGGGAACCACCAGCATATACAGGTGGCTGTCAGATATCCAACTACATTGTCGAGAAACGTGACACCACCACCACTGTTTGGCAAATGGTATCAGCAATGGTCGCAAGGACAACTATTAAAGTAACAAAACTTAAAACAGGAACCGAATACCAGTTTAGAATTAGTGCTGAAAATCGATATGGAAAGAGCACTGCGCTAGATTCCAAGCCAGTTCTTGTACAATATCCATACAAAGTACCGGGGCCACCAGGAACCCCCTATGTCACTACAGCCACCAAAGACCACATGATAGTACAATGGCATGAACCAGTTAACGATGGAGGAAGCAAAGTTCTTGGATATCATCTAGAACGTAAAGATAAAAACAGCATCCTTTGGACAAAGATACATAAGACCCTCATCCACGACACAAAATATAAAACAGAAGGTCTTGAAGAAGGTCTTGAATACGAATTCAGAGTTTCTGCAGAAAATATTGTTGGAGTAGGCAAGGTTAGCAAATGTTCTGAACTGTATGTTGCTCGGGATGCTTGTGATCCACCAGGCCGTCCAGCTGCCATTGTTATCACTAGAAATTACGTGACACTAAAATGGAAAAAACCTGAATATGACGGTGGTAGCAGAATAACTGGATACATTGTGGAAAAGAAAGAACTACCTGAAGGCCGTTGGATGAAGGCCAGTTTTACAAATGTAATAGAAACTGAGTTTACAGTAAGCGGTCTTGTGGAAGACCAAAGATATGAATTCAGAGTAATTGCAAGAAATGCAGCTGGTAGCTTAAGTGAGCCCTCTGAAAGCACAGGGCCAATTATCGCTAGAGATGCAATTGAAGCACCGAGAGCTTCATTGGATCCTAAGTACAAAGATCTCATTGTTGTTCGTGCGGGAGAAACATTTGCTCTTGAGGCTGACATCCACGGAAAACCTATTCCTGATGTTAAGTGGTCAAAAGATGGAAAAGAATTTGAAGAAGCAACTGCGAGAATGGAAATTAAGACTACAATTGAAAGAACAACTCTCACGGTCAAAGATTGTGTCAGATTAGATGGAGGCCATTACACGCTTACACTGACTAATGTTGGTGGCACAAAATCAATACCAATCACTGTAAAAGTCCTTGACAGACCTGGACCCCCAGAAGGCCCTTTGAAAGTTACAGGTGTGACAGCAGAAAAATGTTACCTTGCATGGGGACCACCTTTACAAGATGGAGGTGCTAGCATTTCGCATTACATTATAGAAAAGAGAGAGACAAGCCGGCTTTCCTGGACACAAGTATCATCTGATGTTCAAGCTCTGAATCACAAAGTAACCAAACTTCTGTCAGGCAATGAATACATTTTCCGTGTAATGGCTGTTAATAAATATGGAATTGGCGACCCTCTAGAATCAGAACCTGTGTTGGCATGCAATCCATATAAGCCTCCAGGTCCTCCTTCAACACCTGAAGCTTCTGCAATCATGAAAGATTCTATGATTGTAACCTGGTGCCGCCCGACTGACGATGGTGGAGCTGAAATTGAAGGTTATATACTAGAAAAGCGAGACAAAGATGGCATTAGATGGACCAAGTGCAATAAAAAGAGACTGACAGACTTAAGATTGAGAGTAACTGGACTGACGGATGGTCATTTCTACGAATTTAGGGTTTCTGCCGAAAATGCTGCTGGTGTTGGTGAGCCCAGTGAACCATCAATTTTCTACCGTGCTTGTGAGGCAATATATCCACCAGGCCCACCAAACAATCCAAAGGTAACAGACACCTCCAGATCATCTGTGTCCCTTGCATGGGGCAAACCTACTTATGATGGTGGTGCTCCTGTTAAAGGATATATTGTAGAATTTAAAGAAGCTACTGCTGACGAATGGACAACTTGTACACCCCCATCGGGTTTACAAGGAAGACAATTCACAGTAACAAAACTTAAAGAAAATAGCGAGTATAACTTCCGCATCTGTGCTATGAATTCTGAAGGAGTTGGAGAACCAGCAACTATCCCTGGTAGTGTTGTTGCAGCTGAAAAAATGGAACCTCCTGAAATAGAGCTGGATGCAGATCTCAGAAAAGTTGTCACAGTGCGTGCTAGTGGCACATTACGTTTGTTTGTCACAATTAAAGGAAGGCCAGAGCCAGAAGTGAAATGGGAAAAAGCAGAAGGCACCATGAGTGACAGAGCTCAGATTGAAGTAACCAGTTCTTATACAATGTTAGTAATTGACAATGTAAACAGATTTGACAGTGGAAAATATAACCTGACTTTGGAAAACAACAGTGGCAAGAAATCAGCATTTGTTAATGTGAGAGTACTTGATACACCAAGTGCACCTGTAAATCTGACCGTCAGAGAAGTAAAGAAAGATTTAGTGACATTAGCTTGGGAGCCTCCTCTTATTGATGGCGGAGCTAAAATCACAAACTACATAATTGAAAAACGTGAAACAACCAGAAAAGCGTATGCCACGATCACAACTAATTGCAACAAAAATGTCTTCAGAATCGAACAGCTCCAGGAAGGATGCAGCTATTACTTCCGGGTCTTAGCTGCAAATGAATATGGAGTTGGTTTGCCAGCAGAAACACCTGAACCAGTTAAGGTTTCTGAACCACCATATCCACCTGGAAAAGTAACTCTTGTCGATGTTACTCGTCACAGTGCAACTATTAAATGGGAGAAACCAGAGAGTGATGGTGGCAGTAAAATAACTGGCTATATAGTAGAAATGCAAACTAAAGGAAGTGAAAAATGGAGCACCTGTACCCAAGTTAAAACATTAGAAGCAACAATATCTGGATTAAGTATGGGAGAAGAATATACTTTCCGTGTCTGTGCTGTAAATGAAAAAGGGAAGAGTGATCCAAGACAACTTGGAGTTCCAGTAGTTGCAAAGGACATTGAAATCCAGCCTTCGGTTGAGCTCCTTTTCAATACATTCAGTGTTAAAGCTGGTGAAGATCTTAAGATTGATGTACCCATTAGAGGAAGGCCAGTACCATCTGCCAGCTGGAAAAAGGATGGCATGCCTTTAAGAGAGACAACAAGAGTGAATGTCCACACTTCAAAAACATCCACATTGCTAGTCATCAAAGAAGCTTCAAGAGAAGATGTAGGAAAGTATGAATTAAATGTTGCAAGCAGTGCTGGCTCTACAACAGCTCTCATCCATGTAATTGTTCTTGATAGACCAGGACCTCCAACCTCATTACGTATTGATAATGTCAGTGCAGATAATGTATCCATATCTTGGGAACCCCCTGAATATGATGGTGGCTGTCAAATTAATAATTACATTGTAGAGAAAAGAGAAACTACAACAACAACATGGAGCATTGTATCTGCAGCGGTTGCG
Organism: Ptyas mucosa; assembly: GCA_012654045.1. Lineage (NCBI taxonomy): Eukaryota > Metazoa > Chordata > Lepidosauria > Squamata > Colubridae > Ptyas > Ptyas mucosa. The sequence goes on along the minus strand of WNWU01000006.1, from coordinate 33,962,116 downwards.
CGAACTTCAATTAAAATACTTCGCTTAACCACTGGATCAGAATATCAATTCCGCGTTTCTGCAGAAAATCGTTATGGCAAGAGTGCTTACGCTGAAACTGCCCCTGTTGTGGCAGAGTATCCATTTAATCTACCTGGCCCACCTGGTACTCCTCGAGTTGTACATGCAACGAAAGCCTTCATGATTGTAAGTTGGCAGGAACCAGTTAATGACGGAGGTAGCAAAGTACTTGGTTATCATCTTGAACGTAAAGAACGAAGCAGCATCCTTTGGACTAAAGTTAATAAAATCCTTCTAAGTGATACTCAGATGAAGGTCACAGGTCTTGATGAAGGCCTGATGTATGAATATCGTGTCTACGCTGAAAACATTGTAGGAATTGGCAAATGTAGTAAATCATGTGAACCAGTGGCAGCAAGAGATCCATGTGATCCACCTGGCCAACCTGAAGTGACCAATATTACAAGGACATGTGTCTCATTATCATGGACCAAGCCAGAATATGATGGCGGTGCTAAGATTACAGGCTACATTGTTGAGCGGAAAGAGCTCCCAGATGGTCGTTGGCTGAAGTGCAGTTTCACCAATGTACAGGAAACTTTCTTTGATGTGACCGGGCTTACTGAAGACCAGCGCTATGAATTCCGTGTTATTGCCAGGAATGCTGCTGACCAATTTAGTGAACCATCTGACTCCACTGGACCAGTTACTGTAAAGGATGACATAGAAGCTCCAAGAATTATGATGGATGCCAAATTCAGAGAGATAGTTATTAAAGCTGGAGAGACTCTAAAAATCAATGCTGACGTTGCAGGACGACCCTTGCCAATAATTTCATGGACAAAGGATGGCAAAGAGATTGAAGAAAAGGCAAGAGTTGAAATAGTCTCCACAGATCATGCTACAACAATCATTGTTAAAGACTGCATTCGACGGGATTCGGGGCAGTATGTGTTAACATTACAAAATGTTGCTGGAACAAGATCATTAGCAGTTAACTGCAAAGTACTTGACAGACCAGGTCCACCAGCAGCCCCACTAGAAATTAAAGGCCTAACGGCTGAGAAATGCTATCTGTCCTGGGGACCACCTCAAGAAAATGGAGGGGCGGAGATTGACTATTATATTGTGGAAAAACGTGAGACCAGTAGGCTTGCGTGGACTCTTTGTGAAGCAGAACTTCCAACAACTTCCTGCAAAGTGATGAAACTACTTAGAGGAAATGAATATATTTTCAGAGTGATGGGTGTCAATAAATATGGTGTTGGTGAGCCCTTAGAAAGTGAGGCTGTCAAGGCCCTGGATCCTTTTACTGTTCCAACCCCTCCTAAATCTTTAGAGATTACCAATGTGACAAAGGAATCCATGACTCTGTGCTGGGCAAGACCTGACAGTGATGGAGGAAATGAAATTTCTGGTTATGTGATTGAAAGGCGTGAGAAAAACAGTTTACGGTGGATACGTGTAAATAAAAAGCCAGTTTATGATCTCAGAATAAAATCTTCAGGCCTTCGGGAAGGATGTGAATATGAATATAGAGTATATGCAGAAAATGCTGCCGGCCTTAGTCTTCCTAGTGATCCATCACCACTAATAAAAGCAGAAGATCCAGTTTTCCTACCATCACCACCATCTCGGCCCAGGATAATGGACCATACAAGATCTCATATAACAATTGCATGGACAAAACCATTGTTTGATGGGGGAAGTCCTATTATTGGATACACTGTTGAATACAAGCTAACTAGTGAAACTGATTGGTCAACTGCTATTCAAAGCTTAAGAGGAACAGAATACACTGTGATGAGTCTTACATCGGGAGCAGAATATGTTTTCAGAGTAAGGTCTGTGAACAAAATTGGCGCTAGTGATCCAAGTGATGCCTCAGAACCTCAAGTAGCAAAGGAAAGAGAAGAAGAACCTGTTTTTGATATTGATAATGAAATGAGAAAGACGTTAGTTGTGAAAGCAGGTGACTCATTTACAATGACTGTGCCTTTCAGAGGAAAACCTATCCCTAACGTGCTATGGAGTAAGCCAGACACTGATCTCCGCACACGAGCAAATATTGACTCCTCAGATAACCGCACTTCGCTGACTGTTGAAAAGGCAACACGAAATGATTCTGGAAAATATACACTGACATTACAAAACATTGTAAACACAGCTAGTTTGACATTAATTGTTAAGGTTCTTGATACACCAGGACCTCCATCTAATATCATTGTAAAAGATGTAACAAAAGAGTCTGCTGTGTTATCTTGGGAAGCTCCAGAGAATGATGGAGGGGCTCCTGTGAAGAATTACCACATTGAAAAACGAGAAGCAAGCAAGAAAGCTTGGGTCACTGTAACCAACAATTGCCATCGTCTTTCCTACAAAGTTGTCAATCTACAAGAAGGCGGAATATATTACTTCAGAGTCTCTGGAGAAAACGAATTTGGTGTTGGTGTTCCCATCGAAACCAAAGATGGAGTTAAAATAACGGGTGAGTAATATTTAAAAAAAATATTTTATGTGCTTCACTTATGATTTATTAAGTAAATTTTAGCAGGACTTACATCCATGCTTGAGTTTTAATATATTCATAATGCTTATATCAGAGGTGGTAATCATCAGGTTCTGACCAGTTCTGGAGAACCGGTAGCGGAAATTTTGAGTAGTTAGGAGAACCAGTAAATACTACCTCTGACTGGTCCTGCCCCCATCTATTCTCTGCCTCCCAAATCCCAGCTGATCGGGAGGAAATGGGGATTTTGCAGTTTCCTTCTCCTGCCACGCCCACCAAGCCACAGAACCAGTAGTAAAAAATTTTGAATCCCACCACTGGCTTATATTAACAATATAAATTTAATGCAAAATAGCAATACAAAATGATGCAAAGCCACAATGAAAGGTGTTTGTCTTAAGGATTTGCTGATAAGTCGAGTTCCAATATATGTAAGGAAGTTAAGTATAGAGCTTATCCAAGAAAAATATTTATTTGCAGAGTATCTTGCAAATAATAAGTATGCACCCAGCGTGTTTTTGTTCTCAATTTATCTTCCTATGTTTTAGAAAAACCAAGCCCACCAGAAAAACTGGGAGTATCGAGCATGACCAAAGACAGTGTATCCCTTGTATGGCTAAAACCCGAGCATGATGGTGGAAGCAGAATTGTTGGCTACCTTGTTGAAGCCCTAGAGAAAGGGCAACAGAAATGGGTCAAGTGTGCTGTAGTCAAGACGACCCATCACATTGTCCAAGGCCTCAAAGAGAACATGGATTATTTCTTCAGAGTATTCGCTGAAAACGAAGCTGGTCTCAGTGATCCTAGAGAGCTTCTTCTTCCTGTCACAGTTAAAGAAAAAATGGGTATGTATTCCATTAATGAGAATAAAGTTGTCTGAATTTAACTGAACGTGGAATCATGGGCATTTCCAATATTTTTAATGCGCTATTATTGCATTTTTCAGAATCGCCTGAAGTGGATATGAAAGGTTTCCCGAACCATACAGTTTATGTGAGAGCTGGTTCAAATCTAAAGGTCGAGATTCCAATTTCGGGAAAACCCTTGCCAAAGGTATCTTTATCCAGAGATGGCATTCCTCTCAAGCCAACCATGAGGTTTAATACAGAAACCACTGCAGAGTGTGTAATTATTAACCTTAAGGAAAGCGTGGCTACCGATGCTGGTAAATATGACATCACAGCTGCAAACTCCAGTGGAACCACAAAATCCTTCATCAAAATTGTTGTCCTGGATAGACCAGGTCCCCCAGTCGGTCCTGTTGTGGTGAGTGACATCACTGAAAAAGGAGTCACCCTGAAGTGGGAGCCTCCACATTACGATGGCGGAAGCCAAGTCACAAACTACATTGTGCTCAAAAGAGAAACAAGCACTGCTGTGTGGTCTGAGGTATCTGCAACAGTTGCTAGAAATATGATTAAGGTCATGAAGTTAACCACCGGAGAAGAGTATCAGTTCCGTATCAAAGCAGAAAATCGCTTCGGCATTAGCGATCATCTCGATTCAGCGTGTGTAGTTATAAAACTACCTTATAGTAAGTACTTCCGTTTTTGGGGTTCAGGTTGTATGATTTTTTCTGACATAGGCATGTACTTTGCTAACTTGCCTCTCCTGTTTATGTAGCTACGCCTGGGCCACCTTCAACACCGTGGATCACTAATGTTACCCGAGAAAACATCATTGTTGGATGGCATGAGCCTGTTTCTAATGGAGGCAGTGCAGTCATTGGTTACCATCTGGAAATGAAGGACAGAAACAGTATTTTATGGAAGAAAGTGAATAAAATGATCATACGCACAACTCACTTCAACGCATCTACCATTACAGCTGGACTAATTTACGAATTCAGAGTTTACGCTGAAAATGCAGCAGGCATCGGAAAACCAAGCCACCCATCTGATGCAGTTCTTGCAATTGATGCATGTGGTATGTATTCAGTAATACAGCATAACATTCTCCACAGAGAGGAGAAGGGAGAGGAGGAAAGGAAAAGGGAGAAGAGGGAAGGAGAGAGGGGAGAGGAGAAGGAGAGAGGGAAGGAGGGGGAGGAGAGGAGAAGGAAAGAGGGAAGGAGAGGGAAGTGGAGGGGAGAAGGGAAGGGAGGGAAGGAGAAGAAAGACGGGAAGAGATGGACTGTCGTTGTAAAATTGGGTGAAATATGATGTATATGAGAAAGGAAAACGGGAATTTTCCTTTTAACTTGCTGTTTATATAATCGACACCATAATTTATTATTAGTCCAATTTATATGCCGCCCTTCTCCGTAGACTCAGGGCAGCTTACAATGCATTATAGCAATAGCCTGCATACTTTTATGTACCATATATACCCGCTTATTAGGGCTTTTGCCCCCCCCCAAGCGGTGTTGTTCTATACAAAACTGGCTTATTGCCCCCACAATCCAGGTCCTCAATTTACCTGCCTTGAAAGGATGGAAGGCTGAGTCAACCTTGAGCCTGGTGAGATTTGAACTCACACTAATTGCAGGCAGCTGGCAGCTAAGTTAACAGCACTTAGTCCACTGCACCAACGAGCTCTTCAATGGAAGACAATATATGTTATAATATGATGGATGTTATCACATATCTGTTTATATGTTACTGCATATTTGTTAATGTATATATGACTATAATGATGATGATGTTTGTATGTTCACATGTTAACTTCTTGGACACGTAGAGACCACACTGCTCAACATAGAAAGCAAATGTATGATATAAAACAATAAAAAATATTAATTTAAAAAAAGATAATACAGCATCACATTTCTAATGTTGACTTTAGTGCAAAACATTCTTTGTCAGTTAGCGTTGGGTACTTATACAAATATTCATTACAAATGCAATTGTTTTCCAAACTGCAGAACCACCAAGAAACCTTCGAGTCACAGATATTTCCAAGACATTTGTCAGCCTTTCTTGGACACAACCCGCTTTTGATGGTGGTAGCAAAATCACTGGATACATTGTGGAGAAACGCGATTTTCCAAACGGAAGATGGGCAAAAGCCAGCTTTACCAACGTCATAGAGACCCTGTTTACTGTATCAGGATTGACTCAAAGCTCTCAATATGAATTCCGTGTCTTTGCTAAGAATGCCGCAGGTTCAATTAGTAACCCATCAGATGTTTTAGGACCTGTCACTTGTGTGGACACATATGGTAAGAAATGTCTTAAACCAAATACATTTTTGGTTTAAATTTTTATAATAATTATAGTTATTTATTTAGTTATATATAGTTATATTTATAACATAAATAAATTATTATTCTATAATAAAGCTATACAATTTTTATTTATAGGATTTGAGTTATCATCACTGGCACAAATATGCAGCTGAATTCAAGAGTTCTTAATATGGCAGTATCATGTAGACTTACATTTGATTTTCTTCTGGGTATCAGATAGTGCAGAATTTTAGTCAAATGGCATATTTCTTCTTACTTATTATTATTATTATTATTATTATTATTGTTGTTGTTGTTGTTGTTGTTGTTTATTCGATTTTTATACCACCCTTCTCCTTTCGGACTCAGGGCAGTGAACAGCCAAATAAAACATTTGTACACAAAAGTTAAAATAGTTTTAAAATAATTAAATGAAATTTGGCCCATAATTTAAAACATTTCAATTTAAAATCAGTATCAACTTTAAAATCGACATGGAATCAGGCCAGCCCGGCTAACTGAAAAAAATAAGTTTTAAGGGCCCGACGGAAAGTCCGGAGGTCTGGGATCACTCGTATCTCTGGAGGTAGATTGTTCCAGAGGGTAGGTGCCACCACAGAGTAGGCTCACCCCCTGGGGGTCGCCAGCCAACATTGTCTGGCTGACGGCACCCTGAGGAGGCCCTCTCTGTGGGAGCGAACTGGCCGGTGGGAGGCTATTGGTGACAGAAGGCGGTCCCATAAGCACCACAGCCCTAAGCCATGGAGTGCTTTAAAGGTGGTCACCAACACCTTGAAGCACACCTGGAAGCCAATGCAGCTCGCGCAGGAGAGGTGTAACATGGGAGCACCCTGTCGCTCCCATAATCCCCCGCGCGGCCGCATTCTGCACCAGTTGGAGCCTCCGGGTGCACCCCAAGGGGAGCCCCATGTAGAGAGCGTTACAATAGTCTTAGCTGCTCTTCTATGAGCCTTTTAGCATGTAAAGTGTCTTAATGTCTTCTTATTCTATTTATCTTTCATTAAGGTGCACCTGAAATAGATGTACCACCAGAATATACAGAAGTGGTCAAGTACAAAGCTGGCACTGCAGTTAAGCTCAAACTTGGGATTTCAGGAAAACCCATACCATCAATAGAATGGTTTAGAAATGGCAAAGAAGTACAAACAAGTGCCCAAATATCTATTGAAAATACCACTGAATTCTCTTCTATACTGATCAAGGATGCAACTCGTATCAATAGTGGAAGCTATGAACTGAAATTAAAGAATGCCATGGGTTCAGCATCTGCTACCATTAAAGTACAAATACTTGGTATGCTTTGAAAAGTATTACACTTCATTGTTCTTTTAAATTCCTCTAGCCATGGTTATTCTTGTATATTAATAGATATCATTTGCTCAACAGATAAGCCAGGACCTCCAGGTGGGCCTGTTCACTTTAAAACAGTCACGGCTGAAAAGATTTCTCTTCAGTGGGAACCACCAGCTGATGATGGAGGCGCCAAAGTGACCCACTATGTTGTTGAAAAACGTGAAACAAGCCGTGTGGTATGGTCTATGGTCTCAGAAAAACAAGAAGAATGCAATGTCACTACCACGAAAGTCATAAAAGGAAATGAATATGTTTTCCGTATACGAGCGGTAAACAAGTTTGGTGTTGGCGATCCACTGGAATCTGATAGCGTTGTAGCTAAAAACAGATTTGGTATGATAGACGTTAATGTATTCTGGAACATCTTTAAGAATGTATTTGCTAATTGATTATGTTGGTCTAATGTGATTTTTTTCTCTTTCTCAATAAAAATACAGTTACCCCTGGACAACCTGGTGTGCCAGAGATCAGCATGATAACCAAACAGTCAATGACTGCAACTTGGACCAGGCCTACTGTGGATGGTGGTAGTGAAATAAGTGGATATTATCTTGAAAAGCGCGATAAGAAAAGCTTAAGCTGGTTCAGAGTCATTAAAGAAACTATTCGGGACACCAGACAGAAAGTGACAGGACTAACCGAAAACAGTGAATACCAGTTCAGAGTCTCTGCTGTGAATGCAGCCGGTCAAGGCCCCTTCTCTGAAGCTTCCGACTTTTTCAAAGCGGCAGATCCTATTGGTAAGAACCTAGTAAAAGTACTTGAAATGGCATGATAGAAAACAAGGACATGGTTTTTATTTGTTTATTTAATTTATGTGCTATCCATTTCATGCTGTAAATTGTAAACCCCGGACAGTTTATAAGTAAAGCCATAAGTGTTGAAATATTAACATTAACAAGATTAGGTCTTTCGGGATTCACGGCAGAAGCACCTACAAAGAGCTAACCAGAGCATGCTTCCGGATTGAAAAGTTTTGCTGCTGACAACACTGTTGCTCAGGGGACATTCAATTGCCAAAAATAATGTAATATTTAAGGAGGCTCCTTTCATGTCCTCCAAAAAGATCAGAAAATTAGAAAACCAGAAGCAAGAACAGTATAATGGTGGCATCTTTCCTATTAGTCCACCAGTCACCTCCAGTATACAGTGCCTCAACCAGGACCCCAAGCCAATTGGTAGGATCAGTTTTCATGCCCTTCTGGAAGGTCACAAGGTGGAGGCAGGCCTCACTCTTGTTTTGCTGTTCTGCCTGTTAAATAGCTAATATTTTGAAGTTTCACGTTATATTTTATTTGTTTTATAGAAAAACCTGGAGCCCCTGTTAAGCTAAAGGTTGTGGATACTACAAAGACATCTATCACACTTAGCTGGACTAAGCCAGTTTACGATGGAGGAAGTGCAATTACCAGCTATGCTATAGAAAAGAGAGAAGGTGATGAAGAAGAATGGTCTGTAGTGAGTGCAAGAGGAGAAGTGAGAACCACAGAATATGTTATTTCTCAACTTCAGCCAGGACTCAATTACTACTTCCGTGTAGCTGCTATAAATTATGCCGGACAAGGTGAACCAATTGAAATGACAGAACCTGTACAAGCTAAAGACATCCTTGGTATGAAATTTTAATCTTTTTCCTTTATTCTTTTCCATTTTTTGTTGTACTTTTGGCTTTTCCTCAGTGTTAACAATTTTATGTTGTTGTTTTTTTGCAGAAGAGCCAGAAATCGATTTGGATGTGGTCCTCAAGACCTCCATTGTAGCTAAAGCAGGTCAAGACGTGCAAATATTGATCCCATTCAAGGGAAGGCCACCTCCAACTGTTGTATGGAGAAAGGGTGACAAAAATCTTAGTGTTGACGAAAGATACACCATCCAGAACACAGAATCATCTACTCTTCTTAGCATTCCTCAAGTCACTCGCAACGATACAGGAAAATACAACCTTACGATTGAAAATGGAGTTGGAAAAGCCAAAACCTCCTTTGTGAATGTCAAAGTGCTCGACAGTCCATCTGCGTGCCAGAGATTGCACCTCAAAAATGTTTCTCGTGGAACCGTGACTATGGTATGGGAACCGCCACTCATAAATGGTGGCTCTGAAGTTACAAATTATGTCATTGAAAAAAGAGATGCCACAAAGAGAGCTTGGTCTTCCGTTACAGCGAAGTGCTCTAATACATCCTTTAAGATAACTGACTTGTCAGAGAAGATCCCCTACTTTTTCCGCGTTCTTGCCGAAAATGAAAACGGATTAGGTGAACCATGTGAAACTTTGGAGCCCGTGAAAGCCGCTGAAGTACCTGGACCTGTGAGGGATTTAACTATGAAAGATTCAACCAAGACCTCTGTCACCTTACAGTGGACCAAACCTGAGTTTGATGGTGGTAGTATCATCTCCGAGTATGTTATTGAAAAAAGATTAAAGGATGAAACAGAATGGTCATATGCAGGCATAAGCAAAACATGCGAATTTGAAGTTGAAAAACTTAAGGAACTTTCTGTTATGGATTTCAGAGTTTCAGCTAAGAATGAAAAAGGAAGAAGCGATGGTGTTACAATTGGGCCAATTACAGTGAAAGATTACATAATAACACCTGAAGCAGATCTTTCTGATATACCTGGAGGACAGGTAACAGTGAGAATAGGTTACAATGTCCACCTTGAATTGCCATATAAGGGAAAGCCTATACCCAGCATGAGCTGGCTAAAAGACAACATGCCTCTTAAGGAAAGCGAACAGGTTCGCTTCAAGAAAACAGAAAACAAAATAACATTAAGCATTAAGAATGTGAAGAAAGAAAATGGCGGCAAATACGCCTTAATTCTTGATAACGTCGTCCATAGAAAATCATTCCCCTTTACAGTTATCACACTTGGCCCGCCTTCTAAGCCCAAAGGACCAATCAAGCTAGATGAAATCAAAGCAGACAGTATGGTCCTTTCGTGGAATCCTCCTGAAGATGACGGAGGAGGAGAAATTACAGGCTACAGTGTGGAGAAGCGAGAAACTTCACAAACCAACTGGAAAATGGTCTGCTCTAGTGTAGCAAGGACAACCTTCAAAGTTCCAAACCTCGTGAAAGATCTAGAATATCAGTTCAGAATTCGTGCGGAAAATAGATACGGAGTAAGCCCACCACTTAACTCAGTAGAGGTCATAGCTAAACACCAGTTTAAGCCACCAGGCTCACCAGGAAAGCCCGTTGTTTACAATATAACAGCGGATGGAATGACCATATCTTGGGATGCTCCCCTTTTTGATGGAGGTGCAGAAATTACTGGGTACCACGTGGAGAAGAAAGAAAGAAATAGTATCTTGTGGCAGAAAGTAAATATTTCATCAATATCTAGTAGAGAATACAGAATTATTGGTCTAATGGAAGGCTTGGACTACCAGTTCCGTGTCTATGCAGAAAACTCTGCTGGAATAAGCCCTGCTAGTGATCCAAGCAAACTCCATCTAGCAGTTTCCCCAGTTGGTAAGTGATTGAAGACAGTATCAAATGCCTATGTTCCTAGCCTGCCATAATTGTTTTGCTGATTACTGTGAATGCATTTTATTTTCACTCAGATCCACCTGGCACCCCTGATTATATTGATGTGACAAGAGAGACAATTACCCTCAAATGGACTGCACCCGTGCGTGATGGAGGCAGCAGGATTGCGGGTTATAGTGTGGAAAAACGGCAAGGGCCTGAAGACCGTTGGGTCAGATGCAATTTTACCGATGTCAGTGAATGCCAATATACGGTTACAGGACTTAGCCCAGGAGATCGATATGAATTCCGAATCCTCGCAAGAAATGCTGTTGGGACCATCAGCCCTCCTTCACAGTCTTCAGGCTATATCATGACTCGAGATGATGCTAGTAAGTTTTACTTAGTGGCAATAAGTAGTAGTAGTTATCATAAGTAGTTATATTTCTTCACTCCAATCTTTTTAAAAGTTTGTGAGCGTGTTAGATTTTCTCAGTCAGAATGAATCAGTATGAAACGTTTGGGTCTAACTCTGCAAAATAGTTGCCCCATGGTATGCATTTTTATTATAGGTGGTCCTCAACTTACAACCATTCATTTAGTGACCATTCAAAGTTATAACAGCACTGAAAAAAGTTATTTATAATAGCTTTCACATTTATGACCATTGCAGCAATCCCATGGTCACGTGATCAAAATTTGGATGCTTGGCAACTGGCATGTATTTATGACAGTTCTAGTGTCCCTGGATCATGGGATCCCCTTTTGCGACCTTCTGACAAGCAAAGTCAATGGGGAAGCCAGATTCACTTAACAACCATGTAACTAACTTAAGAACTGCGGTGATTCGCTTAACAACTGGAGGCTGTTAAGGTTGGTGGCAAGGTGGCAAGGAAGGTTGTAAAATGAGGCAAAACCTGTTTAACAACTGTCTTGCTTAACAACAGAAATTTTGGGGTCAATTGCCATTGTAAGTCAAGAATTACCTGTAATGCGTTTCAAGCCCATAGAAAGGAATTGATTAATGCAGTTAAAACTGCTCTTATTCCAGGGAAGATATAGTGTGATATATTGTGAAGATACATTGCAAAGCTTATTTTATTTCTTTTTCTTTTCTAGTTGCACCTAATATTGAATTTGGTGCTGAGCATTTCGAAGGTCTTACAGTCAAAGCAGGGGAAAGCATAAGACTTAAAGCCCTTATCACAGGCCGGCCAGTTCCTCAAGTGACTTGGATTAAAGATGGAGAAGAGATTGACAAGCGATTGGGCATTGAAATAACCACCGCTATCGGCTATAGTACCATATTTGTTAGAGATGCTTCTCGAGACCATCGTGGAGTATATAGGGTGGAAGCCAAGAATTCGTCAGGCACCAAACAAGAAAACATAACCATAAGAGTCCAAGGTAATTTGGCATCCTTTCACTAAACTTATTTGCCTCAAACTGAATAACCTTTATTGATCAATGTTCTTTATTCTCTACTAAATGCAGCACTGCTTAAACCACTGCATGTTTGTATTACAGACACTCCAGGGAAAATAGGAGGCCCGATACGCTTCACCAATATTACTGAAGAGAAGGCAACACTGTGGTGGGAACCTCCAGCTAATGATGGCTGTGCAGCCATTACGCATTATGTCATTGAAAAACGTGAAACCAGCAGAGTATCCTGGGCGCTAATTGAAGACCACTGTGAAGCCTGCAGTTACACAGCACTCAGATTAATAAAAGGCAATGAGTACCAGTTCCGAATCTCTGCAGCTAACAAGTTTGGGGTTGGCAGGCCTCTGGAATCTGATCCTTTTGTAGCACAAGCACATTACAGTAAGTTCATTATCAGTAGGAAAATCTAGTGTGTGTGTGTGCTAGTTAGCCTTCTCCAAAGCCTTCTCTAATCTTCTATTTTCATTTTACAGCTGTTCCTGATGCACCCGGGACTCCAGAACCTAGCAATGTAACAGGGAACAGCATCACTCTCACATGGGCAAGGCCAAAATCAGATGGTGGAAGTGATATCGATCAATATATCTTGGAGAGAAGAGAAAAGAAGAGCATTCTCTGGGTCAAAGTATCTAGCAAGAGACCCATTTCCGAGACAAGATACAGAGTCACAGGACTAACTCAGGGCAATGAATATGAGTTCCAGGTTATGGCAGAAAACAAGGCTGGTGTGGGGCCACCTAGTGGCGTGTCGAGGCTGATTAAATGCAGAGATCCAGTTCACCCACCAGGTCCTCCTACTGTGGTCAAAGTAATAGATACATCAAAGACGAGTGTCACCTTAGAATGGACCACACCAGTTTTTGATGGCGGCTTGGAAATTATTGGCTACATCATTGAAATGTGCAAAGCTGATTTGGGAGATTGGCGCAAAGTCAATGCTGAGACTTTGATCGCTACCAAGTATACTGTGACTGACTTAGAACCCAATGAGCATTATAAATTCCGAGTCAGTGCTGTAAATACCGCAGGCAAAGGAGAAAGCTGTGAAGTTGCTGCTTCAATACAAACCGTGGATAGGCTTTCTTCCCCTGAACTTGATATTGATGCTAGCTTCAAGCAGACTCACATAGTCCGAGCAGGGACAAATATCCGCCTCTTTATTGCCTTCAAGGGCAGACCTGTTCCTATTGCTACATGGTCCAAAGCGAATTCCGATCTCAACTTACGTGCTAACATTCACACAACAGATTCATTCAGTACATTAACGGTAGAGAATTGCAACAGAACAGATGCCGGAAAATATGTGTTTAGTGTAGAAAACAACAGTGGTAGCAAGTCTATTGCTTTCACAGTGAAAGTGCTAGATACTCCCGGACCACCAGGTCCTATTACATTTAAGGATGTGACTAGAGGCTCCATCACTTTAATGTGGGATGCTCCAATTTTGGATGGAGGTGCACGTATCCATCATTATGTTGTGGAAAAGCGAGAAGCAAGCCGCCGTAGCTGGCAGGTTGTTAATGAAAAATGTACTCGCCAAATAGCTAAAGTCACTGATCTTGCAGAAGGAGTGCCCTATTTTTACCGTGTCGCAGCAGAAAATGAATATGGAGTAGGTGAGCCATGTGAATTAACAGAGCCAGTGGTGGCCACTGAAGAACCTGCTCCACCTAAGAGATTAGATATTATTGATACCACTAGGTCATCTGTGGTACTTGCTTGGCTTAAACCTGATCATGACGGTGGCAGCCGTATCACTAGTTATCTACTAGAGATGAAACAGAAAGGAACTGAAGTTTGGCGTGAAGCAGGTCAAACGAAGCAGCTTACTTTTACAGTAGAAGGTCTTACTGAGAACAACGAATATGAATTTAGGGTCAGAGCAAAGAACGATGCTGGCTACAGTCAGCCACGAGAAGCTTTCTCCTCTGTCATTATTAAAGAACCACAGATTGAACCAACAGCAGATCTTAGTGGAATAACTAAGCAACTTATAACTTGCAAAGCTGGAAGCTCCTTCACTATTGATATACCAATTAGTGGACGTCCTATTCCAAAAGTGACTTGGAAACTGGAGGAAATGAGACTCAAGGAAACCGATAGAGTGACTATCAAGACAACCAAAGATAGAACTACAATGATTGTTAAGGACAGCATGAGAGGTGACTCTGGCAAATATTATTTGACTCTTGAGAACACAGCTGGTGTGAAGACATTCACTGTCACAGTTATGGTTATTGGAAGGCCAGGTCCAGTTACACGCCCCATAGAAATATCATCAGTGACAGCAGAATCCTGCGTCTTGTCCTGGAAGGAACCTGAAGATGATGGTGGCACTGATATTACTAACTACATTGTTGAAAAACGCGAATCTGGCACAACAGCATGGCAGCTCGTAAACTCCAGCGTCAAGCGTACACAGATCAAGGTTACTCATCTCACTAAATATATGGAATATACTTTCCGTGTCAGTTCTGAAAACCGATTTGGTGTCAGCAAGGCCGTTGAATCGGTTCCAGTTGTGGCTGAGCATCCATTTGGTAAGGAATCATTATCATAACGAATGTGCATACATTTGTTCCAGTTTTGCTTGAAAAAGAATCCAAATATTAAACATTTCTCTCTTTCTGTTATTAGTCCCCCCAAGTCCTCCCACAAGACCCGAGGTCTATTTTGTTTCGGCCAATGCCATGTCCATCAGATGGGAGGAACCATACCATGATGGTGGCAGCAAAGTTGTGGGATACTGGATTGAAAAGAAAGAACGCAACACAATCCTTTGGGTAAAAGAAAACAAAACTCCATGCTTTGAATGTGACTACAAAATCACTGGACTTGTGGAAGGTCTGGAGTACCAGTTCAGAACATACGCATTAAATGCTGCTGGAGTGAGCAAAGCCAGTGAAGCTTCTAGGCCAGTAGTGGCCCAAAATCCAGTTGGTAAGCATAACACAGAAAAAGTATAATTCCTATTTTTATTTAAGAGAATCTTTAAAAAAAAATTACATGTCGACTATAATGTTCTTTTTCAGATCCACCAGGTAGACCAGAAGTGACAGATGTCACCCGGTCTTCAGTTTCATTGTGCTGGACTGCTCCACTTTATGATGGCGGAAGCAAAATTGTTGGCTATATTGTAGAACGCAAGCCCTACCATGTGACTGGAGATGGACGCTGGTTGAAATGCAATTACACCATTGTTTCCGAAAACTTCTTTACTGTAACAGCTCTCGGTGAAGGAGAGGAATATGAATTCCGCGTATTAGCAAAGAATTCTGCTGGTGTGATTAGCAAAGGTTCCGAAACAACAGGCCCTGTCACCTGCAAAGATGAATATTGTAAGTCTTTTTCTTCACAGATATTTAAATGATGTTAAACATGTCACCTTTAAAAGAAATTTATATTGAGAGTTTATTCATCTTGTTTTTTTTTATAGCACCACCCAAAGCTGAGCTAGATGCCAAATTACAAGTAGATGTTGTAACTGTTAGGGCTGGATCTGATCTTGTTCTTGAGGCATCAATTGGTGGAAAGCCGGAACCCAAAGTGTTTTGGTCTAAAGGCGAGAAGGAGTTGGATTTGTGTGAGAAGATCTCTTTGCAATATACCAGCAGGCATGCCGTTGCAATCATCAAGTTCTGTGACAGAAGCGATACTGGAAAATACACATTAACTGTTAAGAATGCTAGCGGAACAAAACAAGTCTCTGTTTTGGTCAAAGTACTTGGTGAGTATTTCACGATTCATAATTTCTGAGAGAACAGACTTTCTTTTCAAGCCAATGTTATATCAATGCACCAATTCCTTTTGGGGTTTGTTTGGTTTTTTTGGTCTACAGATTCTCCTGGTCCATGTGCTGGCAAGATCACCATTAGCAGAGTGACAGAGGAGAAATGTACCTTGGCTTGGAATGCCCCTCAAGAAGATGGAGGGGCAGAAATTACTCACTACATTGTTGAGAGACGTGAGACTAGCAGGCTGAACTGGGTTATTGTTAATGCAGAGTGTGCAACACATTCGTGCGTAGCGTCGAGACTTATCAAGAATAATGAATATATATTCCGTGTAAGAGCTGTCAATAAGTATGGACCTGGAGTTCCACTTGAATCAGAAACAATGATTGCTAGAAATTCATTTAGTAAGTGCCTCCTTAGTTCAGTAAAAAAAATTCTGCTGGATATATGTGTAAGAGATAGCTAATTCTTTTTCTTTAAAAAAAATCATTTCAGCTATTCCATCACCGCCTGGGATGCCAGAATCAGTGGGTGCCAGCAAAGAGCACATCATTATTCAGTGGTTGAAACCAGAATCTGATGGCGGTAGTGAAATAAGCACCTATCTGGTTGATAAACGAGAAAAGAGAAGTCTACGATGGACACGAGTAAACAGAGACTACACCATTTATGACACCAGGTTGAAAGTCACCGGTCTCATGGAAGGCAGCGAATATCAGTTCCGTATTACCGCAGTAAATGCTGCTGGAAACAGTGAGCCTAGTGAAGCTTCTCAATATATTTTGTGCAAAGAACCATCATGTAAGTTCCCAAAACTAACGGTATTGTAATAGTTAATTCCAAATCGAGTGATATAAATGGTTTCTTAGTCATGGTTATGAAATAGTCAATAGGGTTTTTTTAAATAATTTGGAATCTCAGATGAATTGTTTGTTTGTTTGTTTGTTTGTTTGTTTATTATTTATGACCTTTATCTGATACCTTGTGACCAAGTTCTTAGGGTCACTTATGCTTTTGCATTTAATTCAGCGAAATCTTACAAAACTCAATACTCTTTTAATTGACATAGGCGGACATCCAGATTGATTAGATTGAAATAATTATCAATAGTCGATGTTCTGTCAGAAATAGTGCTCCACTTAAATCAGAAAACTGTATTTATTTTAACAAAAACAAAAATTAAAACCAAAAGATTTGACTTTAGGCATTAAAGATCACAAGTACAGCTGGTTCAGTACAATTGAGACAGGTCATTCCTTTTAGGAACGGGGTGTCAAAAGATTATATTGCACTTATGATCTAATTTGTCACTATGTATTTCCATCAGAGAACGTTTCCATCAATCAGGTAAACTAATAACTCTAGTGTTTTGTTTTCTGACGACTTATATTATCTTTTAGGTTAGAGGTCAAAGTGAATTGAAACATATCAGGCCCTTAAAAATTTTAATTTATTTAATTATTTGCAAAAGGACTGAGTCTTCACAAAGTCTTACAGATAGGTTGTTATGTTGTAGAATTAGTATGTTTAGATTTGAGTTGATTTACCTTTAAAGAGAGAATAAAAAGGAAATAGTCATCTGGATAATATAAATGGTCTGAATTTCTAAACAGTTTTCCCCTTGAGAAGTCTATCCATAGCGTACTTGTTCAGAAATATTTATTTATTTATTTATTTATTTATTTATTTATTTATTAGTTTATCAAACATGGGCAAGATAGCAGGTATAAATATGAACAAGGACATGAACAAAGGAAATGAATACAAATAAATGGGGACAGTAGAACAGAGATGGTAGGCACACTGGTGCGTTTATGCACGCCCCCTTTAGGGACCTCTTAGGAATGGGGTGGGGTCCATGGTAGACAGTTTGAGGATGAAGCTGTGAGGGTTTGAGGATGTAACAATGGAGTCAGGTAAAGCATCCCAGGTGTTGACCACTCTGTTTCTGAAGTCATATTTTCTGCAATCGAGTTTAGAGTGGTTTACCCTGAGTTTGTATCAATTGTTTGTCCGTGTATTATTGAAGTTGAAGCTAAAGAAGTCATTGACAGGTAAGACGTTGTAGCATACAATTTTGTGCACTATGCTTAGATCAGACTGCAGGTGGCGCAGTTCCAAATTGTCCATGCCCAAAATTTCAAGCTTGGTGACATAAGGAGTTTTGAGTAGAGGAGTGGAGTACTCTTCTTGTGAAATACCTCTGGACCAGTGGTGGGTTCCTCCCGGTTTGGCCTGGTTTGGCCGAACTGGTAGTGGTGATGATATGATATCACCGAACTGGTTCTCTTTGTCCGGGAGATGGGCCCTCCCGCCCGCCTCCGCGTTGTTCTTAACTTTTATTTCTTCTTTTTTAGCCCAACTGATAGGTGCGTCAGAGTGGATTGCCGCACTTCAGCTAGGCAGATTCCTAACGCGCTTGCGCAGAGCGCAAGTTTGGTGATCACGCGCGAAGCGCATGCATGAAGAGAACCGGTAGTAAAGCCGGTTGGAACCCACCACTGCTCTGGACCCGCTCAATCGTATTAATGTCCGATATGCAGTGTGGATTCCAGCCAGACCAGTTGTATTCGAGAATTGGTCTGGCAAAAGTTTTATACAAAGACTGATAATTATGACAGTATCAAGCTTTTTGCAATCAAAATTAAACTTATGCCTTTCCCAAAGAATGAAAGCCTTCAAGAAAAATAATAACAATAATAATTTGTTCTTTTTTCCAAAGATACTCCTGCACCTCCTTCACCTCCAAGAGTTGTAGATACTACTAGGACCAGCATAAGCTTAGCTTGGACAAAGCCCACATACGACGGTGGAGTTGATATATTGGGCTACATTCTTGAAATGAAAGAAGAAGGCACTGACCAATGGTACAGGGTCCACACCACAGCCACCATAAGGAACCCTGAATTCACCGTGACTGGTCTTAGACCAAGCCAGAAATACCGCTTTAGAGTGGCTGCCACCAACATAAATGGGATAAGTGAATACAGCGAGTCTCCAGCCGAAATAGAACCTGTGGAAAGGCTAGGTAATGTTACATTTATAAAGCATTCATAGATTTCTATTTACACATCTGTTTAGAATATTCAAACAGAAGCTCATCTTTTATTTCTCCTCCCATTGACAGAAATACCTGCTCTTGAGCTTGCGGATGACCTAAAGAAGACCGTTACTGTCAGAGCTGGAGGCTCTTTACGTCTAATGGTCTTAGTGTCTGGCAGACCAGCGCCAATAATTATGTGGAGTAAAGCGGGTATTGACCTAGCAAGTCGGGCTATCATTGACACCACAGACAGCTATACACTCTTGGTTGTGGACAAAGTTAACCGGTACGATGCTGGAAAATATGTCATTGAGGCTGAGAATCAATCGGGAAAGAAATCAGCAACAGTTCTTGTAAAAGTCTATGGTAAGTTAACCACCTTTATTTCTTTTTATAGTGTTTCTTTCATTACAAATTAATGAAACTGCACCACAATCAACTAACAGAGAGCCAGGCAAATGGGAAAAAGAGAAAACGTTTTAAGCAAGATTATGCCAGTGGCGGTCTACGCATACTGTTTTGTCAATAAGGAAAAGAGTTGTATTGGACAACACAGTGTAATAAATAATTAATATTTTCTTTTGCTCCCCCGTAGATACTCCCGGCCCTCCAGGAGCTGTGAGAGTAAAAGAAGTCACAAAAGAATCTGTAACTATTACTTGGGATGTTCCTGTCATTGATGGTGGAGCACCAGTCAATAACTATATCATTGAGAAACGTGAGGCTGCCATGAGAGCTTATAAAACAGTAACTACCAAATGCAACAAAACCATTTACAGAATTTCTGGGCTCATGGAAGGCACTCTATACTATTTCCGAGTTCTGCCAGAAAATATCTATGGAATAGGGGAACCATGTGAGACGTTGGATACAGTGCTTATATCTGAAGTCCCAAGTGTGCCACAGAAACTGGAGGTGGTTGACATTACCAAATCTACCGTGTCACTTGCCTGGGAAAAACCACAGCATGATGGTGGCAGCAGATTAACTGGCTATGTAATTGAGGCCAGTAGAGTTGGAACAGAAAGGTGGATGAAAGTTGTAACCCTGAAACCTACAGTCTTTGAGCATACAATCATTTCATTAAATGAAGGAGAACAGTACCTGTTCAGAGTCAGAGCCCAAAATCAGAAAGGTGTCTCGGAACCAAGAGAAATAGTCACAGCCGTCACTGTGCAAGAACAAAAAGGTAAAAGCCCTGGTGAAAAGTGAAACTTTGTTCATAGCAATGATTCATGGTTTGACGTGATTAACTATATCACTTTTTAAAACTCTCTCTTTTTAGTTCTACCTGCAATTGATCTTGCTGGAATTCCTCAAAAGACCATTCATGTACCAACTGGAAAACCTATAGAATTAGCCATTCCAATTTCTGGACGGCCACCTCCAGCTGTTTCTTGGTTCTTTGCTGGCTCTAAACTAAAAGAATCAGAGCGTGTCAAGATTGAAACAGTTGCTAAACTCACTAAATTAACCATACGCGAAACAACAATACGAGATACTGGAGCGTATACACTTGAACTGAAGAATACAAGTGGAACTGTTCTTGAAACAATCAAAGTTATTATTCTTGGTAAGATTTTTGGTTGGTTGGTTTAAAATATATCCTTGCCTTTTTTCCCCCCACCATTTCCCTCCCTAAGTGAACCACACTATTTTTGAATCTCCTTTATCCTTGATTTTTCTTTTTCACAGATAAACCGGGACCACCCATTGGACCTATTAAAGTAGTTGACATTGATTCAACTTTTGTAACTATTTCTTGGGAACCACCTGAGATGGATGGTGGTGCAACATTAAGTGGATACGTGGTAGAGCAACGTGATGCCCACCGTCCAGGATGGTTACCTGTATCTGAATCAGTAACTCGGACAACATTTAAATTTTCTAAACTGACTGAAGGTGCTGAATATGTATTCCGGGTGGCTGCTACAAACCGCTTTGGAATTGGATCCTACTTGCAATCTGAGATTATAGAATGCAGGAGCAGAATCAGTAAGTTAATATTTTGCATTAAAAACTAAAAAGATATATAAAGAAATATTTTAACACCTGACGTTACATACCTTCTGTTCTTCTTTTGCTTCAATAATCAGTTATATTGAACTAGTCACAAAGTAGTTGTTAAGAGAGACAGATGATAGATAGATAGATAGATAGATAGATAGATAGATAGATAGATAGATAGAGATAGACAGACAGACAGATACATAGATACATAGTTTGATTATAAATTTAGATTTAGATTTAGATTTAGATTTAGATTTAGATTTAGATTTAGATTTAGATTTAGATTTAGATTTAGATTTAGATTTAGATTTAGAACTGTGCTTGATCAGAGAAAACATAAAAGACTGTAAATGGAATCACATTCTCATTTGTTTTCTGCTTTATACATCTAGGCATCCCAGGTCCTCCTGGTACTCCAGAAGTGTTTGATGTCTGTCGTGATGGAATGACACTTACTTGGTATCCACCAGAAGAGGATGGTGGTTCACAGATCTCTGGTTACATTGTGGAACGCAAGGAAGTTAGATCAGACAGATGGGTCCGTGTAAACAAAATTGCTGTGACTATGACACGCTATCGGTCAACAGGGTTAATCGAAGGCCTGGAGTATGAACACCGCATCACAGCTATCAACGCTAGGGGCACTGGCAAACCAAGCCGAGCATCAAAGCCTACAATTGCTATGGATCCAATTGGTAAATAATGTACTACCTTTGCTAGGAATTATTTAAGAAATAGTAGATGCTAATAGGTTGGACTGCCTTTTTGAAAAACAGTGTTAAATGTGAAGTCCTCTTAACTAGAGCTGTGTCTGTTCTCATTATGTATTCCAGCTCCTCCTGGCAAACCTCAGAATCCCAGAGTTACAGATACTACAAGAACATCAATTTCCTTGGCTTGGAGTCCACCTGAAGATGAAGGTGGTTCTAAAGTCACTGGCTATTTAATTGAAATGCAGAAGGTTGACCAGTTTGAATGGACAAAATGTAACACCACACCCACCAAAATTCGTGAATACACTCTAACCCACCTTCCACAAGGGGCCGAGTATAGGTTCCGTGTTATAGCCTGTAATGCTGGAGGTCCTGGAGAACCCGCAGAGGTACCAGGAACAGCCAAAGTAACAGAAATGCTTGGTAAGAAAATTCAGCTGTTTCTCCTTAATGGAACCCAATGTTTAAAACTTAACAACACTATTTAACTTTTTTGTATCTAACGTGAGATATTTTTTCTTTCTCCCAGAATATCCTGATTATGTACTGGATGAAAAATATCTGGAAGGTCTATGTGTAAGGCAAGGTGGAGTAATTAAGCTCTCAGTGCCAATTAAAGGTAAACCTATTCCGATTTGCAAATGGACGAAGGAAGGACATGATGTCCTCCAGCGAGCTATGATTGCCACTTCCGAAACAGATACTGAATTGGTGATCAAAGATGCAGAAAGGGAAGATTCTGGTACTTACGATTTAACACTTGAAAACAAATGTGGCAAGAAAGTAGTGTACATCAAAGTCAGAGTCATCGGCATTCCAAATCCACCAGAAGGGCCACTTGAATATGACGACATACAAGGGCGCTCCGTTAGAGTCAGCTGGAAGTCTCCAACTGATGACGGTGGTGCTGATATATTGGGATATATCGTTGAAAGGCGTGAAGTACCAAAGACTGCCTGGTACACAGTTGGTTCCAGAGTAAAAGGCACATCATTGGTGGTGAAAGGACTCAAAGAGAATGTGGAATACCACTTCCGTGTTTATGCTGAAAACCAGTTTGGTGTGAGCAGATCCCTGAAATCTGAAGAGCCAGTGGTGCCAAAGACACCTTTGAGTAAGTACACATCTCAATTCTGGTGGTTGTTGTTGTCGTTGTTGTATCATTACTGGGGGGAAAAATATTCTTTGGCCTTTTTTTGTAAAAACTATGTCTTCTGATATGTCCACAATATGTGAGATAGCAATAGCAATAGCACTTAGACTTATGTACCGCTTCCTAATGCTTTATGGCCCTAAGTGGTTTACAGAGTCAGCATATTGCCCCCAACAATCTGGATCCTCATTTTACTGACCTCAGAAGGAGGGAAGGCCGAGTCAACCTTGAACCAGTGAGGATTGAACCTCTGGTACTCAACAGAATTAGCCTACCATACTGCATTCTAACCACTGCGCCACCATGGCTCAGTAGTTAGGTTAGCATGAAAGATAATGACATTTCTAAAATATCACAACTGAATAGAGATTTCAACTCAGTTTTCCTGGGGGAAGATGTAGAGTAACCATTGTGTTCTTCTTAACAGATCCACCAGAGCCTCCAAGTTATCCACCAGAAATACTTGATGTCACAAAAAGTTCTGTTAACATATCTTGGTCCAGACCTAGAGATGACGGTGGCTCTCGTGTCACTGGCTATTATATTGAACGTAGAGAAACATCTACTGATAAATGGGTTAGGCACAACAAGACCCACATCACGACTACAATGTATACAGTCACAGGACTGGTTCCAGATGCTGAATATCAGTTCCGTATTATCGCCCAAAATGATATTGGCGAAGGTGAACCAAGCCCTGCTTCTGAACCAGTTGTGTGCAAGGATCCATTTGGTATGTAAATATAAAATCAATTATCAGAGGGCATTCAGGTAAAAATTTGGAAGAAGACAAATCTTCATTTCTTTTTTTTTTTTTCTCTCATTTTACAGATAAACCAAGCCAGCCTGGAGAAATTGAGATCACTTCTATATTTAAAGATAGCATTACTCTAGAATGGGAGCGCCCTGAATGCGATGGTGGTAAAGACATCATTGGATACTGGGTTGAATATCGCCAATACGGAGAGACCGCATGGAAAAAATGCAATAAAGAACGTATCAAAGACAGGCAGTTTACAGTGGGAGGCTTGCTGGAAGCTACAGAATATGAATTCAGAGTTTTTGCGGAAAATGAAACCGGAATCAGCAGGCCACGTAGAACAGCAATGACAGTGAAGACAAAACTGACATGTAAGATATATTCATTATGTTTTACGGTATAATTTGCAAAGTTATTAGAAGGTACTAAAGTAAAGAGGAGAATGCGATGGATCCTTAATGTTGGTTGATTTGATTATATTTAGAAGCAACAACTTGACAGTTCTAACATAAAGGCTGAGAAATTTAATACAGGTAGTCCTTGACTTATGACCCCAATTGAATCCAAAATTTCAGTTGTTAAGCAAGACAGTTATTAAGTGAGTTTTGCCCCATTTTACGATTTTTCTTGCCACAATTGTTAAGTGAATCACTGCAGTTGTTAAGTCAGTAACACAATTGTTAAGTAAACCTGGCTTCCCCACTGACTGTTTGTCAAACAAAAGGGGATCACATGACCTTGGAACACAGAAATAGTCATAAATATGATCCAGTTGACAAGCATCTGAATTTTGATCACATGATCATGGGGATGCTGAAACGGTAGTAAGTGTGAAAAATGGTAATAAGTCACTTTTTTCAGTACCATTGTAACTTCGAACAGTCACTAAATGAACTGTTGTTTGTTGAGGACCACCTGTATATTTCTTCTGCTGAATGGATCACAATATAGCAATAGCACTTAGACATATATACTGCTTCACACTGCTTTACAGCCCTCTCTAAGCAGTTTACAGAGTCGCCCCCAACAACCTGGGTCCTCATTTTACCCACCTCGGAAGGATGGAAGGCTGAGTCAGCCTTGAGCCAATGAGAACTGAACTGCCATACTGCAGCCGGCAGGCAGCAGAAGTAGCCTGCAGTACCGCATTCTAACCACTGTACCACCATGGCTCAGTATATGATAAACTTCACACGCACTATTCAATGAAACTAAATATGATTTTAATGTTTAGAAAAATAAAAATTATGCTTAATTCTACAATATTTTGGTTGAAAAGACAGGGCACACTGAAATAAAATATATTTTAACAAAATAGGGAACATTCAGGATTTTTTTTCCCTTTCCCCTTTTATAAATGCAGCTGGAGAAGCACCTGGAGTAAGACAAGAAATAAAGGATGTCACTACAAACTTAGGGGAGGCAGGTCAGCTCTCATGCCAGATTATTGGGAGACCTCTTCCTGACATTAAATGGTATCGTTTTGGCAAAGAACTAGTACAGAGCCGAAAATACAAGGTATCATCAGATGGGCGCACCCATACGCTGACCGTGCTGACAGAAGAGCAAGAAGATGAAGGACTTTATACCTGTAAGGCTACCAATGATGTTGGAGAAATTGAAACCAGCGGCAAGCTCTTATTGCATGCTCCTCCACAATTCCATTCTGGTTACCCCTTGAAAGAGAAATACCGCGCAGGTGTAGGTTCCACTCTTCGCCTCCATGTTGTCTATATTGGTCGTCCAGTGCCTGCTATTACTTGGTTCCATGACAAGAAACTTTTAAAGAACACTGAAAACATTACAATTGAGAACACGGAGCATTATACCCACCTTTCCATCAAAAATGTACAGCACAAGACACATGCCGGAAAGTACAAAGTACAACTCAGTAACATTTTCGGAAGTGTTGATACTATACTCAACGTGGAAATACAAGGTAAGCGCTGCCTTTTTCTTCTGCCCCCCCCCCCGCCCCCGCCCCCGCCCCCGCCCCGAAGTTAATCAACCATGTTTGGCAAGTACGGCTTCATGCACTGATCTCCTTTTCTGCAGATAAACCAGATAAACCAGCAGGACCAATTGTGGTGGAAGCTCTGCTGAAGAACTCTGCGGTCATCAGCTGGAAGACACCTGAAGATGACGGTGGTGCCTTCATCACAAATTACGTTGTAGAGAAAAGAGAAGCGAAAGAAGGTGCTGAATGGCAATTGGTGTCATCGAGCATATCTGGCACAACGTGTAGGATTGTTAATCTAGTTGAAAACGCAGGGTATTATTTCCGCATCTTTGCTCAGAACGTATTTGGCATCAGTGAAGCATTAGAGGTTTCCTCAGTTGTTATTATCAAGACACCTTTTGGTAAGTACATGTAAAAGTAAATCATCATCCATTGTTGAATTTATAACCCGTCTACTAAGCAAATCAACTTCATGTCCTGGAAATGTTTTATTTTACAGAAAAACCAGGACAACCAACTCAGCCAAATGTATCTGCTATTACAAAAGATTCCTGTGTTGTATCTTGGAAGCCACCTGCAAGTGATGGAGGCTCAAAGATTAGAAATTACTACCTTGAAAAGCGGGAAAAGAAGCAGAACAAATGGATAGTTGTAACCACAGAAGAAATTCGTGAGACTGTCTATTCTGTCACAGGCCTTATTGAAGGTCTGGAATATGAATTCCGTGTAAAATGTGAAAATCTGGGTGGTGAGAGTGAATGGAGTGAAATTTCACAACCGATTATTCCCAAATCTGATATACCAATTCAGGCACCACATTTCAAAGAAGAAATCAGAAATCTGAACGTGAGATTTAGAGGTCATGCCACATTTGTTTGCAAAGTCACCGGTCACCCTAAACCTGTTGTAAAATGGTTCAGGCAGGGCAAGGAGATTATGCCAGATGGTGAAAAGGTGAAGATACAAGAATTTAAGGGAGGATATCATCAGCTGGTGATTACAAATGTAACAGATGATGATGCTACTGTGTACCAAGTGAGAGCGACCAACCAAGGAGGATCTGTTTCTGGAACTGCCTCCTTAGAGGTTGAAGGTAAATTATGTGTGTGTGTTTTTAATTACAATTATTTTTTGTTAAATTTTTAAATGCAAGCTAATAGACAGAAATCCAAACTTCCATTTGACTCCTATATTTAAGATCTTTGTCCAATAATTTCAGTGCTAACAGAGTTAGGGTTAGGATTAGGATTAGATTAGCCTTCAGATATGATACCACTGCATGGAGTCTTGTCTAAACAGCAAGCTTTATAGACCAATATTCTGTGGTTTGAAAAATGAACTTTATAATTTAAAAAAAAACAATATATGGAACACATTTTTAAAACAATTAGTACATGTTGTACCAGCCTTTTCAGGGAACAATTATCTCACAACTGCTTCTATCATAGAAAAATTCAGTTATGCCCAAATTGGCATTCATAATTTTAGCATAGCTTTTATGAAATATTTTAATGAACTTTCTATCCTGGTATTAGATAACTCTCTTTGATGTATGTATCTAGTAAGAAGCTCTGCAAAAATTGCTGAAAGCTGCACTTTGTGTGGATAATCTCCAAATATTATAATATGAACAACACACTCTGATTATTTGGCAATGGAAAGAGTTTATGGCACAAAGTAAATTTCAAATATTAGACTTTAAGCTGAAAATCAGTTTTCCTCTGTTAAAAACAAAATTAAATTTGTTTACTGTATTCAGTTTGCTAATTTAATTTTTCTTGTGTGTTTTTTTTCTTAAATAGTTCCTGCTAAGATCCACCTACCTAAAAATCTGGAAGGTATGGGAGCTGTTCATGCCCTCCGTGGGGAAGTTATTAGCATCAAAATTCCATTCAGTGGCAAGCCTGATCCGGTGATCACTTGGCAGAAGGGGCAAGATCTCATTGACACAAATGGACATTACCAAGTTATCGTTACAAGGTCCTTCACATCTCTTGTTTTCCCTAATGGTGTGGACAGAAAAGATGCCGGTTTCTATATTGTCTGTGCTAAGAACAGATTTGGCATTGATCAGAAAACAGTTGAATTAGATGTGGCTGACGTACCCGATGCACCAAGAGGATTGAAAGCCAGTGAGGTTTCAAGGGATTCTGTCAACTTAACATGGAACACTCCAGCCAGCGATGGTGGAAGTAGAGTCACACATTATACCATTGAGAAACGTGCTACAACAGCTGAAAGGTGGATCCGTGTCGGCCAAGCTCGTGATACACGATACACTGTAGTGAACCTGTTTGGCAAGACAAGCTATGTCTTCCGCGTTATAGCAGAAAATAAGTTTGGGCAGAGTCAGCCTTCTGAACCAACAGACTCTGTTATAACCAAAGAAGATAAGACAAAAGTACTTAATTATGATGAAGAAGTTGATGAGGCCAGAGAAGTCACCACAGCCAAGGCAACTCATTCTTCTACAAAGGAACTCTACGATAGATATATGATTGCTGAAGAACTCAGCCGTGGGCAGTTTGGAATTGTTCACCGGTGCATTGAGATTGCCTCCAAGAAGACTTACCTGGCTAAGTTTGTCAAAGTTAAAGGTGCTGATCAAGTACTAGTAAAGAAAGAAATTTCTATCCTAAACATTGCTAGACACAGAAATATTTTGTATCTTCATGAATCATTTGAAAGCTTGGAAGAGTTGATCATGATCTCCGAATTCATCTCTGGAGTTGACATCTTTGAAAGATTGAACATTCCTGGTTTTGAACTTAATGAAAGAGAAATTGTAAGCTATGTACGCCAAGTATGCGAAGCTCTGGAATTCTTACACAGTCACAGCATTGGAAACTTTGATATCAGGCCTGATAACATTATTTATTTCACAAGAAGAAGTTCTATAATTAAACTTATTGAATTTGGCCAGGCAAGACAACTGAAACCCGGTGATAATTTCAGGCTTCAGTTTACTTCTCCTGAATATTATGGTCCTGAAGTCCATCAGCATGATTTGGTTAGCACAGCCACGGATATGTGGTCTCTTGGCACTCTAGTGTATATACTTATAAGTGGCCTGAATCCTTTCCTTGCTGAAACAAACCAACAGACAGTTGAAAACATCATCAGTGCCGAATACAATTTTGATGACGAAGCCTTCAAAGATATAAGCATTGAGGCCATGGACTTTATTGACCGCCTACTAGTAAAAGAAAGAAAATCTCGTATGACTGCTACAGAAGCTCTTAACCATCCCTGGTTGAAGCAGAGAACTGAGAAAACCAGCACTAAAGTAATCAAAACATTAAGACACAGGCGTTACTACCAAACACTGGTGAAGAAGGAATGGAGTACCGTTATATCAACTGCCCGTATTTCATGGGGAGGTGCTGTCAGATCTCAGAGGGGAGTTACTGTTGCTAAAGTTAAAGTGGCATCAATTGATATTGGCCCGCTTTCTAGTCAAATAATGCATGCTGTTGGAGAAGAAGGTGGACATGTCAAATACGTCTGCAAAATTGAAAACTATGACTCAGCCACCCAAGTGAACTGGTATTTTGGAGTGAAGCAACTGGAAAACAGTGAAAAATATGAAATCACCTATCACGAAGGCATAGCTACAATGTACATCAAAGATATTGGTAGAGCAGATGATGGTACCTATAGATGCAAAGTTGTGAATGACTATGGGGAAGACAGTTCTTATGCCGAACTATTTGTTAAAGGTGTCAGAGAAGTTTCTGACTATTACAGATGCCGAACTGTCAAGAGAGTGAAGCGCCGAGTAGATACCATGCGACTTTTGGAGAAGCCACCAGAATTTACCTTGCCTCTATATAACCGAACTGCCTATGTTGGTGAAAATATCCGGTTTGGAGTAACTATAACAGTTCACCCAGAACCTCGTGTAACCTGGTTCAAATCAGGTCAGAAAATCAAACCAGGAGACGATGACAGAAAGTATACTTTTGAAACAGATAAAGGTCTTTATCAACTTCTAATCCACAATCTTAATGAGGATGACGATGCTGAATACACGGTGCTGGCACGTAACAAATATGGTGAGGATAGCTGCAAAGCTAAACTAACTGTTGTTCATCATGCTCCTGCCGAAGACACCACTCTGCGACCCATGTTCAAAAGGCTATTGGCAAATGCTGAATGTCAAGAAGGCCAGCATGTCTGCTTTGAGATCAGAGTCTCTGGCATACCAAAACCAACACTGAAGTGGGAAAAAGATGGTCAACCTCTTTCGGCTAGTCCCAATATTGAAGTTGTACATGAAGGATTAGATTATTATGCTTTACATATAAGGGATACCTTGCCTGAAGACAGTGGCTATTACAGAGTTACCGCTACAAACAATGCTGGTTCTACAAGCTGCCAGGCTTACTTGAAAGTAGAACGCTTGAGGTACGTCAAGCGGGAATATACGTCTGAAGAAGAGAAGCAAAAAGTTGTACAGAGAAGAATTGACAAGACTGTGAGAATGGCAGAAATTCTTTCCAGAACAGAAACTGTTGCACTGACACAAGTAGCCCAAGAAGCTCTGAGAGAAGCTGCTATCCTGTATAAACCAGCTGTAAGCACAAAAACTGTCAAAGGTGAATTTGAGCTGAGGAAGGAACAAATTAAAGAGGAAAAGAGACTCCGAATGCCTTATGAGATCCCAGAGCCCCGCAGGCATGTGACTTCTCTTGAAGAAGATCAGAACATCAAACTATTTGTGCCTATGTCGGACATGAAGTGGTACAAGAAGCTGAGAGACCAGTATGAAATGCCAGGAAAACTTGACAGAATTGTTCAGAAGCGACCCAAGCGCATTCGTCTTTCCAGATGGGAACAATTCTACGTGATGCCACTGCCACGCATTTCGGATCAATATAAACCTAAGTGGCGCATACCTAAATTGTCACAAGACGATCTTGAAATAGTGAGACCAGCACGTCGTCGCACACCCTCTCCTGATTATGACTTTTATTATAGGCCAAGAAGGCGATCCCTTGGTGATCTTTCTGATGAAGAAATACTTCTGCCTGTCGATGATTACTTGGCCATGAAGCGGACTGAAGAAGAAAGACTGCTACTTGAAGAAGAATTGGAGTTAGGCTTTTCTGCTTCACCTCCAAGCAGAAGCCCTCCACGCTTTGAATTGTCCTCTCTTCATTACTCTGCTACAGATGCACAGAGAGCTGCAGAAGTATCTAGGGGAAGAGAGTTGAGATATGCAACTTATCATATACCCACTAAAGAAGACACAACTGCAACTTATGCACAGCTTCGAGAACGTCATGACAGAGCAGCTTATAGGCAACCTAAACAAAAGGAGAGAATAATGGCTGAGAAAGAAGATGAAGAACTCTTACGACCAGTTACTACCAGGCAGCGGCTCTCTGAATACAGGAGTGAACTGGAATATATGTCACAAGAAGAAAAGAGACGGATGAGGAGAAGGAGAGAAAAAGAAATAACTGAAATCACATCAAAAGAAGAAGAGGAGGAAATAGAAATGGTGAGACACGTTCATCGGGAATATTCACCTCCTTCAAGATTACTCAGAAGAAGACGTTCTCTTTCTCCAACTTATATTGAACTGATGCGACCTGTGTCAGAATTAATTCGGCCTCATTCACATCCTGTGGAAGAACCTGAGAGAAGATCTCCCACACCAGAAAGAACTCGTCCACGTTCACCAAGTCCAGTATCCAGTGAACGATCTCTCTCTCGATTTGAAAGGACAGCAAGATTTGATATATTTTCCAGGTATGAGTCCATGAAAGCTGCTTTGAAAACTCAAAAAACAATGGAAAGGAAGCATGAAGTTCTGACTCAAGAACCTTTCACTCTAGATCATGCTCCACGCATCACTCTCCGAATGCGCTCACATCGTGTCCCATGTGGTACCAACACCAGATTTATTCTGAATGTTCAGTCCAAGCCAACTGCTGAGGTGAAATGGTATCATAACGGTGTTGAAATCCAAGAGAGCCATAAGATACATTCTACCAACACTAGTGGTGTATTGACCTTAGAGATCCTTGATTGCCATATTGATGACAGTGGTACATATCGTGTTGTGTCTACAAACTATAAAGGAGAATGTTCGGACTATGCAACATTAGATGTTACAGGAGGAGACTATACTACATATAGTTCCCAGCGCAGAGATGAGGAAGTTCCTAGAACTGTTATTCCTGATCTGACAAGAACTGATACATATGCAATCTCTTCATTTAAGAAAATTTCTGAAACAGAAGCAAAGTCTTCAGTAAGAGAAGTCAGGTCAGAACTGACAGCAACAAGGGAGTCATTATCATCATATGAACATCATGCTTCTGCTGAAAAGAAAATCAGTGCGTCAGAGGAAAAATCAATAGAAGAAAAGGCTGTGCACCGGAAATTTAAAACCACTCTACCTGCTACAATATTAACAAAACCCCGCTCAATTACAGTTTCTGAAGGAGAGACTGCAAGATTTTCATGTGACACTGATGGTGAACCAACACCAACAGTCACATGGCTGCGTGGTGGACAAGTTCTTGTTTCTTCTGGGCGTTATCAAGTGACACGCACTGAATATAAGTCTACATTTGAAATTTCATCTGTCCAGATCTCAGATGAGGGCAGCTATACTGTTGTGGTTGAAAATTCTGAAGGAAGGCAGGAAGCTCACTTTAGCTTAACTGTTCAACAAAAAAGGGTTCCAGAAAAAGCAGTTACGTCACCTCCAAGGGTCAAGTCTCCTGAACGGCATGTGAAATCTCCAGACAGAGTAAAATCTCCAAAGCGAGTAAAATCTCCTGAACCATCACCTGCCCCTTCCAAAGCAAAATCGACCGTCACAGAGAAAACCGCACCAGCTGAAAAAGTAGACTTGCCTGTTGTTATGGCTCCCAAGATAACACAACAGCTGAAGGTCGATGTTTCGGGCGATAAAGTGAAACTATTCTGTTCAGTTGAGAGCAGTGTGTTAAGTGTTCGAGAAGTAGCCTGGTATAAAGATGGCAAGAAATTAAAAGAAGATGATCGTTTCAAACTTCATTATGCAGCCGATGGAACTTATGAACTTAATATTCATAATCTTCAGGACTCTGACCAAGGTGAATATACATGTGAGATTATTGGAGAAGGTGGCTCTTCTAAAACTAGCTTCCAGTTTACTGGACAAGCATTCAAAAATACGAGTTCTCAGATATCTAGCTTAGCCAAAACGCAAAAGCTGGTTCAGAAAGAAGCAGAAGTCCTTGAATTATCTACCCAAAAGAAAGCTACTGTGACTTCTCAAGAAAAGGCAGTAGTCCAAGAGGAAAGTGTTAAGACGTCTCTAATACCTGAAGATACAAGTTCTCAGATATCAAGCTTAGCCAAAACGCAAAAGCTGGTTGAGAAAGAAGCAGAAGTTCTTGAATTATCTACCCAAAAGAAAGCTACTGAGACTTCTCAAGAAAAGGCAGTAGTCCAAGAGGAAATTGTTAAGAAGTCTCTAATACCTGAAGATATTAAGAAATCTCATCCAGAAGTTAAAGCCACTACCACCAAAATGTCAGTGTCTGAAGGCGAAAGAACTGTTGTCAAAGCCAATGTTCCCAATGCTTCTGATGTAAAATGGCTGCTAAATGGAGTACAGTTAGCTAACTCTGAAGATTATAGATACGGTGTATCTGGAAGTGACCATACATTGACCATTAGCAAAGCTACTCAGAAAGATGAAGGAATACTTACCTGTGAAGGAAAGACAGAAGACGGTATCATAAAATGCCACTTCGAAATGAATGTTTCCAAAGATCTTTCAAATGCCCCAACTTTCATCACTCAACCAAAATCTCAAAATGTTAATGAAGGACAGAATGTGCTACTGACCTGTGAAGTCACTGGAGATCCTTCTCCTGAGATTCATTGGTTTAAAGATAATCAACCAGTAAGTAATTATTTGTTAGCCATAAAAAAAATATTTGCATGCTTGAATTAAACATGACCTTAATTAAACCTCTCTTCCTGTTATCAGATTGCTCTCTCATCCAACGTCCAAGTAAATCGTTTCAAGAATGTTTATTCCCTCGCAATCCAAAATGCTGCATTGAGCGATAGTGGAAAATACACAGTCAAAGCAAAAAATTTTCACGGGCAATGCTCTGCAACAGCATCCTTGACCGTCCTTTGTAAGTTTATTTTGTCTTCCAGTTTTCCTTTAATGGCACTAGGACTTAGATGACATAAGAAAAGCAGCTGATCTTGTGAATTCTTTAATGAAGTACCACTTTACGTACTGAATCAAAAGTGCAATGTAAATGAGGCTGTTATTATATTTAAATAAGCGTATAATAAATATTTAAGAAAACATTTTATGCCAGCTCAGTGTTGTCATAAAGCTTTCAAGTATCCTAACATATCTTGGCTATTAACCCCTTGGTTCTGGTGATAATTGATTAAAAAATTCTCAAGAATATTAAATTCCAAATGGTGCACAGCCTTCAGGATTTTAAAAAGTATTGAAGTTTTCAGATAAAATATAAGGCTGAACATATCCGAGGAATCATTGGGTTACTTTGTGTTTGCTATCTCTTTGTATACAGGCTTGTATTTAAGGAAAGCTGTGGTATTTTTTAATGGTGCTTTCAATGAATATAAATGAGGAAAACAAAGCATCCTTCTAAGTATTTTTTTTTTAAATTTGATTTATATGCCGCCCTTCTCCGGAGACTCAGGGCAGCTTACAGTGCATTAAGCAATAGCCTTCATACTTTTGTATATTTATACAAAGTCAGCTTATTGCCCCCACAATCTGTGTCTTCATTTCACGTACCATAGAAAGGATGGAAGGCTGAGTCAACCTTGAGCCTGGTGAGATTCGAACTTACAGTAATTGCAGGCAGCTGATTATTCCCCCCCACACACACACACACAAACAATTCTTGAGTACTTATAATTTTAATGAGTAATTTTAAGCCATTTATATTTCCCTGATCATTGTAATAATAACTTATTTAAGCTAAGAATATTCTTGCATCATTATCCATTATTGGAACCTAATGTCAAAAACTAGATTCAGTTTTCCTCAAATTGCAAGCCACTCCTGTTTCTCTTTTCATAAAGTCAATAGAGAACATGCGTCTTTACCAGCTAATGTGATGTCATTGGTTTTTTTTTCCATGTATGTTTGCTATGCTCCACAGCTCTAATTGAAGAATCTCCAAAAGAGGTAGTGTTGAGGAGCAGTGGTGAAGCGAGCATGCAGGAGAGTTTCTCTTCACAGTCATTTCAAATGTCCGCTTCTAAACAAGAAGCTTCGTTCAGCAGTAGCAGTATGACTGAAATGAAATTTGCAAGCATGTCTGCCAAAAGCATGTCTTCCATGAAAGAATCCTTTGTAGAGATGAGCTCCAGCAGTATAACGGGGAAATCTAGTCTGACCCAAATGGAGAGTTCAACTAGTAGCTTGCTTAAATCTGGTATGAGAGGTGAGCAATACAATTATACGTAGAGTTAGAGAAATCCCCGCTACTTCCTTTAGAATACCTCCTGTCCCAATGAAGTCATAACCTCCGCTGAGAATTAATTTTCAATTTTTTTTTTCTTGTTTTGCAAAGGGATACCTCCCAAAATCGAAGCGCTTCCAAGTGATATCTCCATCGAGGAAGGAAAGGTGCTGACCATCTCCTGTGCTTTCTCTGGAGAACCTACTCCTGAAATAACCTGGTCCCGCAGAGGGCAAAATATTTCTAGCCAGGGGGGCAGATTCCATATTGAAACCTGTGAAGATTTAACCACGTTTATCATAATGGATGTTCAGAAGAATGATGAGGGCCTTTACACCCTGAATTTAGAAAATGACTTTGGCATCGACTCTGCCACTGTGAATATTAACATTCGATCAATGTAGAAAGTACAATTATTTTCTTTGCACTTGACTTCTGCCAAGTGACTCATACGGACTGAAATACCCGATTTGTAAATATATAGTTTTTAAAATAGTATTTTTATACCTTCCTGAACGAGAACAAGGTCCTAGAAATTACACTATGATTTATCGTCATCATTATGTGACTTTAAAACTTTTTTTTTCATTTGACATGTACATACTGTATATAGCCGATGATAACGGTTATGGAGTTTTGTACCATTTATTTTATGACATTTGAAAATGTAACTTTTGGAACCGTTGGTAGGAGAAAGTTCCTGACGGAACGAATACCCTGCTCAACATTGAACTAATATTGGTGCCTCAACAAAAAGTTGATGTCTAAGAATGCCTCAACAGGTAGAGAGGCTCCCTGTTGAAGACTCCTTTCCTGACACCTAAGAGATGATGCTGTGCACGTTTCGTTGCGTGCATGAATTTATTTGCAATCAGAAACATAAGCCATTGGTGAGGTTTGCATTTACCCTCCTGTAAGCCCCACTCTAATAGCTTATGTTGGATCTGATCAAAGTCAAACTTTATTTTTCTCATGACTGATTTACCATAGATGAAACAAAATGTCAGCGGCCAGCATTTTGTTCATCGCCTCTCTATGCATTGTTTCTGGCACAATGACTGCCTGAACAGCTTTACAAAAAAAGTAACATCACCTGGCTATCCCGTTATTGAACGAAGCTGTTTAGGAACTCATGTACAGAAGCAGTGCCAACTCTTGGAGGTTCCATGGATGCAGTGATTATGTAATAGTGGTAGTATTTAGGTAGATAATGTCAAGTCTGGGCAACTAAGTTCTCAACCACAGTTTAAGGAAAATGTAAACTGTTGCTATAACATCACATTTTGCCCTGAACATAAATTTAGTTTAATTTCATAAGTAGTAAACTATTAGTAAGCTCTTAGCTATTTTACTGAACCTCCTTGAGATAGTGTTTTAAATAAAGCATGCCACCTGCACATTACCGCCTCTGTATCCTAGTCTTTTTTTGTTCTTCTTTCTTCTACTTGCATTCCTACTTTCAACCTCTGTTGGGGGGGGGGGGGACCATGATGCAGAAACTACAAATGGTCCTTCAGTTCCTTAACATTGTGAAATTTGGCTGCATGATTTTGAATTGTTTTCAGCCCACACAGTTTCTCCCATTTAAATATTTACACCTACACAAAATGAACCCTTTAAAGCCTACATACTTTATTCCTGGTGCACAGTAAGCATCCCTAATTCATAAAAGGAAAAATTAAATAAAATGCAATGACATGGAAGCAAAGAGTGGTTAAGTAACAAAGGGGAATTTTGTTCATCACACCATTGTTAAATGTGTGGGAATCCTGCCTTGCATTTTTCACCAGGCAAGGAAGCAGCAGGAGAGTCGATTTGCAACTGGTTTTCGCAAATGTTGCGTATGGTTTACCACCAAAAATCAGGGGATGATGTTTGAAATCTGAAAGTGTTTCAGTCAGAGCAGGATTACCAAACTCATTCTGAATCTCTTTTTTTTCCCCCCAAATAGAGCAGGGGTGTCAAACTCACATTGTCGTCACGTTGTCGTCACGTGACATATCACGACATTTTTCCCTTTGTTAAAATGGGGTTGGAGGTGGCCAGCGTGAGACGCATCCAGGTTGCAACCCGCGAGTTTGACACCCCTGAAATAGAGAAAGTCACCTCTGTAACAGAGAAGAGCTGATAAGAATTCATTACCATCCCTACTCATCAAAGTTGAACTTTAAATAAATGCTCAGACTTAAGAATGGAAAAAATGAAGACAACAGCAGAACCAAAGGAAAAAAAATAACACAGCTACACCTCTTGGAAACAAAAACGAGCACAGGCCTTTGACCTTATAATCTCCACTCTTCCATTCACTGATGGAGAGGATCAGCAGTCTCTAGGGTAGTGCAAACAGGATCCAGTGCAGCATGGTGTTAAGTGCAAAAACAATTATAAAACCTGCCCATGTTTTCGTGTGCAGCTGCTGAACGGTTTTGTGATGCCAATTTTTTTCAAGTATTTCAGCAATTATTATAAAATGAAGTAGAGGGAAGAGGGATGCAGGACGGGGGGAAATTGATTCAGAGTAACAATTTAGAAAAGCCGTCAAAGCTTTTTGTCAGCTTTGATGCCAAAGGCCTTAGGCCTTGTCAACTATCATCCCACCATAGTTATTACCAATTTGACAATGATACCATCCTAGAAAGCACAGGCAGACCATTTTGTTTGGTTGAAAGCCTTAGCTGATTTTTGACCGACAGTTTGAGCAGCACATTGTGGCTATAATCAGGCCAAAATCAACTTGATTTAATTTAAACTTTCCATAGGAGGCAAAAACATGCAACCTTCCTCAGAAAAAAAATACATGTGACAGATCTGGTTAGTCCCTGGATGGAGGATCAGCATTAAAAAGTCCAAAGAAAAAGAAAAAAAAAAGCTGCCAGAAGAACACAATGGCCACCCATATTCTGGACTATTCATGGGCTCCTTAACTGGCCAACAACAGAAGATGGAGAAATTTTATGTACTTTTTGTTAAACACTGCTCCCATCCATATAATGCCTTAATCATGCCAGAGTCAGCAAGTCCGTAGTTTAACGTTGTTTATTTACAGTGAAGACCAAAATACTACATAAAACATCGAACAATAACATCGTTATGAGAGAATAATTGCCAACTGTTATGAGATGGTGAACGACAGCTTAATTCCATTGAAAGTTTTCTTACAGCAACTGTGATTTTGGAGGTTTTGAAAAATTTATTGGGTAATAAAAAAGTATATTCCCTTCCATGACATTGTTAGAATAATAGAATATGAGAACAAGTGATATATTCGAGATCTAGACTTACAGAAGATAGGAATAGCCTTGCTATTGTAATGTTAGCCTTTGGAATAGGCCTATATATCTCTACAAGTTTATACATTACAATAATAGCTCTGTTCCTTCATAGTCATTCTGTAGTTTGCAGAAGGAACAACATCACTTAATGGAGTGTAATTGCTATAAAACCCCCAGCAAATTCTTGGCATTAGTTCTTGAATTGTGGAGGGATTAAAAATAGTAAATCAAATAAAACAAAGCGAACCTTTTATCAATATTCTCACATCGCGATGACATGTTAGAAGTCAATAGACTATGGCATGCAGAGTTAGTCTGATGGGTTTATTACCACGTTGGTGATTGGCAAATCAGTGAATGACATTACAAGGTCAATAAATCATTTTTCTGATGGCATGACTCAAAGCATGAATAAGCACCATACAATCCAGAGTCACAGTCCAAAGAACTGTGAGGTTGGAGCAATGCAGAGGTACAGACGCCTTTGATTGTGCTGTTTTGTAAAAGGAAGGAAGTACTTGGAAGGTGGCAACAAAACCCACACAAAAATCTGGTATGTCATTAAAATGCTGCCACAGCAATGTGATACTAACATGTTAGTATCTTGTTCAGGACGTCATTCGTGTTTCTGCCACACTGCAACTTCTTACAGCTCCAGTCTGCATATTTGCATTAGGGAGCAGTTTTCTTTTGTAGTTGGAGGTGAGGGTGGTAAAAGCCTTAGCATTTAAGACAACACAAGAAAAAAGCCTTTAATCTAACCTTCAATCAATCAGAATAGAGCTGGAAGGGATCTTGGAGGTCTTCTAGTCCAACCCCCTGCTCAAGCAGGAGACGCTATATCATTTCAGATGGGTTACTGTCCAGCCTTTTCTTAGAAACCTCCAATGATGGAGCACCCACGATTTCTGAAGATAAGCTGTTCCACTGGGTAATAGTCCTCACTCTTAGGAAGTTTCTCCTTAATTCCAGGTTGCTTCTCTCCTTGATTAGTTTCCATTGTTTCCTGTCTTGCCTTCTGGTGTTTGGAAAATAAGTTGAACCCCGTCTTCTTTGTGGCAGCCCCTCAAGTACTGGAATACTGCTATCATGTCACCCCCTAATCCTTTTCTCCAACTGGCCAAACCCAATTCCTGCAATTCCCCTGAATGATTCTACATTTGTGCTGCACTTCTGTTGCTCAGTACATCTCTAGGATAACAGCAATTATTTAGGGGGGAAATTCATGGTTTTCTCTGGATTGGAAAAAAAAAAGGGGGGGGGAGTATTATATTTGTGTTAGCATTACTACCTCAGAATGGAATAATTATTTTAAAACCAGCTCAAAATCTCCTGAAGCTTAGAGGAGACCTTGGATCCTTCAATCTCAGAGTTGAAACTTACTTTGGTGGGCGTCATTTCTGACAAATCCCCATCCCTGATGTTGTAAGGCTTGTGTGGTCCTGTCGCTAAATGCCCATTTTGTCCACAATGTTAACATCCATTTATGGCTTCATTGTGCATGAAAACACCCAAAGGCTTACAACAATGAGCCTTGTAACTAGGGCATTGTGGTCTCTCAAGCATGTTCTTTGGGTTTCTTGAGTCCAGAACCCTGATGGGCTCAATCATAGAAGCAACAGTGATTTGTATCCCAACTCAACAATGACAAGTTCTCTTGGGGTGCTCTTGCCATCAGTCCCCTGCCCCCAGTGTAACCTTTAGGTGCCCTGGTTAGGGATAGGAGTTGTACCTGCTGTTTTGAGTGCAGACTTGGAGAGCTAGCAAATTCCAGTCAAAGTCATACCCACATTGCCCCTCAATCCACCTGGGTGAGGTGTCGATTAGCTATGCTGCCTGGAGCACCATATAAGCTTCTATCAAAAGCATCTGAGGAGCATCAAGTTGCGAAAAGTTGCTTGTATCCTTGTAATCTAATGACAGTTGGTCAAAATTTATGCAATTATAAATAAAGAGAGAATGTCTGTGTAAAAACTGCATTTATTGAACACTTACATCACTTTTTGTTTAAAAAAAGCCATTTTTATTTTTTTTTAAAAGTGCTCCATGGTCAATACATTATTAACTAAATCTATTCCAAAGTGAATAAAAAACAAAAATATACATTTCAAAACACTTAACAACTTTGGACACAACCCCTCAGACATGTCTGTGCAAACATTGCTGAACTTCAAGTCCCATATTTCCTCTTTGCTCTGGCAGAAACAGAGTGGCATCGCCAGAGCTGTTTCGGGCCAACCGAGCCCATGATGTACCATAGATCAGGGGTCCCCAACCTTTGCAACTTTAAGACTTGTGGACTTCACCTCAGTTGGCTAGGAATTCTGGGAGTTGAAGTCCACAAGTCTTAAAGTTGGCATGGTTGGGAACTGCTGCCATAGATGACTGCTACATGCTTTAGTTAGAATTTGGCCTCCCAGCACCAACAGAGGCAAGTGGCAGGGAGTGAATAGAAGAGAGGATCTTACTGTATTTTTCTGCTTTTCTGAGACTAGGGCCCACCATGGTGAAAGCCACCCTCCCTTTGGTATAAAGGATCATTAACATACATGTTCTGCTGCAAACATGAATACATTACAACAACATCTGAAGAGCAGACTATAAAGCAGCATTAAATTAAAAAAAACTTTGGTGAAAAGACACTCTGAAGATTAGTTTTGCCTGGCACTAAAAAAGAAAAAGGGGGGGGGAGGCGCGCGGGGGGGGGGGTGTCAGTCCAGACAAAGGAAGCATTGTTTAACACAAGAAGATTAAAATATGCCTTTACTTGAGGTTGTAAGCTCCCAACACTGGATGGATTCTGCCCAATTAACTTGAAAAAACAAACAAGCAAACACTGCCACAAGGCATATTTAGTGAGGAAAATCTCAACAAGAATTAAGTCTGTTTTCTTATCTTTTCATCGCAGTAACATTAAATAGGCATTTTATGGTGCAAAAAGGAATACATATCTTTTAAAATGTTAAAATATCTTTAACCAGTGTATAGCATAATGCCTCATAATCACATATGCGTGCTTAAAAAAATACTGCACATCCATGACATATTTCTGATTGGCTATATTTTTGGGTGCAAGTCAAAGAAAAAATGCAGATGCTTTGAGCTATTAGGCTGGGATTTAATTAATCAGGTAAGGTCTAACTCAAATTAAGCACTATAAAATCTCACCGACTTTACTGCATATCCATTTCACTTGATAGCATTGGTGTGACTTTGAAGTGTTTAATTTTGGCTGAAATATTCCCTCCAATTCATTGACATTCTACCTTGTTCAATGGAATTTCAGATATACTTTAAAAATCTAGACTGTACCTTTAAAAAAAAAGACATGGTGGTGGATGAGAGATTATTTATGAGATACCTTTTAGGAATCATCTCAGTCTTTTAACAAACTCTACCACAAACCTGTCCTGAAATAAAGGTGCCATTACAATATGATGGACTGCCACTGATGTTGGTGAGAAAGAGACTGTACTCAGGGGAATACATTTCTGATAAAGCAACTCTGGGATTAAATTCAGTGGGTCAGTCCAGGGCACATGTTTTCCCTACTCTAGATCTGAAATCTTTTTCTCAAGGTTGGCCTGACTATCACACCCAGTAAAAAGAGCAGTATTTACAAAGATGCATTCACCTATCTATTAAAAAATACCCAAACTGAAATTTTCTTTTTAGGAAAATACTTTTGCAAGTCAACTATATAAAGATAAAATACACTTCAAATATAGTTTTTACATTATTCTATAAAGTGCAGAGAAAACCTTCACATAGGGAACTACTACTCCCTCACGATGAGAGCAGAATTACAGCAGCTTTTGCATAGCATTACTCAGAGGCAGTGGGGGGGGGGGGTCTTCTCTTGCCTCAGGAGATTAGCTCAGAAAGAGTCTCTTCGGGCACTCTGGGTTTCTGAGACAGTAACAGCTTTGCTTCAGGAACAGCCGGTGGTGCCAAATCTCCATTGAGGGCTCCTCTAGAATTGAATGCTGCTAGTCCTGCAACATGAAAAGCACACTTCAATCAATCTGCCCTTCTTTGCTTACTTTATACAAGGAGACACCATCCTATCTGAATCACAGGGCTGTGAGCTTAAGCAAAGATGTTCCAAATGAAGCCTTAACTCTACTCTTCCCTGGTGGTTTTGCTTCATGTGTACACAGATGTATACCTAGGAAGCTCTTACGTCAGATGCTTGTCCACTTAAGCAAGCATGATCTACTTGTAGATGCTCTCTGAACTTGGTTTGGGTTTTTTGCAGACACTTCATTAACCAACTAGGTAACATCTTCACTGTTCAAAGGGAGTGTGGTTTGTGCTCTGTTTATATACAGTGGTTTGCCGTGTCAGTGTACCCTAAATGTTACCTAACTGGGTGATGAAATGTCTGCAGACAAACAACCAAAGTCAGAGAACACCAAGGACTCCACCGTTCAGCCCTGAGCTACAAGTATTTTCTTCTATTGCTATCTGTTAGGCTAGCAATAGCTTTGGTATGCCAACCTTCCCACTGCCATATATTTTATACCATACCAAGAAGTCATCCCAAGATCTAAGTTGTACATATAAATCACATTTCAGAATTAGATACCTTCTGAAGAAAGCTAGTGTCTGGGACCTGTTCAGGTATACGATCCCATTAAAAGCTCAACTAGCACCCAGCCTCATGTATTGGGAATCCTATGTGCAATTCAGAACACTGACCACAGGAATGGTCTGCCTTTGTAAGCCAGGGCTGCACAACTGGGGAGAAGCAGTGGTTATAGTGGCAGGATCATGTCACATGAAAGAGTAAGACCAGGATTTTCTTTTCTTTTTTTTTCCCTGGGGGGAGGATTTCTTTGTTTTTTAAAAGTATCTCACTCCCAAATGGGAAATACACTGCTATGGATTTTCAATCACTGTAGTCAGACAGAGGCTATTAAAAAAAGGGACTTTAGACCTCACACTGTCCAATTCTTCATCCTGATCGTCTCCTTCACACAAGAAACACCACTGAGTTTAATTTTAACTTAAGATACATCTACATAATGGGCACGTAGGAAAGGTGCCACTTAACATCA
Source organism: Ptyas mucosa (assembly GCA_012654045.1). Taxonomy (NCBI): domain Eukaryota; kingdom Metazoa; phylum Chordata; class Lepidosauria; order Squamata; family Colubridae; genus Ptyas; species Ptyas mucosa. The sequence goes on along the minus strand of WNWU01000006.1, from coordinate 33,918,970 downwards.
ATAAAGAAGTTAGGAAAAATATCTCTCTGAATTGCCACTTCGGTGTTTCTTGCACACTTTTTCACTGCTTATAGCATTGTGCCTGTTCTCTATCTTTAACAAACTACTGAATCCATCTTAGTTGAATGAGTATGGTGCAAGAGAGTTGCTGTAATTTATTTTGGTATTCACCGTTATTCTAGCAAAAACACAGACTAAGATGTAAGAAAAATGAGTACAAAGTAATGACAAAGTAACATCCGTAAGGCAGGGGTGAAATGCTCCTGGTTTGGACCGGATCGCCCGATCCGGTAGTGATGGCGGCGGGTGGTTCGGAGAACCGGTAGCAAAAATTCCTGTGCCCCCCCAATGCCCAGCTGAGCCGCACGATCATCAGAGGCTGTTTTTTTTACTTTTAAAAGCATTTTTTCTACAACCTCTTCGGCCGAAAAAATGCTTTTAAAAGTAAAAAAAAAGAGTTGGCCACGCTCACCCAGTCACATTACCACCACGCCCACCAAGCCACGCCCACAGAACTGGTAGTAACAAATTTTACATTTCATCACTGCCATAAGGTCATATGTCCTTACTGTCTGTATCTTCGAAGGTAACATCTATGGAAGGTTCTGTATCTGAGACTGTTCTTCTCCATCGGTGGGAAAGCTGATGGGAAGAAACATTTGGTTCTTTTCCAAAGCGACTGCTCCTAAAATTAAAATATTGCACAAGTTTTCACATGTCTTTAAGACACAGAGTTCTCTTGGGTTCATTAATCATGTTTGTAAATCCCTGACATATGTTGCCAAAAAAATAATACAGCAAAAGATAAAAAGGTGAAGAATCATTTCAGGTTAAACATAAATACTCTGCTAAGGAGTTAAACCAGATGTAAACCAGTACACAAAATTCCCAAATATCATTTTGAAGATTTGGGTGGCATGGCTATTTATGGTATAAAGTTAATGTTAATATAGATTTTAATAAACACTTCATTAAGCATGCCCTATTGAGTTTCTAAAGCTATAAAACCAGATTGACTCTACAGGTGCCACCCGAGAAGCATTTTTTAGAAGATAAATGACAGTTACACAAACTTGATTGACCTATGTCAATTTATTAAATTTTTGAAGGAGGGCAAAAATTAAAATCAAGAAAAGAACTGGAAACACATACATATTGTCGCATATATATTGTCAATAGTTCGCTCATGTTCAATTGACAGAAAGGTTTAAAATGGACAAGAATTATGATTTTTACAAATGAGAAAACTGAATTTAAATTGGATTTGTGTACCAGTAATGAACATGTTATTTTAAGATCTTATTGAAAATGAATATAGAAGATGAACATGTTAAAGACTGCATGATTAGATGGGCAAAGTAATTTTTGATCAGGAGACCATGTGCTGCAAAGGACTGAAATTTACATTGAATGGTAATTTGAAAGATAATTTTTATAAGATGATGCATGGTTGGTACCTAGTACTAACACGTTTAACACATTAAATTGTTGAAGGTGCATAAGAGTGTCAAATATATGTTGCAAAGGCAAAGTGAGGTACTTTTCTTTAATGGACATCTAAGAAAGCTAACAATACTGGGATCCGATATGTATTTTAATCCAGAGAATTCTTAAAATAAATGTCCAACTGAAATCAGAAAAAAAAATTTAGGCTTGATGGATAAAAAGAGTGAAAGAAAACATGGGACTTTGTTTTTATATATGATAACCGCAGCGAGATTTCTGTATGCAAGAAGTTAGAAAGATCCTACAAAATTCCTACAATAGCAGAATGGATGGTGAAGCCCATGGCATTGGCTGAGATGGTAAAGCTGACTACTTTGATAAAAGAAAAGAGCTTGTCCAGCTTTGTTTCTATCTGGAAACCACTTATGGATTTTTTGCTTGTAACTTAAAGAAATGAAACTTTAATTTTGGAATTTATTAGAACTAATTATAGAAATGTTATGTATTATTGTTGATTAAGAGATCAATGTATTTTATATTTGTATCTGTACCAAAGAAAGTTAGAAATTATTCTTTCATATTTCCCCTTTTCTCTGAAAATTCTACCTTTGCTCTTTTTCTGATCTTTTCTTTTTCTAATTTCTATTTTTGTTTCTTTGTATTTTATCTTTTGTTGAAATTTAATAGTTTTTCTCAAAATAATAAAAATTAACAGCCAGCATTTTGTATAGCATTCAATATGAGGTAAAGGAAATGAAAAACAGACTTATGACCCATGCTCAAAGTTATGGGCAGTGCAGCACCCCACAGTCCCATGATCAAAATTCAGACATTTGGCAACTGCCCACATTAAACTACAGGGGTACTTTAATTTCCCCCACCAGCCTAGCTTCACACACACACACACACACATCCCTCTATGACCTTTTGGCCACCCTGCACAGTGTTCTTCATCTGGGAAGCTTCATCCACCCCAGCAAACTTAATTCACTCAGATGCCTTCTCAGTTCCTTACACCAACCCTCCACTTTTTGTGTCCGGCTGCTAAAGCAGAAGCACCTTTTGCTGTTTCTTTTTCAGACCCCCGGCCATTCTGCTACCCAGGGTGCTCCAGCTTCTACACAGCTTCATAGCCCACCCTTGCAGCAAAGTGCCAAGATGCAGCACCCAGGAAGCCTAGCAAATACCAGCAGTCAGCGCAGCTTTATAAAGACAGCACTCATTGAATCACCTGTAGGAACTATTTGCTGGAGAAGCTGGGTCTGAGAAGGAAACATCAAAGGCAGAGAGATGCTTGAGCTGCAGCAGCTGGGCACAAAAAGGCAAAAGGTTGGTGTAGTGAATTGGGAGAGAAGGCAGCTAAACAAAGGAACTTACTTGCTGACACTTGCTAGGGCAAGCTGGGAAGTTCTGGGTGTAGGGTGGCCAAAGGGCAGAGATAGGGGAGAGTTAGGTGGATGGGGTGAGTTGGAGGCAGTCCCGTAAACTTATTGAAGCTTGGGGCTGGGAGGGACCAAGCCCAGAATGGATTGGATTGGGATGGGGTGGGTACTCATTTATCAACCTGTAATTCTTTGTTAACAACCACAATAAGAGTGCTGGGATTGCCGTAGTACACCAGTCAGTCATGTGATATATCACTTTTGAGTGCCCTGACTTACAATGTCATAACTGTGAACAGTCACTAAATGAGGACTGCCTGTAATAAAATAGAACTGTTATAGTGATTTCAATCTAGTCATGAATTAATTTTCAGTTATATCAGGTAAGAGAAACTCACCAGAACCACATTTTTCCAAAATTAATGTGAGATTATATGGGGCAACAGGCTGTGAATTTCAATTGCCAGACCATGGAGTATTTCCATTTATTTGGGATTGGATAATATCTCACAATGTGATAAGTGAACCTTAACATTATGGTTCTAATTTGTTTGATTTTGGAATAATATTTAATCACAACTTCATACTTACCTCTCAAGGGTACAAGTTCCAGGATGGCTAACAGAACGTTTCATCTAAAAAATAATATAAATAATAAAGCAGGTTATTATAGCTTTTGAAATACTGTTTTTGTCTATTCCTAATGAAATATTATTTTAAAATATGTATTTTAAATGTTTTTCAGAATGTGCAGGAAGGAACATGCATTATATGAACATAAATGACATGGCATTTAAAACATCATAATTTAAAAAAATACATTATTGTTTTTATTGTTGGTTTTAGTATTTAGTTTCCCAACGGTAAGGAGGCCTTGAAGCACTACGTTTAAGTAAATGAGGATTAACAGGCTAGGTCTACACTCTGTGCTTTAGAGGTTACCAGGTTTGCAGAAGAAACCATGGGTGCTTGGAAGGGAATAGAACAGTTTAGGGCTGGGAATAGTCAGCCATGGAGATCCTCTATTTCCTTTAAACTCCATAGATTACCTTGGTGTTTTGCTCATAGACAAATATGGAGTTTATTGGGCAGTAAAAGTATGAGGTAATATTTTCCTCAACATGCAAGATTGCTATCAGAAGTACATGTTTCTAAAACAAGGCATTTAAAAATAGGCAAGTTTTCCTGAGAAGGTTTGAGACTTTCATAACTTTGGACAGAGGCCTAGCCTGGTGAGCTGAACAAGGACAGCACTGAGGAACCATATGCTAGCTTATCCCCTACTGCCCCCTCTCAAAGTTCCCCAAATCTTCAAGAATGTTTGACATTAAAGATATCCAACCATTTGTACAGGTGAAGGAGACACAGGAGAAACTAAAGGATCAGGATGAGGCAATGGAAACATCTCCGGCTTAAATTTGGCATTTGCTATTTTCACACATTCTTCAAGTGTAGTGATAAACGTGTCACAGGTGGCACTGAGCAAGGAAGAAGCTTCATTCATATTCTGGAAACAAAAGGAAAGAGCAGATATTGATAACTCTTAGAGCAAACTTTTCACCAATTTAACTGTAATTTAATTGCAAACCAGAAATTGTAATTACTGGTTTGTAGGGACTTAGCTTACTTTGATGAACACCAAACATTTTTCTAATGGCTAGGTGGGGTGCAGATGTTGACTGTACCACTGCACCATCTCAGATTTTGGTTCTGATAACTTTATGACATGATAAAAAGTTATTAAATATTTAAAAAGAGAGCGAACAGGCAGCTTTCCAGATGTTGGCAAACTGGAGAAGCCCAAGCCAACATATTCATTATGAATACAGGAGCACATGAACAGTGCAAGGAGCTGGAGCTAATGAACTAAATGGCCTCTAACATTAACTCTGTGAGTCAATGTTTATGTGTCTTGCAAGTGAACCTGAAATACATCCCCTAAACCAGAGATGGCAGATTTTATTTCTCTTTTCCATTGCAGCAGGGATGGCATTCCCATCTTGCTTTAATATAAAAGATTGCAAAAGCAATTATTCAGGGTTGTATTATCACAACAACTAATTAACCTTACAGAGAAAATCGAAGAATTGTTAACCTCCATTTCCTGAGAACAAAGATCTCTCAATTCGTTAAATACAAATTTAATGGCTTTCAAACTTTGGAAATGGTTTTTGACTTAGCAGGCAACTATGCAAAAAGAGGCTAGAAGAGCTACTGGCTTTTACATTTACACAAATGAAACAACATAACAATTTATCTATTATTTGTGATTCTTATAAAATGCGAAGATTCTAAAATCACTATCTTTTAAAGATGTATTCTAAATTGGGTCAGGATTCTGCCAAGATTCTGATAATACTGGATTTCTAACTGATGGCTTTAGTTCAAAACAGGCAGAAGCAAATAGTTATTATTTCTTTAGATGCTGAGAAAGGTTTTATAATGTAGGAGGAGTATGTTGATCTGAAGCAAATGGACTCCACCGAAGTCTGGATATTCATATCTAATTGTTAAGTATGGTATGGTTAAGTAGGTACATTTATTGAGCAATTAGAACATATTCTAATAGTGTATTTTCTTTTTTTAATCTACAACACAAAATCTCAATAGAAATTACATAAATTACATATATATGTTTAAATAATTAGTCTTTCAACATTCTAATTTTGTCAACAGAAATTCTGAAGATATTGTTGATAATGTGGTAATTGAGATAAAATAGAAAATAGCATTGCCTCCAGAAGTTGCTTTGTATTTCATAGTTAAGCTAGATGCATCTACCTCAATCTTATTATTTTAATACAAGAGTTTAAGATGTCTAATTAATCTATAAATTGGGTAGATAAGACTACATATTATTCAGTAATAATTCTGATATGTTAACCCAAGTGTTTTGCAATTGTTTACTGATTTTTTTAAAATTATCTTGGTTTAAGGACTTCTAAAAATGTTTCTCACACTGGTTAATATAAATTTAGCTCCATTTTGATAGCAATGAAACAAGAAACAGATATATGGTCTAGAATTCCTTTAATTTTCCAGGTAAAATAATGCAATTTTCAACAAAGTTAACTTGTTAAGAGGCTTTTCCTATTTGCTATTTATTAAATAACTTAAGATGTGCAGCTCTTAATTTAGTAACCTCCCTTTATAAGGTGCAGAAGGAAGTAGATTAAAACAATATACACCCATATACAAACACACACACAAACACATTTCTGTTTCCCACAAGCCCACTAGGAGACCCACTTTCTTCACAAAACAGCTGCTGAAGTCAACACAGTAAATAGGAATAAAATGCCAATTCTTTCCATTCCAAGAACAGAAACAAACAAACAAAAAAACTGCGAGAGATGGAGAAAAGGGAGAGAAATAGAATGTGATAAAATCTGGAATCCTAAACATGAAAACACAGCAACAGTTTTGTTACATAATTCAAGTGTATTCATTTTTGTAGACACTTTCTTGTAGGGGATATTTTGCTGATATAGTAATAAAACCCTTTATTCTCTGGGTTTAATTACTGAATTTGAAGTTGATTCAATCAATAACTTTAGATGCAATATTAAAAAATTAAGACTTTGGCCATAAATAGTCCATTGTTTCTGAAGCAATTGAATTGCTTAGGTCATTTTTATCAATTTTTGTAATTTGATACGTAAAATATCAATTTAGATCAAATCATTGATACTGACACAAATTATACTGTGCAAAATGCTGTAAGTTGACAAAAATGAAAAAAATTTGACGCAGTGGACATTTGGATTTAACAGACTAAAAACAGAGACAACCCATCTCTCCAAAAAACCAGTTAAATTAAGGTTTTGCTATATTGGAAGAGAACAATAAACATTTAAAAATATAATCTAAAATATTTTGTATATCTATGAGATTCTATTATTACTGGTAGTATGGCAGTATTGGACTGTTAAGGTACTCTCAGATAAAGCTATGGATCCACCATGATACTATTGCACATCCTTATAATCCAAGAATTTAAAATGGGTGAATAAAAACTCCTTCAAACAATTAAATATTACCTCAATGCTTGGTGAGGAATGATTCCCATCATGATGTACATATTCTTGTATTGTATGGACCTGCTGCATCAAGAGGTCACAATAGAGACGCAATTCAGACATTTTGGTTTTTAGAGATTCGTTGGTTTCACTTATTTCTGAAACAATATCAAAAAACAGAAACTTACTAATCATGGTTATTAAGTGCCCTCCTCAAAAATAAAAATCAATATTCACATTTAATCTCATTCAAATTGACTACAACTTATTAAACTTCTGCTCTTTTTGCTAGTTTCCAATTTTGCCTCTATTTTGTAATTCATAAATACATTTTTTCTCAATGGGCCTACTAAATGTGTAGAACATCCTAAATAACTGTTTTGATGCACCCTGCAAAAGTGACTGATGGCTATGTTGGTTCCATTGAAAACGGAGATGCTATCTTACACAGAAAACAGTATTAATATTTATGGCTCAATTTTGCCTTCTTTTATTTATATTATTTATGTCCAACTGCAGAATCACTCTGAAATTTTTTTAAGTATCTGGGTTCTCTGAATGGGAGGATTCCAAGAATTATTATACAATTTTTCTACACCTGACTGACATACTCTAAACTATTATACAGTACAGGTAGTCCTCAACTTACAATAGTTCATTTAGTGACCATTCAAAGTTACAATGGCACTGAAAAAGGTGACATGACCGTTTTTCACACTTGTAAGTGTGTAAGTGAAAGCTGCATCCCCATGGTCATGTGATCAAAATTCAGGCACTTGACTACTCACTCAGATGATCAGTGTCCCAGGTCATGTGATCCCATTTTGAGACCTTCTGACAAGCAATCATTGGGGAAGCCAGATTCATTAAACAATTGTGTTACTAATTTAACAATAAGTGATTCACTTAACAACAGCAAAAAGGTCACAGAGTGGGACAAAACTCACTTAACAAATGTCTTGCTTAGCAACAGGAATTTGGGGCTCAATTGTGATCATAAGTTGAGGACTACCTGTATATTCATTGTTGCTCAAGACAGTAGAATTATGTGTGCCCTGAAACAGGCTCCACAAAAGCAGTGGCTTTTACTTTTAAGTAAAATCATCTCAACAAAATCATCAGATCTGAATACATGTAACTGAGAAAAAACTTTAACAACTTCAATATCACTCAGCTAATTTCTAACACTAACATTCCCAAAAGATTCATGATGGGATGGAGACCCAATATAGCCCTGCTCCCAATGACAGTGCGCACCACAACCACACATTCACCCTTCTTGTGACGCAGTCTATGGTAGAGGGTTTCTATCTAATGGAAGAAACCCTGTACAGTCCCCAGCTGCACACTGCTTGGGGGAGCTCTATTTGCATGCATTTCTGTGTATGCAGGGCTGCTTCACATTAACAATAGAGGCATGCATCAATGGCAGGAGTGGGGCAGCAGAACATTCTGCAACAGTTCACAGAGTCTATGTGAAAAGAGCAAGGGCCACTCTGTAAGAATAGTATAATAAACCAGCTTGGCCTCTTTTACTTGACTGATGCTTGTTTTCCTCTTCTCTATATGCCTTCCTACTTCTTTTTGAATGAGATCTATTGTACTTGCCATAGGAAATGTCTTAATTTTGAGTGCCTGAAGTCTATAAAAGTGCCTAGAAGTTTCAAGCAAAGATGATTAGGAGGCTGCAGGCTAAAACATATGAAGAATGTTTGCAGGAATTGGGTATGGCTAGTCTAGTGAAAAGAAGGACCAGGAGTGTCATGATGTATTCCAATATTGAGGGGCTGCCCCAAAGAACAGGGGGTCAACCTATCCTCCAGAACATCTGAAGGTAGGATAAGAAGCAATGGATGGAAACTAATCAAAGAGAAAAGTAACCTAGAATTAAGGAGAAATTTCCTAACAGTGAGAACAATTAACCAGTGGAATGGCTTGCCTCCCAAAGTTATGTGTGTTCCATCACTGGAGGCTTTTAAGAAGAGATTGGACAGTGATTTGTCTCAAATGGTATAGGCCAGTGATGGCGAACCTTTTCGGCACCGAGTGCCCAAACCAGAACGTGCCTGCATGTGTGTGCACCGGAGCGCCGGAAACCCGAAGACCAGCTGGCTGGTGCGCACATGCCTATTTTTTGGCCATTTTTTGCCAGTTTTCAGACTATTTTGGGGGCCACTTTCAGGGCATTTTGGGGGCGTTTTTGGCCCGAAAAATGGCCTGAAAATGGTAAAAAAATGGCCCAAAAATAGCCCAAAAAACACCCTGAAAACGGGCTGAAAAATGGCCTGGTTTTGGCCGTTTATTGGACCATTTTTCGGGCTGTTTTCTGATGCTCCGGTGCCCACGAAGACCAGCACACATGTGCGGGCTGGAAACCAGAAGAGCAGCTGATGACGGCACACGTGCCCATAGAGAGGGCTCTGTGTACCACCTCTGGCACACGTGCCATAGGTTCACCATCACGGGTATAGGCTTTCCTGCTTGAGCAGAGGATTAGACTAGAAGACCTCCATGTCCCTTCCAACTCTATTATTTTGTTAAGCAAAACTACAAAAGCTCCCCTACTGTTCAACACCTAGGACGTGAATCATGGTGCTTTCTAACCATGAAACAAAAAGAAATAAAATTACATGTACTTTTGATAGTTTTGAAGAAAGTAGCTTTTAAAAATTCCATAATATTTTAGGAAACATATGCACCTTTTTCTTTTTTAGTTTTGGCATCAGTCAGGCAAGCTTTGGAGCTCCCAAGGGCTACTAGCCACCTTTGTCGCTCAGCAGCATTAACAGCTTTCATGTAGAAATGCTGTTCTCCTGGAATTATTAGCTCCATTCTGGTGCTATCTGTAGGATGAACTTAGGAAAAAGAGAAAACATAAAGTAAGCTTATACATTTTCTTAAATCACCTAGAATAAGAAAAGTGTTAGCTAAATAAAACTTATGTATTCATATATCAAATTTAACTGCCCATCACCCACACAGAGAGGCTCTGGGAATGTACAATTTAATCAATAATAAAAAGATTTTCTAAAATTAGGATTATTTTTTAATATAAAATGTGTTACTTTAGGTAAAGGATTGACAAAGCAGTGCTGACAGGCACCAATTCACTTGCAAAAGCCCCTCCCCTTGTGCATGGCATTGCAGAAGGATAACAGAAAGATATACTTTTGTAATTAGTGCTGTTTTCTCTGTGATTCTGTGATATTACCATATATTTCATTCTTCAGATTCAAGGGTTTGTATTCAAAGGTAGACTACACCTACTTAGATGTTCTTTATGTTTTATTAAAAATTGCCACCAAAGGATGGCACCGATGGAATCGGGAACAGAGACAGATATTCTTTTAAACTAAAGAAAAAAGATGTCTCAAGGACATGTTCAATTTTGAAAACTATGTGTAGTTCCAGAATTGAGCTCCTGTCATTTCTTAGGATCCTTCTTCTCCCCCAAAGTTGTTATGGCTTCATATTGTGTGTTCCTATAAGTAAGCAATATAGAACCAAGCCTAGCTGTATACCACCATGCCTTAAAACTGATAACTGCACAGACAAAAACAAAAGGCCAATGCCTCACTGCTAATCTTACCTTTGATTTCACAAACAGCCATCTTTATACTTCCTTTGCTGCCTTTACAAACATCATCCTGTGAATCGTAGTAAGACAATATCCCGTTATCCAGAACAAACCAGCGAGGCTTCCAACCTAAGAAAATAGCAGAAAACAATGTTCATCTGTTTTGCTACAAATATAATTTTCATATATACTGCAATACCATCCTTCATATAGAACTTGCAGCTGAACAAGTTTCATGTTCATTCATATTTTTGGGCATAAATGATGCCATTTTAATAACATACATAGACTAACCTACATTTTGAAAATTGATATTTATTAGACAGGTAGAAAGACATAAATAGCTCATATAAAGAACTTTAAATTGCTGAACTTTAAATTTAAAGAACTTTAAATTGCATCTAAAGAACTTTAAACTGCAGAAGAGTGAATTCTGCAATTCACTCTTCTGGCATAGATGGACATATTAAGTTTATGCATCTGATGTTTTAAAAGATTTATACAGCTGCCGTATTATATAAAGTAGTTGTAGGTGGCTAACAACAAAGAGACTAATTATAGATTTCTTTTTCCAAACAACAAATAGACAGATAACAAGATACCAAAAAATGCAAAATCCTTCGATACCATCAAGCACCATAACAATCCCATTAAACCACCAATGTAGGGCTCATCTTAACAGTCTTTGGGAAGGTGAAGATGTCTGGTGCCCTCCACTTCAGAGGGGAGATAGATCCACAAGTTAGGCACATGTACAAGAAAGGTTTGCTTTCTAGAACCCACCAGGTGATGGGGGGGCCCTACAGCAAATCCAACCTATTCCAATCTAGTGGGTGGCTAGATGTCCTCCGGAAGAGGAAGATAACTGAAAACTGGTTCCATGCCACATAGGCTTTAAAAGAGATAACCAGAATCTTGAAAGAAGCCCGTTCAGTTGGTGCAACAGTGGTATAACATGCTTCACCTGTGGGTTGTCCAGAATTGCACACATTACTGCATTCTGGATTGAACTCCAGTTGCAGGTGGCTTTACAGGGCAGCCCTGTGTAGGGTGCATTGCAATAATAATCCAAATGGGAAATGACCTGGGCATGATTGACTGTGAGCAGGATCTCCCAGTTCTACAATTGTGCAGTTGATACATAAGCTGAATCTGTGCAAAGGCCCCTCTGGATATGACTGCCAGCTACTCTTTGAGCAGGAATCCTAGTATAGGAAGGCCTCCAAATTGTGCAGCAACCTTGTCAAAACTGTAATACATTAACTCTTCAGATCCAGAAGTCCCAAAACCCAGAGACACTCTTGCTGGAGTCATGTAGCCAGTTTCTTGCTGGAGTCATCTAGCCAGTTTCTTTCCATCCAGATCCATATCCTCCAGGCTCTGGGTAAACACTTAAATGGCATCATTTGTCCAGCCTGGGCTTTCCACTTAATAAAACAGAGTTTAAGAAAACCTTTGAAAAAATAATATTGTTAACTAGCAACATCTACAGAGTATATGTGTGTTGGTGGGGAGGTTAAAATCTACAAGATGATGAGCATAGGTTAACTCTTTTGTTATGTGTCAATGCTGCATACATATTCAAAAGGGAGAGAGCTTAGGTTGTGACAACCACCACAATCCACCCAACACCTTTTAATCCCTTCCAACTGAAGCAAATCAGATCAAAGCAGTTGCTTTTAAAGAGATCATCTTAAAAGGTACTGACATTTTAGAATGTGCAGCTTTACTTACATTCCATTAGTTCAGTGGACAAATGCTGGAGATTATCCAGCATTTGTGGGGCATGGAATACCTTTCAGGATGAATTCTGGATTGCTTCTTCAGATACTACCTGCAAGGCCACATGATCTCAGTGGACAAGACTACGACTCTTGCATCTGAAAGCCCATTGTCAGATATAAACTGGCCCAGGAAAAAAAAGCCTAGATTTCAAATCCAGAGGCTCATGGCCTCTTTCTAGCCCTACTCTTATATCCTTGTCTCTATAGACTAACTATAAATGTCTACCAAATTTTCAATAAAGACAGTTAATTATCCATAAATATTGCTGTCATTTTTCCTCTTGTTTTTGATTGGATGGAATACAGTATAAATATATATGTTATATTGTGCGAACATGTCCCATTTAAATATGTACTGAAAGCACAAATAAAAATTAATGTGAAACATTCTAAAAAGCAGATACAATATAATTGATGCCCAATCTAGAATTACAATAAAGGTCTCATTTTAAATACATCCTTTACTGTGCCAAATTACATATTTCAAATACCTAATATTTTAAAAAGAACCCCATGCATTCCATATCTTACACTACAGCTATAGAACCAAGCTGTGCCTGGAGAAGACTCTACAACTGGGGCTTACTAGGAGCTGAAGCAAAAACCCTTTGATCCCCTGCAATTATTTCTGCCCCTGCCACATCTATTCTGGTTATCATTTAAGGGACTGAAGGAATCATAAGAAAGCAAAGGTAAAAGTTTGAATGATATAAATACCTAACTAGCATCCATGTGCTATCAAGCCCAATTTAACTATTTCCATATATTGACTTTCCCAGAGCGGAACAAGAAAGGGACAACAGTATCAACCAAAGGCAGTGGCACAGTTGTCAACCCAAAGCCCTGATCAAGCAATTTATGGCTGTCATTGCACCAATCAGCAAACCTGTCTGATTCTGGATGCAAATACAGCTTTGCTAAACCCTAAAGAGCATGGTATCCTTTGCCCCCAACTGACTCCATAAAAGAAAAAAATATTGGTTTTTTTTTCAAATTCAACTTTAATGACTTCATGGAGTAAATTATGTAGTTTTCTTAGTAAAATTATGGAAGCAGTTTGACCTCTTCCAGAATGTGTTTGGGCATGTCTTTAATTCCACAGTCCTACTCTTTTATAGATTACAGTATTGACAAGATGCAAAGCGAAGTATTTCTTTCAAATAGTAAGCAACAACAAAGGTCTGAAGATTCAAATCCGGTGTTTTCCCCCTTTTAATTATAAATCTCCCAGAGTTGTGGGGAACCAGGTGGCCTATAAATTATATAACTAAATTCTAAATACCAACCACAATCAATAGATGCCTAATCAAATGCCCCAAATTCCAAACTATTTCAAGAAACTATCATGTCTAATAAGCAGTAATATTATATTTCTAATATAAATCTTAAGATTCTTGTGAGAGCCATCCTGAGGATAATTCAGATTATGAGATGAAGCAAACAGAACATGAAGTACCATCAAAATGACTCATCTTAAAACGCACAAACTTTCCTGAAGTGGATCCTCCTCACTGATACACCTAATAATGATGAGATCAATTACAGGACAATTTTAAATAACCTTTTGGTTATTTTTCCATCCTGAAAGACCTAACCACTATCATCCAGGGCCATGATGGCGAACCTATGGCACACGTGCCACAGGTGGAACACAGCACCCTGTGGGCACATGAGTTGTCGCCCCAATTCAGCTGTCGCGCATGCATGCATGCCTCCCACCGAGCTGGTCATTGGGTCTCTGCCACACATGGGGAAGGGAGCATGAGCACATGCGCAGGGAGGTGGGGCGTGTCACTTAACCACTTAACTAATTTAACAACTGCAGCGATTCACTTAACAAATGTGGCAAAAAAAGTCATCAAATGGGACAAGTTCACTTAACACATTTCTCACTTAAGAGCATAAATTTTGGGCTCAGTTGTGGTTGTATGTTGAGGACTACCTGTATATGTAATTGAGACCAATGTATGACTTAGTCAGAGACAGTTAGCTTGTGGTATATGACCTAAGAACATAAATATGTCAAAACAGTGAACTGTTCTTTCTTTTGCACTCACTTGCAGCATTTAACCGCAATATGTGATGCCTGCATTTATTTTACTATGTATTCTTCACATATACATTTTTAGAATATATATATATATATATATATACATATATATATATATATATATATATATATATATATATATATATATATATTTCCATTTGTTTAGAGGGGTATTTTTTGGGGTAAAATACTTCCAGAATGTTAACTATCTCTTTTGGGAGTTGTGGCAAGAAAAGTCCTAAAATGTGTGTGGGGGGTGGTGTCACTTAACAAATTTCTCACTCAACAACTTAAATTTTGGGACCGGTTGTGGTCCTAAACTGAGGATTACCTGCACGGGCTGGGAATGATGGGAGTTGGGAATCCAGCAATCTGAAATACTACAGGTCCGGGCTGTGCCTTTCATCTCCCTGTACTCTGGTCAGTCAGACTCCCTGCCTCTTCCTTCAAGACTTTGACCAGGCAACGCCTTGCCTCTTTTCCTCATCCAAAGGCGGCTGCCGTCCCTTTTTTTTCTCCCCACCACACCCGCCTGCTTCGCTCGGTAGCCGTGGGGGGAGGAGAGCAGAGAGGCCGCGCCTTATTATTCCTCCTCGGCGTCTTCAAAGGAACAACCAGCAGCCGAGGCCGCGGGGCCAACCGACAGGGCAGCCCAGCCCCCGCGCGCGGCTAACGGGAGCCCGCGTGCCGCATTCCTTTTCCTTCCTTCCCTCCCTCCCGCGCCCGAGGGTAGGCACGCGGCGTAACTAACCTACCTGTGAGGTAATCCCAAAGGTGCTTCCCCTCTCCCACCCCACTCCCCAAAGAGGCAACTAACCCGGCTTCCTGGGGTTTTTTTTTTCCTTTGAAGACGTTTCGCTTCTCCTTCCAAGAAGCTTCTTCAGCTCAAGATGAAGCTGAAGAAGCTTCTTGGAGGAGAAGCGAAACGTCTTCAAAGGAAAAACCAGTTTCCGTAGTTGCCTCTTGGGAGGAGAGGGAAAGGGGGAAAAAAGAGAGAGAGCACCTTCGGGACAACCCCGACCTGGACGACTTGAAGAACCTCCGTAGATATAGATATATATACCTGTGAGGTAATTCGTCCACTTGTACAGGACGCCTTCCATCGTTCAGAAGAGCCGCCGCACCTGGCGCACCATCCTGCACGCCCGCCTCCTCCTCCTCCTCCGAGAGCGGCGGCGGCGGCGAGGCCGGCCCTCCTCGCCCGCCGCAGCCTTCCAAGGCACCGGCGGCGGTGACAGCAGAGCAGCAGCGGGAGGAGGCGGAATCTGCGATGGGCATGGAGGGCTGGAGAGGCTTAGCTCAAAAGGCAGCCTCCTCCGCCGCCGTCGCCGCCTTTGGGACCCAAGGCTGCTGTGAGAGACGCGGCTGCCCAGGCGGGTTTGAAGTCACTCATTGCCCGTCTCTGAGGAAACAAAACAATGAACGACGTCTCTGCCCGGGGCTCGCCTGCCTCCTCGGTCGGTCCGCTTGCTTGCTTGCTTGCCTTCGCCTTCGCCTTCCCCTCCCCCTTTCCCGGGCCTGTGCGTTTGGTGCCATCGACCCTGACGTCTCATTTACTTCCTGGATGCAAGACGAAGAGGTTGCTGGTAGAGGGAAAAAAAATAGACCCTACACGCATGCTCGCATCGTTGCGGATCTATGGAAGACTACCGTCGCCTTCCATTACCAACTCTTCCCCTCCAGGAACGAGGAGGGGAGATTCTGTACGACATCATACACCCGGGCTTCCCAACTATGCGTATCAATAGAGACTCTTTTAAGTGCGTTTGTTTCTTCTTTGCTACCTAATTCGTCTTTTCCTGGAGGAACATTGCCCAGCAGCATCACTATGGGATATCATAAGTCTTGCTACTTCCAGCCCGGCTGGGTAGCACATCGATTTAGAGTGCTGATGTTATATGCTAATATGTTGAGCTAATTCCTCAAAAGTAGACCGTTTCTTTTCTTTGCCAGTCGCGCACACAAAATGATGGCCATCCAAAATGGTTTGTCCTTGGTGTTGGCCGAGTCATTAAAAGGCTTGGATATTGCAATGATGAATATGTATCCTGGAGTGTCTATGGAAAGGAGATTCTCAATCATCGAGGTCATGGTTGTCTCGAAGGTGCTTTTTCCAAGAGGCAACTGGGCTTTCTGGTATTTTCTTGGAAGACGTTTCGCTTCCCATCTTAGAAGCATCTTCAGCTTCTTCAGAACTGAAGCTTAATGGATGAGAAGCGAAACGCCTTCCCAAAAAAACCCAGAAAGCCCAGTTGCCTCTTGAAAAAGCACCTTTAGGACATGCGTCCTGGAGGGAAACGAAAAGTGATTATTCCTCCTTCCCTTGCCTATGGGGAATAGTGCTACGGTAAAATGACTAATATGAACATCCTTTATTTTTATTGCACAATTTGGCAATAAAACATGCTTGCTCACCTTATGATACAAATGAAGCTATTCAAGAAAATTGGGGGGGGGGGGAAGGCTTAAGAGGCAACTCCCCCAAGGTATGACCGGTTCTTCACCTTTCACCGCCTCCGGGGAAAATCGCACCCACAAGGCAGCAAGAGACTACAACCCTGCTCATCCTATCCATGTCTAATAACCGGCCTCGCTCGCTTTAAATGGACGGGAAAACGCAGCAAGAAATGCAAAGTCAACGCCCTCAAAAGTCCAACAACTGCACACTTTCTCTACTCTAGAAAAAAGAGACGGGGAAATTGGGAGGGGGGGGGGGGGCAAAGAAACAGGCGCAAGGCACACCTACGCCTTTTACGCAACCGCCGGAACAGGGCAAAAAAGCTAAGCGGCCTTGCGTAGAGGGAGCATCCTTGGCCACGCCCCTCTCGGCTCCCGTGACGTCGAACAATGCTACTGTAGTGCCACGCAGCCAGAGGACCAATTTTGCAACTATGGCTTTCCGCGCGGGACTCTACTTTCTCCTGCAGGCGTTTGCTCTCCTCCTTCTTCCGTCCTACGGGCAGAAGGCAGAGGGTCCCCCTGCAGAAGATGTCCAGATAGAAATCGTGCACGTCCCCGAAGTCTGCGAGCCCAAGAGCAAAAAGGGCGATCTACTCAATGCCCATTACGACGGTTTCGTAGGTAGTAATAAGACCAAGTTTTATTGCAGGTAAGTTTGTGGCGGTGCATTCTCTTTTGAAACTCTTGCCTCCCTCAGCTCACTTTAGATAAAACGCCGCTTTGGCCGATCTTGTGGCAATGTCATAGTTTGGATACTCAACTGTATAGATGTATTCCAAGGCAGTTGTAGTAATACTTAATTAAGCTGCTTTCCAAGGGTTTATGCCCCAAGTACTGCAGCCTCAAATGGTAACATCCTTTCTTGATCAATGGAAGATGCAGATGTTCTCAGCATACTTTGATTAAATAAAAACCTGTATTGCTCTGTATGCATATCCTTTATATCACCTAACAATCTCCCCTAAACATAATTACATATTAGAAACATCTGTAAACAAATATACAAGCCCAGGGAGCACTAAAAACTCGATTGAGTTGTGTACTATATATGCCAAAAGATTTAATTAAGATACAAATGGCCCTGCTGCCAACTCTCTTGACTTAATGTGGTGATTCAGTGATAATTGCTCAATCCTTAGATCAGGAATAGTTTGGTTTTCAACTAGAATCACCGGCAGATGCTTGCCCTCGATTACAAAAAGCATGAACTTACTAGATAGGTCTAGTACACTTTTGATACACTTTAAGCAGGCTGGCGAAACTACTGGAGGACCCTTCCTAAAGTATCTTATTTTCTGGACATTTTCTTCATGTGATCTCAGTAGTACCTCTCTGCCATTAATAGAGATTTAAGCTGGTTTTTAATAATTAAGGCCCTATCTGTAGTCATAGCCAGGCCAAAGTTACATTAAGTGTAAAATACTAACAGAATTATGAGTATGTTAAGTGAAACAAGAAAGCCTCTTGCATTCTTTGGGTCCACATACAAAAAATATCAGTGCTGATGTTATGCTAATATGTTGAGCTAATTCCTTAAAGTATACTCTTTCTGTTCTTTGCAGTCGCACACACAATGATGGCCATCCAAAATGGTTTGTCCTTGGTGTTGGCCAAGTCATTAAAGGCTTAGACATTGCAATGATGAATATGTGTCCTGGAGAGAAACGAAAAGTGATTATTCCTCCTTCACTTGGCTATGGAGAACAAGGCTACGGTAAAATATGACTAAATATGAAAATCTTTTCTTTTTATTGCATAATTTGGCATCCAGACTGAAGAGCATTATTGAGATGCCGGAGCATATCACTTTTACGTATCAGTAACACAACTTTTCCTTTTTTTTTCATCAACAATTTTTTCTGTAAATGTCTCTTATCCATCAGCAATTATGGAGTGATAGTGACACTGAGGAGTTGCTGCTTACGCTCAGGTTCTTTGCGTTGTCATTTTAATATTGTTATGTATATATATATTATTTAGTAAGATTGTTATTGGCTGCAAGATGTAAAATGTACAAGCCCCAGTATGCAATATATTTACACAGAAAGAGCCAAAGGACCTGACAGCCTAAAATACAAGGGGAGAAAGAAAGGAAGATAATTGTCCTTAGGGCACATTTTCTTCTAAATTTAATGAAACCAGAGGGGAGAGGCCCCTGAGATTCAGACTCTCTTAAAGCCAGTAATAACTTGATTGTCACTTCAACGTGATCCATCAAGAGATATTATATAAGAACACATGAGCATTGTTGGAAACTAATGATTCTTTTTTCAGGCAACAAATGAAGAAAGTATCTTTCTTCCCAACCTACAACCTGCTTGTTCTCTATCAGAGCATACTCCTGCATGCTGGGCAAAGATGACCTAGTTAAGAATGTCAAGAATGCATGTGGCTTTTTGCTTCTTTCTAAGGTATTTCTGTGGTATGTATTGCTCTTAGACTTGCTAGTGCCTGAATTCTTTTATTAGGCTTTGTTACTAAACCTTGAAATGGAAGGGAGGGGAAATATAAGAAGTCTATGTGGCTGTTGCATGTGGTTTAAAAAAATTACAAGATAATGATCATTGAAATCCCCCCCTTTTTTGTGAAATTATCCTCCCCATCTTCAACTAGAACATAGCAGGGCACAGATGCATAACTCTCTAAAGGTTTGATTCAACTACCTCAAGTACTTGTTGCTTTAGTAAATATTGGTATATATATATTTTTAATAATTGGCCAACCTGATATATTTAAAGCGCTCCATGGCATCGGACCTGGGTATTTGCGGAACCGCCTTCTGCCACCAATAGCCTCCCACCGGCCAGTACACTCCCACAGAGAGGGACTCCTCAGGGTGCCGTCAGCCAGGCAATGTCGGCTGGCAACCCCCAGGGGGAGGGCCTTCTCTGTGGCAGCACCTGCCCTCTGGAACGATTTGCCCCCGGAGATTCGGAGGATATCAGATCTCCGGGTTTTTCGCTGTGCCCTAAAAACTCTTCTTTTTCAGCAAGCAGGGCTGGCGTAACCCCTCCCCCTTTTCTGAGATATTAGGTTTTTAATTGTAAAATGGGTTTTAATTGGTAGATTTTAAAATTTTTGGCCATAATATATAATTCTTTTACTTGTCTTAAATTTTGTATTGTATGTTTTTACTTGGCTGTGCACCGCCCTGAGTCCAGCAGGAGAAGGGTGGTATACAAATTTAATAAATAAATAAAAATAAATATTGTGGGTAAGGTTCAGATTTGTAGTGCTCAATGGGCAGCAGTGTAGCTGTGGCAGACCTAAATGGCACTCACAGTTTAAGCATCTATGCATTCAGTCTTTAGTGAGATTGTCACAAGATGTGGCTAAATTCACATGACATTTTTGCCAATCTACATTTATACATATAGGGAATTGTGTTAGGCTCTGCTTGTTTATTCACAATGAATTCTTCATATGACTTTTTACTTCAAAATTGTTTGTGATGAAGAATGTATTTTAATTTTTAGTTTTCAGAGCTACATATAGGGGCTCCAAAATAAATTCTCACAAATCTAATCCCTGTGACCCAACTCTTACTCAGTTATATAAGCAACACCTGCTACATTTGAGGCAAAAGTGTTTCCTGGCCCTAGAAAAGGAACCAAGCCATTTTGAATTTAGTCACTTTGAATGAGTTCTCCGTACAAAGAAGAGGACTAGCTCCTTCCTCTACTGACTACTTGCATGTGCATGGGTTGTGAATCACTTTGCCAGACTAATTCTGGAAACTCACTCCTTCAATAATAACACCTGTCTTCAGTGTTCAATGTCTTATTTCTGAGAACCTGCTAAATCTTACATATCTCATTTTGATGTCCATCTTCCTTTTCTGAGGTCCTTTTGTCTTTCTTGAAATGTTAATGTTTTCTTGCTGAAGCCTCTCTCCCATATTCCTAAAAGTCCACATATTAATAAGAACAGAAGGATGAAGTTAGTTTCTGATCTGCCAGTGCTATTTGGCGCAGACACAGACCTCATGTCATAGTCAAAGCAGTGAGAGCACCACCAAGCATCCAATCCTGCCATTTATTATTTCTCCATTGGCAAAAGGCATCAGGATAAAGACTGCACTGGACAATGTTCATTTATATTGTGTCTTTGATGAGGAAGGATTGACTCCAAGTGGTTCCACAAAGCACTTCCCTTACCACATTGCTAAAGAGCTGTAGATATATGGTGGTCTGTAGTTAAAATGATCAGAGATCAGTATGTGCATTTCCTATAACTTTCCTGTTACATTCTTAGAACCAGCAAAGATCCCACCCAATGCAACACTGATCTTCGAAATTGAACTGTATGCAGTAACTAAAGGACCACGGAGTGTTGAAACATTTTCTCAAATAGACCTGGATAGTGACAAAAAGCTTTCAAAGGAAGAGGTATGAAGGATAATATTCTAAGTCACTTCATTAAAGCATTTCATTTGTTTTACAGAATCAATTTATGAAGTATTGTGGAATAAATGTATGAACCACTCTCTTTTTATAATCACTTTTTCTAATTGAAAAAAATGTTTTTCTTTTCTTAGAAAAGGATGCCTGTATCATCACTAGTTCAATTAGTTTGTTCACTTTTGATGTCTGTTCTAATAGATAAAGAGTACAAAATGCTAATTCTCATCAGTCCTCCAAGGTTGCTTGAATTCAGTGTTGCTTTAAAGTTGGGTGGACACATTGTTACTCTGGATACCAGTTCCCAACCTTCATTATTAGTCATGATGACTAGTGTTGATCAAATCAGAGTTCAACAATTTATCGAAGGTCACATATTGCCCATCTCTGTCTTAAATCCCATATCTGGGACTCAGGTTCATCTCCAATACTCTCTGATGTTAGCCATTCTTTGGGGAACAGAGAAATAAGCTGTTTGCTTCTTGAAGTGTGCTCCCCAATAGTGTCCCTTTCAGATAAGGAGACCTATAATCTACTCCTACCAGAGAGGAAAGACAATGTGGGAAGATAGTGAGCATAGAAACAATAAGTATACAGGTAAATCTCTGATTTATGACTGGTCGCTTAATGACCATCCAAAATTACAATAGCTGGAACAGGTGCTTTATGATCCATAAAGCATTCTATGATCCATAAAGCACTCCTGAATATCAGCTAACTTTTGCAACTAGTTACACAGTCCCAAAATCTCCTGACTGAAATTTGCCACACTTTTTGCAGATTTCAGTCAAATACACCAAATCAGAAGAATGGGTTTGCACTTACAACTGCAGCATTTTCTTAATGACCATGGTTTCACTCAATGACTGGTGATTAACTTAATAACCTCTACAAATTGTTGTAAAATCGGGTCCGGTTACGTGAATGTCTCAACTTAATGACCATAACGACGTATCCAATCCCAATTGCAGTAATAAGTCAAGGACTACCTCCATTGTTGCATTTATGGTAGAACACAAGCAAATCTCTTTCTGTCTTGTTCAACGTTGCCAGAAAATACAATCAGACCATTGAATCCGTCTCTCAGATGAGCTAGTTTACCTGAGACTCTTTTTGCTTTCCTAGTAGAAGATTCTGTTTCGCTTCCTCCAGTGACATTTCATGGATTTATCCTTCATGAAAAACAAGCACTTTGGAAAAATCATCCTCCTTGATTGTAAATTGCTGGTGGTTTGTACTAATGATGGCTGCCAGCAAAATGAATCCCTCTGGAAGAAGATTCTATCAGAATCAACCACTTGCTCTAGCCCTGCTGTGTTTCCTAAAAATATTTTCCAGAGGATTAAAGATGCATGTGTGAAGTCAGCAAGTAAAAATTTTGTTCTGTCAGCAAGTAAAAATTTTGTGAGTTAGAGTTTGTTTTGTGGCTATAGAGCGAAAATTCATATATTTTAGAATATTATAATGCTTGTCTTCTTTTTACAATATGTAGTATTTTGATTTTCAGAAGTTGATTGTCAGCATATTGAGGTTCATATGCAAGAAGCTTATTTATGCTGTCCATCCTGCTATTTAAAGCAACTCTGGGTGGCTTACAATAGAATAAAAATAGAAATATAAAAGCGATCATAAATATAAGAGCAAGTTGAAATTATTGTTGTTTTTAATTCCTTTAGATAAATCATTATTTGAAGAAAGAATTTGAAAGAGATGGCAAAAAACGGGATTCTTCTGTTCAAAATAATGTTTTGGTAGATATATTTAAAAAGAATGACCATGATGGTGATGGCTTCATATCTGCCAAAGAATACAATGTCTACCAGCATGATGAACTATAAAAACTTATTATTCAAATGTCTACTTGTTGCTTTATGGACTTCAGTGATCTTGCAGTTTTCATGGACCATGGAGTTCTGCAGCCATCAAAACTGGATGACTTGGCTGTACTCACTCTTCTTCCTAAACAAGTCTTGGTAGATCTATTCAAAGGAATTTAAAACTGTGGCTTGGATTTGGTGAATCAAATACACATCATGCACAAAGGTATAATGAAGCAACTCCATTGGTTTCACTGGGATTTATCCACAGCAAAATATAGCTGCATTTTAAAGTCTTTTTTGTGTTACATACCAGTTTATGTACATTCACTATAGTAATTTTTATACTTTTGTATTGAGATTAAAATTGGTTTCAATTATGGTCCTATAAACTGCAGCAAAAATAAAACCTGAAAAGGGTATAATTGGTATGCTTCCTCAACTAAAGAGAAGACTCATAAAATATGCCTTCCGTCGTGCCCTGAAAACTTACCTCTTCAAACAAGCCGGGCTGGCTTAAGCAGTATTTTAAATTTTATGGGGATTGGTATTTTTAATTTGAGCCGAAATCTATTATTCTATTTTTAATTGTTCTTATTGTTCTTATTATTATGTGTTTTTTAATTCCGGCTGTACACCACCCCGAGTCCTCAGGGAGAAGGGCGGTCTATAAATTTAATATAAATAAATAAATAAAATGCAAGAATTTCTAGGATGTAAATCTTCAGAGCTAACATTCCTCAATGGCAAATATTTCCAAATCTAAGCACTTGCTGTGACATTTTTAGATTTTTTTAAAAATTAAGATTTTAACTCAAAAGTGTACATATCATCACTGTAGATCAAAGGAAATCCAAGAAAACAAATTTTGGAAAGCAGTTTTATTAAATTATTCTAACTGATATTTATATATTTTTATAACTAGAAAACTTACTTTTAAAAACATAGATGCAAATAAGAGACTTTGTGGTTCTGTCTTTTACATGTTTGCAGTCAAAATACATAGAGCTTGATGGCACAATCAAACCTAGTTCAGATACAGAATTGGACCCAGAATAAGTTAGTTCATTTAAATTTCACTGAAATCAAGATGAAAAGATAGCTGTGACTTAGCTAATTCCATTGGTTTTACAGGGAACAAAGTACAATTAATTTTGGGGCCAGCCCTTAAACATTTATCAGAAATCTACTTCATTCTTTTGTGCCATAGATCAAAACAAGGCACGGCATGAAGTCGCACAAACTTTTGTCCATTAAAAGAACATTCAAGGCAACCATAAACTGTTTCCCTTCTGGAACTCCCCATACCGCATAAAGAACAACGACCTTTAGGAATGTGGTTATTAAGCAAATTCACTCGTACATGGGCTCCTTCTCGGAAATAGTTTGTTGAAATGTCTGTCATGCTTGCTGTTTTTTCATAATAATCTGCAAAAAGATCATCTAAATAATTATCAGAGTGGACAATGATATCCATCACCCTTTTATCTGTAAGAAAGCAGACATACACAAAAAATATTACAAAATTCAAGTGGCACATTATATGGGTTACACAGTAAAATAGCTGCAAAACACACTTCAATTTAGAAACTGCATTAATAATAATATAATCTGTCATAGTATTATTCCACCCTAGCTGTTAATAGTATAATTTTAACTGCTTAATAGGATGCCATTATGACATCTCACTCAAACGTAATCGGTAATTTTTACTTTTTTTTCTTTTTATCTCATATGAAGACATACATGGGAATAAACACATATATATAAGTATGTGTCACTTAAACATTTTACAATAAACAAGAATTTGTGCATAAAGAGAGAGTGAAGGAGGGTTCATTCTGTTCTATTAATACTTAACATAAACATACATGGTAACAAATTAAACTTGCCAACCCTTTACAGAATGGGAAATATGAAGAGAAGAGTTGTATCATATTGAACCTTCACATCTCAAAGCAGCTAACTACTCTGACTGATATTTTAACTGGGGATTTTATACATTTTATTATCCTTCCTCAGGTCAGGGATCGAGTATATGTAAAATTTCTTCAGTGATTATATCCTTTTAATCTAGATCAGAGAACTGATTGCAGGAATTTCAGAATAGCTGGATTACAGTACCTTAGACTTTAAATACCATAATATAGCTATAACATTTCATTGCTGAACATTGAAAGGTATCTCCCTAATATGGAATTTAACATGAAGTAAAGGCAATTATGTTAATTAAAATATATGCACTATGCTTATTTTGAAATCCAATTTTTTTAATTTTTTAACAGTCTTGTTATTGCTCTGATTTTAAAAAACTTCTTACTGCTCTTTAAGGTTGATAATAACATCTTTAAATTAATCAAAGAAATGTAAATAAATATTAAACATACTTCGATGGAACAGATTTTTCCTTAATTTAGTTAGTGAAAATGATCTTGATGGTTCTTTTTCAAATCCTCCTTTTGATTCTGGAGCAACACAAAGTTCTGGGAGAAAAGGTATTTGAAACAGTGTTATTCAAATGCAGCAAAAAAATAATGAGAATAAAGACATTTCATTTGTTTTATAACCAAAGTATTACAGATAATTGGATAGTACAGTGGTCTAAAGCACCCTGTTATTAACATCAGCTGCGTGCAATTATTGCAGGTTCGAATTTCACCAAGGCTCAAGGTTGACTCAGCCTTCCATCCTTTCTAAGGTAGGTAAATTGAGGACCCAGTTTGTGGGGGGCAATAAGCTGACTTTGTAAATATACAAAAGTATGAAGGCTATTGCTTAGCGCATTGTAAGCCGCCCTGAGTCTCCGGAGAAGGGCGGCATATAAATCAAATTAAAAAAAAAAGATAAGGTAAAAGTACTGAATTATTAGGAAATGATACAATATCTATAGGAAGAGTGATTCAGCAATGGACATTTGGACTTGGAAACAGATTTCTTTGCTAGACTAGATACCCCAAAGGGTTTTCTAATAATTTATAAGTGAAGTCTGATAAACTTACATGATAATGAATAAAAATCTACATTATTTTGAATACAGTGCAGATACTGTGTCCCATCCTTTCTTTTCACCCCTTTTGATCTTCTCATTTTAAACCAGTATTTCTCAACTTTGGCAGCTTGAAGATGTATGGACTTCAATTCCCAGAATTCCTCAACCATCATACTAGCTGAGAAATCCTATAAGATGAAGTCCACACATGTTCAAGCTACCACTGTAGACAATGTTTTAAGCAATCCAACAATTCTCTCCCTAGATTCCAGACAAAGCTACTGGAATGAAAAACATGTACTGAAGATAAAAGAATGGCAATCATTTCTTAAATTATTATTTTAGGTAGCTTTGAATCAAAAGAGAGAAAGGGGACAGTACAATTGACTCCAGTGTGCTGATTTCTCCCCTCCCCAATGTACAGGAAATTGTTTTGCTGTGTGTGACACCATGTGTTTTTTTCCTTTTAGACTGTTGAATTTGTCTGAGTTGCATACAAGGAAAATAAAAACTTATCTTTTTAGCCCCTAATACTATGCTAAAAACAATAGATAAAGAATCCCAGAGGAAACCAGACACAAGAATTTTTTTAAAATGTAGAGAATTAAATGTATCCAGCCACAAAAGAAAATTATACAAAAATCTCTTAAGCATCAGATTTTACAGGTATCTCAACTTGAACATTCAAGCTTGATAACATGATTTCCTATTGCTACCTGCCAACAGTAACTAAGTAGTGGCTGCAACGTAATGTCCCTTGTTTATTCCACCCACACTGCACTTATTTGCTTTTTGATGTGGCTTGGGAAGGGACCAGAATATGGAGAAGGAACAATTAATCCAATCCCTCGTTGCTGATAGATAGTAGTAACTGGAGAAGTGTGATGTTTTTCAGCCAGACTACAGATTCAGTTAGAAGTGCAACCATCAGTCTGATATATCAGAGCACTACTTAATACCCCATTAGTTAAATAACCGTTAGATAACTATTGAACTGGGCCGCAACAGGTAAGTAGCAAACATGGAGTTTTTATATGAATATTACATGAATGTTGCTCAACCTGGACTCAAACTGTTCAGTAGCACTTCTTTTATGTTAATTACCTTAATTTATATGTTGTTTTATTTTTATCAGTTTTACTGGCTGTAAGCTGTCTAGCCCAGAGATTACTAGACAACTACTAGTAGTAGTAGTACTATTACTACTACTAAGAATACTGTCTTACTACTAGACAGTATTACACTCTCTATCATGCTTCTAATAAAATGAAACTGGCATTTTTTTTTAGACTGAACCGTTATTAGCTCTTCTCTGTTTTGCAATTCATTCTCTATTGCTGTTTCCCAAACAGCTTTCTTGCCATTATGCCAAACTCCAGCTGAAAAAAAAATACAGAGGAGGAGGAATAAGCAATAAGATGAATAGAAGGAATAGAAAGATTTACTTTCCCTCACCTATGTACCCTTTTTATATAAAAGCCAATTCCTTATTTCATAAAAACAAGAAACTTAGTTGCCTCCAACTAAACTGAAATTACTAATAAATGCTTCTGCATGTCATTGCAGCTATGGATCCATGTAAAATAAGCTTATCAGGTTGTATCTTACATTTACATTGTGAGATGAAGAATGGGTGTAAAACAGAATATTCAACTTTAGTCTATGAAAAAGAATAACCTGGATCATACTAGCAATCAAGAGTGCAGGCCAAATGTTACTTACCAAAATTACCATCCAGGCGAATATAAAGCTCAAATATGCTAAATGCAATTGTTGTATGTGCAGGAAAGACAATTGCTTTGTCACACCCTTTGTAATTATGTTCATCGATAATATGAAACTAGTGGGAAAAGAAACATACATACTGCATTAATATTTCTCTCAAAATGACAGCATCTGAATAATACACTGCAATATAAATTCTAGAAAGCAAAGTATATTTTCCAGTAAAACTCTTTTTCAAGGGAAATAGAATCATCCTTATCACCATCACCTAAAATTCTAATGAGCCAAGGACAAATGACAAATAATCCAATGAATATAGCATGACTAAAATGTCTGAAGCACAAATCGGGTAAATCTGACCAGCTGTTTGTACTCAGACTGAACCCTAGTAATCCATGGGCTCAATTTCAATCGCAAATTTATGGCACATTCATGGGCACAACTCAAAAGAAGCACTTGCTTAAGGAATAGGTCAGAAAGAGAAGTGACAAAGGACTCCTTGAAGGCAAGGGAATCCCATGCCTGCATCAAAATAATCTTCAAAGGATATAAATGAATTTCAATGATTCATTTAGCTGAATAAATTGCATTGATTTCAAAATCTGCAGATCTTTGACCTAAATGGATTAACAGGCAAGCAAGATATTTTTTGTGTATATAGATCAGAGGTGGGGAACTATGGCCCCTTTATGACTTGTAGACTTCAACTCCCAGAATTCCTGAGCCATCATGGATGACTCAGAAATGCTGCGAAGTTCACAAAAGGGCCATAATTCCCTACCCCTAATATAGATCAACTAGATCAACTATAATACACTTTTGGGTAAACAGCAACGTTTCAGCATTCCTTATTTCTACTACAAGAACAATTAAATTAAGAGTTAATTTGGCTGGAGTTTTTTCCTGTAAATCTTATTTAAATGATTATTAAAATGTGTAGAAGATGACTTTGTAATAAATCAATACGGAATGATGCATACTTAAAGCAGGGATGCCTTTGGGAGGATGTCAAAAAAAGTGAAGATGCTAGGCCCAACCATGTAATCAAAGCACTGACCATTTTCATCTGCCTGCAACATGCGCCACACATGTAAAAAAGGGGTGGGACTTAAATCACATGATTGGGATCATCATTTTGATTATTTTGATTCTCCTCATGGACGCCTATTTAAAGCCAAAGTATTCAATATACGCAAGCGATTTTGATATGCGTGCTCACTTACTCTCATTGTGTCACCTCTCATACCAGCATGAACAGAGAGAGAACACTGTCGAGTTGTTCGAATACTCTCCATTACCACACAGAGAACCGTTCTACTACTCTCTCGTGACTGACGAACAAGGCAGTGTTCGAAATCCACTTTTCTAAAATAACAAAGAAATAATTTTTAGAGTCCTGCATTATTCCTTTTATAATAGCTCGTCTCACTTATTGGATTTGGGTAATATTCGTAGTTCTCAAAACTCCTGCAAAGAGTGTAGGCATAAAGTAAGCAAAACCAGCAAGATAATAAAAAATTTTTATCATACCAACCTACTAGTTAATTCTCTGAGCAACGTTGGTACCTCAACCTCATGCTTAGTTACAATACCGAAAGAAGCCTTCACAGCAAGGGAATCTGACCCAGCAGTACTGACCCCAGAAGAGTTCATGATGTGATTTCCTTGCTTGCCATTAAGGGCTACATCAGATTTGTCTTCATAATTTAGTAATTGATAGGATGAAATACCTAAGGACAAAGATGGTTTATTGACGTCTTTAAAAACATCATATTCATCTATATTAAGAGACAAATAGACTTAGTGAACAAATAAAACCAATCTTAGAATCTTCAGATGAACTCCAGATTATATTATCCTATAGAATAGAGATTACACACAAAATGAAGGTTCCAATATATTTATCTCATTCCTTTTCAGAGCATATAATTTGCAATGGTGCAAAATATTATGTAATTTTTATGACACAAAAGGTTTTTCACTGTTATCATCCCAAACTGCAAGCAACAACACTCCTTCTCTATAGAATCAAATAAGATTTTGTAATGTAAATTAAAATGTCTGTACATAAATCACAGAATGGGTACAGAGATAAAAACATTTTGGATGCCATCCAAACCGGGGTGGTTTCTACTTACCTTTACTACCAGTTCGCAACCAGGCCACATGCACACGCTTGCTCCGCTCGCACGCGTGCACGCTCTTTGTGCATGTTTTGATGATGTTGGGGTGGGTAGGCGGAGCCTCCCTCCGGTTTTACTACCGGTTCTATAGAACTGGTCCGAACCGGGGCAACCCACCACTGATCCAGACTCAGCCAAGATATACTTCCTTTTTGCTTTAATTGCAGTGGCATCGAGCCATAACTAATTTCAGGTGGGCCCTATGGATTATTAAACATTCTCTACAAGATTGTGAGTATGTATGATCTGAGGTTAACTTAGATTTTATCTGTATTTTAGGCTTGGGCTAAATACCTAGAGAGATACCTTGTGAATCCCCTTCCAAATCCATTGCCTGAAAGGTCACAGGTCTGATGTCTGATCATGCAAATACATGCACTGCTAATACTTCTGTTAGGACAGCTACAGGTGGGCCTTGAAGTAGCTGTGGGAAGTACACCCCAAAAGGTCAGTGCCAGAAACCTCACAGCACCAGAAACCTCCGAAAACAGTGCCAAATTTCTTCCAACATAGTGTTGTGGCCCGCTAGTGACTGCGCAGATTGTGGCTGATCCCGATGACAAGGAGACTGGTGTGGTGTCGCGCCAGCAGCCTGTGCAGCCGGCGCTCGAGTCGGACAGCGAGGAGGCTGAAGAGGATGTGGTGCCAGAGGCAGAGACTCAGCCAGGGCCTTCAGAACCTCCAGAGGCTCCTTCAAGTGAAGAGAGTGAAGTGGAGGAGCCTCTTCTCAATGCTCGAGCACGCAGGGCTGCCAAAAGGCAGGAGTGGCTACTCAGGAGGAGGTCTCCTCGAGAGTAAGGCACTCCCTTAGCCTATTTAAGTTCGTACACAGCTGGCAAATGTTGCTGGAAACAACGTTTGGTCCTACACAGCATTTTGAGAGTGAGTTTTTGTTACAACTTGGTTTCTGGGCTGATTGCCAACCCTTGTCGGACTTTGTTTAATCTCTGTAATTCATAGCAGGCTGATAAGGACATTTGTGGTTAAAGCCTGCATTTTGAAAGGGGTCTGTTTGTATTAAACAGAGTTTTTGGAGCTGTGTATGTATGCTGCACTTCTTGGGACCCGTAGCTGGGGCAGAACACATAGCCATACTGAGCCTTTGAGAAGATGTGACCCTTTAACACTCTGCATCGTAGGACTCCATGCTTCCTTCACATAGCTGTGCTCTGAATACCTTCCGCTTCTATAATAAATGTTATCAGCAGGAGGTCGCTGTAGGAGACCGTGAAGTGTGCTCTCTTCTAGTAGTTGCCTTCATTACAAAGATATGAAAAATGGATTTCTGGCAAACTAAAAGCATTTCCCTATTGTTTACTTTAAGACCAAATTAAAACTTTGAAAAGCTAGGCTGCTAATATAAAAGGAAGAAATAGTGTTACAGGGAAATAGCACTATATAATATGGCCCAATTAAGGTATGTAAGAAAAGAAATGTCACATTTCATTGGACTTATAATAAAATGTATGAACTTGTATAATTAAATATTAATGGTGCAGTATTAAGGATATCTGTTACAAAGTAAATCCTATCGAATTCAGTTAGGCTTATGTCTAAACAAACATACTAGAGTTCACATTGCAATCAGGTATTATATATTTATCCTAATACAGGGAACAGGTCACACAAAATGAATAAATGTTTTAATAACAAAAAGCAAATTCTTAAAATGTATTCCTCAGTTTTCCAATCCTGTAATGAATGCACTAGCAAAAAAACCCTTTTTAAATAAATTCTTAATATCAAGCTATTTGAATTCTTCTTCCTTACCCCACACCCCCACAAAAAACTGCTTTGCTTTCTATTTTGTTATTGTTGCTGTTGAACAATTATGTATAGTTTTATAAGCTTTGAAGGACTTTACAGAACTTACCTGCAGAAATTTCTTTCTCTCCTTGAAGAATGTCTTTTAGGCTGAATGGTGTTGAGGTAAATTTCGACCTTTTAGAAAGAAACCAGTTTTTCTTTTTGATAACAAGGCTGAGAGGTTGATATTTATCAGCTTCACTGAGGCTACGGACAGGAACTAATCGACCTCCGTCACCAACCTGCTTCACAAAACTTTTAGTAGCAGCAGCAAACATATTATACATATACATTTAAAATAAACTCTTGCACTTTCTAAACCATAGAGCCATATTAAAAAGTTAATCAGTACAGAGGGGAAAACTACCTTGTCCTAAAGTTGATTATATCTAACTGAAAGGGAACTATTGGCATTATTCTAATCATCCTTTTCCTTTTCGAACTCCTTTTCATTGTCCAGGTAGAGTCAAAATAATTAATAATAAATTAGCAAAGTAAACTGATAGGACACTGTTAGAACAATACTCTTCTATAGTACCATTCTAGCTTCCACACCGCTTTCACACAACATAGAAAATCTGCTATTTTTAACTGCATTTAATTTTTTAAATGATTGTTACTCTAACATATATCATGAATGGGATTTTTTTCCTCTAATCTCTGTGTTCTTTTCTACCATGACACTAACTCAACCCAAATTTACTTTGGTAGGGATTTTCAGTTTTAATGTGCATAATCCCGGTATATCACGGTTCAACTGAGGTGTGTCATTTTTAGAATTTTTATGGAACTCCGGACATTTTCTGTCTGTACCCCACTCAATTTTTCCCATCCTTTCTTCAATCTTTCTTTCAGATTTAAATATAAGATACACAAAAAATGACCAGCTTCCAAAATTACATAGTGCTACCCCCAAAAGGGCTGCTGGAGTCCGGGTTCTCCTGGCCCTCTTGGTATGGCCGCTGGTCCCTCCCTCCCTCCCTCCCTCCCTCCAGAAGCCTCCTCTATCCTATCTCCTTCTCCCTCCCAGGCTTGCCCCACAGAAGCTTCCCTTGTCCTATCCCCTTCTCTCTCTCCGGCTTGGCCCACAGAAGTCTCCCCTATCCTATTCCCTTTTCCCCCTCAGGTTTGCCCCACAGAAGCCTCCCCTAACTTATCACCTTCTCTCCCTCAGGCTTGCCCCATAGAAGCCTCCCCTATCCTATCCCCTTCTCTCCCTCAGGCTTGCCCCACAGAAGCCTCCCCTATCCTATCCCCTTTTCCCCCTTAGGCTTGCCCCACAGAAGCCTCTCCTAACTTATCACCTTCTCTCCCTCAGGCTTGGCCCACAGAAGCCTCCCCTATCCTATCCCCTTCTCTCCCTCAGGCTTGCCCCACAGAAGTCTTCCCTATCCTATCCCCCTTTCCCCCTCAGGCTTGTCCCACAGAAGCCCCCCTTAATCTATCCCCTTCTCTCCTTCAGGCTTGCCCCACAGAAGCCTCCTCTATCCTACCCCCTTCTCTCCCTCAGGCTTGCCCCACAGAAGCTATCCTATCTCCCTATTGCCTTCATTCTCTCTCCCTTTCCCCAGGCCTCTTTCTCCCATTTCCCCCTTGAGCCTCTTTTCCTAACCTCTCAGGCCTTTTACCCCAGCCTAGGAAGGATAGGATCCTTTCTATCCTTACCTTCCAGCCTTCCCCCCTCCCCACCAAAAAAGCCCTTCTTTCTCCACTCACACTCGGTTTCTCTCCTCCTCTTTCCATCAAAACCTCCTCCTTTTTTCCCTTCTCCCCCCCCCCCCACTACAATTATATCTTGGTTTATTTTTCCATGTTGTCCCAAAGGTGCTTTTTCAGGAGGTAACTGGACTTTCTTATTTTTCTTTGAAAACATTTCGCTTTTCATCCAAGAAGCTTCTTCAGCTCTAATTGGATGGTGGGAAATGGAAGGATTTATATTCCATGCAGACAGCTGGTCATTTGCGTACTTTTAGAGCAGGGGTCTCAAACTCAAGGCCTGTGGGCCAAATCTGGCCCAAGATGTGTGGTTAGATCTGGCCCGCGGAGCTTCCCTAGAAACAGCAAAGGAAAGGCTCACGAAGCCTCGACCTGGCTCAAGCCAACTGAATGCTGATCTACAACACGATTGCAGCCATCCGGGCCAGAAAGCAGTCAGCCTTAGATCTGCAGCAGTGCTCCTGGGCCCATCCCCTGGGTGCACAGACAGGAGACAGCGCACGCAGGCTGACTGCATTCTGAATGCCTTCCTTTCACCCAGGATGCCAGCCCCTGCCTGCTCACCACTTCCTATGCGTATGCCTGGGGCCGAGGCGGCTGGGCGGTCCCTCACTGGCTCCAGGGCAGCCCTGCAGATTGGATCCGAGGCAGAGTACAGGAACCAATGCCGCCCGTGGCCCATGTGTGCTGCTACTGGCATGTGCAGACCTTACTGTTTGAGTTCAGGAACAAAGCTGTTCTGCCCCAGCTACGGACTCCAAAGAATGCAGCACACACAAAGTCCATACAAACCTTAGTTTACTAATTTAAATCAGTTTTTTTGAACAAAGGCTGTTAAATTAACTTCATTAACTGCTGACAAGAATCCAAAGAATAATAACTGTAAT
Organism: Ptyas mucosa; assembly: GCA_012654045.1. Classification (NCBI taxonomy): domain Eukaryota; kingdom Metazoa; phylum Chordata; class Lepidosauria; order Squamata; family Colubridae; genus Ptyas; species Ptyas mucosa. The sequence continues at coordinate 33,884,729 of WNWU01000006.1, read as the reverse complement.
CTTACTGTGGTTGGCAGAATGCCCAGAAGCAATTTGAAGGAAACTGATAAGAGAAACAAGGTCAAGACGCGAAGGAATGGGAACGAAGTTGTTTCCTGCAAATGGCCTCAGTTGCCGTCCTTCCTTAAATAGGCTAGGGAAGTGGCCAATTAGCCCCAAGTCTTACTCTCAAGGAGACCTCCTCCTGAGGAGCCACTCCTGCCTTTTGGCAGCTCTGCGCGCTCGTGCATCAAGAACAGGCTCTTCCTCTTCTTCCTCTTCACTTATGGGAGCTTCTGGGGTTCTGAAGGCCCTGGCTGAATCCCCACCTCTGGCACCATATCTTCTCCAGCCTCCTCATTGTCTGACTTGAGTGCTAGCTGCACAGGCTGATGGCACAGCACCACACCAGCCTCCTCGCTGTCGTTATCAGCTACTAGCTGCACAGGCCGCTGATGGGCCACAACAAAAGCCTTCAATTGAGCAAGGAGGCACTGTGGGGCCAGGTCCCTCACACCCGCATCCAGAAGCTCACCACACCGGTAGAGGAATGAGGCCCCATTGTCCTGCAGACTCTGCCTGCGTGCAAATGGAACATTTGGAACTAGAGCTATCTTTGAGGGCAGTCCCACTGCTGTACTTCCACTTTCTTCAGCTCAGATAGAGCCGGGGCACCCAAGCTCCTGTCGGCAGCAGGAGCTACCTGAGCAGCCATGAACCCCCCTCCCTAGCCAGCCAGCCCCACCTGACCTACTCCTCACCTGGCCGACCAGCTGGCACAAAGCCTGCACTCAAACAGTAAGACCGGTGCACATGAACAAGCAGCACACCCGGGCCATGAACAGTGTTGATTCCTGAGCCCTTCTGATTCCACGGTGACCTCCTGGCTCCAACCACGGGGTTGGTTGTTGAAGTAGATACGTCTGCAGCACATTTTAGCAGGCAGGGAGTGTCCCTGCCAGAGCAGCAGCAAAAAGGAGTTTGGGGGGCAGGAGCAGGAGACAGGCACTACAAACACTTTTCATGCTAAGAATGAACGTTTCTGGGTCCCTGATTCTCTGTAAAAGAGGATGGGTGCCTGAACTGTGCGATATTATGGCACCCAGGAGTGTCCATTCTCAGTGCAAAAAGCATTTCCAAGCCAATTCTCTTCCTCCCTCAAAGGCAAAGAAACAGCAGCAGAAAGATCTTTGCAATGTGAGTCTGGTGTGGCAGGAAGGAGGGAGAAGCATGAGGTATCTTAGTGTGTCGGGAGGCCTTGATGGTCTGCTCCATCACTAGGCCCCACCATGGCCTTCCCCATCCTGAGATACCTCATGTGCACTTAACAAAAGGCATATTAGATTAGCATTAGCGAATGCTTGTACATTGGTATTCTTGAATTGTGAGCTCTTAGGAAAGTATCCCCTCACTGTGTGCTGCAAACAGCCATTTCCAGTAGGGAAAACAGGACAAAGCAGAGTGGGGGAAAATATTTTCCTTTACTATATTTCCAGTCTGAATTAGACCATGGCAGGGTCCCTACAGGGGAGCCTGTCAACTTGCAAAGCTTTCAAGTTGCCATGAGCAGGAGGGAGGGAGAACTGATAGAGCTGATTGATTTCCCTAACTGAAGATACATTCCATACATGCTTCCTTACCGCAATCAGAAGGAGGGTGTTGGATTTCACAGCCAGCCAAAGTGGTTAATTGGAGAATGTGATTTGGGCCATGGCCAGGGAGGAGGGGAGAGACAAGGTCATAGGGGAACGTAAATCTATGTGGGATTGGTTCTAACTGCATCCGAATATTGCCAAAATGGTGCTCCTAATAAATGACTGCATTTCTTTTGAAGTTTGGCTCATGCCTCATGAATTAATTAGGGCATCTTTCGGAAACTTCACAGAGCCCTTTTAAGGATTATGTATTAATAGAAAAGCAACTAACTTACCTCTGCTCCTAAATGCTAAAATTCTTGCACATAAAAAACAGAGGAGCTCTGATCAACTATCACAGCCACCATTTTGACAGTTTTGTTGTACTGTTGTCTGTGGACGCCCCCACTAAATGCAAGCATGGGATAAACTGAGCCTGGTTTGTTCTCAGTCTTATAAGTGGCCACAAACTACTAGCAAAAGGGGCATTTGATCACTAGGTGAGGAATGTTTACCCTTTTGCATTTGAGCATCCAAGAAGGGACAGGAAAGACAAAGAAAAAGAAGAGGAGAAGAGAGCAAGGAAGTAAAAAGAAAGAAAGGGGAAGGAGGGAAGGAAGGAGAATAAAGAGGAAAGGAAAAAGAAGAAAAGAGAAAAGGGAGGAAGGAAGGAAGGATCCCCCAAGCCCCACCCAGGCCACCACAGGCATCCCCCAACACGAGCAATGTCGAGCTGGCCACACCCATCCTGATCCCCCAAGGTCAACTACAACCCTAATGTAGTCCTCAACAAAATTGAGTTTGACACCCCTGATTTAGACTAACAAGCGATGTTAATACAGGTAGTCCTTGACTTGTAACCACAACTGAACACAAAGTTTCCATTGCTAAGAGAGTGTTAAGTGAATTTTGCCCCATTTTACAACTTTTCTTGCCACAATTGTTAAGTGAATCACTGCAGTTATTATGTTAGTAACTTAGTTGTGAAGTGAATCTGGCTTTCCTGTTGACTTTGCTCACAAAAGGTGACCACATGACTCCAGAACACTGCAACTGTCATAAATATGAATCAGTTGCCAAGTGTCTGACTTTTGATCACGTGACCATGGGGGTGCTGCAACAATTCTAAGTGTGAACATCAGTCATAAGTCACTTTTTTCAATGCCATTGTAACCCGTCACTAAATGAATTGTTGTAAATCAAGGACTACTATACCAAACAATACCTTTGCAGTAAATTACTCTCATCCTCAGCATAATTTACACCACAGAGTTGTTATATAGGCTTTCTCCAGTATGGCTGGAGTTAAGTATGGCTTCCAACTTTCGATATTAATGAGTTACAGTATCAAAAAATTAAACAATTATTGTTTCATTCACCATGGGGGAAACTGGAGCGCCCTGACATTCGAGTTTCATGGGAAACGGTACTTTTTTTTCCCCTCGGGATTTCAAAACGGAAGCAAAACCAACGCCTTCATTTTTCACTTATCAAGCGTTACCATTAGTCATTTTTTTCCTCCTCTTTGCTGCTTCTTAGCACGAGCAGCTCGATGTCAGCCATGACAGAATAACAAGGTGCATGGTGGTATTGCAACGCAACCCCTGCTTTTTCGGAGGCAAAGGCCAACGAGACGTCTTCCAAGCCACGGTGAATGGGGCCAAATCATCTAGGCCAAGAGAGAAAGCGACTTTGACAAATGTGGCCTATTATTAACCGTAATTTGGCAGATGTCAATCAAACCGAGCGCGAAAGGGCCGGAAAGCGCCAAACGCCTTGAATGAAAAGCCTTCCTTTGCTTCGGGCTCCTCCTCGTGTGACTCAACCGGAACCACGTGGGTCCCATTAAGTGGGGCCAGGCAAAAAGGAAGGTGGACGGGCCAGTGGTGGTGGTGGGAAGAGATGGAGGCGCTGACTGGCGGTAGCATGGCTGCGTCTCTTCCATGCGCGCCTTTGACGCCGGAGGAATTATCCGGGCAGCGGAATTCGCCGAGAGCAAAGGCGAAACTCGCCAGGTCAGGCGGCGCGCGGGGCGGATGGGAAGCGCCGCCATAAGCAGAGCGAGGTGGGAGGGAAAAAAACGCCCGGGAATCTGCGCCGCGAGGAGGGAAAGAGCTGCGGGCGCCGTGGAGCTTCTGGGGGAAGGGTGTTGTTTGTGTGTGTGTGGGGGGGGGGGGTTCGCCCTTTATGGCAGGCACCCTTTCCGGGCCCGGAGCCACAGAGCCTGAGCTGCTTGCATTTACATGACGCGCCCCCCTCCCCCGGAATTGACTTATCTTTCCGGTAAAGCGAGGAGTCAGATTGTTGGGGGCAATAAGGCTGACTCTGTAAACCGCTTAGAGAGGGCTGTGAAGCGCTATGTAAATCTTAACTGCTATTGCTATTCCACGCCACCCCCACCGGAGACTTCCGAGAGGATGTGGAGCCGACTCGGGATCTTCTGCCGCTGGCAAAGTAGGGAGACTAGAAATGGGGGGGAAAATTCGGCGCAGTTTGGAGGCAGAAAAGGACAGGTTCCCTGTCGAAGGTTCCCGGTTTGAATTGAATTGAATCGAATCGAATCAGAATAGAGCTGGAAGGGACCTTGGAGGTCTTCTAGTCCAGCCCCCTGCTCAAGCAGGAGATCCTATACTATTTTAGACAAGTGGCTGCCCCAGTCTCTTCTTTGGCTCTAAGCAAAGTTGGGGGGGGAACCCCCCCCAACCCTCCTTGAAAGCTTGCAGAGCCTTTGCTTAGGCGTTGAGCAGCTCTACGGGTTCCTTCGAGTCCGATTTGTGACTTCATGCAGACGTCCCGCACTGTTTTCGTGGCAACACGACGGAAATGGCTTGCTCTTGTCCATTTTGGGGGATAGCTTTGGCTTCCAAGTCACGTTTAGGCCCTTGAAATTTTCTGGTGGCTTCTGCTCCGAGGGACCAACTAAACCTTAATCCTATCTAGTTTTTTCAGAATTAACTAAGGTTAGCTCGGTACTGTTAACCTAGCTGAAAGGGTAATGAATTTAGCTGAAATACTTTTGTTAAATTTGGTCCTGGGCTCAATAGAATAGATTGGGAGGGGAGAGAATAGAAAAGAAGAGGAAATATTTAGAAAATACAATATTTGGCCAATATTAGATACACAAGGAATTTGCCTCCAGTGCAGAAACTCATGTCTAACAAGCAAAGCAACAGAGTAGTAAGAATCGTAACAGTATCAATAAGAGGGAGTAATAAAGAAACTAAGAAGGATAATAATAATAATACAGCCATACTTATTTAGATAGGACAGTATTGTGAGTACTGTCCCTGTGTCTAGCTGTATTTGCATCCAATGCCCTGCTGCCTCCCAAGGGGAGGAGTTGAAACAGTTTGTGTCCAGGATGTGAGGATCTGTAGATACCCAGCCCTCCTTCTGACCTGAACCATATACAGGTCGTCTATGGAAGGCAGGCTGGTTGCAGTTGTTCTTTCTGCAGTTCTAATTATCCGCTAAGTTGGTGAAACTTTTCAGCACTGAGTGCCTAAACAGGAACGCGCACATGCGTGGAAGTGCCAAAAATCAGAACAGTTCCCCGGTTTGCATGTGCGTGCCATGAAGCTGATTTTCCAGTTTCCAGTGTGCATGTGCACGCTGGTCTTCTGGTTTCTGGGGCACATATGTATGCAAAGACCAGCTGGCTGGCACACATGCGTGCACTGGAAACCAAAAGCTCAGTTTCCTGGTGCACATCAGGGAGCAGCTCTTCCGGTTTCCAGCGCTCCCAAGCGCGAAGACCAGCTGGCCAGTAATGGGGGATGGCTGGCATGCCCGGAGCGATGGCTCTGCGTGCCACTTCCGGCATGCGTACCATAGGTTCACCATCACGACGCTAGAGTCTGTACCTGTCCTGTTTGGTTGCTGTCCCAAATTAGAGAGTTACAGAAGTAAAAATGACAGACTCAATAATTCCTCTGTAGAACTGTATCAGTAGTTCCTGGGGCACCCTGAACTTCCTGAGTTGATGCAGGAAGAACATTCTTTGTTGTACCTTTTTTTATGACGGTTCTAATGTTAGGTGTCCATTTCAAATTGGAGAGATTTGGAAGATTATGGAACACAAAAACTACTGCTGATATTGTACTGCCTGCCTGATACAGTGAGAGGTGTATCTCTACAGTTTTAAGCATGTTAAGCTCCAGATTGTTCCAGCTGCAACACAGGGCCGGTTGTTCAACTTTCTGTCTACCGGTATATGCAAATTAGTAGCTGTCTCAAATGAAACCAATGACTGTTGTATCATCTGCAAATTTCAGTTGAGGGTGAATAAGCAATCCTCTTTGCACATGAAACTTTCTTTTTATTCTCTGGGGAATAGCTAATGAGTATCTTCATGCATGGTACATGCAGCTTCCATGCAGAATATTCTTCCATGGCTGAATGCATTTTTCTCCTGAATTATCCAAATGTTTTTAAGATGTCAGAGCATCTTTTCATATACAGGTATAAGTGCCTCAGGTGAAGAGATGCAAGGTTGAGACTCATAAAATTGTCATTTTGTTTATGACTACATCATTAAAAAAATGCTTTAAATACTTTACTCACAAACTAATTGTGAGTGAGTGAGTTCCTGAAAAAACAAAGTCATTTTTGGAAAATGAAAGTGTACCCTGTCATACTTTATTTATAACCATTAAGAACACGAATATATTTTTTATAAAATAAATAGGGATAAAAAGCTAAATAAACAATGGGTGAAGGAAAAGGGTGGCTGTTTCTTAGGGAAAAAGTTTTGTCTTGTGCCTGTGGAATTGCTTTGTGCAACTTACTAGAGAAGTACCACCACTGGATTTGAGATTTACTTTTAAATAAACATGCACAGAATTTAATGTATGATTAAGCGTAGCTGGTGTGTCTGTTAATAACAAAGTTATTGTTAAAATTTAAAAATTAATAGCATTCAAAGCAAATTCAATTTTTTAAAAAATGTCTAGGAAATGCGGTTTCCATTTTTGATGGATCTTACATAATTTCTAATGTTGATAACAGGAGGTCATCTATCATATAGTGTAAATACAGATATGTGCCTTGCACATTGCAGCTCTCTGAAAGAGAATGGGCGGTTCAGAAAATGTGATAGATTAAGTTGTCTTTGTACATTACAGCTAATTCGCACTTTCTCTTCTCATACTTCTGGGATCATATCCAAATGCAGCTGATATTTACTAAGCTAAATGACAAGATGACATTCTTTCCTATTTTCCCAATGTACGCATTTGTATGAATAAAAAGTGCTATCACAGAAGAATACTTATATTTTCTGGGTTCTAATCACTAAATATCATGAATGAAAAATAGAGCAAGATATTTTCAAAAGAAAAATTAGCAATTTCTTAAATATTTTTCATTTTCTTACATATTCATAATCATTTGTTGTAGTTTGGAGGAAATTATTGCAGCCAAACCAAACAAAACACCGATTCAACTGTTGCTTGAATATGGCACAAAAGCTCACCTTAATCCTGAATATGAATTTGAAAAAGCCGAGGGAGAAGTACACATGCCCGTTTTTACCTATAAAGTCACCATAGGTGACATCATTGCAACAGGTTTGTGAAAATGTAATGTATTAAAATGCATTTCTTTGATTCATTACATGTAGTATTTGTTTCTTTGAAAAAGAATGAAGTGTTTCTTCTGTTTAGTATTTTGTCTCCACATAACTTATGGCTCCCAGTGAGTCCAAAATAACAGATGCTACTGGATTTCAGCCATGGAATTGGCCTTGCTGGCTGGAATTAGTAAAAGTTGTGCTTTTAACAAAATTTAGATAGCCACATGTTGTGCAGCCATGAAAGTAAATAAAATGGTTCAGGATTAGGGTGTCAAAATGGGGGGGGGGTGAGAATGCTCCAATGTTTATACAATGTTTATATTGTATCATTTTTACTGAAAAAAAATACTATTCTTTTTGTTCATAAGGAAGCAGATAATATTTATATGGAAAAAAACAGGGTAGACGATAAATGATTAAATTTAGAGATAATGTTGCCGATAGGAATTGGACTTAGAGAAAATATGTCAGTATGAAGGAAAGAACAGATCTCAAAGCATGGATATCTTTCCAACACCATGCCCTCCTCCCAAAACTGTGTGAAAGGCAGTCATTTTAAAATTTAACGGAGTTCGATTTAGAGCAGCATTTCTTGGACCTTGGCAATTTGAAGACAAGTGGACTTTAACTCCCAGAATTCCCTAGCCAGCCATGGCTGGCTGAGGAATTTTGGGAATTGAAGTCCACACATCATCAAGTTGCCAAGGTGAAGACACTGGTTAAAAGGATGAATCCTGTCCTACTTTCTCGAAGGTTCGTCCCATCACAACTATCTTCTAGGCAGCAGCTAATGCTGTGCAATAGAGGGGCATTCCTCCCTCCCCTGCATTTATTTCCTTCTATTCTCTCTCCTTAGTTCAAACATTTCTCTTTGTTTTCCGCTTTCCATTCTGTCCCCTTTAATTCAATTTCAGAGCCCAAAGGGCCAAGGTTTGTTCTGATAGCCCCTTGTCCTTCCTAGCTTAATCACTTTTGATGTCACTTTAACGCTGATAAAACACTATATAGATACAAATTCTGTGTGGGGTTTTTCTGAACCTTATTATATACTGCCAAATGTAACTGGCTATTTTGTTACCCTGGAAAAAGCAAATTGGCCATGTCTCTGTGGGATCGGAATAGTGAATTTATATTTTAATATTTTGAAAAATGAATTTAATTCAGTGCATGATGATTGCTGACTATAAGCCTCTCTATTTTTCTTTCCCAGACAAAATAGTAACAGCAAACCATTGTTTGAAATTCAGATGTTGAGATCTTTATTGGTACTCTGCTTTGAACAGAGAAATATTTTTTGTTTCTATTGCTTCAGGAGAGGGTCCCAGCAAAAAGATTGCAAAACACAGAGCTGCTGATGCTGCACTGAATATTTTGAAAAGCAATCCAAATCTCTGGTGAGTTTGATGTTGAGCATTGTGAGGCTATGCCATTGAGTTAGCCAGTTCATCTGAGTTAAAAGTGAGAATTGCCTCTGGGGTCCATGTTTCAACCTCTTTATCCTGCTCATTGGGTCCCTGATCTTCATATGGTGATAGAGGAAGTTTATCAGGATGTTCTCACATTTTTATAAATAGTACTAGATATTGCTGAATAGAGGAGGCTGGACAGTGTCACTTATTTTGAAAAAATATTAGAAGAAACAAAATATTATCGTGTTTCCCCAAAAATAAGACCCTGTCTTATATTTTTTTGAACCCTGAAATAAGCGCTTGGACTTATTGCCATGTGCTCAAAAGCCCGACTGGGCTTATTATCAGGGGATGTTTTATTTTGGGGGAAACAGTGTATATAATAGCATCTCACCTATGTCTGTTAGGAGTGAGGTGATCCACTGAAATCTTTTCTGGAATTTTAGATTTTGTCAGAATTTTTATCACATTTACAACCCTATCTTTTGAAAAGTTGATGAATTTTCATGAAAATCTGGTTAGGCATGAATAGGTGGGAATTTCATAATTACTATGAAATTTATTTTCAAAATTAGGGTTGTCTGAAGCCAGTAGAAAGCTATTATACTTTATCAAATATGCTTAGAAGACGATATCAGAGAATGAAAGAGAAAGAAAAAGGCATCAGAAAGTTAAAGGTAATATTAAAGAGAATAGATATCCCTCCCCACTGACTTATAACTCCAGCATTGCTTACTTCAGATCTACTTATCACATTATGAAGAAATAGGATAACAATTCCTGTGAAAAATCCAGTACATTTGGCATTATAATACATGTATAATAGTACCAGAAATAATTTCTAAAGTGTCCATTTTAAGTTTACTATGTTCATTTTAGTATTTCTATGCCAGACCATATAATCCCTGAACCTCTCAATCAAGCACAGAATCAGACCAATCCAATTGGATCGTTGCAAGTGAGTTATAATGACCTTAACTCTAATTTATTATGTATTATATCTATGTTTTTAAGAAGTTCAGGGAATCCTAAATTACAGTTAAAAATCAGGTTTACAAAACTAATAACAGGTAGTCAGGAATAGGTTGTGTGAATGAGGAAAGAGACTGTTCAAATCACCCTCAGGAACGAAAGCAATATAAAGCAAATGAAATGGTGATTACAAAATAGGCAAAGAGAGAAAAAAAGAAACTACTGATACAGGTAGTCCTTGGTTTACAATCACAATTAGGACTAGTAAAGATGGTTGTTAAGTGAGTTACACCCAATTTGACCACTTTTTTTTTTGCCATGGTTGTTAAACGAATCACTGCAGTCGTTAAGCAAAATCAGTTTCCCCCATGGACTTTGCTTGTCAGAAACCAGCAGGGAAGGTTGTAAATGCCGATCTCATGACCTTGGCATGCTGCAACCATCATAAATACATTTCATTTTAATGTGTGCCTATTAGTGAACATCTAAAGTGACACAATGAAGTTTTTATTCTATTCTGTTCTATTCTGGTTGCCAAGTACCCAAATTTTGATCATGTTCATGGAGATGCTGTGATGGTCGTAAGTGCAAGGATCAGTTGTCAGGCATTTTTTTTCACTGCCATTGTAACTTTGAATGGTTGCTAGGCAAATGGTTGTAAGTTGAGGACTACCATACATTAGACAAAGTTTTTCTACCAAAAACAGAAACAAAAAAGCTTTCTCTTTAAAGGATGATATAAAGAACTTTTTCTTTGTCGATGGGTCTTCTGTAGAAACATCAGAATAGAGCTGGAAGGGACCTTGGAGGTCTTCTAGTCTAACCCCCTGCTCAAGCAGAAGACCCTATATAATTTCAGATAGGTGGTTGTCCAATCTTTTCTTTAAAAACCTCCAGTGATGAAATACCTACAGCTTCTGAAGGCAAGCTGTTCCACTGGTTAATTGTCCTCATATTAGGAAATTTCTCCTTAATTCCAGGTTGCTTCTCTCCTTGATTAGTTTCTATCCATTGTTTCTTGTCCTGCCTTCTGGTGCTTTGGAAAATAAGTTGACCCCCTCTTTTTTGTAGCAGCCCCTCAAATACTGGAATATTCTTCTAGTGTCACCCCTAGTCCTTCTTTTCTCTAGGCTCACCATACCTAATTCCTGCAACCATTCTTCATGTTTTAGTCTCCAGGCCTTTGATCATTTTAGTTACTTTTCTTTGCACTTTTTCCAAACTCTCAACGTCTTTGTGACCAAAACTGGATGCAGTATTCCAGGTGTGGTCTTATTAAGGATTTATAAAGCAATATTAATACTCCACATGGTTTTGATTCTATGCCTCTGTTTATACAACCGATTGTATTAGCTTTTTTGGTTGCTGCCGCATACTACTGGCTCATGTTTAAGTCATTGTTCACTAGGATTCCAAGGTCCCTCTCACAGTTACTGTTTCTGAGCCAGGTTTCGCCTAATCTGTATTTGTGCCTTTCCCGTCTAGGTGTAAAACCTTGCTTTTCTCCAAGATTGATTTACATGTAAAATTCCTCCATATTTTTCTTTAATTCACATTAAGAGTTAATGGGAAGCTTATAAATAGCTTGTGTGCCTACCCCATCCTCCTGTTTCCTTTGTAACTGCAGTATTGTTAAAAGACTATTTTATCCCAGATTTTAGATGCATTTGGGAGCCAGGCACACTGTATTTAATTGAATTTTTGATTTAACAGGCTGTGTAAAGCGAGGGAGTTTGTTAAATACAAATGCCCCTCTTTTTTTCTCTCTCTCCCTTTTTGCAGGTTGAATACAGGCTCTTAGGAAAATATCCCTCTTAAGCCATGGAGCCTCTTAGTAAAAAATAAATAAAAATTCTTGGAATTCCTGATCAAGAGGCAAAGCACCAGTGACAGAAAACTGGTTGCATTTGAGTGGGCATTTTTTGCCCTTACTCTCTCAAAGAACCCCATCAAGATCTTGTGAAAGTTTAGGATTTACTCTTAGCGGTCTCATCCTCAGCCTTAGGAACTATTGAAGGAACCTTTTGGCTCCAATTGCTTTGTTGCTAAAAAAGCATTGATTGGGGCAAGAGCCAGGGCAGGAGAAATTGCCACGGCTGCCACTGCTGCAGCATATAACCATTGGCCTGCCTAGTTGATCTTTGCAGCATCTTCTGTTCTTCCCCCTTTTGGGAAGACCCTCACTTGCCCACCAAATCTTTCCAGCCCCATTTCTCAATTCAATATTTACCTAAATGTACTGCCCAATCTTCCCAATGCCTTGGCTCCATCCCTCTTCCGTGAATTCACACAGAAAACGCAAAACTTGTGCAAATGATACCAAGTTTTCTTAGCACCTTTCTGCTTTCACCTGGAACTCAGACATGCTTCTGTGCATGCTTCATGTTTAAGTCTTAGGAAAAATTGTGCCCACTGTCTAGACCAGTGGCCTACAACCTTTTGGGCACCAGGGACTGGTTCCGTGGAGTGTTTTTCTGTGGACTGGAGGGCACATAGTTTTGTGTGCTGCCTGCATCCCACAGATGGCTGTGTTCGTGTGACACATTTCTGGCATGCCGTGGCCCGGTACTGGTCCACAGACTGGGGGTTGGAGACCCCTGGTGTAGACTGCTTCCCCAAATAACGGAGAAGTCCACTATTTTAACCATTATGTTCAAAGTCAGTTAAACTGAGGTCTGTTGAACATAGGATTTACTGTAATGTTGTGGTTTGTTTCCTGTGCTGGATGAGGAAACCTCTGAAGTGCAGGGATTTTTTTTTAAAGCTGGATCTAAAATATTTTCTTTGTGCTTTTTTCCCCCCTTCAAGGAACTGGCTATGAGGAAGGGTTGGAGATTACCTGAATATTCCCTGGCCCAGGAGACTGGGCCACCTCATAAGAGAGAGTTTGCAATGACTTGCAGAATCGAGACATTTGTAGAAACAGGTACATAATTCTTTTTCAAAATGACTTGATTAAAAATGATGAATTGATTGTTTCTATTATTTCAAACTTTCTCGTATTTGTATAATTTTGCTTGATAAATGGCCTTGTCAGATATTTCACTTGGAAGCCTGATTATAAATATTTTGAATTAAATGTACTTCTGGATACATAGCTGCACATACAACAAGGCAGGGAGAAATAGTGATTTTTTAAAAAGACTTACCAGGAAGTTTTTATGCCTGTATGCTGGAAAGACTAAGGTCCCTTATCTATATTCTTGTGGAATAGCCTAATTCATGATTATTTTTTTTAGCAAAAATAGATACAATTTAAAAAAACGCTAATATCTGATCTATAGAATTACTTCTATTGTGTTTTTGCCCCTTGATCGATTGCATGTTTTGAAATTGGAAGAAGAGGGAGGGGTTGAGGGAGGGATATCAGGCACATATTTCCTATTACATAAAATGCCACTGAGTCAAGAAATTAGAAGTGAGTCTCCTTCTCTCCTCTTACTTAGGGAAAATTTAATTGGTCTAATAAATAAAATCAGGGCACTTTTTTAATTACATTGGTCATGTTTCAATACAATACATCAAAACACTGATGTCACCCTCTGAACCTTGTAAACTGAATTCTTTTCTCTCTCCTCTCGTATTTTGAAAGATGTGGCTGCTTGATAAAAGTAATTTAAAATTATAGTATGTTGATGGAGGGAAGATTTCATAACACTCCTAGAGAGCTTTTATTTATGTTAAGTCAGCAGTCCATGTCTTATTTCCCTGTCCCCTCTTGTGTACTTAGTGCACAAAGCTTATGCACCTCCTTCTGTCTTCCTGCAATCTAATCTTCCTGCAATCTTATTTATTGTCGGGTTGTTTTATTGTTGTGAGCCACCCCGAGTCCTGTGGGAGAAGGGCGGCATATAAATCTGACAAAATAAATAAATAATAAATAAATAATCAGATAAGCAAGGTACCTATGGCTTATTTCTGTATATCCCACCAGAAATGATCAGGAATATAGCGAGGTTCTGCTTGATCACCATTGCTCTCAACAGATACGGGAGCTTATCACCACTTTGATGAGAGGTTATCCACAGCAGCTAAGCATTCTGTCATTAATTTGCCTTGCTATTTGTTTTATATTTTGCAGCATATTATTGTTCTGTTTTTGGTCTCTGTCTCTTAGTCCATAAAACAGTGGAAATTAGGATTTGATATGATTTATCTATGAATTGGGACAATTCATTTATTTCAAAACGGGCCTTTATCCTTGTAACTTTCTTATATGGTTGAATGGATGCAGTCAACTAGGTCTTCATATTTTATCACCTGCACTTGCTGCTCCTTTTCCCTTAGAGACTTTACCTTCAAATTGCAACCAAGTGGTCAGCCTGCTATAAGGCAGGTTCAAATGAAGCCTCAGCCAAGTTAGCCAGCCTGGTTCAAAAAAAGCCAGCAGCATAGCCCTCTTCCTTGTATTCTTTCACACTATTCTGCATTCTCATCCATACAATTTGATGAATCAGTACTGACAGTAGTTGGAAGGGATCTGAGAGGACAAGAGTTAGTGATTGATGCCTATTGCTAAAGTTAACAAGTGCAGAACAAAATAAAGAGAATTTCAAATTTATGGCTACAGAAAGGGATGTACATACCACATGTACATGTAATCCTGTCTGACTCTGGAATGTAATTGTCTAATGTAATCCAAAATAGTTATTTTGTCTATTTCAATAATTTTACCTTTTGTTCATTATCTAGGTATGGGAACATCTAAAAAATTAGCAAAGCGAAATGCTGCTGAGAAATTACTTGAAAAGTTCCACAGTTTTTGTCAGGATAATATCACAATTTCTTTAGTAAGTAATTCATTAGATTTAATGGAAAGTACCTGCTTCACCACTGAACTATATTAATGTCTTCATTACTAATAATAATCATCATCTTCAGTCCCTATTTCTCATCCGTTCCTAATATGTAAAGGATGACATTTTTATACAAAGTAGTTTGGGAATAACTTCCACTGATACCATTATAATTTATTTCTGAGCAAGCAGGCATTGAGTTGAACCCTGCAGTTCCCTCCAAAAGCTAGGATTATTTGTAAATCAGGAGGTACAATTCTTTTCAAATGAAGGCTTCCTCCTGGCCCTTGATTGGCAGGCCGAGGGCTGCACTATCAGTCGTAGGCAATGTTAGGACACAAAAAGAGGTATGAGCAGGAAAATACATCAGATTAAAATTAATCAAGCACGTGTAACATAGCAGTTTCCCCATGCTTTGCATAATTTACTTACATTTGTTACAATGACAATTTGGTGGCAATGTTTGGAGAGGATTCAATCAAGACTTCTGAGTTCTTTCAGTTGTAGTCACTGAAACCCCAGTATAAACACTTGTGGATCCTACTTTTTCCATTCTGTGGCAGCCCCTCTCTTTGTTTGGCTTCACTACCGAAGAACTACCCAAGAACTTTTTATATGGGTAAATAGATGCAGTCAACAAAATCTATATCCCTCCAAAATAATTACTTAGACAGCCAAATGACTACTCTTGCATTGTCATTGGCTACTCTTAGCATTGAAGTCTCCCGACTAGTATAACATTGCCATACACTCAATGGTGAAATCCTACCGGTTCGGGCGAACCGGTAGTGATATAAGCTACCAGTTTGGCGAACCAGTATTTCCGACGATCAGCTCTGCCACGTGATTTAAAATTGCTAGAAAGCAGGAAATCCTACTTTCTAGTGAATCTAAATTGCGTGGCACAACTGCCCCCCCCCCCCTGCTGTTCTACTTATCTTCCCAAGCCTTTTTCCGCACGCAGCACACGTTTGGTGCATACTGTGCACGCACAGCGTGCGCTTGGCACGCTCCGCACATGCACGGGCAGCAAACTGGTAGCAAACCGGGGAGGATTTCACCACTGCATGCAATAAATGAATACTGATTACGCTTGTAGCAGATCTTCTCAACAGAGATGAAGGGTTTTTTAATATAAATATTCCAATAAACTTCACCTTTCCATTATTTGGTATCCATGATGAACTGCATTACTATTTGGTATAATTTACAGTACATATTATTTTGACAGAAACAGAAGGTTTGATAAACTGCAGTTCGCACATGATCAAAAGTTCAAGAATGCTGTCCTCTTGTATTGGCTATCTTCTTAAAGCACTGGAGAAAGCAATATTTTCTCTTCACGTGCTGGAAAAAATGGCTGTTATATTTACAATAGGTCTTCACCCCCACTACCTAGTCTGGTGGAAATTCTAATTAAAACACAACTTGGTTTCTACCTGTTTGTTCTTTGTTGCTCTTCTGAAAATGTAAGATGTTTTGATTGAAATAACACAGTGCACCATGATTTTCCATATTACAATAAAAGGAAAAGAAATGGGAAAATTTCAGCCAACCCCCACCCACCCCTCCTTAGTGAGAATGTAATAAACTCAGTTTTGGTGTCCAAAGTAATATTTTAGAAATACTATTAACCAGTGCTTTTTTGTTTTAAAAGAAAGAACATTCTGCAATGTTCATAAGTTGTATGAGAACTTTTTTTTTTTTAATTTGATTTATATGCCGCCCTTCTCCGGAGACTCAGGGCGGCTTACAATGCGCTAAGCAATAGCCTTCATACTTTTGTATATTTATACAAAGTCTGCTTATTGCCCCCACAAACTGGGTCCTCAATTTACCTACAGGGTGCTTTAGACCACTGTACTACCAAGGCTCTTATTTGCTTCAAAAATTGTAGTGTATTGGACAACTGTTTGAGAAATGTTAAAATCAAAATTCTGGATTTCTTTATCTCTCATTATCCCAGGAAAGGCAGAGTAAAAAAGTTTAAAACAAGGGTGGAAGTGCACATTTAAAGTGAAAACATAAACACGTAGGCATTTTTCTTAAAAGTTAAGACTATTTTATTAGATTTGTATCCTATTTTCACTTTATCCTGTATCTCAGGATTAGAACTGCCAAACAACAGAATGTTCACCCATTAACAAACCTGTCTCATTCAGGAAACAGGCCATGAAAAAAGGCTACTAACTGTCCTAATGGGGATAAACATGGTTACATTTTAATGTGAACCCAGTGTGAACTGGCTCATTTGCAAGGAACCTTTAACCTATCATTACTACAGAATCCATGTACAATCTTTCCCAGGCTTAGCATCTTTTAAGTGGCCTGCCAGGGTCCCTATTACTGAAAGAGAAGAGTCTGCAGCCAGGATAAAAGGTCAATTGGATATTTTTTACATACATAGTACAATTGCTCTCTGTTCATAAATTACTTCAATTTAAATCAGTAACAGTATTTGGAAATCTCCTGGAGGCTGCAAGTCATGCATTCCTCTTCTTGGCTTCAACATGGGCCCAATAAAAGGATTGGCACATGAATGAAAATTATAATTACCACATTCAATAATAGCTTTGCCTAAATTCTGTTCTCTAAATAAAGTAGCCTTGATATTTGGTTTAATTTTATTTAAAGGCAAGTTCCTAAAACATAACCCTTGAAATATCTTTGCACTTTTTAGGAAAATCCACCAAACCTATCAGAGTTTTTAGTTTATCACCAAACTAGCTAGGTGATTCCTCTGGTGTTGCTGCTGCAGCTAACTTTCTTTGCCCTGAAACATCCTTTCTCTTTCCACTTTCCCTCAATCTGCCGTCAGCTGGAACTGATGATTACCATAGTACCGTGAGAAAACTAAGAGCTGTTTGGATTGACATCTTCTTAGAATTGTGCAATGTTTTGAATTCAGTTTAGAAGGGGAATGTGAATACAGCACCTTCCACCACTCATTAAAACTGCACATCGGTCTCTAGGATCACATGCAGTGAAAACTTTACCTTATTAGCCTTATGATCCTAGAACATAATTTGGCTGCTTTAAAGAGTTACAGACAGGTGCTGCCATTGCATTTCCATGTGTTCTAATTAAAAAACAAAGCATTGCATCATAGGTTCTCACCTCAGGATTTTAAAAATATTGATTACATATACCAAGCAATATTAAAATATGCAGCAAAATCTAAACCCTCTTCCGTTTGTTTCAGGGAAAAGAACAACTGCATAATTTGGGATGCACCTGGGATAGCTTAAGGAACTCTTCTGGCGAAAAAATTACTATGTTGAAGATAAGCTCCCTCAGTATTCCCAATACCGACTATATTCAGCTCCTTGGAGAAATTGCAGAGGAGCAAGGTTTTAATATAAAATATTTGAACATAGGTAAGACCTGGTGAACTATGTAGCATGCATTCCTTCCCTTTATATTTCTTCTCCCAACACTGCTAGGGCAGAAAAAGTAGTTTCAGATGTTGTGTACTCGGAAATTATTTTTCAAAATTTGGTCTGTATACCACAAGGAGAGAATCGGATTCTATATTTTGGCTATGTTTTTTAAGGCTCAGGTACTGTTCTGTAGCTAGTTTACATTAGTTAATGTTGGAGTTCAAGAGTCATCATGAGAAACGTGTATAGATAATAATGGAGTCTGTCATTGCTAGCATAGGATAAAAAGAATGGTTCGGAAACCCAACCCAGCTCTGAGAATGAACTTCCATCCTCATAAAAAGAATAGTTTCTGCATCAATCTTCAGAATAAGACAACATCTCTGATGACTTGGTGACCTGTTCAGAACATTTCGGAAGGAGAATTTAACCATGTTTTGTTTGATAAAAAGATAATGATTTTCTACTTATCACCGTTTGTGTCTGTAATTTCAGAGGAGTTGAGTGTGAACGGACAATTCCAGAGCCTCGTAGAACTTTCAACCAATCCAATCATAGTTTGCCATGGGACTGGAATCTCCTGGAGCAACGCCCACAATGATTCAGCCCACAATGCGTTACAGTATTTAAAAATCATGGCTGGGAGGAAATAACCTTGAAATGGGGAAAAAGAATAAACATGGGTATATATATATATATATATATATATATATGTCTCTGTTTTAAAATTGAACAATTTCCAAATTATTGAGGCTTTTTTTAAAGTCACATCACAACCTCTGCATTCATAATTGTATATTATAAAGAAATTGTAACTTAAACCTATTATGAAGTTTTTGTTTATTTATTTTGGAAAGCTAGAATCAGGAAAACCAAAAGCTGTGAGCAGGGGATGAGAGACACAGCCTGCAATTCTGTAGCGTTAGGATGAATTGCGATTCTCAGTACCAAAATAGTCATTAGTCTGCGAGCAGCTGTTCCCCAAAAGCAGCCTCAAATCCATTGCCTCCTTTCTCAAATATTGTTTTGTACAGGGATGGGGAAGTCTGGCTTGAGGCAAACCTGCAGAAGAATGCAGTGTGTGTTGAGGGAAGGAGTTTGTTTCTTAAGAATGCCATGCATTGGGAGCACAAAGTCCAGCTCGTTTTTCTCCCTTATTTATTTCTTACAGCGTTAATATTTTGCCTTGTCAAAATGACTAGATATTTCACAGTGAAGCCACAAAGCAAAACATAAACCATAACTTAATAGGTTTAATAACATCTTACTAAAAGTAGATTAAAATTGAAAATCCAACTCTGAATAAATCAACTAGTTTCTTTAAAAAATCAGATTGACATCCATATCCATAAAGCAAGCCAGCATGTAAATAATTCAATCCCTCCAAGCCCAGTGAAACAAAACTTCTGAAACAAAACTCCAGGGTTTGCCTGAAGAATAATGCTGTTGTGATCCTCCAGACTCCATTAGAAGAAAAGTCACCAAGCAAGGTGTTCTTATCATTCCCCAGTGTCCCATGAGAGGTAGATGGGGACATCAACTGGCCTGAGGTCACTTCAGTCAGCTGATTTTTCTATTATGCCAAACCACCTACCATACAGCCAAATTCAAACATCTAGCACTCCTCCAATTTGACTCCAGAAAATACACTCCCATACAATCAGGGGAAGGGAAACTGTTCCCTATCCCTTGGCTTGTATATGATGAACTCACTGAAGCATCAAGTAGTCACAGGCAAGCCCTTCACTGCCATTATGACAGGTCATAGTCAGAGACAGACTATAGACTAATACAGAGATAACCTTGGGGAAAATGTGACCATTAGTAGAAAGGGAGGTCAATCCAGGAAAATAAAGTGACAGACTGAAGCCTTTTTGACAGTCTTTGGTATAAGGGAGGGGAAGGGAAACATTGTCAGGCTTCCAAGTTTTTTGTTATCCCAGTATAATCTACAGCAATGGATTTTTAGTATTTCTTGTGGCTTTCCTGACCTGGCCTACCTTGAAGGGCTGACAGAGTTGCAGCTTTTCTCTTCCCAGGCTGCAGTTTCTTCAAGCAGCTGATACCCTCCCCTTTCACTGGAGCTGTGACAGTAGTGCCAAACAAGCCCCTTACTGAACTTGTTAAGTCTCCCACTGTAGTCCTCTCTTCTTCCACATGCGGTTTTGTGTCTGCATGGCAGCAGATAAATTGTAATGTGCTATAGTGACAGAGATGATGATAATAATGTGCATCAGCTAGAATTAAAACGCCACGTTTGTCACATTTCCAGCATTCCCTGTGTCCCGTTTCCAGCATTCCCTCTTTCTTCCAGTCCTTCCCTTCCCCCAATTCACATGTTCTGCCTTCTACTTTCTACACTTTGCTTCTCTTGTATCCATCACTTGGTGCTCCACATAACTGAGTTTCACCAGCTTTCCCAATCTCTGCTTTTCCCATTCTGTTTGATTCATAAATACTTTGTCCTACAATCACATCTCTATTCCTCAATTCCTCAGGAACTGCCAGGATGAAAAACACCCATACCAAAAAACCTTAAGATCCGTCCTCCAAAATGCCAAATATAAATCACTAGCTTGCAAAAATAGACCGGCAGAGTGGTAATATTTACCAATCAATCATGTTGAGCATCATTCATCTATTCACTCGTACACTTTATTATATGCTCTCCAGTTTTGCTTTACAGCAAATACTTGGGATAATGTACACTAGCCTAAACCACACAATAAATTTCTATGACTAAGGGTGGACCTGAATCCAAGTCTCCAGTCCAGGTTTAACACCCTAACCACTGTATTATTGTCTTGGATGTCAATTTAGCTTTATATGTGTCCTTCACTCAAATAATAAAAGTGATTTTAAAGGTTTGCAGTGATGGAGAAAATCTTGTTTCCATTCATTCTTTGGGATAGGCTTACAGACCAGATGAGGAACCATCATAAACTGTGGTTAGGCTGGAGATTGGACATGCCTCCTATTATACAGTTAGAGCAGTACACTAGATTACAATTACATTACACTGAGAAAAGAGCAATTATGAATTATGACTTAGATATATTCTACTGGATGTTATGAAAAATGACCAACTTTTTTTTTTAATAATTGCATATTTCAGTAGCCAGGAGCATGGCTACCGAACTCTGCAGACTTTGAAGTGAAGTTACTTATGTAGGCTGGCATTTCTTTTAAGACTTCATGTCTCATGAACTACAAAACACTAACTTTTGTAGCAGAAGGCTGAGTAGTGTCTTCATGAAAATGCTTACAGCTGGGACCTCAAAAACTTGTTTTTCTAATATCTGAAGCTTCAAAGAAATGACTTATAATTGTACATAATAGCCATTATATATTTATGTTTTTGTGTTTAAATTTCTTCTCAATTGTGGCCTTTTAAAACATGTTTGAAGATTAATTTCACAGAAATGATAAAATTTGTTACCAGTTCTTTTTTCATTAGATGTCATTCTTTAATAAATTGCTTTAAATGATACAAGTTGTTTTTGTTTGAGAAAAATACTTATTTCCTAAATATGTTCAATTAATCAAGTAGAGCCATAATTTACATTAAATGTGCCTTGTTCAATACTAGATATGAATGCAGCCTGTAAGCAACTTTTTTTATTTGTTGGGATTTTCAAAGTATTAATTGGTAGAATTCAGTACAATCAATGGCAGCATAATACAGTAGTATGTCTCATTGAGTTTGTAAGTCACAAATATGTGCCATATCAATCATATTGAACGTAAATGAATATTTTCTAGTGTGAAAGAAATAGATGCCCATAAGATCAAAATAACATCAATCTGCTCACACAATAAGCATGGGCAATTCAGTTCATTTGTAAGGAAATGAGGATGATTTTAAGTGTCATTATTAAATTTCTTACAATTATAGGAAATGCAACAAACATTTTACCCAGCAAATACATAATGGAAATGTACCACTGCTGCCAGTGATAAGAGAAAGGTTGTGTTCCACTTTTATTTATTCTATTTATTTCATAAATAAAACTATTTATGTAAGCTAACAAATATTTTATTTGCAGCAGCACAGAAATACTGTATGTTTTTAAATGTGAATATCTATAATCCTCTGCTTGTGGCATACAATGTTATCTGAGCATCTAAGTCTTAAGAATGGATAAAAATGATTCTGGCTAAACAACTCCCAAAGCTGTGCCATGTTTTTTTAGGATGTTTAACCAGAACTGATTTAAGACTTGTTCCAATCACATTGTAAGACACAATGCTACAAGATTATAGATGGCTATAAAGTGTTCACAAATTCACTTAGCAAGGCAAATGTATTTGCTGTTCTCTAAAATGTCTGAACAGGCAACAGTAATTTTTTTTTGGTTGTAAATTAATCATTTATTGATTTAGCAAAATTTCATTATCTTTTCTTTTATACCAGGTATTTTAATTAAAGATCTTATGGGTATGGTCTTATTTAAGGTTTGCTACCAACTCATATCTCTTGAATTAAATCAGTACAATTAGACATGAAAAAAGGGTAGGAAATCTGTATATGCAAGCTTCAGCAGTTTATGAGCTGTCTCAATTTCAAAGGGACTCCCCTTTCAGGATTCATTAAACCTAATCCTAACCCTACGTCTCACTTAGTAGTAACGAGAACTAGTTAACATAGCTACTAATTAATCCTCAAGAAATATTGGACAATGAAAGGCAACAGTATTTAATTCCCTATCATTGAATACTATCATGCACTGTTCCACAATGAAATGGGAGAGTCTTTAGAAAAAGTACAACTGTCAGGCAGCTTTTTAATATCAACTTCTAATATGGTAACTGGTTTATATAAGCTATTCCATCTCTGAAAATTAGCCATATTTTTAATCAGCTGCCTGGTTGAATTCTTTGCAGCATCCTAATAGGTTAAATAAACTTTGGTTCTAAAATCCCAGCTGTTATTTCCTTTCATCAAGTTAACTGAGCCAAGAAACTTAATTTGCCTTGTGTGAAAATTCTATAAATCACTGGTTATCACATGCTTCAGCATACATTTATATATTTCAGAGTTTGTCCCCAGCTTCCAAGGAACTGGATACTGTATGTTCCCAAACACATTTAATATAAATACAGATTTTACAATTGCAGAAAGAAACATGATTTTTTTTGATGCTATACTAATATATATGCTGTCTTTTGTGCATAGTTAAAAACAAATTGGTTAACTGTAAGGGTAACTCTAATTTTTTTAATCTACAATGCTGTAAGAATGTACAAAATATTGTTCTTGTGGCTTCGATTCTTACATTACATTACTTGGCTCTGAAGAGGTAAAACTTCTGTGTGGAACACGTCTAGAACCAAACATTATATTCAGCAATTTCCAAGTATTTCTGAGGAATTAGCAAGCAGATTGACACTTAATAGGCTAGTCTATTAGAAACAATGGTCTTTTTATTCAATGGCATTTTTTATAAAGGTATACATGAGTTTTCATATTCAAGGCTGAGGATAAAGACCACAGAGTTTTGCAAAATGATCCTGTGCAAGTATCACAATGTTCTATCTTCGTATTTAGCTTTAACATTGGATAATGGGATAAAGACAATATTGAGTTTGGGTTGCTGAAAATAAGATTCAAATCTCTGTTCAGTCATAATAGGATTCACTGCAGAAGTTTGGAATCACTGCGATCTTTACAATGTAAGATTGCAGTCAAATTGCAACACTGTTAAAAAAAAAACTTTCTGAAACATCAAAGTGCCTTAAAAGTGCTGTGTGTTTAGGGAGGCCAGTTTTCTCACAAATGGTACATTCCTCTGCATGACACTTATCTGAAGAGGCACACTTCTGATTAGTTGATACTATAATATCATGGTGAGTCAAAGAAGGAAGTGGCAAAAAATAATACATTTTGTCTTAAGAAATACTTCCAAAAATGAATAGTGGGGATGTTGATACTTCAGGTCCCTAAGCATTCTTCCTAATGCCAATCATTTCTTTAAATTAGGCTACAGAAGACAACAGAGCAAAGCCAAGATTTTATGGCACTGGGATGGTGTAATTAAGTTCTAATGCCATTGCTTTCAACATTTGCAACATTTCTAATTGAGATTTACTGCTGCTGGTTCCAACTGGAGCCAACTTGTGTAGGACAACTCGTCACAGCTAATTCATTGCAGGAGAAGAGTTACACTATTACCAAAGAAATGATGGAATGGAATCATTAAAGAATGAAAAAGGAGAGACAAAATTAAATGTCAATGACAAAAATTAACCTTTTTTATTTCAAATAATTGAATTGTTAAACTGTCCTACAGTGAGCTGTCCTGTGGAGAGTTGGCCATGATGAGTTGTCCCGCGGCAAATTGGCTGCAAGTTGGCTGTGGCGGGGTTGTCCTATTTCGCTCTAGATGTGCCACACCACAATATCCTTCTCTTGTACCAACATTATGCAGCCTGGATGGCTCTAGCTAGAGACAATTTGAGGGAGACTGATAATCTATTGGATTAGGCTTTTTATCTTTAAGGGGAAAAAAGCAATCGATAAATTGTTTCATAATACTGTTTCTTATTTGAATACATATAATTTCAAAAAATATATGGTGCTCAATATTGTCTTTTAAAAATCCTGATAAATAAGGTAAGTCACAAAAAGAACTTTACAATATATATTATTTTATAGGGGAGCAATTCTTTTGTTAATTTGGATGAAAACTTGACAATCCTGGGCATGGACACAAGTCACGTTCAGTTGAAATAAATAGGAAAACACTCATAATACATTGCTTGCATTAAAATTATTACATATTACAGAATTCCCGGTTGCAAAATTGGCACCATTCCATTCTCAGAAACACAGAGATGGCTGAGAGAAAGTTTACTGAAATCTAATAGGGTTGACTTGGTAGACAGAATGTGGTTATTGTTCACTCTAATTATATGTAGCATTAGCCCAGAACCAAAGTTCCTTTGGGCAACCGCAATAATTATTTATGAGCTGTGAAATACTTGGGAAGCCTGCAAAACTT
This sequence comes from Ptyas mucosa, assembly GCA_012654045.1. Classification (NCBI taxonomy): domain Eukaryota; kingdom Metazoa; phylum Chordata; class Lepidosauria; order Squamata; family Colubridae; genus Ptyas; species Ptyas mucosa. The sequence continues at coordinate 33,859,986 of WNWU01000006.1, read as the reverse complement.
CATTTGATTTAATCAAGGACTTCACGTAAGTGTCCCTCCAAATCCTGACTTTATTTTTTTCTACTGAACTTCCATTTTGGAACTGTTATTTCTAAAGAGAGAAAAGCAGAGGAGAAGTAACAATAGTTAATAATGATAGTTCTGTGATAATTATTCAAGTATGTTTTGAGCCAATGTGCCCAAGTCTACATTCAGCCAATGCCGAGACTGCATGCTAAGACTCAGCAGTGCATAGCAGAGACAGGGATGGGACAGATTCCCGTTACACAACTGGGCATCTCGGTCTTCTTCTGGACTCTAAAAAGCCTTGTTCTTATCTGTTCCCAATTACAGAATCCCCCAAATTTGCCATTATAATAAGGATACTTTCAGAGGAATCACTGATTGGGATGGCGGGAGGGAGAGTCTGCAAAAAGCAAAGCGTATAAGGTAAGTCAGAATGGGCACTTGAGTGTGACATAGCTTGATGCAGAAACTTCCAGTGAATAAGGAATATTTTAAATATGGGAGCATATCACATAAATTAGATGTTCTTGAGATTTTCCTGAAGCTTGTTTGAAAGAGAAGGTCAGGTTAAAGAAGAGCTCCATTTTTCAATCTGGAAATTTAATAAAGAAAAATTTCCATCACATGAGTTCAATCCTTTACAGAAATTCACATTCATCTTCTTAAGTTAATTCTATAATTTTCATTTTTAAATGCATATTTTATCTGATTTAAATGAACTCCAGCTAGCAGGGGTTTTGGGTTTTTTTTGGAAGCATTTTTTTTCTGAAAAATTTACCTACTACCCGTAACTATAATATTTTATAGGTTTAGATGAAATAAATGTAATATCTGCAGATGTGTGGTGAACGAATGAACTAGTGTGGTGAGTTTGCTCACGCTGTTAGCATGAATTTATGGTAGGACTATACTGTCAATTATAGCTAAATATGATATATTTCAGATTTAATTTAGAACCTTATGAAAGCGTATCTTAAAATAAATGCTATAATGAAGTGATTTCAAGAACATTCAGATTTTTAAGAAAATAGTTCAAACTAGAGATCTGGATGGGTTTCGTTTTCCCCAAAGTAGTTTAGACTCTTATATCTCAGTGTCCTGTGTTGAAAACTTAAGAGAACCACTAAAGCAATCTTGCAAGACAATTTGCAAGATTTACAAGGCAGTCTCTAGATCAGAGTTCTGTCATGCGTAGAATAATATGAATATGCTTGGGATAAACCTGGGTTTTGTTGCATTTGTGATATCTTTGGGTCAAAATGGGCCCAAACTGCCTAGCCTTCCTTTCATCATTAGCAAGGAATGTTTCACATCTAAAACTAGTAACCTAATTTACATTTTAGCTATCTTACTAAAAAGTATAGTGTGAACCCTTTGCTTGACCAAACCCATCAAGGGCATTAGAGATTATTACTGGAGACGCAGTGGTTAGAATGCAGTACTGCAGGCTACTTCTGCTGACTGCCGGCTTTCAGCAGATCAGCAGTTCGGTTCTCACCAGCTCAAGGTTGACTCAGCCTTCCATCCTTCCAAGGTCAATAAAATGAGGAACCAGATTGTTGGGGCAATATACTGACTCTGTAAATCACTTAGAGAGGTCTGTAAAGCACTGTGAAACACTATGTAAGTCTTAAATGCTATTGCTATGAGCCCAATTAGCGTTCATTGTGGCATATGAAAGAGAGCAAATGATTAAGAGCATTAATTAACAAATGAAATAAAAAATAGTTTTATGTCTCTGAAAGGTGAAGGATGTTACAACTAAATAAGGTACCGTATTTTTCACTCTATAAGACAAAGTGGGTGGAAATGTCTGTGCGTCTTATAGAGCAAATATTGCGGTGGGGGTGGGGTGTTGGTCCAGTGCATTTTATAGTGCAAAAAATACGGTAGTTTGATCTTAGATAATTGAATTCATAACAACATGTATGTAAGTAAAAGCATTTAATTATGAAGAGCTACAATATTAATTAGAAATTGATGTTATCTAGTTTGTTGAAGATGCATATGAAAATAGGAATGCATAAGCTGGTGAGAATTGCCTCAAGGATGAGTTTTGAGATAATGTGCAATATTCTGAAAAATTCAATCTGGGGGGAGGAGAATACTGTTAAAAGATAACAGTGAACAGAAAGAAAACAAGAGTACAGAAAAAATGAGTAGGCCACATGGAAAATGAATAAAAAGCATAACTTGTAAGTAAGTATAAGTCTCTTCTTCGTCACACATTAAAGTCACACACATTCATTTTAAAATGAATTATTGAAGGTACAAAAGTGATGAAAAGTTCAGAAGTTAGATGCCAAATCATTAGCGGTAGTCTCAAAAATGGATCTTAAGGAAAAAAATAGACATGGAAGAAAGAAATGAAAAAAGTAGAATAACTACAGGTAGACAAAATGTGCCCCGTATAGATAAAATTGAAAACAAATAAATCTCCCAATAATCTAAAAAGAGAGTAGACTTGAGGAAAAAGAATATATAAGCTAACTTAAAACAGTGGGAAAAATTACTTTACAAAATGCCACTGACGTTTGTGGACATAATATTAAAGGAAAGTACTACAGTATTAAAAATGAATGAAGTCAAAAGTCTGTGAATGAGCAATACACAGGGGCAAGAGAATGATGATGAGTAAAATATATAACGTGTAGAGAAAAAGTTGCAAAAATACAGTCACAGATAGCAGGGAGCTGTTTAAATAAACACAGGAAAGAAAATGCAAAGCAATTAGGATGGAAACAAATAATTGTTGAATAACTATAGACATATCTGTAGAATGAATTGGGACTGATAGGCAGTGATCTCTAGAAAACGAATGAAGACCCAACTGTAAAACCAACATACGAAGGAAAAGTAAATGGATTCAGATGAAGTAGATAAGGAAGGAAACCCATGGTTGAATGAGCTAATGAAACCCTCAAGAACTTATAGGTGAGAAGATTTAGAACAAAAGGCAACCTCTGAAGTGGAGTACCAATGTGTTCAAAGCAAGATGGTTTGCCAGGATAGAAAAGTACAGTGTTATAGTGGATTTTATGGGTGTAAATGTAGCTATCTTCATATGCTCCTGATCTCATCTTTTGTGGTTTGCTTACTAATTCTTATTCCTTTTTCACATTTTGCATTCACCTGAAAGAAAATGGCTTGGATGAATTACAATTGTCCCAAAGGAAAACGGCTGTAGTCCCGTATATTTAAATCAAACTTGTTACATGAATACAAGTAAGCATTTGAAGTTTAGCCACCTAGTTTAATGGCTGGGTTCACAGAACAGGCTCAGGCAGTTAACTAAGTGGACTGATTATCCAGGTGTGTACAATATAGAGACCCATTTTGGTCTGGTGGGTTAAGGCTAGAAAGCAAGGGACTGTAAATTCTAATCCTGCGTTAGCCATAAGGCCAGCTGGGTGACCTTCAGTGAATTATTCTCACTCAGGTCAATCCACCTCACAGGGTTGTTTGTGGGGAAGAATAGGAGGAGGAACGTATGTGGGATATTTTCACTGCCTTGAGTTATTTGTAAAAATAATAAAGGTGGGATAGAAGTACATTTAAAAAAATGTTATAAACTAACCAAATGGCCTGCCTTCAAATAACATGCTAGTCAAGCTTAAAACTAATCAACTTTAGTATGTTATTTGGGGCAGCATGTTATGTCAAAGTTAGCTTGATTTATAATTGACCTTGTTAAGCACCTGGTCTCGACATTTTACTAAATCATAATATTTGTTAATATTTATAACTTTTTAATTAATAATTCTGGCTTTGAAGAGACAGTAACAAATTCCTGGGAGGTTACCGAAGACTGAATGTAAAAGACAGAATGGTAAAGCATTCTTTCTTCCTATTTTTACCAAGATTGACTAAACTATACTTTGTAAGGATTACTACGTTAACAAAATTCCCAATGTGACAGTGGCATGCTGACAGCTCCTGTTGTATAAGGACCATGTAAAAGTCCATGCATATTTTATCCTGTGCATTCTAATTCTTTTTCAATTTGAATGAAATGTGCATATCAGCAAACAAAACATTCTCCTTCTGTACTTCAGAGATTTGTACTAGAATATCGTGCATATTTTAAGCCTTGGTCAAATACAAGTGATTCCAAGTTACAACTGAAATTCAGAGTGAAATCGCAGCAGATAATAAATGTCTAGCTAATATGATGCATCCCAGCTGGAAGTAACTTCAGGAAGTTAAGGCCCTATTTTTAAACAGGCTGTCCTTTATACAGGTGTGCTTATTGAGCAGAAATGGACATGGGGGAAATAAGATGAGTAATACATAGAATGCATAATCATATACAGTTAGTTTGCTTTCGGCAAATCATAGCCACCTCTGTGCCTTTACAGAAAAGCAATAAAATGCACTCAGTAAAATACAGTTATGTGCCATGAATATACAGAAATGTTATTTTTGAAATATATACAAGAAAATCTTTTCTATTGCCAGTGTCCAAGGTATTAATAAATTAAATCACTGGACATAAATAAAAGACAATTTTCTATTAAAAAGCATTAAGATTTTTACTTTATATATTGATTTTAGCAAAGCATGGTAACCAACTAGACTTAATTTTGAGGGCAACATCATCCAGGCTCTTTCCACATATACATCAAAATGTGCTACATAATAGCCATTTAGGTCATTTCTTCATCCAAAAATATAATTGCTTTATGAAAAAGCAATAAAATATAATTTTGCATAAAAATGATATTAGCAAGATTCAACTGAGAAAGTAGTGCATGTATCACATTACTTCTCCCAACAATTCCCAAAGAGGTGAGAACAAAAATATATAATGTACATAAGAAAGCATGAATACATAGGTTATCAGGATGATTATACCCCTGCAGGATGCTTTTCCAATTTAAAAGATGTGCTTAGCATTCATGCACAGTTTTAAGGAATTTTAATTCTATAAAGGGTTATGAAAATCAGACAGAAGGAAGTATGAGAAGTCATGAAAAGAGATGGTGTATTTATCACAGCATTAGGCATTGAGAATATGAACTTAGATCATTACATTTCTCAAGATCATTACAAAATTAGCCAGTTTCCTTTCAACCTGCCTATATAGAGCCACAAACTGCAAAGATAAAACATTCCCAGATCATCCTTTTGCTTTACAATTACAGTTCATTTTCCATAAATAATACACTTTATCCATTTTTTAAAATATGAACAAAAATCTTGGTGTTTTTAAAAATCTGCCCTTGAGAAATGACAAATAAATACATATTTTAAAATAACAACGTACAACTTGACATTGTTTTTAAGGCATGAAAAATGGCATATGAATGGGAAGAGCTTCTAGAAAAGCATTATGTTGTTTTTGATATAGCCAGTCCAAGCACAACACATCAAAAAAACCCAACCTGACTCTAGAAATGAACAAGTGTTCTAATGTGATTCAAGATTCAATAACTACATGTGTAGACATTCTAGAACTTAGTTATAACAAGATTTGTTTTATTGTTGAACTCTTTGTGTCTATTTAAAGCACCAGATACTCTACAAAGCATCTTTGGCCAAATCAGTACATGCTTCTTTTATGCTGCACTTCCAGTATCTCAATAAATGAAGGGGTTGTGGGCTTTTTCCTCCCTTCTTTTCAATTTAATGATCATAGAAATGTTCAGAGTCTGGGCTAATGCACTTTTGGAAGTCTATTATAAATTGAATGTAAAAGGAAAGGAAGGTTTCCTGCAGACCCACAAATCACCGTCAGCTATAAGAAACATGTTGTGCATAGTGGTTTCTTTCTTTCTTTGTTTTTCTATTTTAAAAGAGTTATATGTTGCTAGATCTACATTCTCAGTTTACCAGAGTTTGATTGTTTCTACTTTACTAAAGCCAGGATCCTTTCGGAGTTCCCAATAGATGTCATTAGAAACCCATGCTTCTCTCTGATTGGCTTCAATAACTTTTCTGCAAAATTAAAAGAGTTATTGGTTAACATAAATTCAAAAATATTCTTTAAGAGAATAGAAACATACTTCAATTTAATTTACTTGTTGCGGAAATCTTCTGAAAAATGAAATTGCAATAAAATAATCCATTTTATTTAATCATAAATCAACAATCAATAAATAGAAGAAAATCAATTAGGAAAAAAAAGAAAAAATAATTGTTCTAAAATATCTAAGAAGGATTAGAAGAGATACATGGTGTACTGTACAAACTGTAGAATGGTACTTAGCTCTGGTCAAAGATGTCAAATCACATTGACCTAATAATAACAAGATAAAACAAGTCAGAACGAATAGGATATTTAGTAAAGAATTGAGATAATAATTCTTGGTGAGTGTCTGGGTATCATGTTCCAGCATTTCAATTATTTCTCCACCATGTGGGCACATCTCTGTTCCAAAGGGATCTTTCATTCAGCATGTCCCTTCAGTAACCACGGTTGTGCGGGCACTGAACCAAGAATAAAGCCCTTCTAAAGTTTGGAATCATAATGCAACTAAGGTATTTGGCTAATTGAAGAAGATATGTGGAGTGGCTCAAGAAGTTGTTTCTAGATAGAACTGATAACTCAGCCTACAACTCTAAATCAGTGGCCCATTGTTTGAGATCAACTAATGCACAATCATTTTAAGTAGGCTGGCTTTACTATGAAGCACACATTTGGCACACAATGAGCTACTTGAAAAAGAATCAAAAACTTGGCTTGAACTCTTTCAAGACAAAGGAATGCCCTTTAAGGACCCAACTAAATTCCAAAAAGTTTCTGGGCTTGGATGTTAGCTGAAGAGATTTTAATTGCTGCTGATATATACGGAGATCCTTTCGAGAAATAAAAAAAGTATAAAGCCAAAGCAGATTTCTGTGTATTTAGGGTAACATAATTGGTGTGAAATTTATAGTTGCCTATAGCATGGAAAATAATCCCCAGATATTTAAAACCTACTCTGTTAAATAATTTAGCTGCCAGACTTGTGTTCCTTAGCAAAAACCATGACCCTGATTTTGGAGTAATTAATTTCTAGCTGTTCTTCTTGATAGTGCCCACCAAGTATATTAAGTGCCCATTTCAGGCCAATCTGTGATTGAGCTCTTGTTTTCTTGCAGACATTTCATTACCCAAACTAGGTAACATCATCAGTGGTCCTTAGGCAATCTGTTTCTAAGGAAACAGTGCAACAGCATCTGCATATAAAAGAAATGGGTCAACTTCCCAATTTTGGCAGATCAAGAGATGGGCTATTCAATGTGTCTATAAGAGTTAATTAATGGCTTTCTCTGAAGCCTGTCTGCTCATCAGACAAGATATTCTCAATTACACTAGGACTTGAATTGTACACTAATCTAGGAGCTTGTTGTACAAGCGCTAGCATATAATTAATTGATTAGCTAATGGGCCAATAATCTCCATTTTTCTTTTTTTGTAGACTGAAGTCACCAAAGGTAGGCCCAATCATCGGAGATCTTAGCATATTTATCAATATAGGTGAAGAGGAAAGCCAAAATGGGTACCCACCAATCTAAACTGTTTTGAATGTCTTCCACTAAAATGGACTCATATTCTGGAGCTTTATTCAATTTCATCTGTTTAATCAGTTTTATAATCTCAGAGCCTATCATAGGAAGGAGGGGGACAACTTACACTCAACTAATTCAGTTTCTTCAGCCAATTTCTCTACTTCTCCATCTGGTGTTAATAGGAATCAGCACTCTTCTAACCAACCCTGATTTGATAGCAAATGCCATGCAGCCAAGAATAACTGATTTCCTGATTTAAAGAATATAAAAATGATCCTCTTTCTTATTCAACCCAGGATGAGTTGCTGCTCTGCTGCTCTTCAAGAGGAAATGTAAACATTATATTATTATACGCCTATAATAACAGGCATATATATTATGCCTGTTATTATAGGCAAAGAAGAAATAGGCTTTGAGAGAGTCTTGGAATCAGCTCTCATTATAAGACTTTAACTCTATCTGGAAATGCATAATTCTTTAATCTGGTTCCTCTAATTTACAAATTTTGTCTTTTATACCTGCTTCAGTCTGGGGACACCACTTCATATTGTTGTATACACAGAAGGAATTACTCCATCCGAAGAGGGATTAGACTATAAATAAAATAATTATTTGGCAGAGAAGGAGAAAAGAGATTGAATTTTACTCTTAGGTACTTGGCAGATTTTTGTTTTTCTAAGTTTACAAGGTTACATAAAAGAGAGGAACTGCACATACACTTATTTGCTTGGACAATTCTCTTTATCTAGCTAGGGGAAATTTTATGAAAGATAGTGCATGCATAAAACACCAATCTGAAGATCAAACATTAATGTTAGATCTCTGAATTTCAAAAATAATACAATAACTACATATTACAAATAAAACTGATTTCTCATTATCTAAGTCAAGATTCACAAAAATCATCATCTTTGATTCTAATTTATCTGAGGAATAAGACCCTCGGCTACAACCGATTTTCTCCCTATGTTTTGACACATTTTTGAAATTAATTCAGTTGTACAATAAAAAACATGCAGATGTTACATAATGCAAGACAATTTCTAATGCTAAAAACATTGTTAGTATTTTTGTTAATATTGTTACACCATTATATATACCAACCCCATTCTGTTTGTACAAGAATCACAGAGAGAGATATTACTTACTTAAAAAATTTTGGTACATGTTCCATATTGTTTTCCTCTAAATAACGTCTCCGGCATCTCTGGAGTTCTTCAATTCTTTGTTTTTCTGTTGCTGCTACTTCTAAATTTCCATCTTCCAAATGCCTATAGTTAAGAATTAGATCTTTCAGTAGATACATACCAACCTTTAACAAATGCAACAACAAAATCCAGAAATCCCAAACTTCAAGAAGCACCTAAATCATGTTCTATATTATGCAGGTTAGATAAAATTGATAGCGCTGTCATTCAAATAAATATATTTTGATTGAATCAGCATAAACATATATGATTAAACTCTATTATTTTGGACAAACAGTCTGCCTCCCTTGTTTCTGCAATATGCAGTTGTATATTAGTGCAGATAGTATATTACAAAAAGTATTTATGAGGTGGAAGTGGGAAGAAAATAGGAATGGAAACCTCTTTTAAAGTGATCCCAGTCTGCTGCACTTTTTTAAAGTTCATATATTAAAATATTTTAAATACTTTTCAAATTGTCTGGAGCAAGCTTTCTTTTCTTTCTTTTTTTTTTGAATCAAGTTTTATTTATTTTTCTCCCCCCCCCCCCCCCAAATTCACCCGCATATTTTATGAACAGAGTATTGGCCATATCACTTCTTATACAACTTATCATATCCAAATACATTTTACTTAGTTACAGTTTCTGCCAAAATCATCTTTTTTCATGTTTTTTAATCATAATATTACTATGTTTATTTATATGAACAATATCTTCATTTACCCTCAAATTCTAATTTCTCTATTTTTACTCATATTTATTCTTTTTTATTTTTTAATAATTCATTCTTTATCCTAATACATTTACACATGTTCGGGTTGCCTTTCTTCCATTTCATCTTTTTTATTGTACAGCAATCTTTCTTCTCATTCTCTTCCGTCTTCCTCCCTTCTTTTATCATTCCTACTTTCTTTCCTCCTCTCCTACTCCTTCCCTCCTTCCCCTTCCTTTCTCCCCCTCCTCCTCTCTTTCTCCCTATCTAACCTTCTCTCCTACCCTTATTTCCCCTCCCTTCCTTCTTCCCCTCTTTCCTTTCTTCCATCCCTCTACTCCTTCTTTGTTTCTCTCTATTGCTGTATTGTTAATTTACTATTTTGTCCAGGCAACCCTGACTTTTCCCTGGAGCAAGCTTTCACTAAGTAGCAGTAATTTACATTTCAGATGAATTTTTTAACATTAACGTTCCTTATAATATTTAATAAAAAGCAGCCGTAGCCTTTTTTTAAAAAAAAAAGTGTACTTCTTGCCTTTGATCTGGCCTGAATCGAGCATCTGTTTTTGGAAGAAGATCTTTCAGTGCAGGATCTAACTCATTCAGCTCAACAGCAAACCTTGTGAAACCATAATAATGCTCATAATTTGTTGGCATGGAACCTGTATTAAAAATTAAAATAAAGGTAGTGATTAACCACTGTGAGTAAACACTAGGTCTACATGATAAAGAAAATATTTGTACCTTGATCTTCATTAAACACCCTATATGCAGCACTGCCAATTCTCAAAACTCAAGACATTATTCTACCTGTTATTGAGATGATATGGAAGATGGTGCACTGCTCATGTTGTTGTCAAGATATGCTCTGCTTGGCTAGGACCCCCATGTGCTCTCCCAAACTTTGTCCCACAAAATCCTTCTTACCCCGAAAGGCATGAAATGGTCTGACACAATCACTTCAACCTTCTCTGTGCAAGGAGAAAGAAATTACTTCAGGAAGAAAGATCATCCTGAAAGATTCCAGAGAAGGTGGATACTTAGGGCTTCAATGGTCTTACAGACAATATTGAATGTTGGCCTTCTATATCACTGAGGCACAGCATGGGCATTCATATTATGTTTTATGCACAAGAAGCAATGGATGGAAACCCAAGAAGTAATGGGTGGAAACCCAAGAAGCAATGGGAAGAAACTAATCAAGGAGAGAACCAACCTAGAACTAAGGAGAAATTTCCTGACAGTGAGGACAATTAACCAGAGGAATGGCTTGCCTCCAAAAGTTGTTGCTGCTCCAACACAGGAGGTTTTTAAGAAGAGACTGGATAACCATTTGTCTGAAATGATATACGGTCTCCTCCTGGTTAGGGGATTGGACTGGAGGACCTCCAAGGTCCCTCCCAACTCTGTTATTTTATTTTTTATTTAACTTATATTTTTATATTACTGAATAAGACTGAATCATGGGGTGTACAAGTAGATAAAACCAGAATGTAACATTACGAAGCAAGGACAGTTTAAAGGCCTTATGAAAATTGTCAGTTTTGGCAGTTTTTTTAAAAGATCCCAACAATGCCATCTTGTGAAAAACACTGCTTTGAGTTCCCACTCTCTTATTTAATATATGAGTCTAGGCGAGATGGATGGCATATCAATTTAATAAATCAATATGTCAGGAACCTTAGCATCCTGGCTTGGGATGAGCATACAGGTTGAGCTAATTTTACAGAAAGGAAGCAGTTCTAAATAGTCCTTTTATGTCGCCTTCTGTTGCTTCCAACAACCTGGCAACTGCTGCCTGAAACTGACCAGACCTTAATCAATTTCACACTAAAGGTTTTGTTGTCATAAATGCCCACATTGGTCATAAAATTACCATTAATTACGGTCATATTTGCCAATGGTTGCTATCCAAAGCAATTGCTAAATGAGAACTATATGTATTGTGGGCCAGCTTGAAACATCCCAGATTTAAAAAGATAATTCAAATTCTCAATCAGTTCTCATATGTTAAATCACAAAACCAGCATATAAATTATAGGAGAACTAGGAACTGCCTCATAGATACCAATTTTGGAAAGTTAGAAAAACACAAGATTTAGTTTAGAAAGTACAACTTGTATCTTTAATCAAAGAATCCTATTTTTTTCCATCAATAGAAATACTGCATTAAACCCACTATATTATTTCTACTTTCTCTTCAATGTTCTTTATTTTTTAACATATAGTTTCACAAAATTTATCATTCAAATATGGGGAAAAACTGATTGTAATTTTGTCCTAACCAATAAATCCAATTGACTAAGTAAGTGATTGTTTCCTTTTTCAAAGGAACTACTACTTTTTTTCTGTTCATCTTGAAGATTATCAAAAATGTGTATAATACTGAAAAATGCACATTCATTTTGATGGCAACAGTGACATTAAACATTTGCCACCATGCTCAAACTATTACATCTCTCTTTCTTCAAATATGCCATGTAAAAACTTACAGCATTTTTGCATTATTCCTGCTTGATCTTAGAACATATTATGAAACACACAGCTTTCTAAATAAGTTGAGTTTGATTTAGATTTCATTGTGGAAAGATACAAAGGAAAGCAATGACTTACACTTACAGTTTCTAAGATACAAATAATGTTCCAAGCTACAGTATCTGGAATACGGAGATGAAATCCCTGTGTCTAGAGAAATTCTACCCCTTTCTTTATTACTTGTTTAATTATATTTAGAATTATATAAATGTCATGTATTACCGGGCCTCCATATACATTTTGCTGAAGGTGCAATTCCACAATATAACCCTTCATGCCATTTTCCAAAAAGGCGATGCACCACTTTTCCTTCTTGGTCCATGACAACACCTTGAACTTCATTTACGTTAGAATTCCAGTAATTCACCTAAAAATGTTAACCAAATAGCTTGGTTTTATTAAATGTAAAACAAATTATCTAACATCAAGAATATCTCTGCCTTCAATTAACAGCAAGAATGCAACCCCCATTACTAGAAGCACTCAATAACTGCTCTGATTCTTCATATGCAGTCCCATGAGAAAAAAATGTAATCTTGTTTATGACCTAACACACTATGTATGTGAGTGATCTGAGTTATGGCAAACTTCTAATTTAAAAGGGGATTGTAATATGAAGATCTGCTTCCACAAGCTGCTCAAATTCTGTAGAACATAATAAAAAGGTAATTGCTGGGATAATGGAAAAGGCTGTGAAAGCAAGATTATTTTATATCCTACTCAAAGGTACTTTAGTCTTCTTGATAAGTGAAACCATTTTGTAGGGCAAATTTCTTCCTTCTAAAACATTTGTCTAGAGCTCAAAAAAGAAAACAGCATTCTTGGTTGGGAATCCAGCCATAATTGGCTTTTCTAATTTTTTTTTTTATAATTATCTGCATGTAACTATCAAGGCCCATGAATTCCAGTAAGGTTGGGACCTAATTAAAGAAATCTCAATTGATTAATTGTACCACTGGACAGTAAGTTAACAGGTCACATCTACATCAGTCTGCAGAGGAATGAAACTATTTTAAAAAATGCCAGGTGTTTTAGATAATGTACCGTAGTTTTCGGAGTATAAGACGCACATTTCCCCCCCTAAAAGAGGCTGAAAATTTGGGTGCATCTTATACTCCAAATGTAGCTTTTTCGAAGCTTTTTTTCAGCCTAATGAGGCGCTAGCATGATCTTCTGCACTTTGCTTGCTTTTCTCATTGCTGCTCCCTCCGATGATCAGCTGTGCTTTAGAAGCTGTTTCCACTCCAATGAGGCGCTAGCCAGTGAAGCGATCTTCCACCCTTTGCCTGTTTCTCATTGCTTCTCTCTCTGACAATCAGCTGTGCTTTGGAAGCTTCTTTTTTACCCCCAATCAGGGGTTAAAAAATGTGCTTGTGCTCAAAACCAGTGAACTAATGTGCTAAAGCTGACTAGACTAAGGACACTAACCAGATGAATACCTGGTAGGCAGAATTTTTTTCCCCTATTCTCCTCCCCAAAAGTAAGGTGTGTCTTATACTCTGAAAAATACGGTATATGCATCTCATAGCACCTTAAAATAAAGACAGAAAAACTTTACTCGTTTCACTATTGCTTATACTGTCATCCACAGATCCATGGGGAAAGTCAGAAGTTCCCACTTATCCTAGATAAATAATTTTGGGTGACAAAGAGAAAAAGGGGAAGATTATTCTAAAATTGGTTTGTGCCATGTTTTTACTACTATTTTGCTTAAAGACAGGTATTTATTTATGGGGAAGGATTGAAGAACAAAAGTTAATATTAATATTGAAAATTACAACATTTCCAGTTAGACCTTTCACTATCATGCTGAATTGGTTCATATAACCAGGAACCACTTCTAGATTCACAGTAATATTTTCCAGAATTACCGGGAGTCTGGCAGTATAAAGATTTAATAAATTGTTGTTGCCGTTATCACTAATGCAGAGGGCTTAAATAAAATTATGCAGAACAATGTGATTTTATATGCTGAAAGTTCTATTATACATCACTGTCAATTATAGAGCTCTACAAGGTATTTATAGATTTGCATCAATGGACATGCATAAAGGCACTGATTGCATTAATTGTGGCACCCAATAAGAATATATAGGAATGTTGCTACTAAATTTATATGCTCTCTGGCAGCTAATTGAAAGGACTATTAATTATTCTCCCCACTGAAAAAGAAGCCTATCGAATCTAGTGTGCTACTGGTGCATTTCCGAACGCTCCTGTGAACAGGCCATTGGTAGCATGCATAGTCCCTTCACTGTTCATGATGATGATCACAGTAAAACTACCTTGATAAATGTGAGCTTACAAATACAGACACTGCTTTTTGTATTTCTAATGGTTACTTCTCCATAATGCTCTATCCATCTCCTTCCACTCAGGATGTTATGTATGCAAGTAGTGACTTTGTTCCAAACATAGCAATCACCGTATCTAAAAAGAAGGGAAGAGTAATACTTTTCAGAACTACCTTTTCTAAAGCCACGTGCAAATAAATCTCACTACATTTCCAATATTAAAAACAATTCACAAAGAAGGAAAAGGTGCACCTCGTCACTCATTTAAGCATTTATATTCTACCTTTTCTCAATCTATGTCCACAACATTATTTTACGATCAATTTTTGCATCACCATAAAAAAACATAATAAAACAACATTAGTCGAATATGGCTCTATATCCATCAGCAATTATATCACACTGATTCCTAAAGCTACCCAAAAAATATGGGGAAATAACAAGACTTAAACACTGTAAAAACAGGCCTGACCAATGTTTTCTGGAAAGACATCTCAAAGTCTGGGATGGTAATGATAAGAATACTCCTGCTCTAACAGATTCAAAATGCTTGTCCTTCAGGTCTCTCTATACTGAATTGAGTACTTCCACTGTCTTTTTTCCCCATAGAAGCTCTGTGCAACATTACAGCATTTTTAAATGATAATTTGGATTGTCAAATATTTTCCTGAAATCAGGCTTTGCAGGGTATTTCTGATAATGGAGGCACTAACATCCACATAATAGAATATTTTTTTCAAAAAAAAAACATTTTTACTCTTCCAGAGAAGACTATTTTACATTCCCAAGACAGAATTAACTATAAAAATAATTAACATGAATGCATCCACTTGCAGATTGCAGCTCTGCAAACTCCTTCATTCCATATGGTCTTGGATCATTCTGTTGCTTGTATGCAGTTCAAAAGATACTTCTGGTAGAAGCTAATGTAAGCCACTGAGACAGATTAGATTGAGACAAAGACAGCCAGTGCTGTAAGTGATTAAAGTTCTGGACTGTAATTACAGAGATCCAGGTTCTAGCCCCTTGTAAGCTGCAGAAGCTCACAGAGTGATTTGAAGCCACTTTCTCGCAACACAACCTATCACCCAGGGTTGTTGTGGGTGGGGGGGGGGGGGAAGGAAGGCAGGATAACTATTTAGTTCTTGAACAAAAGGCAAGATATAAATCTAATAAAGAAATTTAAAAATAAATTAAAATTTCAATTTTCTATAGCTACATAGTGGGCTGCATACTGATGAGAAGTCTAAGTCTTTTTTTCAGTTTATTCATCTGTTCGCATTAGTTCTGCAAGAAGCAAGCCAAATTATAATATGTTGGCATCAGCTGATAAACTGCAACATGTTTCAGGATAAACATACTAAAAAATAGTAAGGCTAAAAAAATGCACCAGGTTTCTCCACTTTCCCAACTCTCTTCAGTTTGTACAGGGGCATATTTCATTTTCAATTACTAAAATATATCTACCTTTTTAAAGAAAATAACAAAGGGAAGTCTAAATGCTTTTACTGTTCTCAAGTTATGCCAGGCAACCATTTGTAAGGATCAAAACACCATCCATTGAAGCAATGACCATTTTCACCCTAGCTCAACCAGAATTCATTTCAATATTAATTATTATTGCTAGGATACTGGGATCTAGTTCTTCAGGGATCCCAGCTTTCTTACCTCTGCCTAAAATTGATCCTATTCATTCTGGACATTTCCAGATTTCATTATCTGTCATGTTATATAATAACTTGCAGTTTTAACAGTTAAAAAAAAGGAATACAGACTAAAAGCGCTTACTTAGGAAGTGTCACATTCAGCGTTCCAATTGGCAATATTTCCATCGATTTCCCCCAGAATTTGTTTTTCCATCTAATATCTAAATAGAAGAAATTTCTATAAAGAAGCAAAATGCTATACACATTTATTCATCTCACATATCATATAAGCTAATACATCTTGTTCTAAACAGATCAATAGGCTAATCCAGAGGCGGAAAACTGTTGATTTCTAATTTCTCAATGTGAAATATATAATAAAAAAATAAAAATATAACAATTGGCCTTTGCTATATTGTAACTGTTTAACTACATTTCAACAAGGGAATTGTATAAAATTTAATTTTCTTTTTTAATTGAAATTTGATTCATTCACTTGTAACTCAAATATATACCTTGCCAAAACACAAAATTCTTTGATTCACAGTGACAGGCAGAAATGGGTGGGTGATGGCTAACCTGAAAAAAAAATTACATAGAAGTAATTGGACAACAAAATCTACACAAGATTTTTATATTCATCACCCTTCAGGAAAAAAAAATCTACGCAACTATGCAAAGAACATGAATGCAAAGCTGAATTCTGCCATGTTGAATTTTAGCTAATATTGCAAAAACAAATCTTGTTTTAAAACAATCTAAGGATCTTCTTGACAGCACTTCATAAATCAAGATAAAAAGTTTTAAATAACTCTCCTTCCTCCCAAAAATTAAAGTCATACCACAATATTTAACTATCTTGATTACAGCAGATCATACCTGCTCTGAGAAAAATCGAAATCCCTTGTCTTCCCTGATACACTCATAAGTCTCACCAAGTAGAGGGTTAAAAGGCTTGCTTCCTGCTCTGTAATAAGTGGAAGCATATCCTGAAGTTGCAAAGGCAGCAATAAGGACCTAATTAGAACAACAAAACAGTATTTAAGAAAACAATTCTGAAAGAAACTGGCTTGACACATGTAGCAACTGTATCAGTGGTGGGTTCCAAATTTTTTAACAACCGGTTCTCTGCTGAGTGTCTGTGGCTGGGGGGGTGATGTGACTGAGTGGGCATGGCCAACTCTACATCACTTGTGTGAGTGGTATCTGTATGGGACAGGCATGGTTAGGGTTAGGGGTTTCTGGTGGAGGGAGGGCAGGAGGAAAGAAAGATCCAACCTGTTTGTGTGTGTGTGTCTGTGTGTGTCTGAGAGAGAGGGAGGGAGGGAGGGAGAGAGAAAGAGACTGCGTCAAACTGGGAAAGCTGGCTGCAACTGGTAAGCTGTTTTTTTGAGGCGTTTTCAGGCCCTTTTTTGGGCTGTTTGAAAAACAGCCTGAAAATGGCCCAAAAAACAGCTTGAAAACGATCTGAAAACTGGCCTGTTTTTTGGGCTGTTTTCAGGCCATTTTTGGGACATTTTTGGGCCATTTTCAGGCCAATTTTGGCTGGAAAAAATGGTCTGAAAATGGCCTGAAAAATAGGGTGAGGCCAGATGGTGGTCCAATTTGCCAGTTCTCCAAACTGCGCAGAAAAGAAAAATATAAGAATTTTTTATCTTGAAGACTTAATAGTAAGACAGCATGGACACTGAATCTATGTTGTATATCTGTTTATGTATAATGTAAATATATAATGTAATAATGCTGTTACAAAGACACAAAGTTCCGTGGAAAAACAAAAGAGGAATGTCAAGATGAGAATCTGCATCTGAAGAAGATATAATAGCCATATTTATTTGTTGTGGGGAATCACAGCTTATTATGAGGTGCAGAAGATGAGGCAAACCAGAAGGGAGAGAGTTGGACATTTTAACTTCAGGCTTTATGGAAGCAATGCTTTCTATTTCTTCCAAACCGGGTCACAGTATAAACTATTTTATTGCCTGGGAACCAGAAGCTCCAAATAAATGTTCCAAACTGGACACTTACTAGATTGTTTAGATTTGAGGGTCTGATCTAACTGAACAGATCATAGAAAGAGCTACAGATCATTTCAGGGAGAAAAATGTAGTTGTGGACTGTATTTAACTTTTCATTCATACATGTTGTGCATATGGGAGGAATATCCTGCAGTAACACACCCCTTCCTGTATTTCCAGATCAGGAACATACCCTTTCCTAAGTGAATTTTTCCCACATTGGTATTTGATCGCTTCTATAAAAAAAAAGTTGCCAACAAAAATCTACAACTACTTTTTAAAAGGCAGTATTGCAATAAGGGGAAAAAACTGGAGGTGTAATTAAAAGAATTATTTTTTTTTTACCTTTGAAGATACATTATTCTTAAAAGTCTTTATAGAAATTCAGCTCACTATATATAATTTGGGTATATTTCCCAGACACAGAAAATGGAGCATTATTCATATATATAAAGAATAAATATAATGGAAACAATTCACCAGGACTTTTTCCTATGCATACTATAATCATATTTTTATGTATATCTCTTGTTTAAATAGCTGCCATTCTCGGAGAATGCAACATAATGATAGGTACTCAGGCAAGACTTTGCAATATAAACATTCCCAGTACCCTTTTCCTGTCAGAACATATTTTATGTTTCTCACACAGAAAAGAGAAGGGGAGGCTATCTTGGAATGTTTTAAGTATGTCACAAAGTACCTTTTTATAGGCAAACAAATTGTATTTTTGTATAAACTAGAGGCTCTCGTCGTGCCAGCATCACTCCTTTTAGAGAATGCAAAATACCAGAGATCTAAGAGAGAAGGAACACATTATGGAACACCATGATATGTTCCATAATCAGGCCCATTACCATACGTTCATAGGGATCATCGGTTTCAGCAGCTTTGTCCAAAAGTTCACTATATTCCAGTTCCTCGCAAAGGTGTTGCAAAGTATTCAAAGGCTCATTGAGCTCTACAGGCATTGATACTTTGGAAAGGTCCTTCCCAATATTATTTCTCAAAATGTTCCACAGATTAATATTACTAGTATCAGGGGAGGGTGTTGGAAGACATGTCCTTCGTCCATTTCTGAAAGCACCTCCTGTTAGCTCACCATTCATTACTAAAAGAGAAATAGAACAGAATGATCATGAAACCTATACAATGTGCTGATATACACATATATGCATATAGTTGGTATATGTTTGTGTGTGTGCGGTGGATGTGTATGTATATGGCATGATATTACATAAAACTATAGGTAGTTCTCACAGTTACTGATTCATTTAGTGACTTTTCAAAGTTATAAGAGTGCTAAAAAAACAGCTTAACATCCAGTTCTAACATTTATGACTTTAGTAGAATCTCTGTTAATTTTAACTTGCTGATTTAGCCCATACTAAGATGCCCTCAAAGCGAAAGAGAAAAGCTGAAGCAACGGAAAACTGAAGTAAAATCGTAAGTATGCCTGCAGCCCCTCCATTTTTACTTTTTTTTTTACTTCATAACTGCTTTGCTTAACAAGCAAGTCATAGATCGCAACAGTGGTAAGACTACCTGTACTTTGAATTTTAATCATCTTATATATTATTTTACTATCTTACAAGCAAATTTGTAGCCTACAGTAAGGAATCTCCTTATTTGGGGCCACAATTTCTTGGCTTTTTTAAAGTCAACTAACAAATATACCACTAAAGTCATGTTGTCTCCTGAAGTCATGGATTCAGAAATACTCTGTGAGGTTAAGTACCAATTTTTTAAACCTGTTACAACAATTGAGGCCATAGTCCTCCCTTGTATCAGTACACCTGACTAAATCCTGAGTGCCTGGCAAAAACGTTTTTAAAAAAAGACATTTAAAACTAATTTAAAAGAAACCTGATTAAGAATGATCCCAAATGAAGCTTTTATTGTGCACAGAATTTTACAAGACATCCAGGTGTCATTATTTTCTTTATAAAACCACCACAATGCCTTACCATAGTTTACCTAGATTTTCCTTTGCTTTGTCATGTGTACATAACAAATTGTTAAGAAACAAGATGGAATAAGCTGCTTACCTTGAAATATTCAAACAGCAAAATAAGTCGCAGGGGTACATATTTGCTTAATCTTTCATTTCTTGCCTTTTTACCATTTTAGGTTTTTTTTCTCCATAGCTTCCTCAACAGATGCAATTACAGAATTATATCTACACACTAATTCCCACTTTTGCTTTTCTATTCCCATTAATTTATTTTCCAAACAGGCTTTCCTTCCCTTTTAATTATTTTTAAAAGAAGGCAGTCTCTTTTTTAAAAGGATTTTTGTTAACGTTGCTGTACTTTTGCATATAATTCAATTAACTACTCGCTGACAGATGAGTTGCAGAAAAAAAGAATGAAAAAAGAGGAGGGAAGATGGTTTATTTTTTCCCCAGTCCCATTTTCTGTAAAATAATTGGAAAAATAAATATGTTTTGGTAATACCTTAAAAAAAATTTAATTATATCTTTTCAAATAATGAATGCAATAAGAGATGTTTTTCACATATTGCTATTGTTTATTTCCCCAAATGTTTTTCTTTTGTAATTAGATTTTTTTTTCAAATAGCAGAGTATTAAACTTCTTATACACAGTGTACAGCTTTCAAATGTAAATACAAAATACATTTCAGCCACTAACGGGCACTGTCATTTTCATCAAAAAGAAGAATGATTTGGTACCTGATTTACTTGTGAACTTGTCTAT
Source organism: Ptyas mucosa (assembly GCA_012654045.1). Taxonomy (NCBI): domain Eukaryota; kingdom Metazoa; phylum Chordata; class Lepidosauria; order Squamata; family Colubridae; genus Ptyas; species Ptyas mucosa. The sequence goes on along the minus strand of WNWU01000006.1, from coordinate 33,839,376 downwards.
TTCTGAATTTTTTATCTATAAGTCAGGCCTGCTCTTGACTGGGTCTCAAAGGATAGAATTCTGTTTTATTATGTTAATCATTTCCTCGGTCTTTAACTTTATTTTTTTCAGTGTGACAAAATTAAAGAGACCTTGGATTTTCAGGGAATAATTGCTGAACTGAAGACAGTTCCACAAAATGAAGAGCTGATGATCGCACCAAAATGAAGAGCTGGTGAATAGACCAACTTTTTATAATTCCTCTCCAGACAAGGAGAGGACTTGAGATTGTCTATGTGTGCTCCAGACAGTTGCTCCTCGTGAGACCACCTCACGACAGTGGTTTCCAACAGATTTAGCAATCTGGGAGCGGGGGAGTCAAACCGTGGTTGCTATTTTCGAAAGGACACTGGGTTTGCATACTTCCTTTTCTAATCACTTTAGGAAACTGTTAAATTGTTAACTGCCTTTCATCTGTTAGGAACATTTGGATTGACAGTTTACAGCACCAGGTAAATTTCCTTCAATCCTTAGCAAAATAGAGTTTTAAATATAACATTAATTACTTAAAAATTCTTTTTGAAATAAACAATAAAAGGGTAATTAAAACTTTGAATTTTTAAACATTTTTTATTAAAGTTTAAAAATACAAAGATAAAAAGTTAATACAAACTAAGAAAAATATAACAGTAAAAAAGTAAAATGCAAAAATATTAAATAGATATATATGCTTAGATACATACACACATATATCTTCTATATATAAATACTGAAAAACATATATACATATGTATGTATGAAAAAAATGGCTGATAGAGCTGAAACAATGAGGTTTTATGGATTTATTTATAGATAACATGGAATATGGGAAAAAGAAATGATTTGTTGTGTTTTAAAAGAAGATGAGTGATTAAAATTGTTTATAATTATGAAGAAGGGGGAAGTCACTTCTCTTGTTTTTTACTGCATTCTTATTTATTCTTCTTTAATTTTTCCTTTTTCTTTTCTGCACTTTCCATTTTTTTTCTTTTTAGTCTTTCCTTTTTTTAGTTTGTATTCGTTTTTATTGCTGTAAATTGTAATCTTTAATAAAATTGCTATAAAAACAACAATTAAGAGATCCTGGGTTCTTGGAATTCTATGGTTTATAGTTCCATTGGTAACAAAAGTTTTAAAAGATTATGTACATTCAATTAGCAAAGGGAAAGGGAAAGGAAAAGAGTCCCTGTGTATTTTACTCCACTACTCATTGAGTATAGAGAGGCAGCGCTCATCTCCAACATTTCCCCAGTCATATGGCCAGCATGACATTGTGAAGCACTGTTTCCTCCTCATTGAAGTGATATCTATTTATCTACTTACATTTGCATGCTTCTGAACTGCTAAGTGAGCAGGAGCTAGGTGAAGATAGGTGCTTACCCCAAGACCCTTGGGTCTTGAACCCAGGCTGTCAGCCTTCCAGCCGACAAGCCCAGCATCTTAACTGCTGAGCCATCGTGATGCTCAATTAGCAAATGTAGTAATTATTTAAATAAATTACATATTTAAACTTAATCAACATAGCAAGTATTACTGCATGAGTAAACCAAAGTATAGAATTTGCAATATATATTTCTTAGCTGAACTTAAATGCATAAACAAAAAGTGTATTCAAATTTATTTACGGGACCGCCTGCTACCACCAATAGCCTCCCACCGGCCAGTACGTTCCCATAGAGAGGGGCTCCTCCAGGTGCCGTCAGCCAAACAATGTCGACTGGCGGCCCCCAGGGGGAGAGCCTTCTCTGTGGGGGCACCTACAATCTGGAACGAGCTCCCCCCGGAGATACGGACGATCCCGGATCTGCGCACCTTCTGCCGCGCACTTAAGATTTTTCTATTTCGTCAAGCAGGCCTGGCCTAAATCTTTTCCCCTGTTAAATGTAAATTTTAAATTGGTTTTTTAAATTATTGGGTATTTTAAATTTGTCTCAGCCAAATTGATTTAATTCGTTTTATTCTATTTTAAATTCTGTATATATGTGTTTTTTATTCGTGGCTGTTCACTGCCCTGAGTCCTTCGGGAGAAGGGCGGTATACAAATTTAATAAAAACAAAAACAAAAACAAATATTGGAATACATGTTTCCAATATTTCTTGACATATTTTTTCCCAAATAATTAGAAATAGTATTTTAGTATTTAGTTCAAAATAAATCTAAAACTTTTGCATACCACTACTTGTAAGTAGAAGAGAGGGAGGAATTAGCAACTTAGAAAATTTAGAAAGCAGATTTATAATGAGGTTCTGGTTAGGCACAATGGGATGCAGAAAGAAGAATGAGATGGGAAAAATTAGCGATGAATATGCTGGAAGATATGTCAATTGGAAAATAGAAATAGAGTAACAGAGAGAACAAGGATGGGAATTATACACACAAAACAATACAATATCCTGAAGTGACCAAAAGAAAGAGGATTAATATGAAGAGAGGTTGAAAGTATCTTGTGATGGCAAAGAGGATAGAATAAAGGCAGCAAAATGGATTAACAGAAAGCATATGTTAAAAAGAGCTCATAGAATTAAAAAAGAAAGTAATTTTCTGCAACTAATAAAGTAAATTAGAAGCAATTTGAAAGTAGCTCTCAGAGTGAAGACTCCTTGTTTGCCTCTTTATAAATTATATACATTTTATTTTCTAAAAGTCAAGAAACCGCATACTTTGCCGAGAAATATTGTCTCCAACACTAGTGTTGTCCTCAGATATGTTGTCGCTCACATCACTTATATAAGATTCATCATCAGAAGCCTAATGAAGAAAACACTGATTATTACTATTATACTGAAGAAATAAATGCTATTGTCATAAATTCAAATTCCTTATAATCTTTTGTTTTTTTAGATCCATCCTGTTTGCCTGCAAGCATTCTTCCCATTCAATAAAACATTGCTAGGTGCACATATCTGTGGTGAATCCCCCCTCTTGGCAGAACAACAATGCAACAACTGCTAAAAGAAATAGCAGCAGAGAGATTTGGAAAATTATAGCATTTTGCTGCCATCTTATAGTTGTCCTGAGTTTTACAGGTCAGATATGGTAGCCCTTATTTTATTTAGTATTTCAGAGTGCTTAAATAATATGTACAGTATATTACCTTAAAACAGTGGTGGGATTCAAGTAATTTAACAACCGGTTCTCTGCCCTAATGATTTCTTCCAACAACCAGTTTGCCAAACTGCTCAGAAAGTTAACAACCGGTTCTCCCGAAGTGGTGCGAACTGGCTGAATCCCACCACTGTCTTAAAACATTTGCAATAAATTAACTGATATGATTGCCTTCATACATGAATCACTGGCTGAGACATATGTTTATGAAAAACATCAACAAAGCAGTTAATAGTTGTGAATCATAGGCTATGCCATGCTCATTTTCCTAATTAAATGAATTAGGAAATGAAGCATCTAGTACTTCAACCTCACATTACATAAAGGTGCTCTAAATATAAATTGCACTGCTGAATAAAGATTGTTCTTCCTAACCTCATTTTCTGATGAGCTTGCGGATAGAAGCACTTCTTGGGCATCAAAAAATTCAGAGACAGATTCGGACATGGAGAGCCTGCTCTCATTAGAAACTTGTTGGGAAAGTGGGAGACTGACATGGATCTGTTCACCTGTCTATAAAAGAAAAGCATATAGATGAATTCTGCATACTGTATAGTAACAGCCTAAGAGCTTGTACAAGCTATGACAAAATAAAAATCACACCAAACCATGGATAGATGCACTGCTTCTTTTTTCACATTTCTTTCCCGCATACTGAGAGAGAAAATAAAGCAGAGATGGTCCTGTAAACCTGCCCTGTATCTAGCAAATTCAGAATTTAGTTGAAAAGGAGTAATATTTTCAGGATGCACTCAAAACTTTCTGGTACCTGGAGAAAGAGATGCATTACTTTCCTCAGGATTAGTACAATTCTTAGTACGTTTACACTGCACTTCCACATGTATTGATGAGTGTTGCCACAAAGTACAGGCAGGCTAGAATTCAATTCATACGCAGTCAGCCATTCCCTCAAAGAAGGAATTCTATTCTTGCCCACTGTCATTCAACATTTTGTAATCAATGACTATGTTCAATTCTCAATAAATTATGTTTGCTGGATTGAGTATGCTAATAACGTCTAATTCTTCAGGTCTCCAGTTTCGATTATAGTGTTTTTACCAACCTGCTCTTAAGTGTGCTATTAGGAAAAGCAGTGCTTGTATTCTATTTACTGTATTTCAAGTCTTCCCTTTTTTAGGATAGGTCATATATACACGGTTTTATCTTCTCAATAGGTAATTTTAAAGTTCCCCTTGGAAAGAGATATACTCTGCCATTCAGGCTTGCAGCATGGATCTCTTTTATTTCATTACTTCCCATTGCAAAGGGTATTCCATTAAAATAACACTTCTCTATTTACAACAAAGCTCAACATACATCATTAATAAATTACTGCTACAGGATGGGAAGACCTGAGAATATAGGAACCGTGATTCCTGCAACCCGAGAAAATGAGAAGTTGTAAGATGCAGGAAATTTTGTTTGAAAAGAGGGGTAGCAACTTTAACAAGTGCCTAAATGCATCTGCCTTGATTCATACTATGCAAGAATTCTAACTTCATGCAAAAGAAGTAGCTTTGAATGAAAGATACAAGAAAAACTTTTGTTTGCATTGAAGGGTTAACCAACAAAATGCATGGGAATGTAATTAAAACATGACATAAAATGCAAGTGAGAGAGGAAGAGAGACACCATAACTTTCAAGAAAAGGAATTTGAAAGAAAAATAAATAATGAAATAGAAACTTTGGTGAAACCAGTAAGCATTATCTTCTCGTGTAATCTCTTAAAACTAAGTGAAGTTTTACATTTTCTAACCTGGAAGGTCTCCTGCTCAAAAGGAGAACAGGAAAGAAAGATCATCAACTGAACAGATATTGTTGCAATGCTAATTGGTTTATCTTCCATCTTTTTAAATCCAAAGCATAAGATTGATAATGCCAAATGATCAGAAACAGAAAGGAAGCAGACAATTCTTACCATGGATGGAGTAGTGGGGTTACTCCAAGGATCTATACTGGTAATAACTAATGCTTTTTAAAACATATTTTAAACTTGTTTTTAAATATCTGGAGTTGGACTAGCCAAATAAGGTAATTGACTGTATGAACTGACCAGGGTGGCCAAAAAATGGCAGAGAAGAACTCTAAACCCATTTCTATAAATTGGGTAAGAGGGTATAAAATGGCAAATGTGGTTCAAGAAATGTTAAGTATAAAATAATATGCACCAATGCCAAAAATTTTAAGTTCACCACACTGATGGCCACTGAATACATTGAACTGGCAATGGTGAACCAGAAATATCATCGGATCATAATGGGAACCAGAAATAAATATATTTTTAGTTTTGAAAAAAAAAAGTAGTGGTTATGAATAAATTATGCATGATACAATGAAAGTAGACAGAAAATATATAATATTTCTCTCTCATAGCACAGAAACTCAGAAGCAGATTTAGGAAAAACAAATGAAAGTACAGTATTTAAATGTATAGAATTAGTCATCATAAAATCAATAGCTAATCAACTAATTAGATGTCATTGAGTTGATGTTAACTTTTAACAACCACATGCATAAACATTCTCCAGGATAAGCCTATAGCTTAGTTATAATTTAAAAAAAAGATATTTAAAAAATTCATGGGGAATAAAATTACCAGTGGCTATTAAGCCAGACAGCTTTAGGACAATTTTAGGATCATCTCTGAAGATCAGCTACAGAAGAACATGGGTAGAAAACATGCTAAATATTCACAGGGTCCCCATAGTAACTTGAGAACAGGCTGTTGTACTATATAGATATTTCATATAAACTGGCATGGCTCTTATGTATTTACATTCCAGCTGCATGTTCAAATACTGACTGAATGAGGTTGTCAAACATTCTACTCAGCAATTTAAAGTATGATTTTTCCAAAGGGAATTTCCCACTAATTACAGCTTATTACTTTCACGAATACAATTAGAAAATTATTATCTAAAATGAGTTTGTCTCACTGCTTGCCAACTTTGCCAACCATAATCATTTAATCATTAATGGTTATTAGCAGAATTTAACTATGGTAAGTCCATTAGAGCAATGCCAAAGTCTTACCTCATCAGGACTAGGGATAATATTTACACTGACAACCTGATCACAAAGAACAGAGTCTGAGTGTATTCTGTTCAAACGACTCCTTAGTTCAGCATTCTGGTTGAGAGCCTTAAAATAATAAAATTGAATATTTAATTTCAATTGAACAAGAATAGTTAAAAAAAAAATAGAGCCAAGCTATCTTCATATCCTATATCCTGGCCAAAATATAGTGTTATTATATAACGTATTGGGAAGGATTCATTTTCAAAATTAACATCTCTTTGCTGATCATAAATGCTACTCCCCAAAGATTTCTTTACTTATTATGCACTATTGCAACTACAGTGTCATGATATTTCCCAAGATTTTATTACCGATGTGATGGCTATGATGTTGAGAATTCCCTACTAGAAATCCATAGTCCTTCACACTTTACATAAGTCTGAGACCAGGATAAAATATGGAAGATCCATGTGCACCTTTTAAATAAAGCACAGTTTAGAAGGACTGGTGGTAAAAATGGTACTCAAATCTTTCCCTGTGGTATATTTTCTTATCCAGAATAATTTCCACGCTGCTTTTATACCAAAAAATTCATCAGATTTCTGTATCTGTTTCCTCTGTGAATAAAGGATTAAGCCATTATTAGAAACACAGCCTATGGAGAAGAGGCTATGGAGCCTACCGACTCTTACTGATCCAACAAAATGTGTAAGGATACATATCAGTTTAGAAACAGTGTCTGAAACTGTTGTACATCTCATTATATTTGGCTATAAAGACTGAAACCCAACCCAAACCCAGAATTAGACTTACACTGAATTGGCCTGCACACTTATAATGCAGATACTGACGTACTTCCTTGTTTCATTAGTTTATGAAAGAAAAACTAATTTGAAATCCCTTCCACTAAATTCTGTCATATGATGGGATATTGGAGGCACCCCTTCTCTATAGCTGCCCTAGTCCTTTGGAATAGCCTCCTGACTGAGATTTGAGAAAACCCAACCATTTTACTCTTCTGGAAGGCCGTGAAGACCTGCCTCTTCCTCCAAACACTGGACTAGGGTTGGGGTTTAACCTGAAGATTGAGACCTGATTGGTCAGACCCTGGTAGGAAGGCTTGCTCTAGTTTTTACTAGTTGTTGTAAGTCATGTAGGTTCTCAATGTGAGAGAAGCAGCCCATATGAGTTCAATAAATAAATAAATCAGCATGCATACATGCATGGTTTCCAATGGAAAGTGATCTGAATATATTTACTTGCTTCAGTAAGCAAAACATGCACTTAATAGAAATAATACTTATAATAATGACTGATATGATCAGTCATAATCTTTCTCTCCCTCCCCCTCTCTCTTTCTCTCCCACTTCAAGTCAATCTTGACTCCTGGTAATTGCCTGAACAAGGGCTTGCAGTTTTCTTGGCAAGATTTAAGAATGGTTTGCCATTGCTATCTTTGTAGGGCTGAGAGTAAGGGACTGGATAAAGTTAATCCAGTTGGTTCTGTGCCTAAGGCAGGATTAAAATTCAGTCACCCCATTTCTAGCTTGGTGCCTTAATCATGACACCAGATTGGTTGTCATACTAACATTATCTCATACTATTGATATATATTTGTAACAGAATGAAAATACTCTCCAAATAATCATTAGCTTTTATATAATGGGATAGGAAAAAAAGCAATAAACTCATCTCCTGAGCTGCCTTGTTTACTAAAGATTAGAAAACACACATTTTAATATTAACTGTTTAATGTTTAGTTAAGTAAGCTAGACAATTTATTAAGCTGAATTCTATTCAGCTACAGAATATGATTCACCGGAAAATATCACAATGAGGGGAAAGCAGAGTGGGACCATGGAAATTTTGGCAAACATTTTGATGATCAAAGAAAGACAGGAAAAGATTAGTAAAGAAAAATACTTCATTTGCTAACCCTGATTCTTTTCTATTTTTAGAAATGTTTATGTTCTTCTACAGAAAGAAACTCATAATAAGAAATGAAAACTAAATGATCAGAGAACCATAAGATGCCAGACTGGAAGCAAAATCATATGCCATGTTACTATGATTTTATCTTTAAACCATAATAAAATCATTACACGGCAATAAAAATGCTAATTGGGTCACTTAGATGATACTGTGACCAGAGGCAAAAGAATAACATTCTACTAGATATGGATTATTTCATGAAAGGCTTTTTTTCTTCCTCACTTCTTTCCCTATTTTCCTCCCTATAGAAATTGTTAGACTAGGAAAGGAGATATTCTAGAATACTGGGTTTTGAGACATCCTATAAGTGCTAATCAATAAACATTGTAAATAATTTCCTCCTCCTTGGGAAGGAAAAAGAGTAACTAAACAGAAGAAACAGTATTATCTAATCATCTCATGAAAAAAAAATGAATAAGGCAAGATAAGGCACAACAAAAGCCCTATTTGGAAATATTTTATAAATTAAAGCATGACTTCTAGTAGAAACAGTAACAGTAACACAAAAATGAAACACAAACTATAGTTAATATCAATATTAACTTAATTGTGAATTTATATGTGGATGCTACGTAGATGTTAAGGCAAAACTGAGGAGATATCAATGGGATTGTGTATGTCTTACTTCCATGCAATGTATATTTATATTGTATTGTATTTATTAAATTACACTACATTACATTTCTTTATTGCAAGTGCAGATTTTATTTAAACAGACTAATCGAAAGGAGGGAAGACAGGAAGTCTACACCTAAGTATTTGTAGATTCTTCAATGGTATCTTATCTCTGAAATACTCTCACTTCTTTTTTGCCTATTATCTCTGAAATAACCTTCTCAAAAAATGCTTGGCAGATACCTTCAGTATAGTTCCAAGACCAGGTCTCTTACTCTCCCAGGCAGATAAACACATTTTTGTGAATACTTAACAACTTTTATTGCTACTATTATTACTGTGGTTTAATGCTGGTTAATTGTCCATGCTATAGCAGTTCATGAGTTCTTATTTTGGTTGTTGTTTTTTAATATTGTTTTTTTTTTAAAAACTACATTTTACTTCATTCAAAGTAAGTGAAATGAAACAATACATAGAATGGTGTGATATATTATGATCTAAATTACAAAATGAAACAAGGTCATGTTAGGCAATCATACAAAAATTGCTGCTTTCCATAAAGATATCCATTTCAGCTGATATCTAAATAGGCAGATTAATCAAGGCAGGCGTAGGCAACATTAAAGTCAACATTTAAAACATTAAAGCTCAATCTCAAGACCCTTTTTTGTTATGCAACTAAAAAATGTCAGATTCCCACTGAAAATTGGTAGCATCGTTTTTCAGGTGAAATTGTAAACCTTAGAATATAATATGGGGGTGTTAGGGGTTTCTTTTTCTTCTCCATTAAAAAAAAAAGGAAACTATTGGACATGATGTGTCTTATTAGTTTACTTACCACCCCACCCTCCCAGCCTAATAGATTTAAGGGATACATAGGAAACAGAGTCTATCACATTAACACTTCTCCATAGCTCCCTTTACAACTTATATACATGCGAGTAAGAAAAAAGGAGATTAAAGAAATGCTTGAAGTGGAACTCTAGGTAGCAGAAAAACAGAATTAAAAATCAGTATAAAGTAGAATGTTAATATCAGTATGTTTTCCAGCAGAAGCAATATTAAATTGATTTATCTTATACACTAGATTGAAAACATTAGGAAGGAAAAGAAATCACAGGCATTCACTTTCTATTATGTTACATGAAAGCATAAAAAATTATTGCTCATACTACTTTGTATTCTATTATCTATTAGAAAGTTGCTATGTGTCATGTGTAATTAGAACCCCGCCAACAAATTATAGCTATTTCCAAAGCCAACATTTATTTTCCTATAACCTTACCTGAGAAAGTGATTGTCGGAGACGTATCATCTGTGTGTTGTGTGCTGCGAAATCATGTTCTGTTACCATCTGTTTCAGCTTTTCCTTTTCTATTGCTATACTGTTAAATGCAGACTTCAAAAGAGAATGTACTGAAGAAGAAACAAGAATGTCTTTGAAAAATACCATATTGTTTTTGTATGCAATTATTAAATGTAAACATAATAATATTAAATCTAAACATTATGCATGAAGAAAAGCACTGATGAAAAACGCTATACAGGTAGTCCTTGGAAAATGCTGTACCGGTAGTCCTTGACTTACAACAGTTCATTTAGTGACCATTCAAAGTTACAACGGCACTGAAAAAAGTGACTTATGACCATTTTTTACACGACCATTGCAGCATCCCCATGGTCATTTGATCAAAATTCGGATACTTGGCAACCGGTTCATATTTATGAAGGTTGCAATGTTCCAGAGTCATGTGATCTGCTTTTGTGACCTTCTGATAAGGAAAGTCAATGAGGAGGCCAGATTCACTTAAGAACTGCAATGATTCACTTAACAACTGTTGCAAGAAAAGTGATAAAATGTTTCACTTAGCAACATAAAAGTTGGGCTCAATTGTGATCATAACTTGGGGACTATCTGTATACAAAATACCTCTTTAGAATACTTTCACAACTATGTCCCCAAAACTGAAAAGGGTTGACAGCATCTCAGATATACACAGCATGAAATAGTGATTTTATATTCTGCTCTTAAAAATGTTTCAGCACACTGTGCTCTCTCAGCTCCTATTGATAGACTATTTTGCTTTTGATTTTTACTACAATGACAGTCTCAATAGAACAAAGGCTTTTTTAAAAACGTTTAGATTACCGTATTTTTCGGTGTATAAGACGCACCTTTTTACCCCCAAAAAGGGGGTGAAAATCTGGGTGTGTCTTATACACCAAATGTAGCCCCGCCCACCCCCCAGCCTTCGGCCATTTTCAGCCAGTTCCAGGCGGCAGGGATCTGGGTCGGGGCACAGCCTGAGGAACAAACCTCTTCAGGACAGTCTGGGAAGGGGGAATCCGTCCGGCAGCTTCGGGGAAAAGGCAGGTGCCACGATTTGTGGCTGGTCACCCCTCTGGCCACCCAGTGGGCAACTCAGGGCAGACAATGTTCGAGATTACTTCACTCCCCACCAAGGTGAGGAGCCACCGCCGCCGCTCCCTAAACCTCTTCGCACCCAAGAGCCAAGCCGAGATGAACGGGAGCTCCTAAAGTGCAATGTGCAATGGGAAGAAAAGCACTTTCAGGCGGCAGTGCTGCAATCCCCACCCCAAATCCAAAACGGTTCCCAGTTCCCCCGCTGCCTGAAACGCGGCTCTGAAAGTTGGATTGGGGAATCCAGTCAGCGGTGGCTGGAAAAGAAGGCTCTTTAGGAGCTCTCGTTCAGCTCGTTCGACTCCTGGGCGCAGAGAGGCGGCAGCTCCTCACATTGCAGGGGAACTGGCCGGCCGCCGCCTGAAACACAGCTCTGAAAGTTGGATTGGGGAATCCAGGCAATGGTGGCTGGAAAGGAGGGGCGTTTTACTTTAGGAGCTCCCGTTCATCTCGGCTTGGCTCCTGGGTGTGGAGAGGTTTAGGGAGCGGCGGCGGCGGCTCCTCACATTGGTGGGGAGTGAAGTAATCTCGAACATTGTCTGCCCTGAGCTGCCTGCTGGGCGGCCAGAGGGGTGACCAGCCACAAATCATGGCACCTGCCTTTTCCCCGAAGCTGCCGGGTGGATTCCCCCCTCCCCAGACCATCCCGAAGAGGTTTGTTCCTCAGGCTGTGCTTGTCCCTCCCCACAGAGCATGCGAGGGGTCTCTTTGAGGAAAAGGGAGTAGTCTCTGCATGTCTCGCTTGCAGGAGGAGGAGGAAGAGGGCGGTGCCACCTTAAATGCTGGTAGGCAGAGATACAATACTTTTTTCCTTCTTTTCCTCCCCCAAAATTAAGGTGCATCTTATACTCCGGTGCGTCTTATACACCAAAAAATATAGTAATACTACTGAAAGCACTGCCACAGACTTGAGAAGTTTCAAGAAAACTAGCTGCTGATCTGATGAAAAACACACAAGTGATAACACAACTATTATGCAGGTGTAGCTTTCTACAAGTGTATCTATTTTGCAGGTTAGCTATAAGGATTCTTTGAAACCAATTCAGGAAGATAAAGTCTCTTAGACCTCTGATTCCACCTGTTTACATTTTCACAGATGAAATGGCCAAACCAGCAGCAGCACCCAGTGGGATACGCATGCACTCACCTTTCTGAGCCATGAGGCAAAACTCTTCCTGAAGTTTTATGTAGTCTGTGGAGCTTTCCAAAGGATCCGATACATGAGTGGGTGGGGTCTGAAATTCGATGTCTGCACAAAGGTTAGGATTAGATGAATGTAATCGAACAGGAGACATTGTAGCACTGAAAGGAACCTAAATTGAAAATCAACAGATAACTCCAGTCATCACACTGACTCCATGAAAGACCAGAAAAACCTTATAATACCTAAATCATTTCTTACATTATTTTAGGCTTTGTTATTATAAATATTTACAAAGTGTTTTTTTAAATTGCCTTCCTGGTAGAGGCTCATTTCTGATTTCTAACAGAACACTGCTCTTCTATTAACTGAACTGGAATTTACTTTTCAAAGTATCAGGTTAGAATTATTTTATTTTTGTATTATCTTATGAAGTTCAAACCATATAAACACAATTAGTAGCATCCCTCCATCTCTAAAAGATGCACAGTTTTTGGCTTGAGTATTAATGTATTGGGCGAATGAGCCTATCTTAGTGATTGAAATTTTTATCACTCTTATTTATTTATTTATTTATTTATTTATTTATTTATTTATTTATTGGTTCTATTTATATGCCGCTCTTCTCTGGAGACTCAGGGCGGCTTACAATGCGTTAAGCAATAGCCTTCATACTTTTGTATATACCTGCTTAGTAGGGCTTTCGGAGCCCCCAAAGCGGTGTTCTTTTTTATACAAAGTCATTTTATTGCCCCCACAATCCGGGTCCTCATTTTACCTGCCTCGGAAGGATGGAAGGCTGAGTCAACCTTGAGCCTGGTGAGATTCGAACTTGCAGTAATTGCAGGCAGCTGGTGCTAGTTAACAGCACTTTAGTCTGCTGCACCACCAAGGCTCTTTTTTGTTTTTTATTAACTGAAATAATGTTCTTTTTATCTCCATACACATGCACTATTACCATGAAAATGTTCCTTTAACAATTGCTACCATTTTAGCAAGTGACTGAAGGTGATTATTTTTTAAAAAAAATAGCATTATGGTGCTAGTTATTTGGAAATTCATTTTTTAGGTATAGATGCATTGTAGGACTGTATATGACACTGTATTTAAACAGTATTTTACTATTATCTTAATAGTATTAATATTACAATAGTATTAACAGTAATAGCATTATCTTAAAACATAAAACATGCGTTTAGATTATTTAAACGTTTAAAAAACAAAGAAGTGATAAAAACAGCACCCTTTTACAAACATCACACAGAACACGTACTAGATTGTGAGATTCACATAATAGAGTGCTCCACGTTTCAGAACCACGCGTCATAAAAAATATGGACAAGCAGCATTTATGCAAGTGATTATAGTGTGTGAACTTCCTACAAAATGTGAGTAAGCAAATCATGGAATTCCATCAAAAATCCTCACCTGGAAGCAGTCCAGCACTTTTGTTTATTTTGCAGCGAGTGCCAAAGTTAGGCTCCTTTCTCTCAAATCAATGCTGATGCTTTTTGAACATTAATTGAAAAATACTTATGCTACGCAAGGAATAGATACAGTTTTCAATACATAGACAGAGCTAACACTTACAATATGTGCAAAAGCAAGAGTCTTCCAAAGACAGCAAAGTGCAACAAATCATATATTGGAGAGGAAGGAATAAAATAGTGGATTTTAATCAATACTTGCCGGAATTATTCTGAAAAAGCAGATAAGTGAATGGTGGCATTTTAGATATATACTATAATTCAGTTAATGGTTTCAGTACACACTTAAACAGCTCAGTAAATTAAAAAAAGAAATTTAGTTAAGATTAATATATTATTTAGCTACACTGTTTTGGTGTCTAAATTGGTATAATTTGAAAATATACTGTAGTATTTTTATATACACTAGCTTTCCCCCAAATTCATGCTAACAAAATGTTCTTGAATTCAATCCTTCATAACTTGATGGTTTTCAATAATATCTGGAGGGCATGATCAAAAACTATCCTACATAATGCTTAGAATTAAGATTCTTTGAATATCTCAAAAGGCCCAGTGTCATATGCCATCTCACTTTTGATTATTTTCTAAAATATGTTTGCTGTACATACAGTAGTGGCCAAAATTGTGGAAACCTTTTGGGAAAGTGTGTTTTTGAGGTTTGATGGCTAATAACACCACTCTTTTTTTGGGGGAAGGGGGTTCAAGATAATCATATTCCACTGCTGGAATGGCCTGGGAATAGCCCAGACCTTAACCCAATTGAAAATCTATGGAACCGACTAAAGAAACTTGTTAGTCAGAAGTGACCCAGCAATAAAACCCAGTTAATAGAAGCAATCATTCAATCTTGGTTTCACATTATAACAGTTGCAGAACTAAAAGATTTGGTTCACTCCATGGGAAGACTTTGTAAGGCCATAATTCATGCTAAAGGTTACCCAACTAAGTATTAACTGACATGATAACTTGTATATCTCGTTTCTTCTATGGTGATAATTTTTGATATCTCGTTTTTTCTACATGTTCAACTTTTCTTCTTTAGAAGAAGAAACTGCTATTCTTATAGCAAATCCTTCATAAAAGTTATTGCATTACATTCTTGATTAAATTATCTTTCCATTGATATATAATTTTATGATACTACTCCAAATAATGTGGTGTTATTAGCTAGTTTTAGAAAATACACTTTTCCCAAAAGGTTTCCACAATTTTGGCCACTACTGTATATTAAATGTACATCGAATGTGTATAATTTTAATACAACACATATGTTCAATTTTATACATGCTATTCCATGGTATCGACATGCACAATGTAAGTAAAGTTAGATACGTAATTAATTTTATTTTAAAATTTACTCCAATTCAAATTGCTCATGTAATTTAAGGAATACGGAATACAGCTGTGCACACTTTGAACATGATACCAATGGGGTTTTGATGTCACACAAGTGCAGCCTCTCTCTGCTGATCATTTAAGGCATCCCATTTAAGTATCTTCTCTATAAGTCTGAGAAAGGGTGCTGCTGTTTAAGAACTGCAAGAACTTTAATGTGTAGATTCCTTTATTCCTTCACAAGACATCCTAACCTTTCCTTCCTAAGAGCTTTCAAAGCTTGCCCTGCCAATCACCCCCCAAAATATTACATAGTCTTTTGAAACAATCTGAACAACAGCAACATAAAAAGTCACAGTACTCTATATTTCAATAAGATTATTTCATTTTCCATACTATTTGAAACTGGACTAAAATAAAATTGTTACCAAGTTTTCAAAACCTGGACTGAAATTCTTATTTAGCTAAACTATCATTCTGCTGTGTTTCTTTCCTCTAGGTATCTAGTTATTCTAACTGAAAGGTTAAGTTCCATTTAAGCTATTATCTGGAATCCCATTTACATCAACTAAGTTCCAATATTTAAGCCCAAATCCAGCTGAAACTGAAAAAAACAAGAGGGATTTGCAATGTTATTGTCACACGCACAATGGATAATATTCAACTAGACATTTCCTACTGTAACAATACTTTCCCAATTGTTTCCCTTGGAGAGAATATAGAAGAGAAATGTATGATTACACTGACAAAGAAATCTAGATATCGTCCTGAGGTATTAGCACTGAACTGTAAATCTTTCCAGGGGAGAAATAAACTAGGAACTTCTCTTCAAAATGGAAGCAGGAAAGTGTTGAAAATTCACTTGTATAAATATCAGGGGTGAAATCCAGCAGGTTCTAACAGGCTCTGGAAAACCGGTAGCAGAAATTTTGAGCAGTTCGGAGAACCAGTAGTGGAAATTTTGAGTAGTTTGAGAAACCAGCAAACCCCAACCAGAGTGGGGTGGGAATGGAGATTTTGCAATATCCTTCCCCCAGGAGTGGGGAGGGAATGGGGATTTTGCAGTATCCTGTCCCTGGAGTGGGGAGGGAATGGAGATTTTGCAGTATCCTTTCCCTGCCATGCCCACCAAGCCACGCCCACCAAGCCACACCACGCCCACCATACCGGTAGTAAAAAAAAATTGGATTTCACCACTGATAAATATGAATCATAGTTTGAATAAACTATGGGGAGGGGGGGGAAACTTATAAAACTGAGGACTAGGGCAACACACCTTGCCTTCAAGAGGCTTTGAAAACACTTCTCCAACATGGAGAAAGCATCTCTTGCAATGGCTTCCTTTGACGATGATAGGAGACAAGGACAGAAGTAGTTCACACAAAGTTAACTCATTCTCTAGAAACCTCTGGGGGAATATTGGCACTCCACAGACCAAATATTTATTTAATGTATGCTCTTTTGAAAAGCTAGGATCTAAAGATATACAGCAGTTCCCCTATCAAAGAAACAACTGCTAACATTTTTAAGATTTAAGATTTTCTTAATCTTGGAAATTTGAAATCAAGAAAATAACTATATTACCCAAGGATCAGAGAACAAGAAAAAAATGCCACTTATGAAAGCCCCCATTTGTCACCAGAGCATATTTATATATCCAAGGGTACTTTGAATCCTTACGTTTTTGGAGGGAGGGTCACTGACTCTGAATAAATGCAAATCATACCTGAAAAGATCTAATTAGGCCACAGAGGAATCTATATCTACCTCATTTTTAGTTTTAAATATTTATTTTTTAGCACACATACAACAGATCGTTATAAAGTAATTCTTACATCTGAATACAGATATGTATGTAATTATTTAAAACCAGTTGAATATGACTATTTCAAAGCTGACCTCTTTCTAACAAACTAGGCAAGTGGAAGAGAAGAGAATAAATTTTATATAGTATCTACAAACTGGACCAATGGTGGAATAAAGGTGTTATAGGGTATTTATCCTTTCCTCATGGCCCATTTAAAATGTTTGTTTGCAACATTTATATTTAGCTTTTAATAATTTTTTGAAAAATTACTTTAGTTCCATAATTTGTGTTCAGCACCATACCACTTCTAAATATAAGTAATCCTCAACTTACGACCACAATTAGCCCAAACTTTCTGTTGCTAAGCAAGACTATTATCAAGTGAATTTTGTCCCATTTTATGACCTTAAGTTAATAACATGGATGTTAAGCGAATCTGGTTTCCTCATTGGTTTTGCTCGTCGGAAGATTGCAAATGGCGATCACATGACCCCAGGACACTGCAACCGTCATAAACACATGCCAGTTGCCAAGAGTCCAAATTTTGATCAAATAACCATGAGGATGCTGCAACGGTCGTAGGTGTGAAAAGTAGTCATAAGTCACTTTTCTCAGTGCCACTGTAACTTCAAACAGTCACTAAACAAATAGTTGTAAGTCTAGGACTACCTACAATTTCTGATGTATTTGGTCAGTCCAGCTGCAAGCACAATTCCAATTCTTATTTTTTAAGTTGAGAAGGATTTGGTTGTATGAAACGTAATTTCCTACTAAATAAGCCTGCCTGAACAAGAAATCCAGTGATATGTACAATAAACAGGTAGTTCCTCAAAAATGACTTTCTTAAATGTCTCAAATTTAAAATGTCCTATATATGGAAAGTTAAGGAGGGAGGAACACTTTTAAAATTTTCTTGGCATCAAATCTGATCACTGCAGTAACTTACTTCGTTAGCTGATTTTTAATTTTATTAATATTAATTGTTATTTTAAATCACTATGTCTTGCTTTTGTCATTTGTAATATACTCCTGAATTGTTTCAATTATCTAATATTCTGTTTTAAAGTGCTCATAATGAAATAAATGTATTTTATATATTAAGATGCTAATTAGCCACACAGTCACTTGTTACTTTAAATATCAGAAAATCTCATTACAGAAGTCTTAGGCATTTTTTTAAAAATTTTTTGGCAATTCAGATTCATGAACTGACTGTCCCTTGGTAGTTGCGGAACGCCTATCAAGGGCGTCAAACGTAAATAATTAAATATCTTCTCTTTGAGCTATTGAATTCTTTTACTTTTACTCTTTTACTTCTACTTATTCAAATTAACCCAACTTTATTTCATTGATTAATTAATTGATTGGTTCTCCTTTTATTAGATTTTAAAAAGATCTAGTTCAATGATGGCTAACCATTTTGCCATCACGTGCCAAAAGCTGGGGGAGTGTGGGGGTGTTGCTCGCGCATGTGTCCACACCCATAGTTCTATGCGCCCACCCCCTGCGCATGCACGCAACCCCCGCTCCCCCCGCTTTTGGCACACGATGGCATGATGGGCCCGGTAGGCCCATTTTTCGCTCTCCCCAGGCTCCAGGGCCTTTCTAGGAGGCTAAGGAGGGCGAAAACAGCCTTCCCCCCTCCCCAGAGGCCAGAAACAGCCCATTTTCCAACTTCTGGTGGGACCAGAAGGTCCGTTTTTCACTTTCCACATGCTACTGAGCCTTCCTAGGATGCTGGGGAGGGTGAAAAATGGCCTTCCCCACCCCTTAGAGGCCTTCTGGAGGCTGGAAACGGCCCATTTGCTGACTTCCGGTGGGACTGGATGGCCTGTTTTTCACTCTCCCCAGGCTCCAGAGCCTTTCTAAGAGGCTGGGGAGGGTGAAAACGGCCTTCCCCACTCCCCGGAAGCCCTCCAGAGGCTGGAAACGGTCTTTTTCCTGATTTTCAGTAGGCCCAAAAGGCCTGAAAATCAGCTGGCAGGCGCGCACATGCACTCCAAAGTTGAGCTCGCGTGCCCACTGATATGGCTCCGTGTGGCACCTGTGGCACACGTGCCATAGGTTTGCCATTACAGATCTAGTTCTTCTTTTTAGTTCTTTAAAAAGAAAAATAATATATTAACAATAATGGTAGTAATATGACTTTTTGAGAATGGAGAAGAAATGAAACTTATCTAATAATGTAATATAACAACATGAAGGAATTCCTTAATGGAGCTAGTACAGAATTTTTTTTCCCCTTAAAAAAACCAGTATGACTTAAACAACTGAATTGAGAACTAATGCTACTCAGATTTCACTGAGTTCACTCCAAAATGAGCATCAGAACTTGAATAGCCTTTTACTAATATTGATACAGCCTGGTGTATGTGTGTATGTGTATGTAAATATAACATATGTCATTTGGTAGTTTTATTATCACTCCATTTTAGCTCATTTGAATTATTTGGGAGGGAGTTATTTATATAAAAAAGGCGGGAGAAAACAAACAAACAAATGCATTTGTATTTCTTTCTATCTATCTATCTATCTATCTTCAGGGGAAAAGTGGATTGAGCAATTATACTAAGATCATAATAATTCTGATATTAAAACCCTTTCTCAGTAAGCATTCACATTTTAAATATATATTTATGTGCATGTTTGTGTGTGTGTGGTTTTCTAATTATACATACTATATAAATTTAATAATAAATATTGTTTATGAAACTCAATCGCCTGGCTATGTATTTCTCTTTTAATTGTTGTTTAAAATCACTATCCAAGAGGAAGCAGAATAATTTTTAAAAGGAAAAAATAATTTACAAGCTACATAAAATTAAATTAAAATTTCAAGGTAAGCATTATGAATGCTTCATATCAAATGTATAATTTTCACACCATTAATAGGATCAAATCAATAATCAATAATTAATTGAAATGGCCAACATGTCATGTTAGAATGAACATTTCCATCAAGTCTTAAACTTCTATCCTCACTGAACAATTCAAACAGAAACAAATGTATTAAAGCTTCAAGTAAAGACAAACCCAAACTCTGAATGTGTTACAAGTCTATATATAAAATCATTATTTATAAATGTTTCCAATTTGAATTAAATTCTATGTTTGACTCGCTTTTCAGGTATGAAACCTCTGTATTTTCCCACAACTTAATTTTGCCACTCTTCTAGAGAGGGAAATACATGTGGTGATTTGGTATTTTTTAAGGCTTTCTTTCTGTTTAGCTCACAGAATTTACTAACAGAAAAGGAGCACATAGTTTAGGGTCACAAAGCCTAGGGGGCCCTCCAAAATCTTGGGAACAGTCCCTCCACTTGTTGCTCCGAATTGCAACTTTTGCAGATGTCACGGAGAAATCCTAAACGCATGAGGATGGAGCATATTTAGTCTACATTTAATTTAAATCAACATTTTTCTTTCCTTCACTCCAGCCATTGGTCAGTTTGACCCCTGTGTTGGAGGATGCTTCCTAAAATGACATTCAAAGACATTTTAGTTGGGTCCCCAACTAAACAAATATGATGCATCCCTCCCATAGGTGGCCATGCATAAAAAGAGTTAATTTCTGTCATGGGAGAGGTGAATGAGACTATGAGAGGGAAGGAGCCAGGCTACTCTTCACCAATATAATAGCCATGGTACTAGCAACAATTCCTGGCAGTTATGTATGTAATGCTTTTTACATACTGCTCATAATGAGCAACCCCATGGCTATAAAACACAAAAGAATTTAGCTCAGAAAATAGAAATACAACCATTTATGTGAGAAATGGCTATATAAACGATACAATTTACCTTCCAGTCAAACTGAAGGGTTTTTACTAGAACCACACTTTCTCTCTCCAAAGTCAACAGGATCTAAAGTCCATGAAGTTTGGCTAGATTTTGTAGGGTGCTTTAAAACACTTCTGTAAATTCCTATAAATCAGAGCTTTATGAGCCCATTTGTATTTGTATATAAATATAAACGTTAGTATTCCACCACCATCCCCCCTTATGTGACAGCTCTAGTTTTCCAACCTTGCCCTCTAAACTACCCCAAGGAGACCAAGCTCTCAATATGTTAAGTGCATGTTCAAGGTATACAGTTTCTCATCTTTAAAACTGGAGGTGCCTTGACTGAGGCGTCCACTCACTGTTGTAGCCACTGCTGCTGCTAGTCTCTGCCGGCGCCGTGCAGTACCGAATTGGCCCTTCAGCGCAGTCCCTTCCTGACAGGGAACATGAAAAGAACAGGGAAGCAAAAAGAAGGAAGAAGAATGATGGAAGGCAAGAAGGAGACAGATGATCAAAGAAAGGAAGGGTTGATTTTTAATGGAATATTCTTCCTAAAAATGCCAAATTCCATAACTCTCTGAACCTAAACAGAGACTGTCTATCTTATCCTACATTTACTGTCCGTGTGAGGAAAGGAAAATTATTTTCTTCCCTCAGGTAAGATAATTAAACTAAATGAAATTGCATTGCTTGTTGTCTGGCCAATTAAGGAAGTAGGTAAACAAATCATCACTTCTAGCTATAATTCAATATTGCTGCTCTATGAGGAATCATCAGAATTTATCATAGGTCATAGTAGTAGAGAATATGTTGGTAGAGAAGAGCGTGCTTTGTTTTGTCATATACAATAGAAATTCAAAATATTTGTTATGCAGCTTTCTCAGTACCATCTGACCGTGGTTAGCTATGTCTAATCATTTATCATGAAAATAATTTAAAAAAAACAGGTATGGGATGAAAAGACAACAAAAAACTAAGAATGTGATATTCAGATGATTTACTTTGTATTTCGAATACAATCACCTGGAATGCTGCTTTATGCTTTACAGGTTAGCAGGATGGCTACAAGAAAGGGTCAAAAAAGCTAAGATAGCAGCCACTACCATGCAATTCAGGCACTGTCCTTTTTATATGTATCGTAAAGAGTTTTGTGTGTATGATCGTGGCAGCTATCAAGACTTTTTGACCTCTCTGCAGACTTCCTGCAAGTTAGCTAGACAAAGTAAGCTCATATTTTAAGTTTTTTCAAACTGGCTATTTTCTACAATCAACCTTCTGTAAATTTTTACATTATTAACCTGTCTGTTCATTTCCTTTCAAAACTATTCTGCATCCCCCATCCCCAAATAACACCAAACATTAAATAACTATCTATATGTTTCATCTACTAAAGGAGTGATGATTTCAATATTCCATCTAAGATCTACTGTAAAATTATCATTCCACAGCATGCAGCAAACAGTAGTTTTGCAGGATTATAACCAATTCTTTTTAAAAGCCACACCACAACTTTGTATGTCCAACTGATAATAAAAAAAGATACATAACGTATTCCTACTTGGATAGGAAGCTTCCCCTCTGTCTTCGAAGCTTGTTCAAGTTAATTACATTTTTTTTTCAATCCAGAAAAAAGGAAGTAAGATTTAAAGTTGCACAAATCTTTGCTACATTCCTTCTGCACAATTCTTTCATTTTATTCCTGGATGATATGTAATATGAAGCAAACAGACTTTTATTCCTACACTGGATGTTTCCCTTCAGCATTTCTTGCCTCTGCAGCTCTATCCCTATAGGTCCTCAATAATAAACCGCTGTTTAAGTGAAGTAGAGATAAAATCAGAAGTAACTGATGGAGGTTGTGGGAAAACTCTGAATACAGCCAAAACTGATATTGAGTACAGTAGTTAGTACTATATTTTAGGTAATGAGGACAGAAAATAGGAACAGACAAGAGAGAGAAAAATTCACTTCCATTTTATATCAGATATGATTTAAACAGATGTAGTGGTATGGTGGCCTAGAGGTAGGGCTCTCACCTCACAATCAGGAGGCTGTGAGTTCAATCCAGGTAGAGGCAGATATTTTTCTCTCTGGGCACAATGAGAATATATCTGCTGAACAAAAACTCTGCATTGGCGACAGGAAGGGCATCCAGCCAGTAAACACTCAGCTCCATTCAATTGCCCAGACTCCATCCCGCAAGGGATTGCGTTACAAGAAGGTGATGATGATTTAAATAGATGCTTGGTTATATCTAGGAACCGTTCTATTATGAGCCACCCAAGAGAACTAGTCTATTACAATAGGAGAATTTGGAATTCTTTTCTTTTTTAGAAGTCACATATCCAAAAATAACTGCATGTATCTTCTAATATATTTTTCCTATTTCAAATGGTTTTCATAATTTAGCAGCAACAATTTAAATTGTTGCACTAAAATAAAAAATATATAGTAAATAAATTAAAGGAAAAGGTAAAGGTTTCTCCTGTCCATTTGTGTCCAATTCTAGGGGGCAATGCTCATCTCCAATTCTCAGCTGAGGGAGCCAGCATTGTCCAAAGACATTTCCACCATGATGTGGCCAGCATGACTATACGCCGAGGTGCATTGAACATTGTTACTTTCCCACCGAAATGGTATCTATTAATCTATTTACATTTGCATGCTTTCGAATTGCTAGATCAGCAGGAACTGGGCCAAGGACAGGCGCTCAACCCCGTTCTACAGCACTGGGGTCTTAAGCACTGGCTGTCAGCTTTTCCAGCTGACCAGCTCAGAGTCTTTAACCACTATGCCAACGCACCTCCAGTCAGTAAATTATTATTATTAAATCAGAACAGTCTTGCAAAATTAACATATTACAAATGTATTTATTCTTTAGTGCATGGCTTATCATACATGGACTAGCAATATATATTAACATTTTATCTAGATTAGCAAAACCCAATAAAATATAAATGTTTAAAGATCTATGTTCAAATACCAATATCTAGGTAATGTAACCACTGAAGCGCAGCATCATTTATATTTTAAAAAATCAAATACTGGACTGGTTTATGTCCTCAGTTTACAGGCAGTTACGATGTGATCTATAGTTTGACGTGGGGCCCCTTAGTCACACTAAGGGGAGGGCACTCTGCCCTATTTATACAGAGCATCCGTCTACATTAGAAATAGAAACAGTGAAATTAAAATTTGGATCCAGGTTTTCAGAACAATCCTTGTTAATCCTATATATATCACTAAAATATCAATTTACATAAAAATACAAAGCTATGTTTTAGAATACTGCAATATTTCTTTCTTTTTTGTTGTTTGTTGTTGGTGACTTGATAGAAAAACAATCCATCAGATAGTTGACTATTATTCTAAAATCTTTCCACGTAATTTCAAAAACATTACATTAATTCCAAAATGTGCAAATTCTATAGGTCTCTGAATTATACTTTCTATATGGGAAAATTAAGATAAAGAGGTCACAAAGCAATCTAAACAGAATTTTTGAAAGCATGGAATAATTTTAGGAAAATCCCTTTGAAATTTCTGCTATAAAAACAACAGCTCCATCACTGAGGTCCTGCACCTAGGCAAGAAAAACCAAATACACAACTATAGAATAGGTAATAGCAACAGCAATAGCATTTAAGACTTTACAGCCCTCTCTAAGCAGTTTACAGAATTAGCATATTGCCCCCAACAATCTGGGTCCTCATTTTACTGACCTTAGAAGGATGGAAGGTTGAGTCAACCTTGAGCTGGTGAGAATCAAACTGCCAAACTGCTGGCAGCTGGCAGTCAGCAGAAGTAGCCTGCAATACTGCATTCTAACCACGATGTCTCCACACTGCCACTAGTATCTGGCCCAATAGTAGTAAACTGTTGAGAAGGATCTGGGTGTCCTAGCAAACCAGTACGTAAATATGTGCTGACAGTGTGCTACAGCTGCCCAAAAAGCCAATGCAGTCCTAGACTGCATCAACAGAGGAACAACATCAAGATCATGAGAAGTAAAACAATCTAAATTTAGGATTCCTTACACAAAACATTAACTGAGATATATAACAAAACCACTGCTATATAAACACTTCATGCAAAGCATACCACAAACACACAGACAGTGTTTAGATAGAACAACACATTCTCCCTTACTTCTAACTTCAGAAAGAACACAGTGGAAGTCATGATTCCTTTGTTTTTCCAGGAAGGAAAAAAAATCAATATGTCCTATACACTTATAAGCAATTGCCATTATACCTATATTATATCTCTCAACAGAAACCACTTATTTTCAAGCTTGCAATAGTCTCTTCATGAAAGTAATGCCATTTTTTTAAAAAATGTGAAGATATCCCACTTCACTCATAAAAGAAATATTTATGAAGTTGTTAAAGTGAATTCTGTCATAAATAGTAGATTCTATTTTGCCATATTGCCATTTTTGCTATCAGGGTAGTATCAACAATTGCTTAACGCCTTGTAAGCCGCCCTGAGTCTCTGGGGAAGGGCGGCATATAAATAAGAATTAAAAAAAAAACATAGCATAGGCCCGTGATGGCGAACCTATGGCACGGGTGCCACAGGTGGCACGTGGAGCCATATTGATGGGCACGCGAGTGTTGCCCTAGCTCAGCTCCAGCCCACATGGACGCACCAGCCAACTGATTTTCAGGCCTTCCAGTCCCACCGGAAGTCGGGAAACTGGCTGTTTCCGGCCTCTGGAAGGCCTCTGGAGTTGATGGGGAAGGCTGTTTTTGCCCTCCCCAGGTTCCTAGAAAGCCTCTGGAGCCTGGGGAGGGGGAAAATGGGCCTACTGGGCCCATCATGCCATTGCATGCCAAAAGTAGGGGGAAGTGGGGGGGTCACGTACACGTGCGTGGGAGGGTGGGGTGCATTGAATTATGGATGTGGGCACATGCTCCCATGACCCCCCACGCTCCCCCCGCTTTTGGCACGTGATGGCAAAAAGGTTAGCCATCACTGGCATAGGCTGTTCACATTTTTCCTCCAATTTTAAAATCATGACATACTTCAATCCACCCACCCTTATTATATAGTCAGCATACAGATTGAATAAATAAGGGGAAAGTACATAGTCTTGACTTATTAGTTTGCCAATCTTGAGACAGTCTGTTTCACCATGTTCTTTCTGCAATATGGCTTATGTGTTTATGAAATATAAACTATGGTTTACATTACATAAACACATAAAAGTAATAGTCTTCTTTGGTTTGATCTCCAGTTGTCTATTCCCACTGTTTTTGGAAAGTCAGTCAATGATTCTCATGAAGATCTTCCCAATGACTGGTAAAAGTCCTAAGTCTCAGTGGCTTTCGCATTTGCAACTATTGCCATTTTCCAAAGTAGTGATTTTAATCGCTCATTTCCATGCAATGGAAACCTCCTGACTGCCAAATAATGGGAAACAGTGAATGTAGTCATTGAATTACATTATCTCTACCAACTTTGAATATCTTGGCTCTAATTCCATTCATTCCAGCCGTTTTACCGTTTTTCAACAGATTTAATGCTGTTTCTATTTCATTAAATCCAGCATCCAAGACCTGATTTTGTGGTGCTTCAATGAGCAGTGGACCTACTGGTATCCTGCAAAACCTCATGTTCGTATAGTTGCTGGAAAAAAATTATCTCCATCATTGAAATTGTTCATTTGAAGATTACACATACCCTATCTCATATGTATATATAATTGTCTTTTCACTACTTATTGAATTCCCACCACCACCACCACCACATTAAGGCATCTAGGAAAACAAAACTTTGAGCATCTATACAAGGATTGTTTCTTATACAATATCGCTTTTGAATACATAAACCTTGCACACTGCTGCTGTGTGTAACTGCTCTGTAAGTATGGCGATTAAATGTGATTTCCCAAAATATGTTCACACCAGGGGTGAAATGTTACCAGTTCGGGCTGGTTTGCCTGAACCGGTAGTAAAAAATGCTACAGATTCACCGAACTGGTAGTAAAAAAAAGTTTAAAAAAAAGTTCCGGCAATCAGCTTTTTTTTTTTTTTTTTTTTTTTACTTTTTAAGCATTTTTTTACTACTGGTTGGGGCAAATAGGTAGTAAAAATGCTTTGAAAAAGTAAAAAAAATGGCTCAGACGATCGTGCGGCACAGCTGTGATCGTTGGAACCTTTTTTTTACTTTTTTAAAGCATTTTTTACTATCTATTCACCAGAACCGGTAGTAAAAAATGCTTTAAAAAAGTTTTTAAAAAGGTTCCCAAGATTGCGTGCCACCGCTGATTTCCCCCCCTCCCTCGCTATTCTACTTACCTTCCCAAGCCTCTTTTTGGTGTGTAGTGTGCATGCGTGCGCAGCATGCGTTTGGTGTGAACCAAACCGGTAGCAAACCGGTTCATATTTCACCACTGGTTCACACACAAAATAGACACATATATTCAACATGTAACTTATCATAGTGTTTTTATGCTTAGAGGAGAAATGATATGATTACCAGATCAAGACTGTAAAATCCAAAGAACTGCTAGATCAGGGGTGTCAAAGTTGTGGCACACGGCCTGGATTCATCACACACTGGCCACATCCACCCCCAGTTTAGCGAAGAAGAAAAGTTGTGATATATCACATGATGATGATGCGACTTTGACACCCCTGCACTGGATGGAAATAAAGTTTTATAGTTATCTGCTACTTTCAGTGGTCCTTTGGATTTCTGCAATGAGGTCTGGCAGTTCTAAGAAAGGACAAATAATTACAAAAATAATTTGAGCAGCAGACCTTAATTTTCAATTTTTAAAAATATATCAACCATGAAATATCCAGTAATTCAAATTCAAGTTAATTTTATGTTTTATTATTTTTAACAAATACTTCACCAAACCATAGTTAAAACAGTGAACTCAGTACCTGAAGCTGTATTTTAGCATCTTTGCTCACACTTTTTGTTCTCCATCTTCTGGTGACACGCTTGTCTTTCTTATCTACACTGTTAGCCTATGTTATAAAATAATTAAAGTAGTAAAGCATTGGGTTAAAGCTGACAAAGCTGACACAGACAATACTGCAAAAATTAGTAACAAACATCGAGCATTAGTTGACTGCCAAACATAAGCAAAGTGCTAATCTATACATTATGGTACAGATAAAACAAACATGCCATTAAAGACAGTTTCAAAAATAACAATTGCAGGACAATTCTTTCTAAAATTGGCTAACTAGAATAATTCCATTTCTCTTTTCAGAACAGTTCTTAACACGAAGAACAAAGAACAAAAGGGCAACTGAACATTAAATTTAGAACAAAATATGCAATTTAGGTTTAAAAATTATTTCAGTTGACACTCTTTAGAGAACCTGACTGTAATAATGAATAATTCTGCACCACCTTGTGTCATACTAGAAGTTCATATACTGAGAATCATATGGCTGTTAGCAGAGAATGTTCATACAGAATATTTCAAATGCAAAATAGTATAAGCGAGCATTATTTTAATAATTTTTTAAAACAATTTTATTTACCTGCATATCTGTGAAACTAGGTGCTGACTGAGTTCTCTGAAGTATTTCTAAGTTCTGAAGAATTTTACTGAGTTTTACAAGATTTGATTGACAATGTGCAAGATCTGACAAAAAAATAACAAATTTAGAACAACAAAAATTTACTTTAAGATTTTATTTACTAGAGAAACACAAGAGAATTTTCTGAAATGACAACATCTGAAACCCCCATTCCCCACTAACATTCCATGAAGGAAAGAAGATGATCACAGAGTAAAATCCATAAAGTTCATGCCATATTATGCTAACAGATTTTGGGCTTCCTTCTCTATTCCACACTGTTGTTAAAATTTCTTCCTGCATGTCCCCAAACCTTCTCAGAATTAACTTCACAGACTGGTGGATATCATGAGGGCAAATTATTCCATATTCAGAACAGAACAATTTATGTGCTAGTCTAATGGGAAGATCCATTGAAAAAACTGCCTGGAAACACTCAAGAGTTTTGGGAAGGTGTTGATTCTTCTATCTTCTTAAACTGTAATTCAAGGCAAATGGTGGGAACATCCTAAAATTCATTTTGGGTTATCTTTAATCCTTACAATTATTATTTCTGAGTTAAATGATAACTATTTTAAAAAATTTAAAGGATACACTGAAGTAAAAAGTATAAAATATGTTATTATTACCTATAATATATAGAAACTACAGAATTTTCAGCTCTGTATTACAAATATATATATTACATAGGAAATATTTGTTAAGTAGAAGTTGAGCACTTTTAACTATAAAATATACTAACATTAGGAAGGATGTTTGATTAGTCCTGAAAATCTGAATGTTGATGGTTCTTGGAAAAATGGCATTTAATTAAAAAGAGGGGGCTTCATCTTAAGTATAGCCAAGGGAGAATTCCTATATTTTTTTGCTGCATAACATACAATAAGTACATTTCCATTATAGCTTCAAGCTCTGTTCTGCATGTAGCTCTATCAGTAGCAGTGAAGATTAAAAGGAGGTGCTGACCTTCTGCACACTTGTCCATCTCCTCAGATTCTTGCAACCAAGCAACTACTTTACTTTGGCCAGTAGTACATGTTTCAGGTAGACTGCTACTGCAAGGGATAGACGGTTGCCACGGGAAATTATTCTGTGAGACCTAAAGAAAGATATAGCCACATATATGCATATACCTATGAGAATTCTGGGAGAAAAACTGCCTGTGATAAAAAATAAAGTGATAATTGTTATTCTCTTCTTTAAAACTTGAAGCATGTATATATCTGACACTCTAGTCCAGTGATGGCTAACCTTTTTGCCATCGCATGCCGAAAGCGGGGGGAGCGTGGTGGGGTCACACGCACGCGTGCCCACATCCATAATTCTATGCCCCCTCATGCTCCCCCTGCTTTTGGCACGTGATGGCACAGTGGGCCCAGTAGGCCCATTTTTGCTCTCCCCAGGCTCCAGAACCTTTCTAGGAGCTTGGGGAGGGCAAAAACGGCCTTCCCCATCCCCCCCAGAGGCCCTCCGGAGGCTGGAAACAGTGTGTTTCCTGACCTCTGGTGGGCCCAGAAGGCCCGAAAATCAGCTGGCTGGCGCACACATGTGTGCCAGAACTGAGCTCGCGTGCCCACCGATATGGCTCCGCGTGCCACCTGTGGCACCCGTGCCATAGGTTCGCCATCACGGCTCTAGTCTAAATTAAACTTAATAACAAGTATTTCAGTAAATGTGGTACAGGTAGACCTCAATTTACGACCACAATTCAGCCCAAAATTTATGTTGCTTAGTGAGGAATTTGTTACATGAGTTTTGCCCCACTTTACGACTTTCGTTAAGTGACTCATTACAGTTGTCAAATTAGTAATACTGTTGTTAAGTGAATCTGGTTTTCCTATTG
Organism: Ptyas mucosa; assembly: GCA_012654045.1. Taxonomy (NCBI): domain Eukaryota; kingdom Metazoa; phylum Chordata; class Lepidosauria; order Squamata; family Colubridae; genus Ptyas; species Ptyas mucosa. The sequence continues at coordinate 33,809,258 of WNWU01000006.1, read as the reverse complement.
ACTTTGGTTGTCAGAAGGTTGCAAAATGTGATCACATGACCCTGGGACACTGCAACTGTCATAAATGTGAGTCAGAATGTAAATCTCATGACCATGGGAAATGGTCATTAAGTGAACTGTTGTAAGTCGAGGAGTACCTGTACAGTGTAGATTCCTTTGTTGAGTGTGTTCTTCTTTTCAGTGTTAGTGTTACTCATATATAACGGCATCCATTTTCATTTGCATCCATAATGGAAGAAAATGAGTGGATAGCAATATTGTATATTATTTATTTATTTATTTTTAATTTATTTAATTTTTATACCGCCCTTCTCCCAAAGGACTCAGGGCGGTGAACAGTTAAAATAACATACGTATAAATGTGAATAAAGATGATTAAGCCAATTTGGCTCATTGGTTAAGAATCTTCAGCATAAAGAACAATTAGAAGAGATTTATGCCAGCCCAGCTTGGTGGAACAGAAAGGTCTTAAGTGCACGACGGAAAGTATGAACATCTGGGATCATTCGTATCCTTGGGGGTAACCTGTTCCAAAGGGTAGGTGCCCCCACAGAAAAGGCTCTTTCTCTGGGAACCCCCAGTCAACATTGCTTTAGTGATGGCACCCCGAGGAGGCCCACCCTGTGGGAGCGTGTTGGTTGGTGGGAGGTTATCAGTTGCAGAAGGTGGTCTCATAGGTACTCAGGTCCTAAGCCATGGAGCACTTTAAAGGTAAGAACCAACACCTTGAAGTGCACTCGGAAGACCACCGGGAGCCAGTGCAGCTCGCGTAGGAGAGGTGTTACATGTGAGTGCCATGTCGCTCCCAATATCACCCGCGCAGCTGCATTCTGGACCAGTTGGAGCCTCCGCGTGCACCTCAAGGGGAGCCCCATGTAGAGAGAATTACAGTAGTCCAGACAGGAAGTGATAAGGGCATGCGTGACCATGCGTAAGGAGTCCCAATCTAGAAAGGGTCGCAACTGGCACATCAGGCGAACCTGATAGAAAGCTCCCCTGGCTACAGCTGTCATATGCTCTTCTAAAGACAGCCGCGTGTCCAGGAGGACACCCAAGTTGCGAGCTCTCTCCGTGGGGGCCAATTATAAAACAACTATGTATGAACTGAAGGATGGTATTCTTCCTGATCAAAAAAGATTATACCTTAGTTTCCAGCACTGTGGCATTAGTAGCTGGTGAAGATTCAGTGGTGGAAGTTGAAGGGAATATGTGGAAACTGGCATCCCGTGGTGATCGCACAATCTCATTCTGACGATACAATCTATGATGGCGCAACTTGGACACCCAAGCATCAAATGAATCCTGGGATTTTACCTAATTAAAAGATCAGCGTGAGTAAGGAATCCAATAATAGTATTTGATCTTCCTTTTACAGCAAAACTTGAAAATAAAAATTAGTAGAAATATTCCTTACTTTTAAATGGTAGATATGCTCCTCAGTGTCAAGATCTATCCTACGTGCTTTCTTTTTAATTGACATAACTGATAATCCCACATCTATGCTCCCATGAACCTTCCCTTTCTGAGTCTGGAAAAAAAAAAGAAGAGTCAACATATGCACATTAAGTAAGAGGCAAAATTGGTAAGTTATTGCTCTTTAGAATGGATAGACAGATGTATAGCTTTCTGGGATATAATGCAAAGATACATAAAACAGCAAAAATAAGAAAAAGTTGGGAAGACATTATCACATGCTGCTTATCAGGACAGGATTATTATGTAAGAAGCGCACTGCTTTTTTTTCCACACATAAATATCAACATTTCACAGGCTGAGTAAATAAAAGATGTGGAATAATTATGTATACAACTATTTTAAGAACAAAACCAAGCAAATGACAGATGTTTAAATATGAGAATGAAAAACAAGCCTGTGGCTACGATTGAGATAATCTACATATACGTACATACAAAAATTACACATCTAATTTAAGTGACATTTCTATGACAGCTACTTTCATTGCTAAATAAATAAATTCAGATTAACACTGGCTCACCTATGTAATAGTAAAAGCTATGATGATAAAAAATGGCTAATATAACTCTGGCAAGATACATCATTCATATGCAAATACGACATCTGTAAAGATCAATTTTTACTGATAAATAATAATAGTTTCTGCCCTCATGAAAATTTGTACCTGTATAAATTCCAAAATAGGCCCGAAGGCGCAAACTACATAAATAAGCATAGTAACTTCTATTTGTCATCTATTGTACACATATTTCAGAAATAACTGAAAATAATGTTACCTAAATAGTTAACTCTTCCTCTGAACAAATATTGACATGTTCTAAACCAATTTTTCCTTCCCGCGATTATACACAAAAGGAAAATTAATTATAACTAAGATTGCTTTTGTGTTTTATGAGCATTTTGTGCTGAAACTCTTGTTTTATAAAATAAGTAACAAAATGTACTTAATTCTAATATATAGATATAGATATATAGGTAATGTATGAAGTTCTAAAGATGCAACAAAAACTAAATTCATCTACAATATTGTAGGCCTTGTTAGTTTTATACTGCTGTTTAAGTTGCTAGATTATGAAGTTTCAGCAATAATTATTTATTATTTTAATGTTTTTCTAGGCTACAATTTTTCCAATGTTTATATAATTACTGACTTGTATTATTATGGTAAAAATAATTCTTTTATTAAATAATTCTTTTATTTACAATCACCTTATAATTAAAATAAAACAAAGTTAAAATTTAAAATCTCTAACCACTATTTATTAGTATGGTAAACCCTTGATTTACCAATCTTCATTAAAAATTGGTTCATGAAAGCAATGGAGAAAATTCATTTATGCATCCCCTTTGCCATTTAAAGGATATTCAGATCTAATGATCATCCCTTTCCTTCTATTGTTCTCTGAAATTGAGGGTTTGATGTATTTTGTAGTCCACTGAGCAGCAAATGGCACTTTGAGTGTTTCTAAGGCACTTGACCTACAAGGACACAGGTGCTGCATAAGAGGTACACTGGTGGTATCAATCAAATAATATTGCAAAAGGCAGAACACTGATCTGACTAAAGTAAAGTTTCAAAGTAGTAGTATTAAGGCAAGAAGCTGGTGTGCTTTCTGTTTTAAACTCAATAATTTAAGAGCCAGAGGATGGAATTTACTGGCTGGTTATAAACAGGAGTTTGCCCTGTCAATCTTAGTTGGGGTGTGCTTTCTTCCTTGATGTAGGGAGAAACCACAGGAATGAGATTTCATCTCTAGGTGATGAAATAACTGCTGGAAAACAATTAAGCCCAGAGACACTAACAACTCAGCAGGTTAAAAATTGTCTAATTGCCACAAATAAAATCTGACAATTTATAAAACTGAAAAATCCAGAACGTTTGCGATAAAAGGAGAAGGATGTGGGGAGCAGAACTGAACGGCAGGATTTATACCTTTTCTCTGCAGTACAGGAATGTCTGCATCACTACGGGAACTAAGCAACCAAATAATATTTAACACTCAGTTTTTAAAAAGCCCCAGGGTTACTTACATCAATTGGTGACTTTGAATATTTCAACATTCCATTGTCCAGAACAAAAAAGCGCTGCAGGAAAAAAAAATGTAGGTGATCACAATGCAATGGAGACTATATAAAACTATTAATGAAGACATTAGTACACTGCATGCAGCAATAAACATCATTACAAAAAATGAAGAGCCAGGATAGGGACAGATTTTCATAGCTATGCGGTTGGTCCACACCAACTTGATGGAACATAATCAATCAATCCTAAAGCTAAATCATTAAAGTTGCTTTATGAATTGAACTATGGTATAGGGCAATACAACCCATCACTTTTTTTTTAAATAAATAGCTCACAGGATCATATGGGAACAAAGTATTTTCAGAATGGTAAGAACAGGATCTATGCAGTCCTATTGAATAAGAAGCACTTATGTGCCCAGAGCAGAGAAAGGAAGGATCTATTGGCTCCTCAAACTAATCTAGACAAGAAGCACAAAACAATGCTAACACTACCTTTACCGTAAGATTATAGAAATAAAATCTTGCAAGCCTGAAAGCACCTCTCACAGCATTTTACTTTTTCTTTCTAGAAAACTAGGAAGGGTGCCTTCTGAGATGCTTCCTACACTCTTTTTCCTCCTCTTTTTCCGAGATACTTTGGCATGAGAATTATCCAGTATGCGGCTCTTTCTCTTGCTTCCCAAGGTCATTCCAATAGACCATGACAGAATCAGACTGACACAAGCAGCACTGCAGCATTTGATGCAAACCCTGCCCCAGTCTATGTCCATTGTAATGTAACAAGGATATCTCCAAAAAAAAAAAGCAGAGCTTAAGATGCAATACTGCTTTCATCATTCTGACAAATGCAGCAAGATTCTGCGGCTTGTACTGATAAGGGGCCTGTCTGAATTTCTGAAAGTGATTCTGTTTTATTTGACAGAATTGAATCAAAGCATACATGGGGCAATTTCAATAACCCTACTGAATTACTGCATCTGAAAGCTTGATTAGAATTAGGTTTCTGAAGGCTAGGGTCTTAAGAAACTTTGCTTGGTAGAACTCTTTAAATGAAGAGAATCTGCAAGTCTTTGCATCGGGATCAGAATTAAAAAACACAAAGGCTTCATAAGTCAAATTGATACACTTTTTATAAGAACCATTCCTGTCAAATGCTGCTCCAATCTCAGAGAAACTGATACTTTCTTAAACACCTACAATTTACCCAGTTTCATACATCATACTCAAGGATTTCTGTATCATCACTTCATTCAATAACTTATTATTCAATAACTGATTGCAATGGAATTTGAACAATTACTTTTTACAATAATCAAACCAACATTCGATCAGACAGACAGATAGATGTTATTGAGTTTTAAGAATAGTAAGAACTAATACAAACTAAAAGAAAACAATAAAGAAAGAAGAGATAAAAGAAAAAGCTAAAAATACAAAAAAAGTAAGAAGAAAGTAAAGAAAAAAAGGAAAGTAGAAAACAGAAAAAAAGAAGATAAAGAACTGACTTCCAATCATTTTCTCAGCAGGTGTTAAGTACAATTATATTTTAACCTCTCTAAGATTAAACCATTACTCTCTTCTTTCTGTAGTCTAAATATCCTTTCTAATCATCCAAACCATAAACCATAAGTTCACAAGTCTACACTAGATACTGTTTTTTTCACCAATCAAATATGTCAATTTAACCAGTGGATTTGGTATTTTCTATTCCATACCAGAAATATATTTTACTCTGAATCACATATATCTTCATAAGAGAGTACAATTTATATTTCACAGTCCATTTTCTCTCTCACTTTTCCTCTGTCTGTGTGTATGTCTATAACTGAGTAATACATATATATGCTGACGCAGTTAAATTTCTGTAAAGGGCATATGATCACGTGATAACTGATTGTTTCTAGCCCTACAAGGAACTGAGGAAGGTTTATTAATTATGTTCCCTTGAATGTTGATAGAATTCAACATATTACATGAGTGCAAAACAAAGAAAGAAAGTGAAAGCCTCCTTCAGATTCTACCACTCAATTCAAGGTCAGGGACTTATGAGGTAGGCATGGTTTAACGACTGCTAGTCAGTTTCTGAACAGAGTTTAATTTGCTACAGTTCATGATGAATTTTGTGTAATAAATGAAAATAACGGCACCTAACATGTTTCACACATATTTTACCTTGTGCCAGCCTTTTAAAGGCCATTTCCTTTTCTTCAGCATGAATCCTTCATGTTTGTCTGGCTTCTGGACATTAGTCTGGCCAATTTTCAAGCCTTCTATAATTTCCCAGCTGTCTGGTTCCTGAGGAAAGGAGGGAGAAGAGGAGGGAACAGAACCAAACAGATCAAAATTTCAGTTTTGTGGTGCCTATTATCCAAGCTGTTTTGGCAACCCAGTGTACATTTACATAAAATCTATCCCACTGAATTCAATAAGACTGACTTTAGTTAGCAAATAAATAAGAAACTGGATATTACATAAACCATACTGAGAACAAGAACGTTCCAGAAGTATATGCTAAGGAAATTACTGAGGGAATTCTAAGGTTAAACTATATACCCCTAAGAGATACCAGTTTTGGCAACATCTCACTCCATTCATAATTAATCGTGGCTGAAATCTCTTTAGTTCTATTTGGGCTTAGTTCTTTTCCAAAAAATGTTTGGAAAAAACCTGGTTTGTATGTACATATCTGAAGTTGTAGCAAGCAAAGATGTCATCCATTTGCAAAAGATGTACCTAGCATAACTACTGGGTACATCAAGACACAATAATTCTAGGAGCAGTATTTCTAATTGTAACCATGTTCTTTGATTGGAAACAAATGACGAGGGCTGATTTTAAGCATTCTGCCTAGCAATAACTATCAAAATCACGCTACTCATCATGTTCAATTCCTTAAGTTTTTATAATAGGACAGAGACTTGTAAACAGCACTTCTATGCATTACTGATGTAGTACAGGGATACATTAAAGATTGTGCTATGCTGAATTCAGCCTTCAGTAAAAGGTTTTTCATTATATACGGTACCTTGCAGTATTTATATACAAAATTATTCTCAAAATCTCATGCAGGTAGTCCTCAACTCACAACCACAACTGAGCCCAAAATTTCTGTTGTTAAGTGAGGCATTTGTTAAGTGAGTTTTGTCCCATTTTACAACCTTTCTTGCCACATATGTTAAGTGAATCACTGCAGTTGTTAAATTAGTAACACAACTGTTAAGTGAATCGGGCTTCCCTGTTGACTTTGATCATGTGACACTGCAATCATTATAAATATGAGTCAGTTGCCAAGTGTCTGAATTTTGATCACATGACCATGGGGATGCTGCAAGGACATAAGTGTGAAAAACAGTCATAAGTCACTTTTTTCAGTGCCACTGTAGCTTCCAAGCAACTGAAGCAATCAATTAATTCACCAAGGATCTGAGCTGGAAAGGATGAAGCTAGAAATGGTTCCAATCAGGGTTCTCACTTAATGATTAGATTATGTTAATGACAGCAACAGGGACTGTCATGATTGTGGTCACTAAGGAATGTGGTCACATGATGTCATGCTTAATGACCTGTTTAACAATCAGGCACCAATTAGCACTGTAATTCAAGGGCGACCTGTATGCTTCTTGTAGTTTGCTTAGTTTCATATGATTTGCCTTTGTTCTTTTGCCAGGAAGAAAATGCATTGATAGTAGTCATTTGTTGTTGTTTTTTCTAGTGCCAGAATTTATGAAAGCAGATGTATTGTATTTTCATTATATGCAGCACTTACAGACATTTTTATTTATTTATTTTCAATTAACTAGAATAACTTTTAATTTTAAAAAGCTGTTAATCCAATCTTTCTTCCTCGTAATGCAGATGAGAAATACATATTTCAAGAAGCTGTAGAATATTTTATCTTTACAGTTTTCTCCAAACATTCACACTTTCAGTATAGGGCTGAGCAACCTCTGTTAGACCTCTAGTTATGAAACCCAGAAATGATGATTCAAGGTGGGGAAGATGGGGAGGATGAAAAGGATACAAGTAGTCCTCAAATTATGACTGCAATTGGGCCCAAAATTTCATTTGTTAAGCAAGGCAGTTAGATGAGTTTTGCCCCATTTTATGACTTTTCTTGCAACAATTGCAAAATGAATCACTACAGCTGTTATGTTAGTAACCCAGTTGTTAAGTGAATCTGGCTTCTCTATTGACTTTGCTTGTCAGGTTACAAAAGGTGATCACATGATGCCAGGACACTGCCACCATCATAAATATGACCCAATTGCCCAAGAGTCCATATTTTGATTACATAATCATTTTTTTCAAAGCCATTGTAAGTGGGTGAGCTACAGGAGGAGGCGGGACTTATTGATTGAGCAGACTCAGTCCTATAGGAACAGGCTAAGTTGCCTCCCCAAAGTGACTGCCGTCCCTGCCGAGTGGAGAAAAGCCCTCAAAGCGGACTTTAATGGAAGCACTTCAGTGCTTTGAGGAGTGGCACTTGGCTTATAGTATTGCTGCAGTCAAATGATTTGCATAGATTTATTGAACACCTCCAATTATTAAATACATTCTGCAACCATCTACTTATGCAGGGACCAAGACTTTACTTACTTTAGATACAGCGACTGGCTCATTTTCTAATAACTGCTTCCCAATAATCAAGTCTGTGCTTCCAACAGAAGCATTGCGCTCTAACACATGACCACTCTAAAACACAAAGAAAAGACTGGAGTACATTTTTGTGATAGAAAATACTTAGTTCTCATACATAAGTAAGACACTTTGAAGGAATGGAAACAAAAACAAAATATACATTTATTCTAATAAGCAGAATAGACAAAGTATTTTCAAAGTTTAGTACTGACTGTTATTTCAGTCAGCATTTTCTGACTTTCTTTTTCTGCCAACTTAAGGTACTATAATTAACTTTTTCCCCTAAAATTTCCAAAATTACATTGAGTTAATATAAAATGGCTTATGTCTACAGCAGTCTTGTCTAAAGTACAATAGGAGATTATGTACGTACTCTTCTTATATAAAGCGAACATGCGTGAGACAAGAATAGATTCCTGTGTAGGAATATTATAATTGGACTGCAGAAATTCAGACCAAGATGTACAGAAAAATCTGATTCTTTCCAATATCCAGTAATCTGGATTTTTGCTCCCAGATGTGATAACCCTAATTATGATGGTAGATGCCACCCATAGCAGAGCAAGTCCATTAGACTTCACAGATGGATATTTTAGGAAAAAACTTGATGAAATATCTGAGCACATTCACTGTATACACTATAACAATGTGAAAATTAATTAGGTTAAAGTAAATCAAACTCTCTCTATGCTTTAAGATAAACATGAGTTTGATCCTGCTTTGAGTTGAGTTGAATTAAATCTGTCAAGCACAGTACTAAAAAGCAGAATAAATTTATTCTTGATATATGTGTTTGAAAGTACAAAGATTTGAATATCTGTCTTGCAATGTTCTATTGAAAGTGCTTTCTTTTAAGGTGACTCACCTGTTCCTTATCAAAACATAATTTACAGAAAATTAAAAGAGCAGAATATTGAAAGAATCTTCTTTGGGTGCTTGATATTTGCATAAGGAAATCATGCTCAGTTAAACTTGAAGAAACAATTACACAAATACACAATTTGTCAAAAGAAATTTACAGAAAGTTTGTGGTTATCTGGGGAAGGTTGAGAGCAGTCTACTGGTGACACTTTAATTTGGACTTTTGCAAAGAGAATAAATTGGGCTCAATAAATTATTTGATCTCTTCCATCTGTATGATTCTAGAATTATACCGGTTAATCAGCTTCTGCCTGTTGCATGGCACCATTGGGCAGAGCCTAACTGGCTTATTTATATTATTGATTCAGGAATATTTGTCAATATGCTACAATATATAAATCTATTTTTTGGAGTCTTTAAGACAATATTACTCCCCTCATCTATGTATGTATATATATGTCTGTCTGTCTGTCTGTCTCTATCTATCTATCTATCTATCTATCTATCTATCTATCTATCTATGGATCTATGAGAGAGAAGGGGGTGGAGATTAAACAGTAATGAGCTTGACAAGAGATAATAAAATGAAAACAATCCAAGCTAGGTGTTCATTCTGATACAGTATGCTATGATCTGGAGAATCTGATGTTTCTTATGTTTGGATGGAGCTACATTGCCTATGTAAAGTTTGAGAATAATCTTGGATTTGCTGGTCTCATCTGGGTAGTATAAGATGAAACTATGGCCAAGAACACTTTCACTAGCTGTATAGTACAATGACAGCAAATGACATCAAAACATTGTACCGGTTCATAACTTCCAGATCAGATTTCAGTAATGTGCTCTACTTTATACATAGTTTAGGAATTGCAGAGTCAAAATGCAGCAACCAGAATAGAGTCTGGGGCTAATAAAAGAGAATTTTATACCTTTTTCTAAGCAGTTGAACTTTTTACTTGTATTTTTGGAGAGAAATAAGTACTGGTTATCAGTACTTTAAAGCTTTAATCACTTAGGCCCAGCTTTAAAGATCCATTTTTTCTTATTGGCTTTTAATAATGTTTAGTTGTCTCAAATGTTTTAATGCTTTTATTTTTATTTTTTATATTATGTTAATGTAGTTAAGTGATTTACATTTTATTCTAACTACCTCAGCCATTTAGTAAGAATAATAGAGACAACATCAACAGCAAAATAGATGCATCATGAAAACAACTGAATAGCAAGTGTGACTAATGTTTTGCGGGAGACAGAAATTTTTCTAATGACAGAATTTAAAATGATCAAATTAAGTTCAAGAAATAAAAGACTAATTAACACATGATGAATGATTACTGGAATACAATACTATTAATTTGGCATCTTTGTAATGCATTCCTTTCTTAAACTGGAGGTAATTACAAGGGACTAATTTTGACATAACCTGGGGGGTAATAAAATAATTTGAAATTGCTTGTTTGTGAATCATGGATCTCATTTGGAATTGCCACTGCTGAGTCCTTATGTAAAAACAGAAACTGGTTTTTATTTTGGCTGTGGGTAATGACACTATTGAAGACCAGGCAAAAGAGTAATTAGTAATGCCTTAGATCACATTTTTAGAATTATTTTAAACAGTAATATTGCATATAGAATATAATTATCTTTCATCTAAAACATATGTTTAGATTTGGAATTAATAATTAATGTCCAATTCCAAATTACATCTGTAAGTTCTGGCTCAACCAAAGATATATTCTACAAAGAATGATATAACCATTTATGATCTCTTCCTTATAGAAAAGCTAACAGCTCTCAAGGCAGCTCTGACAGGAAAATTTCCTCAGAATAGCAATGGGTCCCTTGTGGTAAGTCTTGGGAGAGGCATTCTTGAGAAGTAAAATGTCAGGCATTACAAGACCAATATTTCACTTTGATATACTGTTAGCCATTACCACCAGTATTCCAAACAAAGAAAAAGCAAAGGATTGATCCTACCAGTACTGTTTCATCATAAGGAATCAGGGATTGGCAGCGGAGCATTTGAAGGAGAGTTGAAAATAACTCAATATTGTCAGAGGTGGAATAAAAAAAACCCTAACAATAGAACTGAACATGTTTCAACAGGGTAGGTGGAAGAATCGGAGAGACTGAAGCTTTGAGGATAAGGTCTCAAGATAGCAATTGAAGGGATTAGGCAGCTGTATAATAATCCAACATGAGTGGATACACTAGAATAATGTAGGATAAAATGGTACTAGAAAACAAAGAACTAGAGAACTCACAAAGGATTTTGCCATTATTAATTGCAGTTATCTTTACTGGAACATAATTTTATCCACTGACTCACTTCTTTCTTTAAAAAGTGAAGTAAATAAAGAACGCCTCAACTAACTTGCAGGATTTCTACATCCATAATTAAAAGAACCCTCTTTCACTTACCTGCCTAGTGTCCCACTGGGAATATGATGAAGAGGAGTCAGCCTTATGCGATGGTGTGGAGGTTCTGTGAGCAGGAGAAGTTCCTTTCTCTTCAGAACTCATCACTGCAGATAAATTCTATGGGCCTTCTTTCACAGATCTAACACCACATTCCCTTCAGTTTTCCATGGAAAGAGGAAGCCGAGTGATTTTCAGCATTTCTTCCAGAGTCTATTCTTTACGTGGGCAGGTCAGATTAATGTAAAAGGCATCCAAACCAAATCTTGAAGGAGAAAGGAAAAGAGAGAGTGATGGTGTGCTATGTATTCATGAATTAGTATGAATTAAAATGTCAAACAAAAACAGGTCTCTCAGGTTCCATGTATCAGACCTATGAAAAACATTTAATCTCAGTAAATAAATGGCAGTTTCTAGTCTTCAGAATAATTACTTTTTCAACAGTAGAATTCGTCCTCAAATGATATTGATTACTCTATTCCGATGATTTCCCAACTGACACATCATAGTACCTTGCAAATGAATTGTTAAAATCTGTTTTCTCTACTCTATCCCATTTCCGCTTTATGTCTTTGGAAACACATATCTTGTAAATGTATAACAAGTGTCATTCACAGAACAGGTTAGAAGCCAAATAATTACAGTAGTCATAGCATATTTATTTTCTCCCCAAACACACCATTGATATGAGTATGAACATTCAGTGTTACCAACAAACAGCCATTTGCAGCACCTTCTCAATAACTTTGGAAAGAATAGTCACAACTGCCTGTAGATGTATATGTATGTGCACATGCATGTTTTGCCTTTATTATTTTTCGTGGTAAGCATATCCAAGATGCCTTCCTCCTCCTATTTTCCACACAGTAACAACCCTGTGAGAGATGACTGGCCCAAAATCATCCAACTGGTTTTCATGGCTAAGTAACAGTTTGAACTCATGGTCTCCCGCTTTCTAGCCTGGTGGTGCCTTAACCACTAGACCAAATTGACTTTCAGTAACAAAATATGTAGGCTATGGACCATTTTCATCTTTACATTGTATACTATTCAAAGTCTATCAGGGAATTACTAAGCATACAGTACTTTTTTTATATATTAGCTTCATTGTTTAAAACAGACACATGTACAAATGCCTTTGATCCACACTTTTCTAAAAAAAAAAAAAAGCAGTTAAATAGTATCTGCACTAATTTGAGAAAGATCAAAACGGTCTGTAGTTTCAACTAATTCAACCATGATTTGCTTTATTTTCACTTCCTCCTATAATCTCATAGTTTCAAAATAATGTATAAAAGAAAATAGAGTTAGCAACTTCACAAATTGCTTTTAAAGAAATGAACAGAGATATTTTAGCTGGTGTCAGTTTTAAGTCACCTCAACTCCCAAAAGAGATAGTTAATATTCTGGAAGTGTTTTACAAAAAAAAAACTCTAAGCAAATAAAAAAATATATATTCTAAAAATATATATGAAGAATACATAGTAAAATAAATACAGGCTTCATATATTGCTGTTAAATGCTGCAAATGAGATGCAAAAGGAAGACCAGTTAACTGTTTTGACATATTTATGTTCTTAGTTCATATACCATAAACTGTCTCTGATTAAGTCATATATTGGTCTCAGTTACATAGCGTTTAAAATTACTACGTCAATATTAGCATACCTCTTAAGAAGAAACACAAAAATGTTTTATCCAGCTTTCTATCAATAACTATATTCCTACTTTATTTCAGAATTATCCTAAGTTAAAGTTCTAGGCATAAAAATTCAAAAAACAAAGATTCCAAAGTATCTGGAATCATATTTCTTCTATAGCTCATCTTACCACTAAGCTTTGTCCTCCTCCCCACTTCTTTATTCACAATTATAACTTTGGAATAGCCTGTATTTTCAGACTGCAAAGGATAGACATAAGACATCAAAGTATGTCAAATAAATGAATAAACAAGTAGGTTTATTTTAATCATTTTCAGAGCTACGCTCTTTAAAACTGATAGAGAATAGTAAGTTAACAGTAATAGGATGCAAAAAAATAAAAACAAAAACTAAATATTATATGAAACAAATTCTTCATGAAACTTTGCTGCCAACTTAGGAGATCAAAAGCAGCCTTGAAGAGTTTCATCTAAATGTTACTGAGGAAACCATAAATTAAATCATTGAAAAGATTTGAACCATGATAGGATTGTCAGTTGTAAAAGACAAAACAATAGGGGGTAAAAGAAGACAGAATATGAAAGTCATAGGCTTATGAACAATGTTTGACATTATATTTGAATGTCATCATGGAGCACTGAAAGCTGCAGGTGTTGTATTGTTGAGTTTAATAGTATATGAAAGTGATCCCAATTACTGGAAGCAGTTCTTCCTTATTATCACAATCATGACTGAATCAACATTAAAATTACTGATGAACATCTAACGTAGCAGATAAAGCTGATACAGCATTAGCCTATAAATTTTATTATCCTTTGAAACTAGTGTCCTTCAGTGGATTTTATTTTTATAAACAGAATCAATTCTTTGAAAAATGATGGCTGAGTCAAGTATTAGTCATCAGAGGTTATGGCTTCAGTTGTAATAAACAGCACAACATACCCCAAAGGGCTACAAGAACAATTCTGTTTGTACTTTTCAAGGCCACTTTCAGATGTGTTTTAAATACTAAATTAACTCTTTCACATATTCCAATGTTAATTAATTCCCAATCTACCCTGCATTAGTTTCACTTCATAAATGAGAGTAAACTGAATAATTTGAGAATACAGTGCTAAATTTAGCAGTGAGTACCTAAAGGTTTAATTTAGTTCATAGTTGTGGAAAAATCAACAGAACAAAAATTGCTTTTCCCAAACACTGTTTTATTTTCAGCAATGTTTTTTAAGCCGTTGGGAAAACAAAATTCAGTGTCATGCAAAAAAAAAAAAATATCAAAGCAGGGACTAGTGGAAGAAGGGACTTAGACTTGTACAGATTGTCCTCAATTTATGACTGTATGTTGAGAGACCATTCAAAGTTATAGCAGCGCTGAACAAGTTACACTTGTCATGTCCACAGTCATGTGGTCAAAATTTGAGTGCTTGGCAGCCTCCCCGAATTTATGACCACAGGGGTGCTTCAACTGCCTCCAGCCACCTATCTCTCTTCTCCATCTATGCCCTTTTGGCTCTACGCCACCTTGTGTTCTGCCACCTGAGCCGACTTTTACTGTATTCTTGCCCCCACCGCTGACAAAGCATGCCCGGTCTGGTTACTGGGCCAGGCTGGTGTTGGTTTAGTGCTATGAAAAAAAAGCCCCAGAGCCACAGCCCACCAAAACTCCCCTTTGTGCCACGTTCCTAGGCTAGGCTAGGGCTGGACTTCAGGTGCAAAGAAAAAAGAAAAGAAAAAAGCAACCCAGAGCTATGAAATGTCAAAAAGCTCTTTCACACCATACTCCTGGGCTGAACATCCCAAAAGTCTAACAGAGTTTATTAAATTCATTGAGTTGAGATGACTCAACTCATCTTCGTCTACTTCGTCTACTCCAACACTGATTGGAGTAGACGAAGAACTGAGTAGTAACTTTTCCTTAATACCCACGAATGAGAGTGAAGGTTACACCCACACATAATCTTGCTGTTTAATACCAAATTAATCTCCAGTAAATAATACTGAATCTATATTTGTTAGTATATAATGAATTAGTATCACCATACATAGCTTTTCAAAGAAAGTTTGTATAAATTACTAGTTCAGGTAGTCCTCAATTTACAACCACAATTGAGCCCAAATTTTATGTTGCTAAGTGAGACATTTGTTAATTGGATTTTGTCACATTTTACCACCTTTCTTGCCAGAAGTGAATCATTCTAGTTGTTAAATTAGTAACACGAACGTTAAGCCTGGTGGCGTGGCAGACTAAGCACTGTAATTAATATTCAGCTGCCTGCAATTACTGCAAGTTCAAATCTCACCAGGCTCGAGGTTGACTCAGTCTTCCATCCTTTCTAAGGTAGGTAAAATGAGGACCCAGATTGTGGGGGCAATAAGCTGACTTTGTATAAATATACAAAAGTATGAAGGCTATTGCTTAACGCCTTGTAAGCCGCCCTGAGTCTCTGGAAAAGGGCGGCATATAAATCAAATTTTTTTTAAAAAAGTGAATCTGGCTTCCCCATTAACTTTGCTTGTCAGAAGGTCGCAAAAGGTGATCACATAATCCCAGGACACTGAAACAGTCATAAATGAGTCAGTTGCGAAGCATCTGAATTTTGATCAGGTGACCATGGGGATGCTGCAATGGTTATAAGTGTGAAAAATGGTCATAAGTCACTTTTTTCAATGCCACTATGGTTACTAAACAAACTGTTGTAAATTGAGGGCTATCTGTATTATTTGTTAGTATGGGACTACCCAACAATTAGATAAAAGGTTCCTATTCTAAATTGCTGCTTGCTGGAATGGACACACAATAAAAGCTACATCATTAAATGTCACCTTCAGAATGCCTATTTATTTTAGCATCAACCACAGATCAAACAGGTCTTTAAATACATTTTTTTTTAAATCGTCAGTTGTCTGTATGGTGTGTTATGCCTTGTCTGACACTAGCTTTCTGGAAGTCTGTGGCATCCATCATAATTTAAGTTTCCAAACAGAGATGATGCTTTAATTATAGACCGCATATCTTTTCAGTGCAAAACATTCCTTTCCTAATGTAAGCTTTTTAACAGCATGCCAACAGTTCCTCGCTCTCTTCCAGATTTGTGCCAGAGAAAACTCTAGTGGGTACAAACAAGTATTTTTGAAGGAAAAACCTTTGACTGCTTTAACACTATCTCAAAGTGTTAAGAAAATACCATAAGTATCATAGGAAGGGCCTAGATGAAACAGTTGTCATTACAGCACTATAAAACCTAAAAAGACAATTTCTATAATAATTACAACAGCTAATTCACCAATAGAAATGGATGCACTCTGAGTCTTGCCCTTTAAAAAAATCCAGACCTGTTTTGTATTTCTAACTAGATTTCTCCTGGAAGAAAACAATAAGACATTATGATATAATTGTCAATGCAACTCAAGATGCAAAGATTACAAACCTTACACAGCCTATGAAAATATGCAGAGACTAAGCAGATTATTGATTGGATTTGTTTTATATCCCACATGACCTCCATTTTACCAATAGAGACTGTACAAAAGATTGAGATGAGTGTGTGTGTGTGTGTGTGTGTGTGTGAGTGAGTGTTTACTATTTTTTTCAGCAGTGAAGGTAAAACCTAGAGGTCCCCAATTCCAAACTTTAATACAATAATGGACCACCTAGCTCTCTAAAACAAACATATAACGAATTGAGTACAAGAGAAAACCCAGATGGACAGCAGAATGAAGAGCATTCTATGTTGTGTAGTATGGCAAGATTTTATTTCATCATTACGATCTCTGATCTTCTACAAACTGTCTGCGCCAGCTATAGGATAGTGGCATGGAAAAGCTATTCTGCAGGTGAATTTTCATTTGAAATTATAAATAGGCAGGGAGATGGGATTCTGCATCTCCATAAAAATTAAATAGTTGGCATAATTATTAATAGTGCCATCCAGGTTCTTTATAAGCTTATAGAATTTACCATGGTTTATTTCAGGAGTACCGGTAATTTGAACACAATAATAGGTGTATGTAACAACTAGATGGCAACCAAAAAAATACAAGTAGTTCTCATCTAACAACCATTCATTCAGTGACCATTCAAATAGTCCTGAATGGGCTTACAAATGGTCCCCGAATCTAAGCAGGTTGTAGTATTCCACATAGTCATGTGATCAAAATTTGAGCAGTTGGAAGCCCCTCTGCACTTCAAGTCCCCCCACCAGACAATTTCTCCCCCATCTATGCCCTTCTGACCCTCTGCACTTCACAGTCCCTGCCAGCCTAATTGACCTTTGTTATCTTCTTGCCCCCCACTGCTGACCAAGCATACCCAGCCCAGCCCAGAAGTTTCTTTCTTCCCCAGCTCACGTGGGGCAGTTTCCTCACAAGACCAGGGGAAACTGACCCCACACGATCAGCAGCTGTTTTGTGAAGGGCCAGGTCAGGCATGTGCTGTAAGCAGCAGGAACAAGATGGCAAAAGTCAGTCGGGGTGGCAGAGTTCTTGGAGTGCAGGGTAGTGAGGGCGACTGCAGCTTCCCAGGGTAGCTGCAACTTTGTGCCATGCTGGGGCTTTTCGGGGCAGCTGCAGCTTCACCTCAAGGTGGTCAGAAGGGCAGAGATCGGGAGGGGGGGAAATAAGCCATTGGGAGAAGTTGAAGGGGAGGCAGTGTCAGTGTCCTAACTGGGAAGAACTAAGGCTTGGGGATGGGAAATGGCTAGGATTGGGGCGAGTCCTTGGCTAACAACTGGTGGAATTCAGTTAATGACAGCAATGAGGAGTGCCAGAATATTCATCACTAAGTGATGTAGTCACATGACATCCCACTTTACAACTGCATTGCTTAGTGACAGAAATTCTGGTCCCAGTTATTATCGCAACTTGAGAGCTACCTGTACAGAAAACTAGTTAAGTCTTTCTGACTTTGCAGCCAAGGAATGGTATGTCTAGTGATAACTAATGTAAGACACAGCCATGCAGACGGATGTAATGCAGTGGACTATCTGATTCCCGTAAGAGATTCCCATAAAAGACCTGCATGCTGCCAACAATTCCTCAGGACAGCCTACTCAATGAATACTGCTATCTACTTTATTCTCAAGAAACCCTTTCTCTCTGCACAGATTTGCTCAGGAGGTGGAAAGTGACAAACCTCCTGCCTCCACATTCCTTTTTGTAGCTTAATGGGAGCAGAGAGACCATATGACATTATAATCTGTTCAGAATAAGTGGCCTGAATCAGTAAGAAATGCGCATCTTTATTATGTATATCAAGGTTAAGGACATGAACAAGAGTTGAAAATCAAAGAGCAAGGGAAAAAAAGAGCAACTGAAGTGTTCAGTTTTTATCTCCACAGCTGCTGTCTAAGCCAGAAATACACATATACAGATAAAAGCAGAATAATTGGGTAACAAAAAAAAACAGAGTTTAGAATATTTTTAATGAAATAAAATAAAATAAAAATTTACATCAAGCTTCCACCAATTCTTATATTGCTCTGTATATCCTAGATCTCCAATTCCAGATCCCTGGGAACTGGCTCCTTGATTTGTTGGCTTTGTTTGAACCAAACATGCTCCACTCTTCCCAAGGGAGAGAAGGAATAATAATAATAATAAAATAATGGAATGGCCTCCTTCTCTTTTCACTCTTGATCTCTTGATCAGAGTTTGAATTTATCAGGCTTTGATGCTCTCTGCTCAGTATCTCAGGGTTTTTTTTCCAGACAAGTTTGTTCTCTATCCTATACTTCTTTACTTTTTAAAATGTAAGATGCCTAGAATCATTTAGAGTTGGGTGGCCTCTAAATTCAATAAAATACAGGTAGTCCTCATTTAGCAACTACCTTATTTAGCAATCATTTTCAGTTACAACACTGTTGAAAAAGTAACTTTATGACCATTCCTTACATTTACAACTTTATCAGGTCTGTAAAGCAAATGAATGCTGAAGTAATCATAACATAAGCAAGCTTGTGATTTCACTTCACAATTACTTCATTTAATGGCTGAGTTGCTGGTCCCTACCATTAAATGAGGACTACCTGTAAATAATGGCAGACAACTTTGTCCTATCTTTTCTAGGTGATCTAGATGACTTGTAATTATTTTTTCTGACAGTCACCTACTTTTAACCCTTTCAATCCTTGCTTTGTGCTCTGCAACCTAATCTTGCAGGTATGACTTCATTCAGAATCTGACTGAACTTTTGGCAACTTCTTTTGTTCTGCGCATCTTTTGACTTTTAGAGTACACATTTAGCTGCCACAAACTTCCTTTTATAGCAACTATAATGGTGAACTGGACTGCCTATTTCACATTATCAATATTTGATATTATTATAATGAATATTTATTCCGATCTCAGGAAAAATAACTCTCAATTCAGCATCAGGAGTTAAATGGCCCACTTCATTCAGTGATGTAGGCAATACCACACATGCTTTTTAAAAAGTAAGTCCAATTTGTAGCAAAGGAATGGGTGTCCTGTGCTGTCCTGTCCTATTCTAATGGCTGCAATTACATATAGAAATCATTGTAGCATTTTTGTTGACCTTTTACCAGCCAGATGAAACATGAAGAAGCCATTCATTTATACAGGCAATGAAAATGTTAAACATGTCTCCTGCCTTTACTTAATTAACCTTTTTATACCTTCTTTTACATTAACTTTGCATTTTTAGTCACTGCTAGCTGCACCAAATATCATAGATGCACTAGTAAGTTACGGTAGAATTTTTAATGTAAAATAAATAAATTCCAATAAGTGCCCCAGTGGTAAAATAGCATATTAGCTGTATCATGTAAGCAGAATTTCCAGACGTGAATTCAAATACAGTATTAAAATACAAACCACCAGAAATATTACTGTGACAATAAGGTTTTCAAATAACAAACTATAATTCTATGGATCAAATAGTATCAGTATAAAACTTTGAATCAGGAACTCATTAATGAACTCCAAAGAAACTAACATTATCAAAACTGCAACACGTAATTCTTGTCAGTGAGGTAGGCAAGAATGAGTCAGAATAAGGAAAAAATTGTGCTAGATATTGGTTTGTTTCCAGTCCTTTTACTCTATCTGCAAGGAGGCAGTGACTCACGAATGTACTTTGTTTGCATACAGAATGACAAAGCATCCAAAACATGGCTAAAAGATCCTGGCTCAGAAAGCCATTTTCCATTACAGTAATAGAAACAGCAAGAAAAAATAATTCTCTGCATATTTTATTCTGAAGTCTAATGATACTCATAATGCAACATCTGCAATCATATTTTGGAATAGAGATAGGAACCCAAATCACTTAATTGAAAAGATTAAATGGACCATAGCAAAACTAAGTGAACTGGAAGAGGGAATAAAGAAAGAAAACTATTATTATTGTTTGTTGCACAGTCAACTAGATGTTCAGACTGGATTTGGTATTTTTGTCCACCTATTGAGTCCTTCACAAGGACCTGTGATAGGCAAAAGTGGAAATTTGTTGGTATTAGAAGTCGCAGGATATAGGATGTTCCCAGTAACTGCCTTTTGCAATTGATTGATGGTGAATTTATCAATGTTGATGGTGTTCAAGTGATGCTCCAGTTGTTTTGGGATTGCATCCAAGATGCTTATTACTATTGGTACTATCTTTGCTTTTTTTTTTTTGCCAGAGTCATTCTATCTCTATTTGCAGGTCTTTGCATTTTATTATCTTCTCCAGTTCCTTCTCTTCTATTCTGCCATCTCTAGGTATTGCCATGTCCAGACTTTTTTGTCTTTCTCACTGACAATTGTTTAGGATGTTATGGCAGGTGCTAGTCTGTTTGAATACTGAAGTCCTAGAGCACTTCAGCTTCTACATTTTCTATTATTCTATTATAGACCCACGAGTTCTTCCTTGCAGGCAAACAGTATTTCTTAAAGATCTTTCAATGCACCATTGTTGCTAGTTTGTCATGCCGTTGTTTGTAGTCAGTCTGTGCGATCTTCCGGCAGTAGCGAACCAGATGGTCCACTGTTTCTTCAGCTTCTTTTTAGAGATGACATTTGCTATCTGTTGCTGTCTTCTCAATACTGGCTTTGTATGCATTTGTTCTTAAGGTTTGGTCTTATGCAGCCAAAATTAGCTCCTCTGTCTCTTCCTTCAACTTTTTTGCTCTTAGCCACTGCATATTTTTCTTATTATCTGGTTTCCCTGCTGTTTTTTTTTAATGTACTGGCCATGTAATGTTTTGGCTTCCCATGCCTCCTTTCTGTTTTTCATTTGATGCTTTTTATAGGCCAGTTTGGTCTCTCCAGTACTCAGTAGGCCTTCCTTGGTATACTAGCTTCAGTGCATATTATTCACTATCCTTCCAATGCCCTTTTTTCTTCTTCAATCATCTGATGTACTTGCAATATTCCATGCCCACCCATTTTCCTTGCTTAGTAATCTGTCAATGTCGCTGCATGGATGAAGGGTATGATTCACTGTCATTATTTTTTGGTCTTCTTATCCAGGCCTTTAGTTCTGCTTTAATCCAGCTGTGTATCCAATGACTGTGATTGCCTTTATTATATTTCCTCAATGGAGTTTGGACTTTAAGATCTTCTTCACTCTCTTGATGTATTCATTTCTAACCTTTTTCTTGACTTCAGTATACTTGATGTTGTCAGCTTGAAGGATGGCCAGGTATTTATAGTGATCATCTCCATCCAGTCTCTTGATGTTATTTCCATAGGATATCTTGATTCCCTCAGTTTTCACTATTTTTCGCCTGTTGATGGTGAGGGTGGCACATTTGTCCAATCCAAACACCATTGCAACGTATGTTGCATATACAGACAGTGTTGAACAGCGATTCTATTTCAGGTGTTTTCCATACAGTTTCAGGTATAAAGAATATAAAGAAGGTGGGATAGCCTGGCAGATTTTTTTTTATTTTTGATAGCCATGGCCTGAGTTATTCAGTACTGTTGAGAGAGGAATCAGTGGCAGTGGTGGTGGCTGCAGGAGGCTCTGCCCACCCGCCTGGACGTCATCATGTCCCGTTTTTGACACTATGCGCATGTGCAGAAGATCCAAATGTGAGCGTGAGCTCACATTTGTGAACCGGTAGCGAAGGTTAAGTGAATACTACCCCGGAGTCAAATGCCTTCTTGTAATCAACCCATGCTACATACAAATTGGTCTTCTTTCTCTTGCAGTTTTCCAAAATCATCCTATCAGTTAGGAGCTGATTGCTCTGCTGTTGGGACAGTTTTCTTTCTGCTGATGGGGAAAGAGCATGTTTTCAACTAGATGCTGTTGGATTGGATCAGCTACAACATAACAATCATAAGCAATTAGGCTTCCCACAGGAAGGAAATCTTTACTCTCTAGACCAGTGTTTCTCAACCTTGGCAACGTTTAAATATGTGGACTTCAACTCCCAGAATTCTCCAGCCTGACTGGCTGGCTGGGGAATTCTGGGAGTTGAAGTCCACACAACCTAACATTGCTAAGGTTGAAAAATACTGCCTATCCAGAATATTCACTGACCTGAGACAGACAGGTCTAGAAAAAATTAAAGCAATATATGCATGGTATCTATCCAGGGATGAAATCCAGCAGGTTGTGACAGGTTCTGGAGAACCGGTAGCGGACATTATGAGTAGTTTGGAGAGCTGGCAAATATCACCTCTGGCTGGTCTCAGAATGGGGTGGGAATGGAGATTTTGCAATATCCTTCCCCCAGGAGTGGGGAGGGAATGAGGATTTTGCAGTATCCTTCCCCTGCCACGCCCACCAAGCCACACCACACCCACCAAGCCATGCCCACAGAACCGGTAGTAAAAAAAATTGAATTTCACCATTGGATCTATCTACTGCAAAAATCAAAGCTGTGGGTCTGTGTTCCAGGATTTAAAAGCTAGCTCTCTTTGTTCTACCTTTCTAAGTCCAGGGACTTTGCTAGCCCAAGAGATACCTGATCTATGTAGACATAGCAGTTTTCTTCTGTGGTGGAAATATTAATTCCTGCATCACCAGCTTAATTCATTACAGTAAGCATTACACAATCATGCAAACAACCCATATTCCTCTAAAGTATTAGCAACGAACTGTAACTTAATACTAAAGGTAGACAGGAAAGAAACATGATTGATCAACACAAGTAAATTCGGGCATTAACTTCAGTGAGACTGTCAACTTTATAGACTACTACAGTCTTAAGAGTTTCATAAAGAGAGTCACAAATAGAATATTTATGCTTAGCCTTTAAAACACTTTTCTACATTTTAGCTTATAATATATCCATATGAATCAGCTAGAGCCAATGAGGATGATGTGAGATAAAGCACACTTATCTGGATTTTATCTGTTTGCTTCATTGCTTAAAGTGAATCTTGCACTATGTTCCCACAGTGATAAATACACCACTAAAAGCTAGCATGCCTTACATTGAACAAATGCTTGACTATCAAGCATCCAGTCAGAAGCACCGAGGCGCTTCCAGGGTTGAAAGGATTAGCTGTTGTTTATTCTGATGGGCAGAATAATGTTCACCATCATTTCAGGCAGAAGATTCCCACCCCCTCCCAATCCATTCAATTCAGTTCTAGGGCATTTTGCATAATGAGCATGTATTCTACCACTCACTTAAAAGTTCTTCTGCCCAACAAGAATGAAATTTGCACACTAGGTTAAAAATTGCTACATCAATGAATTTAAAATGCTCGGATATTTTGCACAATTCTGGGAAATTTCAGCTATCGGGCAAACTGCAGATAAAACATTTTCCTAGTGCTCCCCAGATTCAACTGTCCACCAAATGTCTTCAGTTTTGGCTGACCGTCTCCCGTATCACAATCACAAGTGAAAAAATATGTATGAGAGAAATTTGTCCTTTTTTTGCTCATATATTCCTTAGTTTAAACCTGGAATGAAAATGAATGAAAAAAATAATCAAGTATACAAAGTCTCTATCTTTGAATAGACATTTTAACACTAGGAATGCCTTCAGTGGCCTTTTAGAATTGTGAACTGCATAGATCAGTTTGCATGTTTTAAGATCCCATTTTCCCCTAAATATTAATAATTGAAATGTATAATATTACATGAATGGACGAGGCTTCTTTTTTGTTATTGTGCACTTGAGTTACAATACAGCACCTTGAAGTATAATGTAATTGGAATAATTTAATTCAATTTTCCTCCTGCCTTTTAAAAATTTTTGATGTAGTCCTGTCGCCTTTTGCAACGCTACCCGACATGCTATTGAAATGCTGCTACTGTTCTATCAAAGCTGAATACTATAGCAAAGAGATAATTTTCAACTCTTTATATTTATTCTGAACCTGAAGGAACTTAAAGCAACCAACAGAGTCAAATGTGTGTACCTTTTTCACTTCTATAATTGTAAAGATGTAATTTTAATTTATGTTGCTGGCTATCTAGCAAAAATTGCACTGCCCTGTATATCACTGGATCTTAGAAACAGTTCAGAAGCAAAAACGCTGATTTTCTTGACAAGAAAAAGCCTTTCTAGCACTCAAAACAATGAGAATGCTTTTGTAATGGCTTTCAGAGCCAATGTATTCTGCGTTGACACATTTCTTGCTACATATTACAAGGATGATTGCAGTCTTATGAATTACCAAGAATCTACAACTGATTCTGGGGAATCATTTGGCCACACAATTGGTTTAACATAAAAGGATGGCAGATATAGAAAGATATAGTTTTAAACAAATGCAAGAAAAAAGTGATTATTCTTTATTTACCGTAGCATATCTCAAATATATGTAATCCTGGATGTGAGGCTACTTGAATTCAAACAATGGCATTTTTTATCTTGCCACGTTAACTGAGAGGCAAATTGTAGTACTTAACACATCTTCATAGAATTGTAAGTATGATCTCTTAAATTGGGCATTATATACAGGAACCATTTAGAGCAAGCTCATACTTTTGATGGGTCCAAATTCAGTGCATTACATTTATACATTTTTTTATTTTTTAAAAAAATTACAAGTGTCACTCACTGCCTGTTGGAACAATGGAAGAAAGAGGAAGAACTAAAAATATATATCCAAAGGATGTCAGGAAAACAAGATGACAATATGAGACAAAAATGGGTATACATATAATACTGGGAAGCTGCTGGGCCAATTTATTGAGCTCCCTAAACCACAGCATAATATCTGGAAAACACTCCATCGTAACAAGCATGCATTTTAATCAAGGGACAAAAATGTATCAAGTTATATTTAGTTCCAATCTATTCTACTCATTGATTCTCCCACTAAATGTAATTAAATATTTTTAACTGAAAGCTCAATGGATAATTTCTTACAGTCAGATATTATTAATTTCACAGAGACTTATTTTCAAGTATTTTTCCCCTTTCCTTTCCTTTCTTGTTTGCTACATTTGCCAGTCTTCCAGAGAACTTTTAACAATTAAATCGAAAGCAGTGTAAAAAATTCTGACATAACTGAAGATAAAATGTGTGACTTCTGAAGATGTTTGCTATTTTAGTTGCAATGTTCCACTGAGTGTTTTGGCTGTACCTTTGACACTTCATTGAGAATACTATGTTGCTCCAGCAACCATTCCTATTTATTCTGGGATCCTGGACAAACAAGATTTCCATCCTAAGCTTGATGAAGGTCATTCTGGCAATTGTGATGTTTAAGCACAGGTTATTATTACAGCATGCCAAGCAACCACTTTTAAGATTTCCATCATAGCACAAAATCCTTATTTGCTACAAATAGAATACCAGTAATTCTGTGGGGAATGGTTTCTAATGTAGTTGTGATATCTAAATTGATTGCTCTAACTGCATAGGAGATCTTGCCAAATCCAACATCTTTTAGCTAGATGTATATTTACATCTTCATTAACACTCTACTGTCAATCACTTATTTAAAATACCAATGGGGTTTGTTTTTTGTTTTTTGCAAATCAGAAAACGAATGTAAATATTAGAATAGCCAATAGAGTTAAAAAGAGGGCCAAAGGTGGAACTTTGCACCAATGAATCCAAATACTCTTTAACAGAGGAAAACTTAACATGACCCATGACATTTTGCTCCCAAAAATTCATTTTTGTTGCAGAAATGAGTTTTTGAAAGAAAGAAGAAAAACATGATACTATCCTTGGCAATCAAATAAAACCATGCAGATCCACTTAACCCTGGCAACTTTTAATATTTTGTTTGTTTATCAAATTATATACTGTCCATCTCATTCACACAGTTATTCCTAGTGAATATCCCCTTTTTAAGCTTATTGTTTTTATGCTTAAATGGAAGAAGTCTCTTATCTAAACCCTTAAGAGCAATCACAGAAAATATGTGTAGGCCTATCTTGTATTTCAATATTCTCAATGTTACTCCACTTTGATAACTTTAAAATGTGTGGACTTCAAATCCCAGAATTCTTTAGTAAGCATGGCTAGCTGGATAATTTTGGGAGTTGAAGTCCACACATCTTAAAATTGTCAAAGTTGAAAAACACTGCCTTAGAAAGTATTGAAATAGAAGATACAAGATAAGAGGCTCCTTCTATTTAAGCATAAAAAGAAACAGCTGTGGCAGAGGCAAGAGAGAAGTGGCTATACTAAATGAAGTGACAGTTTCTGCAGCCTAGGCTAGATTTCAACACAGCAAATGTACAAAAGAAATTTGTATCAAGCCCTATGAACTTGTGTTCTGACAGAATCAACTGGGACAAGTAACTTCCAAGGGATTTTACAGCATCCAAGTGGTAACACACAATAACAAAGGTACCATCCCACCATGCAAGATCAAAGAAATTATGTCAGATCAATTATTCACAGAATTTTTTTTTGCCTCCAGGAGCAGTTGTAAATTAACTACTTAAAGTTCCGTAAAGTCCATAAAGAAAAGAAAAGACTGTTGATATGTTTAACTCACTCAAGATTGAAAAATACATAAAGATGGGTAGGGGATTTACATTTTGAACACCAACATCTGGATGTATGAAGGTTCACCAGATGTGACCATTATACTGCTGACAATTTGCTCACATAAGGGAGGTCAAGGTGAGTTAAGAGAGCCCTACTCTTTGTACTACAGAGAAATAGAAAGATTATTTTTCAGTCTAAGCACAAAAAGGACAAAACAGGAAGCAATACTGCCATGTTTAATGACCCTGTTCTTACATCTGAGAGATACGAATGACCTACCCAATAATTTATCTCCTTTTATCTGCATTTTCCTTTGAAATAAACAATGACACTTTTAAGACAGATGTTCAGGGCTCAGAACAAACACATCCCCAAGTGCACAAAATTAGATGTTCATGATTTGAAATGAGTGAATAATACAAATGTTGGGTAAAGTAGGCATCCTCTACAGGACTATTAATTTTGGAGTCTAAAATTATGCAATTGCAGTACTGGATGCCAGCTATCAACATATATCTGGATTCTGTATGGTTCTGTTCAGCCAAACTAGTTTAAAACCTAAAAGAACCATTCCAAAATTTAGAAAATATATATTACTCAAGGGCTGGTAAAATGTGATGCTAGAATGCAATGTGAAAAAAGACGACCAGTAAGCAAGAGCTAGCATAAGAATTTATGCAAGTAATGGTAGAAAGGACTTGACCAAGTTTACCCATTATGTTGTATTAGGGGGTAGGTCACATAGTATTGGGGGATACTCCTGCAGTCTCTGAAGCTTCCCTTGGCATCAACCAAGTGTCCATTTGGCAGGAACAACTTCAAGGAGGGAGGGAGGGTATCAAGATCTGCATGATCAACTCCCCTGCCACTATTTTTACATGTGACGAGGAGGGTAAATAGGAAAGGCATTTGTGTGCTGGACTTGAGTTACAGAAAAAACATTTTTTGCTCTTAAGGTTTGCCCTTCCGTTTTCTTTCAGCCTCTGGGAGATAAAGAGGACACTTTTGATTTCATCAAATTCACAAGATACAAATATTCAGCTTTTTTTCATCTTCTGAGAAATTGGTCTATATGTACATACCATATGGGTATTAAGCCTTGAGGTTAAGCTTTAAATATTCAAAAATGAGAAACGATGTGCCACTGCAAATTAATATTTTGCATTTTTAGTAGCATGATCCGCTGACATAGGAATCAGAAACTCTGATTTATTCCATTCCCCAAAAGTGGTTTATTCTTAGTTTAATATTCCTCTCTTAAGAGAAGCAAATCAGGTATACTGGTTTCACACCTCCCAAAAATAATAAGAAATATTTCCAAACTCTTTACTTGGCGCTACAAGCTAAAGCAGTGAAGTATAAATAATTATAAGCATGTGTCATCATTAACTAGAATTTCGGATTCATTCACAATATTCGAAATATAATGAGCAAAACGAAATCATCTTTGCGCCCAGAAAATTGTACCTCTGTATCTGAAGTTGGTACCCTCTTTTTCTTCTCCAGTATTTCCTGCTGTACAAAATCTGTTCTCTTCCCATTCCTATCGGCCCACCCTGTCATCTGAATTGATATTTCTGTACACAGTACTGTGAAAATACCGTGAAACTCATTTAACAGACTAATCAGATTGAGGGGGTTCATTATTCACCAGTATCATCTCAAAGTACCACATCATGACAAGTTATATAATTTGTGTAATGAAATCATTATGTAAATTATATAAATGACATCATTACACAAATGATGTAAATCACTGCAGAAATCTCTTTCACATGAAATGTTTATCGTAACAAGGTCTATTAAATCAAGGTTTCATTGTGCTGAAAGGAAAAGACCTGCCGCCTACGGCTATGAACGGTACGGACAAAAATAAGTAGTTTAGGAAGTATGTCCTCCAGGGTAGATTCCCCC
>WNWU01000006.1:33722974-33778154 GCA_012654045.1 Ptyas mucosa | reverse complement strand
CAACTCCCAGAATTCCTGAGACATCCAAGCTGTCTCAGGAATTCTGGGAGTTGAAGTCCACAGGTTGTAAAAGAGCCACATTTGCCCACCCCTGCACTAAACCAAACTGGCTCTATATATTTACTATATACTTGCTTTTAGCCTGGTAGAAGTTGTTACTGGACCTTTGAAGCCACTGCCTCTTTCTATTCTTCTACATTTTAGTTAGAGATAAAATGTTTCCTGAGGGATTGTCCGACATTACATGACATTATCTATCTAGCAAATGTCTGTCAAAACTTTATCACATGCAAGAGACAGTGAAAAAAGGTTCATGAAAAATGTTCAATATGGTTAACAACTGATAGTACAGAAGTGAAAACAGTAAATCTCTTTACTTTGTCCTACTGACTATGTACAACTAATATGACATTTTATTCCAGAAAATCTTGGAAGAAAAAGTGTGTACTAGCTTCATAAAGCCACATGTATTCCAATACGCAAATCGAGAAAAGGTATCTACTCATTAATGAAAGGAGGACCTAATTATCATGTAAGATTTCATTCCAACAGACGCTTTTTAAAAATGAATTATATCTAATAATGAAGTTTAGAGGGAAATAATCCTCAATTCCTAAATAAAATCATTTATTTCAAAATTAATCATACATCAGTACTTAGTTATTATTTGATCAATTACATTATTCTATCAAATGAAATAATAATCAATTTATAATTTCCCACTTTTAGGCCCTCAAACTCTATGTCTTCAACTAATACTGGCAGGGTTCTAGTGCGTATCAGAAATCCCACCTCTTTATATGGAAGCAGAAATGAGACTCTTCAAAATGTCTGATTTTTATCTAGCACAGGCCAAAAACATGCTACCAATGGGACTCCTGAAATCCCACCACAGCACAAGTGATTCCATCTGTCATCTCCAGGATCAGCTGCAGCACTTCATCCCAGCTGAAATGCCTATAGCCATGGCTCTGACTCAGGCCATCCTTCTACTTCTTCAATAGGTTCTAAAAGATTCCCAGAGAAGATATTCATATTGTGGGTACATGGACAGATCTCCCTCAGAATCTCCTGCCACAAATGAAATCCTGATATTATAACAGATTAAGACTAGTTGGCTGACCTTGTGACTAATTTGTGTGCACAGCACAAACTGTGTTCATTGTTATACATCAACAGAGTATATGCAAATCTCTCCTATCTCCGTTTAAAACTGTGGAAATAATGAGGACCTCCCATCACAGCATATCTGTAAGTATGATCCCCACAGCAGGGATACTGTGATAAGCTATGTTGGTTTGCTATATAACCTTGTATATTGAAACTGGCTGAGAATGCTTGCAGTACTGTTGCTCTATCACTTACCATTCTATAATATTTTTACTCACAGGAAATTATCTGTGGATATATATTATTTTGATTAGTCTTTTCTACAAAGCTTCTTTACCCTTTTATTCTTGAAGAAAAGAAGCTTCCTTCATAATTTTCATAACCAATGAGGAAGACATTCAGGGTTAATCTAATAAATCTAATAAAATAAAAATAAATAAATCTTGAGGAAGACAGTTAATTATCTACCCCAAATTAAATATAATTATTGCAGAACCTGCTGTATGTAGTCATTTTCCCACTAGAGTTGGGGATCAGTTTCAGTTCCTGCACTTTGAAGAAACCCAAACACTTGTGGAGGTCTGGCCTGTTTCCTACATCAAAGCTTATGTAGCTGTTAATATGTAGATAGGTTACCATAACAAAATAACCCATCCACTCCAAAATTCTCCACCAATTTCTTCTTACATACAACATACAAATGTTGTCCATTTGTCATGAACAACACACTACAGTAATTACACAAATGCAGAAAAAGTGTGCTTTTGATCTGTTTCTTTAAAACTCGGGAAGCTTCACTTCTGAAATATTCTTTCCGTTATCTGCTCTGCTAAGTAGCACTTGGGAAGTGTACAGAGTCAAAGCCTCATTGCTCATCCCGCATACCTGCAATGCCACAGATCATAATTCTGCTACAAGAACATAAGGTGCTTGCTGCCTCAGTCTACTTGACATTGACAAGAACTGGCATTTCAGGGTTTTAGGCAGACAGTTTTCTAGCGCAATCCAGAGATGCCAGGGATGAATTTGAGATCATCAGTATGCAAAGCAATGAATTACACAATTGTACAGGTTCACAACCAAGAACAGGAAGCAGTGGCACATGGGATAGGAATTGCAAATCTTTAGGCCCAATGGTGTTCTAATAGCGGAAGCAAGATGGAGAGGGACCAGGGAAGAGCTATTTTCTTTAGCATTATACATTCACCTTTCCAAAGTTGCTTTTTCTTTTACCTGACTTAATTATTTTGCTCCAAATTATTCTGTACCCTTAATTACTTTACAGTCAAGTTTTTATTGCATTCTCCTCAATGGTAAACAGTTCTAATGTTGTTTTCACAAAAAGCAATATATAAATTGCATTAATTAAAGTAGGAGAAGGATGTTATCATAAATGTTCTCTAACCTTCTACCTGTTTTCCTGAAAATAAGTATCCCGATAATAAGCCCAATCGGGCTTTTGAATGCATGCGCTAAAATAAGCCCCTCCCCCAAAATAAGCCCTCCCCAAAAATATTTAAACATATGCACAGCTGGTCCCCATTTTCTCTGGTTAGGGTTAGGGAGACAGATCTGGAAATGCGGTACAACAGCAAGAGGAACCCTATCTTGCTCCACGTGCCCCAAAATAATAAGACCTCCTGGAATAAAGGCCAAGCACTTATTTTGGGGTTCAAAAATATAACACAGGGTCTTATTTTCGGGGAAACACGGTAAGTAAACTAGTTTATGATTTTTTAAAAATCATCTCATAAATTCAGTTAATCTCTGAGTTCTGAACATAATAAAATATTGGGCAAAACAACCTTCCAAAATTCTACTGAAACATTATAGCTAGAAATCAAATGCATTATAAATCAAACGCAGTTGTGTTTTAAGATCATTTCATGTTAAAAGTTTTTTTCTGCATTGTACACAAACTGGACTTGGGCTGCTCTCTGTCTCTCAGCCCAACCTACCTAACAAGACTGTTGTAGAGAAAAATGTAGAGAGGAAGCACTATACATGCATCTTCAGCTCCTGAAGGAAGTTGTAATGATCCATTAAGTCACTCCTGATTCCTGGTGAATGCAGAAATGAGTCCATGCAATTTTCTTGGCAAGATTTTCAGAAGTGGTTTTCTTTGTACCTAAAGCTCACAGCCCCCCAGTAGCTTTAACCATTATTGTGTACCAAACTGGCACACCTAAAAGGAAAGGTAGAACACAAATAATATCAAATAAATAAATATGCACATTCAGTCACATTTTGGCCTTTCCATTAAGAAACTCAGAACTCTAACACACACCCTCCCCCCCTCCCCCCTCTGATATATATATATCAGTAGTGGGTTTCAAATCCCGGTTTGCTATTGGTAGCGTGCAGGCGAACACACTCCCTTTGCGAGTGCAGTGTGCTTCTGCGCATGCGCAGAGCATTTCTGATGACGTTTGAGCGGGTGGCCAGAGCCTCCCACCACCACCACTACCTGTTTGCCCGAACTGGGGCGAACCAGGAACAACCCACCACTGATATATATATATATTTCAGCTCAAGTGTAAGAAATTGCACACAATCTCTTAAATGCAAGCAATAATATAAAATATTGTTCCAACTACTTCAATTTATTTTACCTTCAGTTTGGTGTTTTTGTTTTTAATTTATTTAATGAGTTATGTTTTTAATGTATTTTTAATCACATTCTCATTCTAGTAACATATTCTAAAAGCATTCATACAAAATTAAATTTTAACTTCTGCATACATTCTGCAAGTGGGTTAATACACTTACAACTGGTTTAGAAAAGATCTAATCTACTTATTTTAAATTATAATTCTTACACCAGCATATAATTTAAATACATATTAGTAATTATAATTATACATGTGAACAAGTATTAACAGCTAACACTGGAGATAATGCTCAGAAGCAAAACATTTTAATCAAACATATTTATAACTTTTAAAAAGTTATTCCATCACAAAGACCGTTAAAATTAGGCAGCAACATTTTCGCTTCCCTGCAATGACAGCACCAAAAACTCTGTGGGCAGCATCATACAGTGTGCATCTTTCTTCTAAACTCCTGAGGTAGATTGGAGCATTTGTTCTATTACGGAAGAGAGTCATGCTACGACAACCTACAAATGTTATAGATGAATGGATACAGAGAAGCTGTGATAGCAGTATTTTCATTTGCATTCTCCTCCTCAGCACACAGTTTGATTTTTTTTTCCTGCACAGAACCACAATGTGCATTTAAATTTCTTACTTGTGTCAATTTATCCTGAAATAAAATTATTTAGCAACTTCATTTCAATCTGCTCTCTCCCTGTTCCAATTCCTGAAAGTCAAGGATATTATCACTTAGTGAAACAGCTAAGTGAAATCAGCATTTTTTTTGAAATATGAGCAAATATATAGCCTATGTACATATGTTACACAACTATTTCAAACCAAGCCAAAGAGAAACATGCTATAAGAACTGCTTTATCTTTTAGCTAGTGGCATCCTGTTGCTAACCACTTAGAGAATAACAGCCTTTATCAGTCTTGTAAATTACATGGTAGATTTTCACTAGAGTTCTGCTACTGTAGTTTTTAATAGTCAATGAATTTAGCAGTTTTAGCACCTTTAACTTACTGCCAGTATTTTTTAAAATATGTTCAATTATTTTCAGACTCCATTCAAGAACCACTGTAAATATAATCTTCCAAGGTGGCTCAGGCACCTTATCTTACACATGACAGATTGCTAAATGAAAGCTACACTGCAGGTTGTTCTACGACCTTGGAAATGTGTTTTACTATGAAAAATACAACGCAGATATTCTTGTTCTGTTACCATATTGCTATAACCTGGTAGAACTATTTAATATTACCCTACAGCATATTACCAGTAGCTTTGGTAAAACATTTTTAAGCCGTGTGAAATATGAATGTTTTGCACAAGTTTGAGCAAATTAAAAGTAAAATAAATTTCTCTCATTAATTGAAATCTAAGAAAGTGTGTCTGCTGTTATCAAAACTTGGGGTTCCTATTCTCCAACACACAGGAACAATTCATTTGCCACATATTTCAAAATGATGCTGTAGGTAATGGGAAAAATCTCCTGTTTTTTTCCCCTGATAACACAAAAAGATCTTTCCAAGCCATTTCATTTCATTTCAGCACCACTGAGTTATATAACATCATGCCCTGATGTCAGTTCCAAGTTTTTAAGCTTCATTTATAGGTTTATCATAGCACAGCCCTTCAAGCATGCAGCGTTTTTTCCCCCTCATTATGCAAGGAAAAGTACCCTTCCCAGGCAGGCCCAGCTTCTCTGATGACATCGTTAATGCAGAGCAGCTCCTGCTATGCAGGGGACAGAGCACTGCCTGCAAAACCAGGGGAGGGAAAAAATATATATAAAACTCTTTGTGCCCTCATATTATTTATCCATTTGCAGCATGAGAGAATTAAGGACACATATTATCCGGTTGCTGCTGCTCCTGTTTTTTTTTTTTAAAGTAGGCAATGTTTTAAAATGCAGCGTTATTTCTGTTGGCACCCATGAGCACGCAAGTACTGTATGAGAAGGGAACTACAAACCCGCACTTTCCCGTGGGCTCCGAGACCCGCGTGCCCGCACAAACCACCCTTCCCCCGCAGTCAACAGCGTGCGCCCAAGAATGCAGACCCTCCTGTCTCTTCCCTAGGTCGGGGGGCAGACGGGTGTGGACGGGGGGCGGGGGGGGCAGCAGGAGCTAACCTTAACAGCTGCTATTCTGCCTACTACCCCAACGGGAACCGGAGCCCCGCAGTTGTCTGGCTCGCCGGCCTGTGCGCAGTTCTATTCCCCCCACCCCCACCTCGTCCGCACACGGCCATTGTCACAAAGTCTGCAAACGGCCTCTAGACCCGGCTCGGTGCAGCTTTGCGGCGATACGACGCTCCCGTTATCCGCATCCAAGCGTCCTCCCTCCAGAAGCTGCAGCCGGCAGCCCCTTTGACAGGCTGGGGGGGGGGGGGACTGAATTTGGGGCAAACCGCGGCATCATCCCCTTGGTCGTTTTCAATCCTAACCCCACCTTCCCCTCTCTTGAGCAGGGTTAGGTTAAACCAAAGGAAGGGAGTCTCGGGGGCCCCCACGCCCACTGACCCACCCTGCCCGGTACTCCCCGCGCAAAGCCCCTGGAAAGAAAACGGCGGCTGGGGAGAGAAAACCCACCTGAGTTTTAAGTCAGCTCGGGGCGCGCCGCAGGAGGAAAATGCGGACGCGGGAGGTGTGGAAGGAGGAAAAGTGGCGGCGGGCTGCTCGGAAGGGAAGACGGTGATGGTGGTGGCGTCGCCCGCTTTCTTTTCGCGAAGCAGACCCGAGTCCCACGAAAAGGCGGCAGCGGCGCGCGGCGGCTCCTCAAGGCAGCTTTCCTGGGCCCTCTCCTCCTCCTCCCTCCTCCCTTCCGTGGCTGTGCAGTCTCGCCCTCCCTCAACGCCTCGCGGGCGCTCCCGCCCACCCGTCTTGCTCGGTGTAGGCCGGCCGGGCTGTGACAAGACCTGGAAGCGTAGAGCCAGCCTGCCTGCTTGCTTGCCTGCTTGCCGGAGTCGGATTCAATGCTAAGTCATCCTTCCCCCCTCCCGAGCCGAGCTGGAGCAAACGACCGAGGCCCCTTTCCCCTCCTCCTTTTCAGCGGGTCTTGGCCAAGGGATGGCGACGCGCGTGGGTGTGCTCAGAAATGCCAGGAAAGGACGCCGAGCTTACTAGCTCTCTTTAAAAGGATACCGGAGTAGCGGCTCTTTACAAAACAGTACGCCGTCCTTAGGAGAAACGACCCATGTTTTCGTTTCTCGACTTCAACCAATGATAGAAATAATCCCGCTGGCTTTAGAATACGGTGTTTGGATGCACTTACGCATCTGACCAGCTACTCGTACCTACGTTGAGTTGGGTAATAGAGGTGTATATACAGCCTGTGTTGCAGAGCAGCAGGCAGACAGATGAGTGTGTACAGGTTATCTGAAGTAAAACTGAAAGAGTAACACTGTTATTCCCTTTAAATATTTGTATGTGTTGCCCTTCAGAACAGTTTCCCTGAAGATGAGGAGGATAAAAGAATTATAACAGCAGTTTAACACTTTGGGTTCTAATAGAAAAAATGTGAAATGTAATCGGTGATATGAGGGTTTTCCAGAGACGCACACAACTAGGACAGAATGGAACAACTTTGCCACAGCCAACTTGCTGCAGCCAATTCACCATAGCCAACTTGCCATGGCCAACTCATCACAGCCAACTCATTGCAGGACAACTTGCCACAGTCAACTCGCCGCAGGGCAACTAGCTGCAGGTCAATTTAACAATTCTATTTAATTATTTAAAATAAATAAAAAATATTTTAATTTTTGTCATTTACAGTTCATTCCGTTCCTCCTTTTGCATCCTTTCTTTAATGATTCTGTCATACAGTTTCTTTGATATTAGTGTAACTTGTCCCACAACAAGTTGTCCTATGGCAATATGGCCGTGGCATGTCCTGCAATGAGTTGGCTGTGATGAGTTAGCTGTGGTGACTTGATTGTGGCGAGTTGGCCATGGCTAATTGCCACAGACCCCAACTAGGAGGTCATAGGAAGGCTACTGAAACTTTAATCTCTCTTGTAGGCTGGGATGAAGAAACCAACCAGCCTAAAGGGGTTTTGTGAGCATCTGTAAACCTAGATCTCCTAGATGCCAGTTCAACAGGTTGGATTTGCACAGTAAAAATTGTTTAATCCAGTTACTAGAGTAGATTGAACACTAGATTGAAGGATAGCAACTGCAACAAAAGAGTAAATACCCAGAGTGGCCATAGGTTACCACTTTCTGCTATTGCACAAGGATTATATTAAATACTCTGTTCTGCAAGGTGACATTGGTAGAAATAACTCAAATCTTGTATGGACAAGAAATGATTGACTTCTGACACCAGCAGCATACATAATCATATGTATTTTAATATATTTAGTTTTCCATATTAGGATGAAGGACGGAACAAGGAAGCAAGACTCAAAGAGCTAGAGACTTGGAAGCATCCTATAGACCTCTTGAAATAGTTTTGATTTCTCGTGTCCTCAATAGCATATTATGGTACATGCAAGATACAGTGCCTTTCACAATCTCAAAACCACCAAATGGATTATTGTTTGGATCAGGGTTTTTTCCAAGGATTCCACAAGAATTATTTATTAGATTTATATCCCACCTTTGTTTTGTCCAGTGCAAGCCAATGAATTTTATAGGTTTCCTATAAACC
Organism: Ptyas mucosa; assembly: GCA_012654045.1. Classification (NCBI taxonomy): domain Eukaryota; kingdom Metazoa; phylum Chordata; class Lepidosauria; order Squamata; family Colubridae; genus Ptyas; species Ptyas mucosa. Next base: position 33,769,792 of record WNWU01000006.1, on the reverse strand, counting down.
TAAAGATAACAAAAAGTTAATTTGAATGCAGTTGTTATCCATCACTGCCTCTTGATTGGGAGTTCTAGGATTTTTCCTGTTTAACAGGTTCCATGGTCTGAAACAGTTTGAAAACCCATGGTTTAGCCCAGACAGGGTGAGAATTTTAGGTATTGAATCCAGCAAATTTGGAAAGCAGTCGCTTACCTAACTTTATAGAAAAGTAATAAATTGTAGAAATAATCAACTCTATTCTGTAAGAACATCTTGCAACTCAGTCCAAATAATATACTATCCCACATTGTGTAGAATTAGAGGGCAGAAGAAGAGAGCAGAAATGATGAATAATGCCTTTATCTTTTGTAAAAGGCCAGATGACTCAAGCAAGTTATCCATCCACAAGAGAAAGGAGAAACAGAGTCATTTAATAAAAGGATAGCTTGCCAGGAAATAGTCCAATTGCTGTATCAAACATGTTCTTAATGTTGAGGAATGACCTTCAGCTCTATTTGACAGCTGCAAAAACAGTAATCTTCACTATAAGATTCTTACAGTGCAAACACTCTGATCAGAAATATCACCAGCTCTTTCAGCGATTCTGGAAGAATTTCTACTAAATGCTGGAGTATTCGATAATTTAGTATTTGGGAATGAGATTTTATCAAACAATTCTGAACACATTCTGTGGGCGCTCATCCAACAGCCACCATGATGTTTCTTTCCATCATTAAGATATATATAAAATATATAAATATAAAGAACTCTACTTTTTTATGCTTTGAGAATGAGACTGGTCAGTGCTGTTACTCTAATGAAATATAAAATACTGAAGGATAATGATTGGTGGGTTCCTTGTCAGCCTTTCGTCTTCCAACCTATCTTGCCATCAGTCATTCCCATGAATCCAAAAATGTTCTTCCAACATTTCTAGTGTTGCAGGTTCACTTCACTGAAAATTATTTTATATTTAACAATGGAGAAACAAGGAAATTGTCTAATCAATTTCTTGATCCACATCCCTGACAGTTGTGTTTTTGGATCCAGAAAAAGGAGTTATCAAAAAGTTGAACAAAACGTATTAACGAGATCCAGAAAAATTGTTTAAATTTGTTTACCCTACATGGTAAAAGTAATTTTATTCAGTGGCATTTGTCAAGGAAGATCTTTCTCAGTTGTCAGCTAATATGTAGCTCATATATTGTATTCAGAAGGAAGCACTAGGACAAGAAGCAATGGATGAAAACTAGTTAAGGAAAGAACCAACGTAGAACTAAGGAGAAATTTCCTGACAGAACACTTAATTAGGGGAATAGTTTGCCTCCAGAGATTGTGGGTACTTCAACACTGGAGGTTTTTAAGAAGAGATTGGACAGCCATTGGTCTGAAATGGTATAGGGCAGTGATGGCTAACCTTTTTGCCGTCGCATGCCAAAAACGGGGGGAGCTTGGGGGGGTCACGGGTGCGTGTGCCCACATCCATAATTCAATGCGCCCAGCCCTCCCGCACATGCACACGTGACCCGCCCCAATTCCTCCTGCTTTTGGCACGTGATGGCATGGTGGGCCCGATAGGCCCATTTTTCCCCCTCCCCAGGCTCCAGAGGCTTTCTAGGAGCCTGGGGAGGGCAAAAACAGCCTTCCCCATCCCTTCCGGAGGCCGGAAACAGCCAGTTTCCCGACTTCCGGTGGGACCGGAAGGCCTGAAAATCAGTTGGCTGGTGTGCGCATGCGCGCTGGAGCTGAGCTAGGGCAACACTCGCGTGCCCACCAATATAGCTCCACGTGCCACAGGTTCGCCATCACGGGTATAGGGTTTCCTGCTTAAGCAGAGGGTTGGACTAGAAAACCTCCAAGGTCCCTTCCAACTCTGTTGTTCTGTTATTCACTAATTTTGCAGTAAAAATAGTCCAGCATTCAGTCTTATATGAGATTAATTATCCCCTCTCTACCACCATTACCACCAAAATAAGATGGGCAGATAAAATGTTTGGTATTTCTCTGATCACGGCTGAAAACCTTGGAAGAAAAGAGTCCACTGACCAGGGATGATTCCACAACAGGCTTGCCAGACCAGATGGAGCCTAGCTCATTGCTTCTCCTCTGTGGGCCATAAACTGTACCTATGGGATCTTCTGTTGCAATAGCAGGGATAATACTACTTTTACTCCAGAAATGCTCATACTATCCAAGGAATCATTTACTTGGCAATTTCTTTCACTACTGGCTTAGTATCTTGCCACACAAAATTAAAAGAATAAAAAGCAAATACAGAGGAGGAGGAGGAAGTAATCTTACAATTAATATGTGAGTCATGCCACTCAGCATATAGTTAATTCAGTGGAGATGGGAAGAAATGATGCGGCATCAATTGAAGCATACACTCCAAACTATGTATTGAAGCCTTCTAGATACAGTACATGGTTGTCAGTGGGTATTGATCTGACTCATTCGTGATGATATCCTATGTGGAAATTTAGTATTTTCACGGATTTGTGTTCTGTCATCCTCCCACCTAGATGTGTGAAGATGCAGATGGAGTCATTTTCCAGATAATAGGTAGTTAAAACCAAATCCTGTTTAATTCCAACACAATACTTAGTCTGTTTTTCCTTAGAACTGTTACATTTAAGTTCTCCTATAATTATTCCTTTCTCATTATACACCAGAGTTAAACTGGCAATAGTATTTAGGCATCAAAAATCATTGGCTAAATTTAGAACACAACTATTAGATGATGCCTAATTCTGTAAACTCTATGAAAGCATAGGATGCTGCCTGGCAAAGTAAAAAAAAAAAAGAACATAAACAGCATGCCTTGAATGTCATGTATATGACAACCCTGCTTTTTCTAGGATTAAGTTGAGAATCAATAGCAGTTAAATGTAACAAGGGTCATTAATACCATAGAGAATGAACAGATGCAAATCAAATACAAGAATAAGATATGTAGTCTTTCCATTCTAAAAAGTGAGCATGGCAAAGGTTAATATATTGCTTTCTTGATATTAGCTGCAGATGACAGTCGCCACCAGTCTTGTCCAAATGAACTATTCCCAATTAATTCATTTTTGACATAATTTGAAAAGATCACACAAATTTAAATGCAGTACCATTATTATTATTCAAGATAAACTTTAGTCTCCATTAGGTTCATTAGATGACACAGTTATAGAGGATGCAGCAAGGAACTGAGAGCTCATTTTGCAATGTGGCAATGGAACAGATGAGAAGAGTTAAGGTGAAGATACTATATCGTAATTCATAACTTATTCAAGGTACACTTTCAAGCAAGAATGAAAGGAAATGGAACAGAAAATAATACTGTATGAAACAGCATACTGCAGAGCAAATTCAAAAGGCATCTAATGCTACCTCTGGAATCTTTTAAAATCCTTAAAATATAAACCCATTTCTTAAAACAATAATAAAATATTTGCAACTAAATAAGGGAGGCAATCAATAGTACACGTCTACACAATATAAATGTATTGTTTTTGTTGGTCTTATGTTTGGTAAAGCTGCTAATAATGATTGGTTGAATTAATCTATACTCAAGGAAACTGAAAACGATTAGGTAGGTTTGTTTGAATGAGTGAGCAGAACAGAACAGCAAAGACTTTTGAAGATATCCAGGCCTAAGAAAGGAGAGGGCAATACTCTCATGTAAGCTGATTCAAGGAATACTTGTCCAGAGATATAGGAATGCCCCCACACCCTGTGAAAGAATCAGAGGGAGAAAAACAATAACTGGACAAGCAAGTAGGCAGACTCAAAATTATAGTGCCATGCAAGAATGAAATGAATATATTGAAATAATCAACTAACAAATTGGGAAAACAGTAGACATTTTGAGCAGACATGAACACTGTTTAAAACATTGCTTAACAATCTCAAAATTACCCCATACACCTTTGCTCTCCTTATTTGATAAAATGTTAGAGGGGATGTATTGAATTTACTAATATTAAAAACATTACTTTGTTTAATGTTTTTTTTAATTGACATTTTTCTTTCTCTTCTTTTATCGTATTTTGTATAATACTTTTTTTGTTTATATAATTTTTATATAACCTGGTTGTTTGTTTCGACTTAAGATAATAATGTCTGTTGTGTGAGAACTTAAAAAAGAAAATAATAATTGAAATATCTTTATATAAAGATATTGAAAATTCAACATATTGTAAACTATAATATTGTATATTTTTAACCAATAAAAACTTTAAAAAAAAAACATTACTATTGAACTAAAAGGTATTCTCCAGATAGCCAAGGATGATCTTTTCCACACAGGAATTAACTCCTTTCTCTGAGGTACTTTGCAGTGTCCTTAGATAAAAGTAGGAGTGAACCTAGTGTCTACTATATGGACTCTCTAATATCTGCTCCTGAAAATGTTACTAAAATTTGAAATGTGTTACCTATCCAAACTTATTGCTGTAAGATCACACTTGAAGAAGCCATGCACATTTTTAAAAAGAAAGGGAAACTTATGTCCCTTCATTTTACTATATCCATGTATTTACAACATAAATTACCAATAACTCATGTTTTTGCTCAAAGGTTCATAACTTAGATCAAGAGCAGGCAATTATTTTGAATAGATAACACATACTATATATGAAGGACTTTGGATGATGTTTTTCATTATTAACATAAAAGAGCAAACTACCCTTTCAACCTTTGCCACTGTCAAGAATGAATAATTTCTGACAATAGATTACTTCAGAAAACTACCTGTAGAAAATTTACTCTTGAAATAAATATAGTTTTGAAGTTGTGTGTTAATTCTGAGATAATTTCATAGATTTCCTGAAATATTTTTCAGATAAAAGTTTTGGATTCATTGAAAAAGAATACCTTGCCTATTCTTCTTTTTCTTCCCTGACAAAAAATTTGAAAGCCCAAGTAAAATATATGCATTTTTCAAGTTCTCTAACTATATCTAGGGAGGAGACAAAAAAGTCATTAGAAGGTAAGATTTCTAAGGGGATTTTTTTTTTTCTAAACATTGAATCACAGTTTAAAATTCCCTTACAGATTATACATATGCTTTCAATGACTGGATTAGATCTATTACAATGCCAATATATAAAATAAGAAACAAGGTAAACCTGACTAATATTCACTCAATTAACTTCCTTAGTATAATTAGTGGCTTTCTAGACAACTCCATGGGAGTTTAATCAAATGGATGCAGCAGGACAATGTCCTGTTGAAAGAGCAAATAGGGTGTTCAACCAATGTATTCATCTGCCTCATTTAGTGGGAAAGAACTACCATAGCCCTTGGGGCATCTGTCATGATAACTTTATTGATTTACATAAATTGCAATGCAATCTACATGAGGCTACTCTTGAAAAGTATCCAAAAGCTTCAGCTGTTACAAAATGTAGCCACATAGGCAATTTTGAGCACCTGAAGAACAGTGTGTGTAACACTGCATGAGCTGCATTGGGTGATCAGTTTTCTTCTGGATCCAATTCAAGGTGTTGTTTATGATCTATAAAGCCCTACAAGACACAGTGTCAGGTTACCCGTGGAACCATCTTCACTTGTTTTATATATTCTTCTCTGCTGCCTTTTCAACGATTTGATGTTGAAATCTAACAATGCCTATTTGAAAGCTCATACAAATATTAATACATCATCATTTCTGGATTTATATACAACATTTGAGTGTCCACTTACAAGAACTATAAGGCCAAGTGTTTACTAGAAATTAGATTTTATTAAGAAGTGTAGTGGCTGACTATGCTATCTGCCTAGCATTCAATATTCTCACCAGTAAGAAATGAAATCTCGTACAGTGTAAGAAGGGTGAAAGGTGGGAGATCATAAATCTTTTCTCATAGAAAATCTCTGAATCTATACTAGCCTTGCCTTGCTGTCTCAGTGTAGCTAATTAATGCTGCTATTCCCTATCTCTCAGGAAGCTGCTTTTATGTAGTATCCTCCCCTTATGAAATAAATAAGGCTGAGAACTTTATAGCCTGTTTTGGGGGGGGGGGGGGTTTGATAGAAATGAAATGAATTTTATAGTGCCATCTTCTGGGCAAAGAGAAAGCTGAAGTTGTCTGCTGGATACTTGATGTGAGGAAACAAAAACCGATGATGCTGAATGCTCTCCAATTACAACCCTGGAATCAAGGCTGGAATACTATAGCCAATCAGGTAGCATGTATAGGATATGAAAGCCATGGGGCATGCCTGAAAAGTCAGTTTGGAAACTTCCCAATTGGTTCTAAAAGTTAAGCATGTATTGTAGTGGATTTACGTTGAAATCCAAGAATTATAATTTAGAAATTAACATGTAATATTAACATTTGCCAATTGCTATATTGTACATTATTTCCTTGTTTTTGTTTTTTTTTACTTATAAATTTTATTAAGTCTTCACTAAGAAAGTAAAATGATACTGGCTAATGAACTTTGTCTCATGACTTTTTTCCTATGTACAGGCATTGACTATCTATAATATAAATCTAGTGAAAATAGTTTATCCAATTCCACAGTAAGTTTCTACTCTAAAAGCCTGTGGCGTCATGACTCTGATCCTCAGTAATCATTTAATGTGGGGACTGAGATGTATTGTTAGACTTAGTTTGACAGCTTAACCAGTCACAATACAGGTGTTTCTTTCATAATGCATTTTACTCAAGAATTTGTCCATATTCCTTGTTTTATTAATCTTTATCACACAACACGCAACTGGCCTTTTCAGCTGCCCAGTGAACTGGTACGAACAAAAGCATGAATAACAGCAGAAAAGTCATTGTTTGGTCATTCAATTGACCACACAGATCAACTGTTCTGTAAGAAAGAGGCTCTGGATTATTGGTAACGCAAACTCTGGACTAGTTTTTCTCCAGCTTTGCAAACAGTTAATGCTTTTAATCATTGGAAAGTAAGTAATCTGCAACCTTTTCCCTTCTTCCAATAGATACTTCCAAATGACATTTCCCAACTAAGAAAAGCTTGTATTTTTTCCCTTTTTTTGGCACATTAAAAGTTAAAAGTCCTCAAGCAATTTTGTTTAGAATTGCTGGGAATCAATTAAATAAAAATTCTTCTTGTAGTGATGCTGCTCTGTGATGCTGCTCCTAGCAAGAAAAGAGAAGTCTTGTAACTCTCCTTTCACTTCTTAGCAACTATGCAGTAGATCTCTGGGTTCCTTTAGTTTCTTCTGCCAGAACTTACTTAGTCTCTCTCTCTCTCATTCTTTCTCCCTCTCTCCCTCTTATTTGTACCCTATGACTATAATTAAGGGTTGAACCTTATGATTCTTGACAAATGTATCTTTTCTTTTTATGTACACTGAGAACATATGGACCAAAGACAAATTCCTTGTGTGTCCAATCACACTTGGCCAATAAAGAATTCTATTTCTATTTCTATTAAGCTAATTCTTCTCCTTTCCCCAATAGTGATAGAAAGAAAATACTGTATGTTAGTCAGTATCATGATTCTTGCTGCTCTAGTAAAAAGACTATGCAGATTTTTTTAAAAAAGTGATCCATTGTTCATCCACAGATCCATCGTTCATTAGCATATTCACTATGCTAAGAAATGCCATTTGTCAAACCCAAGGTGCAAATTAATCTCTTTAGTTAGGTATTAACACCAAAATCCATAGCTAGAGTTTTCTGAATCTCCCTGCTGCCATCTAGTAGTCACCCCAACTCTTGCAATTATTCTGGTCTTTAAACATATGCGTACCATTGTTCTTCATGCTATAGACCCCAACAATTCAGATGTATTATTATATTAGCAATATTAGCAGTCAAAGCCACCTCTTGCTCAGAGTCACATTATTGTTACATCAGTGTCAGGAGGTTCGTCACTTTACAGGCACCACATCCATGCGTTGTACGCAGCCTCACCGGCGAAGTGCAGATTTAGATGATGAGTGCGACGGGATTCAGGGTGACGAGATTCACGAAAAGGAGAGAAGGTTCCTGGGATCTTTTATTTTGGAATCATTCTCCCAATGCGCGAAAGGGAGGGAGTTTTCAAAAAGCTCAGAGGGAACGTGGTTCATCCTCCGGTTTCATTGGTTCTGGATAGCAACCGCCGTCATCGGCATCGCCATTTTACCAAAATCGTAACAGATTCACTAGCACCATTTCTTCCGCTTTGCTTTTCCGGGCTTCCAACAGTCCGATCAAGCCCAGGCGGAGTATTATTTTTTTTTTTTAACCTGGTCTGGAAAAATCCACACAACGACTTTCCGTTTCTCCTATCCTGCTGCAGAGTGGGTCATTAATGGGTTAATGGAGTCTGATCAGTGGTGGGTTCCTCCCGGTTCGGCCGAGCCGGTAGAGGTGACGATATGACATCACCGAATTGGTTCTGCCCCCCCCGCCCCCCTGGGTTATTCTTACCTTTTATTTGGCCCCACCCCCAATCTATTGCTGCGTCCTGAGTCCCAGCTGATGGCTAGAGAGAAAAAAATCTGTTTAAACTCTTGCCACTGGGCTTCAAAGGGCCACCCTACAGCTGATCAGTGTTAAAAGAAAACAAATGAGTAGACAGGTGCCTCCAAAAATACATGAGTAGATCAGTGCCTGCAAAAATAAATGGGTAGACCCAGTGGTGGGATTCTACTTCAGTAGAACTGGTTGTTTATTTATTGGTTTGATTTTTATGCTGCCCTTCTCTGGAGACTCAGGGCGTCTTACAATGCGTTAAGCAATAGTCTTCATACTTTTGTATATACCTGCTTAGTAGGGCTTTTGCCCCCCCCCCAAGCGTTGTTCTTTTTTATACAAAGTCATCTTATTGCCCCCACAATCCGGGTCCTCATTTTACCCACCTCGAAAGGATGGAAGGCTGAGTCAACCTTGAGCCTGGTGAGATTCGAACTTGCAATAATTGCAGGCAGTTGGTGCTACTTAACAGTACATTAGTCTGCTGCGCCACCGAGGCTCTAACTTAAGTAGTTAAGCAGTTAGGAGAACTGATTGTTAAAAGAAATTTCCTTTTGTTTTTTTCCACTTTACAGGGTTAATCCTGTAAGGATTAATTACAACATTTGGTGTTGTTTCCTATCTTAATCTTTATTAGAGAAACTGCTTCTCCGGCAGTATGCTTAGACTTACTGTCACTTCCAGATCTGGAGGCTATTTTTTTGCTTGACTTTTTTAAAGGGGAAGGGTTGTTTTAAGCTTTTTACACCGCTGTTGGGAGGAAATACTCCCCAGTTGGAGTTCTTCCAGCCAGGGTGCAATCATCAGCACTTTGAAGAAATAATTGAATCCTTTTGTGCATATGGACTACTCAGAGGACTGAAAAATTATTTTTGACTGGTCCTCGCACTTTTGACTGGTCATCATTTATGCCCATTGTAGCATTCTTAACAACTGTGTCACTCATTTCACAACTGCTTCTCTTCACCATGGTGACAAGATAGGGCAAAAAACGTAAAATGTGAGAACAGTCGTAAGTTTGAGGACTGGTCAAAAGCTCTGTAAGTCCGACAGCTCTGGCTGCGTTCTGCCTTTTCCAATCTCCGTCCCCCCCCATAAGTGATGGCGAGCCTGTTCACGGCTCGACATGCACGGGCATAAATGTGAGGATGGTCATAAGTGTGAGGACCAGTCAAAAGTGCAAGGACCTGTCAGAAATGACTTTTTTCAGCCCTCTGAGTAGTCCCTATACACATAGCCACACCCACCCAGTCACATGACCTCCAAGCCATGCCCACAAAATAAGCCACGCCCACAGAACCGGTAGTAAAAAATTTTAGAACCCACCCCTGAGTCCGATCTGTCAGGAGACTGAGACAGAAATTGTGGCCACTCCTCCATGTCTCTGCTTCCTGTCCCAGCTTTCGTCTCAGTCCATCTGAGAGACACATCTTTGGAAGTTGCTCTCCATTCAACCCATTTTTGAATCAACTACAGGTTTTTATCATTTATTATATTTATTCTGGGGGCTAGTGTGCTGGCCATATCAGTTTAGGTTGATAAAGCTGCCACTACTAAGAATAAGGGAGTGGCTGCCCCTGGGGCCCAGGCCTCACAGGCCTTGACAGTTTTGCTTGGCATTCCTCCTCTAAGAAGCTCCCCCCCTCCTCTGCAGCCACTATCACCAACGCAGCTCCTAGCCACCACCACTACCACTACCACCAACAAGATTATTGTTTTATTGCTTTGCCACTGCCCCCTGCATTAGCGGCGAAGCTATCAGATGCAAGGTGGCCATTTTGCTACCGAAACTATTTGAATTGAACAGCTGGGAGGTGACTTGAAATTCGCTGCCAATTTTGCCACCTTTTTCGGAGTGCCCTGGTGTCTTGGGAGCCTTCTCCCTTATCTTTGTGAGGCAGCGGCCATTTTGGGCAGGCCACAAGGCTGAATCAGCTTCGATGGCCATTTTAGATTCTGGCGGTGGCCATTTTGGGAGGCTATTCTAGTCTATAGAAGTGCCCAGTCAGGGGGCGGCCATTGTAAAGCATTGCCAGTGGGCGTGTCCAAGGCTGCGGTGGCCATTTTATTTTCACAACAGCAACAGATCTTCCTCTGAAGATCTTCCTCTGCAGCTCCTGGTGGTGCCAGTTTAAAGCCTGTTTTTTTCCTTCTGCTGCAATTTGGCAAGTATTGCCACAAAAGGGGGCTGGCACATAGTGTGTGTGGGGGGGTGGGCTAGGTGCAGGCAGCACTCAGATTCGCCCTGAGTAAGCCGCTCTTTAGCAGACTCCCATTGTTGATCTGCTTAAATCTGCTGGTTAACAATTCTTACACCAGCTTGTTGATCTGCCTTATATTTCAACATGGCAGATAGGTCACAAGACAATGTTGGGATTACCACCCAGAAAAAGGCTGCCTGCAAATCTAAACATGGACACAGGGCCTCTCAACAATCCAGTGCTGAATTGAAGGATATGGAGCATAAACAAAAAGCCTTGGAGAAACAGTTCTCTGTGGCAGAGAAGAAGCACTCCCAATTAGAAGCTATGTCCAGGTCTAGTGATCAGCTTGCTCAGACATCTCCCCAGATCTCTCAACAAATCTCTCCCCTGCCTTCCCTTCAGGGTGAAGTTGGAAGACTTTCTCCAAGTCCCACTATTTCTGAAGCACAAGAGCTGCTTGTTGCCAGGGTGCAACCTAAGCTGCCCAATCCATTTATCTGTGATTCTCACTCTGAGAACCCTAGGTCCAGCAAGTCTCCAGAGCCTGCTGAGTTTCAGCTGGACAATTTACCAGATAATGGTCAATTGTTAATATCTAGAGCCATTTCCTCAGGCATTGCTGCAGGCATCCGCAGCCATAGGTCCTCATCTGTGGTTTCTGAATATCTCAGTAAGCAGGCTCATTTTTCTCCCCAAGCTAGTCTTACTGAACGTTCCCATCACTCTCATTCTCCATCAGAAGGCAGTGGGGATGAGATTACCAGAGATCCTGACTTGTCTGAGGATGAGGATTCAGCCTTACCAGATTCACCGGCCTTCACTGGGCTTTTTCCAGCTAGCCTTTTTAAGTCCTTACTACACAAGGCTATAGTCACAGTGGGACTTCAAGAAGAAGTTCCTACTGAGCAAGTTCCTGCTCCTGGAAAAGGCCATGGCATTTTTTCAGAACGTGTTTTAAAACAGTTGTTCATACTATCCCCCAAGCTTTTTGGGGATGTGGTACAAAATCCATTCCATTCTCCCCACTTCCAGTACTTCAGATAGAAAATTTTATAACATGGCCCCTTCCTTCAGTCAACTACTACAGATTCCTACAGTAGATGCTCCAGTGGCAGCCCTGCTATCTCTAGCACCTTATGCAACCGGAGATCCATCTGAGGCTCTCAAGCCAGAGGATAAAAAATTTGAGGGTTCATTCAAAAAGACCCATCAAGCTGCCGCATGTGCCATCAATGAGACTACTGCAGCCTCATTTTTTAACCATCCTCTGGATACAGCAGTTGCAGGCCAGATTACCTCCTTTGGAGATCCAGGTCCATCAGGACCTTAATAAGATCCTAGCCACCACTCAATTCTTGGCTGATGTCACTCTTAATGCAGCAAAATACTGCTCTAGGACCCTAGCTTCCTCTGTCACCTCCGGAAGGTTTCTGTGGCTTAAATCTTGGTCAGCTGACCTTAGGGCAAAGTGGCGCTTGGCCTCAGCCCCGTACAAGGGAACCAACTTATTTGGGTCAGCCCTAGACCCTCTCCTCATAGAGGACAAGGATAGGCACAAGATTTTGCCTTCCATCATTAGAAGGGTAGATAGGAGGGCCACTCCTTATTCGCACAGGCAATCAGTTCGTTTTAACTATCGAGAACCAATTGCCACAATGTTCATACCAACAAGGTCAGTTTAGACAACAGGACAGGCAGTCCTTTCATTACAGGGGCAGACAGGGGGTATATCAGAGACAACCCCCCCCCAGTGGAACTGGCAGACGCCAATTCCGTAAACAAAAGTGACTTGTTGCCTCCCCCCATAGGAGGTCACTTGAGCCTCACTGTAAACCAGTGGGCTCAGAGAACAACAGACCCTTGGGTCCTCCAGTCCATCAGATTCGGTCTTCATCTGGGCTTCCTCACCGGCCCGCCGAACCACTTCATGCCATACCATGTCTCCAAAGACCTGGCCAAGCGAGCTCACATGGAGGAGGCCATTCAGCACCTCCTGCACATCAGAGCCATAGAACCTGTTCCTCCAAATCAAAGGAAACAGGGTTATTGTTCCATCCTCTTAATGGTACCGAAACCTTCGGGGGGGCTGGAGGGCGATCCTCAATCTAAAAAAACTAAACTCCCACTTGGTTTACAAGAGGTTCAAGATGTGTTCCCTCAAATACATCCTGGAGGGGATTCGCATGGGGGATTATCTGGCCTCAATCGACCTCTCCGAGGCCTATCTTCACATTCCGATTGCCCAGGCATATCAGAAATACCTAAGATTCAGTTATGCGGGAAAACATCTGCAGTACGGTGCCTTGCCATTCGGGCTGGCATCCCCCCCCACCCCCGCTGTTTCACAAAGATCCTAGCTGCCTTAATTGCCCTTTTAAGGTCAAACCAGTAAGGCTTCAGGCGTATCTAGATGACATCCTAGTCCAGGCCCCCTCCCTTCAGAGGGCCCAAGAGGACATCCAGTTGACATTTCACACCTTGAAAGCCACAGCTTTCTGACCAACTTTCCAAAAAGCCAACTAGAACCAGTCACGAGCCTGGTTCACCTAGGTGCTCTCATAAACACCACCATGGGGGAAGTCTCTTTGTCTCACGACAGGAAGATAGCCAGCAGGGAGCAGGGAGCTCGGGTTCTACGAGATTCCTCAGTCCCTCTGGCGACATTGTCACCGTTGCTAGGAAAGATGGTTTTGTGCATCCAAAAGTGCCCTGGGCCTGTCTACACCTTCGCAAGCTCCAGTGGTTACTCCTTCCCTTCCAACGAGCCAAGGTTTCCAACTCCCGGACTCCAGTGCGGGTTCCTCTTGCAGTTCGGCGCTCACTTCACTGGTGGGCATCACCCAACCTGGACAAGGGGATGATCTTTCGAGAGCCCCAAAGACTCACCATCACTTCAGACGCCAGCCTCTACGGATGGGGAGCTCACCCCAACCACCAGGTGGCTCAAGGTCGCTGGTCTCCACAGGACCTTCGATACAACATCAACTGGTTGGAGCTGCGGGCAATTCACCTTGCCCTGAGTCACTTCCATCGCTTGGTACAGAATCAGCATGTCCTCATGCTGACAGACAACACCACTGCGAAAGCTTATGTCAACTGCCAAGGGGGCACTTGGTCAAAGCAGCTGATGCAGGAAGCACTCTGCCTCGGGAGATGGGCAGAGGCTCATCTCCTATCGCTGAAGGTGGACTACATCGCCAGCGAATCCAACACGCAGGCAGATTTCCTCAGCAGGACCACAATCGACAGCTCCGAATGGCGTCTCCAGCCAGACCTCTTCCAGGAGGTCACTTCGGTCAACCGCAAGTAGACCTCTTTGCATCTCATCTCAACACGCACCTACCTCACTTTACGAGGTTTCCAACTCGGGGTGGAAGGAACCAACGCGCTTCGCTGCGAATGGCCTCCTGGTCTCCTGTACGCCTTTCCACCCCTCCCTCTGATACCAGCAGTTATATGCAAGATCATCGAGGAAGAGGCAGAGGTGATTTGGTGGTGCCACATTGGCCTTGAAGACCGTGGTTCGCGGACTTCGTTGTTTTCTCCATTTCCCAACCATGGAGGATTCCCCCTTGGAGGATGTCCCTCAGCCAGGGGGCTCTTCTGAATCCGGAGCCAAAATGGCTCCATCTGACTGCCTGGCACTTGAGGGAGTCATCTTGAGGTGACGTGCTTACTCCAACAGAGTCATCTGGACCATGCAGGCAGACCGCAAGAAGTCCACGATCCAGATTTACAATCACACCTGGCAAGTATTTTCTCGCTGGTGCTCTGCGCGCGGGACTAATCCTGTTTCAGCTTCTGTTCCACAGGTGATGGAGTTCCTGCAAGATGATCTGGATAAAGGACTGGACCACAGCACCATCAGGCATCACGTAACTGCCCTTGCCACAGTCCTGATGGGCAGGGAAGGGGAATCCCTGGCCTTACATCCCGATATCCGCAGGTTTCTCCTGGGAGCCAGTAACCTTCGCCCCACTGTCATTCATCGTCCCGGCTCTCACGGGACCTCCTTTCGAGCCTCTGAGAACAGCTAGCCTTCGCCATCTCTCCCTTAAGGTCGTCTTCCTGGTAGCTATCACTTCGGCAAGGCGTATCTCAGAATTGGCGGCCCTTTCTGTTAGGTCAGACCTCTGCATTTTCCATCCAGACAAGGTAATTTTACGTCTGGATCCAACCTTCATTCCCAAGGTTAATTCCTGGTTCCATAGGGTACAGGTGGTTATCTTGCCTAATTTTTGTCCTTGGCCTTCCCATGCTTTGGAAAGACAATGGCATACCTTGAATGTGCTGAGAGCCCTAAAAATATATATCTCCCGCACTGCGCCTTCCAGGAAGATGGAGGCTCTGTTTGTTTCTTTTCAACCCACGTCCCTTGGGACCAAGGTAACCTCTTCCACTGTTGGCCGCTGGATCAGGGCGTGCATTGCCCGCGCCTATGAGAGCAATGCTCTGCCACCACCTAGACAAATCACATCTCATTCCACTCACAGTGCAGCAATCACAGCTGCTTGGGCCACGCAAGCCTCCCTTGAGGAGATTTGTCGGGTGGCCACCTGCGCCTCTCCCTCACCCTTCATCAAGCACTACAAGCTGGATGTTTTTGCATCAGCGGAGGCATCATTTGGGAGACGAGTTCTACAACAGGTGGTCATTGCCAGAGGTGATCCAGGCCCTTCGGCTTCCTGCCCGTGACTCTGCTGGCTTGGGTATGTCCCATTAATGACCCACTATGCAGCAGGATAGGAGAACGGGCGTTTGTCTTACGTTAAACGCCGATTCTCTCCTGGCAGGGGCCTGGATCAGGAATTACTGATGTCTGGTCCAGATTCTCTTCCAGGTCTTTCTTCACCGAAAACTGGGACAGGAAGCAGAGACATGGAGGAGTGGCCACAATTTCTGTCTCAGTCTCCTGACAGATCGGACTCCGTTAACCCATTAATGACCCACTCTGCAGCCAGGAGAGAATTGGCGTTTAAGGTAAGACAAACGCCCTTTCTCTGCTGCCAGTTAGCGGTTAGGCGAATTTTTGCAGCCCAGTTTATTGCAGCCCTACACGGCTGGGGAAAATTAACCAGGTTCCTTTCGCCTGATTCTCGATTCTGATTCTCTCCAATGATTCTCTGTAATGAAGCAGTCAATCACAAAACGGATTTATTAGTTTCCTGGCATTCCCAGGTTTGTTTTTTTGGGGGTGGGGGTGGGGGCTTGGGCCACTATTGCAGCTGTTGTGGGAAAAAGCAAATGATCCTTTTTGCAAGGGAAAATATTTTGTGCTTCAACGTAAAACACATTCTCCAGGTTTAAACACTTTTTGTGACAGCACGACGTCCCTTTATTTCCTGTTGTTGATTTGTTGATCCAACTCCAGTGAACTCTGCGGTCCAATATGCAGCTAATACGTGGGGTGGGGGGGAAGGAAAAAGCAGCTGAGGAAAGACCTGACCGGTGATGTTCCATTGACTATTGAAAGCGCAAAAAGTTCTTTTTCCCCCCCTTTTCCCAACAGAGATGCCGACGAGGCACCATAGCGATTCTTGCAACCGTGGCTAAAAAACGGCCCAATTGGCAGTCGACAAGCCACGGCACTGATTGGTCTGATTGGTCGATGCTATTGTGATGCAATTAGCTTTCGCTCTCTTGGCGGCTCGAAATGCGTGCGAAAAGTGTGATCTTGGCCCATTCGATTTGACGCGATTTGGCGGGAGGGTTCGGCCTTGAGCCAGGAGAAAGGCCAAAGCTAGCGTAGAAAGTGACTTGATCTGGCTCTGACTTAAAAGAGGTAGGCAGGAGGGAGAGACCGCTGTTCAAAAGCGGGAAAAGGGTTTCTTGCCTATATTTTTACCGCTGTTGCGAAGTGCGTCGCTGTCAGTATTTCGTTATCGAAGAGGGATAATTCCTCAGATATTCCTTGACTTAGTTCATTTAGTGACCGTTCCAAGTTACAACAGCAGTGAAAAAAATGGGACTCGTGAGCATTTTTCACACTTAATGTGATCATTGCACCATCCCTCATGGTCACGTGATTTTACATGCAGGTACTGTGCTTGACAACTGGTTCATATTTATGACAGTTGCAGTGTCCCCGGGGTCATGTGATCATATTTTGGGATCTTCTGGCGAGCAAAGTCAATGGGGAAGCCAGATTCACTTAACAACCGTGTGACTAACAATTGTGATTTGCTTAACAAATGTGGTGAGAAAAGCCGTAAAACGGGATAAAACTCACTTAACAAACTTCTCACTTAGCAACATAAATTCTGGCCTCAATTGTCATCATAAATTGAGGATTACCTATACATCTATTTTATATTAAATGCTCTGTAGTTTTATGTATGCTGATGTATTTTGCTAGTAATTTTCACAATTTATTGAAACCTAGTTCCATCTAAAGAAAAAACAGGTCTTTGTGCATTTTTCAATAGATTCCTGTGTGTGCATTATGAAATGACAAATTATTTTATGGTGTGATGAGGTTTGTAGTGGTATATATAAAAATCAAGAGGACCTATGTAGAGTATACCGTACATGATTTTAATCCAAGCTTTTTATATGGAAAGCTTACAAGTTTCTGACATGTACCCTCTTTCTTTTTTTTCCTCTGTTAAAATGCTTCAAATACACTCTTTCAAGATGTTCCTTATCTTGATTATTTCTAAATCCTTTACAGCTTTATATTATCTTTTTTAAAATGACTATGATGTTAACTGTACCCTATAGTCTTAAGTATGGTCAAAATGCCAAATGAAAAGATTATAAAATAGTGGAAGCTTTATTTTTAACTTTTCTAATTATTTTCTTCAATTTTTTTTCCCACAACTAAACATTGAATAGTTAATTCCAACAGAGTTGTGAAAACTATATAGGTATTTTTCTATGCAACCAATTATGAAATTAAAAGAGGACCATTCCTTAATTATAACTATGTGACATTAGTTCAGGAGACTATGGAAAGGAACTATGTGAAAGTTTTCTAAGCATCCACTGTTACAGAATTTTGAAAGGAAGATAGGGCTTAACCTATACAAAAGCCAAGGGATTTTTTTTAACGGGACGTAGCCATTTAAAGAGTTATTCAAAATCCTTTCCCAATTTGCCCAGAACAGTCTTTAAATTGTTCTATAACTTCGTAGCCCCATTTCCCTAAACCTTTTTTAAAAAAAATATGCTACACTAGTCACTTTTCTGTCCTCTAAAATAGAGAATGTTTTTAGGGCAGGATTGCAATGTTTTGTTAAAAGATTAGATGAACAGGGCTTGAATGTAGCAATAAGATTGTTTTGGTCAAGGCACATCTTCTCTGGTCATGCTATTTGCCTCAGACTCATAATATACTCTTAACCCTTAACCTATCATATGTTTTCTGCAGTAAGCACAATCATTTTGCAATTTCTTTTCTCCATAAAGTCCATCAAATTCTCTAGAGATCATCCCTGTGTTGCATGTATTTAAAGATATTTGTAATGTGGGCAAGATGCTTCTTGAAATCTATTTTCCCATGTTTTAACTATCATTTCCTTCCTACAAGTTTCAGTTCTTTTGTATTGCCTGTGTTGGGGCAATATCTTTGTTTTCTGGGGTAAATTTTGAGTCTAGCTTGACTCTTGTTAACTTCACGGACACAGCCATTTAGCTTTCTTGGCATGATTCAGAGGTAGCTCACCACTGTGTTTGTCTGTATTTTTATCTTTTACTTTCCATTCTAACCTACAACACTTGAATTTCTTGGAAGTCTCCCATTGAACCAGGCTCAATCCTGCTTAGCTCGTGAGTCAAGACCTCTGACTTGAATCCTCACATATATAATGGGCTCAATCCTAAACACTTTTGTTTTGTAGTTAAAAGCATGTAGCAGAAACGTAACTGCAAATTAATTTTGCAGAAGAATAGGTGTAAATTTAAAATATGTAAATAGTAGGAATAGGAAAAACTCTGAATAGTTCTTCCTCTATTTTACATTCAGACTATGAAATTATAATTGCAAAAAAGCCCTTGAATTGTATTATGGATTTATATATAGTGTGTACCAGTATTACTACTTTTATTCTTGCAGTTAGTCAATAGCTTGCAGCCACTTCCATAATAAATATACACAATTAGATTTTTTATATCTTGTTTCTCCCAATCTTTCTGCTGAGGTTCTGAAGAACTGAGGTTCCTTTGGAATACATATACTTCAGGAAATATCTTCGAATTACTTATTGAATAATCTATATTTTACTTCATATTTATTTCCACATTACCTTTGTATTAATATTGTTGGTATTTCTCACTTTATTGATTGAAAGAGTAGTTATTCATTTAATTTACCGCAACTTGAATATTATTAAAATGAAAAAAATGATATTCTACTGTTTTAACAGTTGTAACTTTGAGAAAGCCATACAGATAGTCCTCATCTTGCAACCATTGATTTAATGTGTGTTCAACGTTACAGTGACTAATGGCCATTTTTCACACTTACGACCATTGCAGCATCCCCATGATCATGTGATCAAAATTCAGACGCTTGCAACTGGCATGTATTTATGACAGTTGCAGTGTCCCAGGGTCACCATTTGTGATTTTTTGATGAGCAAGGTCCAAATCCATGTTACTAACTTAACAACTGCAGTGATTCCCTTAACAGTTGTGGCAAGAAAGGTCATAAAATGGGGGGCAAAATTCACTGAACTGTCTCGCTTAGCAACAGAAACTTTGGGCTCAATTGTGGTCATAAATTGAGGACTACTTGTATTTCAAATGTAATCTTTCCTCAAGGAACCTTTCTTTATAGTGGTATCTCACTGTACCACTGTTATGGACTATGTATCCTGGGGAAGTCCCCCAGGATTTTTCTACATTATCAAGCTCTGGATACCAAATAAAAATGCTTCTACACACAGGCTATTGGGGTATAAAAACCTGCCAATGGTTTTTATCACGTGCTTAGGATTTTCAGTTTAATTTTTTTTTTCCAAGAAGAGAAGCAATGTGCAATTAATGCAACAATAATAATGTATTATTTTAATCATACACCACATTGCTTTGGCACTTGCAAGAATAATGAGTAATTTCAAGCTACTGTATAACTCAGTGATGGCTAACCTTTTTGCCGTCACGTGCCAAAAGTGGGGGTCGCAGGGGGGGTCACGGGTGTGGGTGCCCACATCCATAATTCAATGCGCCCCGCCCTCCCGCGCATGCGCACGTGACCCCCTCACAATTCCCCCTGCTTTTGGCCCGTGATGGCACAGTGGGCCCAGTAGACCCGTTTCCCCCCTTCCCCAGACTCCAGGGGCTTTCTAGGAGCCTGGGGAGGGCAAAAATAATCTTCCCCATCCCCCCCCAGAGGCCTTCTGTAGACTAGAAACAGCCAGTTTCCCGACTTCCGGTGGGATGGGAAGGCCTGAAAATCAGTTGGCTGATGAGCACATGCGCGCTGGAACTGAGCTAGGGCAACACTCGTGTGCCCACCAATATGGCTTCGCGTGCCACCTGTGGCACCCGTGCCATAGGTTCGCCATCACGGGTATAACTAAAGAATGGGTCACATATGGGGGAAAAAACTTAGTATTTGGAGATTCCTAAGAAAAAACTTCTGAAACCTTGGAAAATAGCACCTTGTTGGTTTTGAAAATTATGAACTAGTTATATCAACAATCTGATAGTAGGGCATCTTCCTTATATCTATATTCAGAATCAAGTGCTATTGTCTACAGAAGTCCTTGACATACAAGCGACCGCTTAACAACATTCAAAGTACTTATAACCTATATTCAAAGTTCTGACAACTGTTTCCTCCCTTGCAACCATATGGCTGCATTTTAGGCAGTCTGCAACAAGCCCACTTTTACAATCATTTGCAGCATCCCATAGTCATGTGATTGATTTACGATGTTTTTTTGCTAGAAATTGGCATTTCTGGTTTCTGGCAAAAACTGCCCATTTCGGACAGCTACATAATTGCCTAACAACCATGGTGATTTGCTTAACAATTTCTGCAAAAATATTAGGTCGGTCACATGATGACCCATTTAATGACCAGCATAATTTTTGACTTTAATTCAGCCTCTATTTTGGCTGTAAGTCAAAGACTACCTGTACAGGGAGTCTGTGTCTTTGAAAAGTATTGTTAAAACTCCAGCCTACGTGGAATAATTTGACCCAATGTACATTTTATTTGGAAATAAATCTCATTAATCTTTCTTTTAAACTGAAGGGAAACAATAATAAGGATAGAATATAAAATACTGATATACTAGATTTAGTAAAAACTTGTTATTCTGTAACCATTAGATTCCTGTAACACATATATTGTGCCTTCATAGTTGTATCACATATATTATTCCTTTGTATTTTGTTACAAACATATTGTTATTATCTGGTATTTGTCAAATGCGGGGGGGGGGGGGCAAATGACCAATTGAGAAAAAAATGAATGCTCAAGGACGAGATAAGACTAATTGGGAAGTTTCTATTCCCTTGCAGGGCAACAAGGAATACACAAACCTAAATTAGGAGGCCAGAATTGGGTACTAAGATGACATCTCTGAGGGTATAAAAGGACGCCATACCTTCCCCAAGGTGTGGCTATCTCCTCACATGCATTGTATCTATATGTTCTGGATATAGTCCCACCCAGTATTTTGTTTTTGGCCTTAAATAAAATCTGGTTTTTTTTGCAAGCCTCGTTTTGAGTCTCTCTCTTTGGCATTCTGGTGACTCAAGTATATTTTGGGACCTTACAAAACAACCTGAGTAGGATCCAACTGCTTGGTTTTAATTTTTCACACTGATTATAGAAGTTTGTTATACCATGATATTAGATCTTGTTTCATGTGTGTCTTATACCATAAATGTAAATTTGGAGGAATATATACATTAAATTAATGGTTTAAAACATGTCAGATTTTAATTGCTATACATTTCCCCCCACAGATTACCATGGGTGATTTAGAAAAGGGTAAAAAGACCTTTGTTCAAAAATGTTCACAATGCCACACGGTTGAAAAAGGTGGAAAGCACAAGGTAGGCCCTAATCTCTGGGGACTCTTTGGACGGAAAACAGGGCAATCTGCAGGATTTTCTTATACAGATGCAAACAAGAATAAAGGTAAATTATATAGGTAAAAAGGTATAACAGTGGGAACAATTTGATGAAAATTGCTTTATAAAAAAGTTGAGTCAATATTAAATTATTTTAAAATAGTACCCCTAAATTAATTGGTTCCAGGGTCAGGGAAATAAAACTGTCAATTATTGATTACTTCCCATTTTAAAATAGAGTTGTTGGATATCTTCTGAAAAAAACTTTCGTATACACTGTAATTAATGCTAGAATAAGATTTCGCTGCACTCTTAATTTTGGCAAACTATATTCCAAACATCCTTGGTTAGTGTGCCAGTAGTAAGAGATGCTGGAGTTGTTAGTCACCAGTATCTGAGAGTTATAGGTTCTTCATTTCTGTTGAGGTGCATACTTTGTTTCTTTAGGGAGTATCTATGATTTATGCTTGATGTTTGAGATATTATTAGATCAATAATTCATTCTGTTTTTGGTGTGCTATACACATCTACTTAGGCCAATACTACAAGAATTTGTGTCAGAACTCTGCCTTGCTTTCAGATCTATGTAGCAAAAATCCAACGGTGGAGCTTGACAGTTTGTAGTATACTACGGGTAGTTTGAGCTGGTGAGGAGCCTATGTTAGTGCAGATTTTTATTTTTATTTTTATTTTTTATTTGATTTATATGCCGCCCATCTCCGGAGACTCAGGGCGGCTTACAATGCACTAAGCAATAGCCTTCATACTTTTGTATATTTATACAAAGTCAGCTTATTGCCCCCACAAACTGGGTCCTCGATTTACCTACCTTAGAAAGGATGGAAGGCTGAGTCAACCTTGAGCCTGGTGAGATTCGAACTTGCAGTAATTGCAGGCAGCTGGTGTTAATAACAATGTGCTTTACTCCACTGTACTACCAAGGCTCATTGGTATTTATTGCAAATGTCACTTAATGGGAGAATATTAGTCATATTAAATTGCAATTCTAGAGCCATCGTGGAGGAAATCTTCACTAAACGTAAAGGGGCCTGCTATGTTTCAATCATGGTGCTTGACTTTTAAGCTTTCTATATTCAGAGACTAGATACTGTGTCCTCTTTATATGGAACTGCCTTTGAGGACTATTCAGAGTGGTGCAAAATGTAGCTGATTATTATTTATAAAGCTCTTTATAACTTTAGGGACCACCTTACTTTTGGGGCCATTTGCAGAATCCTCATTTAATATGGGGTAGTCAAGAAAGCAAGGGGTAGGTAGCTACTCCTCAATATTACGCACCCCACCCCACCCCGAACATAATCCCTTTGAACAACTTGCTCCCTACCTGAAGTTAGAATTGTTCCTTCCCTTTTAATATTTAGGCAGGCTGTTTTTCCTTATTCTGGAGCTTTGGGTACAGAGTCTACCAAGACTTGGCTCTTCCCCCAAGCATTAGGCAAGGATGAGGTTGAGCAGAGAGACTGTGTGGTGCCTGGGGTCTGTTTTTGGTTTCATGGATTTTTGTGAGCCTCTTAGAGTTATTAAATGAGATTAGTGGCCATAAAAGTATTTTAAACGAATGAAAAGTCTGCAATTTAAGAATAGTAATTCATTGGTTGTCTGATCGTTAATGTTGATGTTATTGTTGGTATGTTTCATAATGTTACAAAGATATGACATTTTACATACTGAATATTTTTGGACTATTATTTTTATTATGCTTTGAACTGCCTTGAGTCTTGGATGGAGGCAGTATATATAGATTACATAAATAAAATAAAAACGTTGGATTGTAATGAAAATAAAATCTGTTACAACTGTTTTACAGTGCAGTGTCCTGTTATTCTTCCACTATTGTACAGTAATAAAGAACTATATCATTGTTCACAATATATACAGTATATGTTAATATACGCATCATTATCTTGAGCATTTTCATGGAGTGTGTGTGCGCATGCGTGAGTGTGTGTGTATTCCATGAAATTGCTCAGGTAATGGTTTATTTTCCTATACCATATCCCTATAGGAAACCCGGCTAATTACACAGGAATTTGAACTGGGTTGCTGATCTCTCCTAACTATAACACTTTTTTCTTTTTGTGCTGTAATGGCTTGCATTGTGACAGCTAAATCAGATTACTGACATTCTGCTGCTGTCATTTCTGGTTATTTAGTTTATTCTGACAAGTTATACAGAGGGTGGCTAGATTCTTTATACATCAGTATCTATCTATTTCAGTTTTGTACTGACACATCTTTACATTGGGCACAGCCCATGGCAGTTGGCTTTTCTTTTTCTTTTTTCATCTACCTACTTTCAGCTGTTGAAGAAGGCAGATATTGTTAATTGCTCCCACTTAAGTTTGCTCCTCCAGAGAAACTTACTTGAATTGCACAAGATTATTCACATGTTTTGCTGAGCAGGAAGCACTCCTTTCAGGTTTTTTATGTTTGTGTTCTAATTCCAAGGGCATACTTACTTGAAACATTTACTTGAATATAAATTCAAATTAAATAAGCCTAAATATGGATAAGAGGGGAAGTTAATATAGATTTGATTTAGAAAGGGTTGGATTGTATCCAGCTTTATCTGCTTTTGACAGAATGGTATCGACTAGCGCAATATATGCTTTTCCTTCATTTTATATCATATTATAGACTCATACTTAATTCTAAATTTATTCTATGTATGTCTCTACTGTACTTATTTATGAGCACATTATAAATACATCTACTAGTATTTAGGGCATATTCAGGATTGCAATGAAGTGGCATCTAAGGGAAATTCCGTTGCATGGAGGAGTTCTAGTTGTATAATATTGAATACGGTATTAAATATATATCCCATATATTCAGGGTAGGAAGTAATACAATAATGGTGAAAAAGCTACGTCTTTCCAGATATTGCAAACAACAGATTCCAACATTTCTTACCATTGACCCTTCTTGCTCAGGCTATTGGATATTTGTAATTTAGCCTTATAAAAATAATATCTTTTAGGTCAAACAACAATGCTTTTAACAATCACTTGAATATTAGAAAAAATGGTGCTACTACAGAGATGACTGAGGAGACATTTCCTCTGGCAGTAGCTTTTGTATTCCCTGTTATTAAAAAGAATCTACATGTTCCTTCAGTAGCTGAAACAGTTAGTCGGAGGGAGGGAGGAAAGGGAAGGAAGGAAGGAAAAGCTAGATTGCAGAATACTTTAGTCCTTAGGATTTATTTAGCTGCCAATCTTTTAATATTTATTCATTAGTAAAACATTACTGATTTTTTGAACCCTTTGTTCAATTAGAAACAGATTATTTTTGTACACTTTAACATGATTTTATCTTATTTTTTCAATTTAAACAATTTTATTAGTTTATAACTGTAGGAAGCTAGCACCACCCCTCTCCTAGAAGAATGAAATATAATAGGAAATATTAAAAAGGCAGAATATTATATTTCCCTGGATGAGAAAAAGAGAAACATGTTTTTAAAGACAAAGCAGCTCCCTGCAGCTCCTTGTTCCCACCCCCCCACTTCAGCTCCAGGGTGATGGGATTAAGACCTTCACCCTCAGGACATGATAGGATTAGCTTCATTACCTCATCACCCAGCAAGATTCAACCAAGCCTTGGACTCAAAACAACCTACAAAGTTACCCCTGCATGGCCCCATGGGAGTCTGACAACCTATCAGGATACCTGCCCTTACACAGAAACAGGAAGCTCCAAGGCGGGTCCCAAGAGAAGGTATAAATCTATCTCTCTCTCTCTCACCCATGTGCTCGATTGCCCAGGACCTCAAACCATGTGGTCCTGTCCACCATTAAACCATCTTTCCAAATAGCCTCCATGTTTCCAGTGTCTTTCTTCCCCACTTGGAACTGAACCCAGATGGACATTTCTTCCAAAATAACATAGCATACAAAGAAAATACAAAAGTAAATAGTGGGGAAATTAGGAAGGGAAAAGGGAAGAAAAGAGTGGGGAAAAGCAAAGGGGAAAAAGAAAAATTGACTTCCAACTCCCTTTGGTGCAGTAGAATAAGACATTAAACATCAACCCTCAAGTTTTTACTTTTGCATAATAGTATAAACTAGCCATTTCTATAACAACAAATCTATCTAACTAGTAAAACCTAAAATCAAAGTTTCATTTTTTTCCACCTCAAGCACAAAGTCCAGAAGCAGTTTCCAAGTAGAAATAAAAGTATTTGTATTTTTTCTTTAGCCATCTCTGCTAAGTCCATCAGTTTTTGAAGCCATTCATCCATAGTGGGGATCGAGGTGACCTTCCATTTCTGTGCATAAAGTAGTTTTGCTGCTGTCAACATATATAACATCAAAGTTCTGAAATTTTTTCCAGGTCTTTTCCCTTAAACCCAAAAGAAAGGTCTCTGGTTTTCTTTTTATATTCACTTTAAGAATTTTCTGTATTAAGATACGAAATATTTCTTTATCATACATCCACCCTTAACATTTCTAACATTCATTTGAAATACCTTTATACATTCTTGACAACTTATCTGGAGTTAAATACCAATGATACATCATCTTATAGAAATTTTCTTTTAAGTTTAATGTAAATTTTAAACCTTTATTCCATATATTCTCCCATTGTTCAAGCTTTACCTTATATCCAAAGTTCCTTGCCCACTAAAACACACAATGCTTTACTTGTTCATTTTCCAGATTTAAATTCAAAAACATTTTATAGACTTTAGCAATATGTTCATCACTATCACACAACAGGATTTCAAATTCATTTTTAACAAACCAATAATTCTTTTTGTCTAATTTAAATCTTTCTTTCAATTGTAAATATAAACCAAAGGCAGACATGATCTTCTGCTTCTAGCTCCTCCTTAGATTTGAGGGTAGGGTCACCCAAGTTAAAAGATATTATTCCATCATAAATCCACCCGTTCAGCCTCGTCACCATTTCTTTTCTTAAAAAAAAGTTTACTGTGGGGAAACCCAGAGGTACCTTTGTGGAAAACCTTGTTTTATATTTATTCCAAACTCGCAAAATAGCACATCTGATAAAATATATCAGAAAAATTCCCTGAAAAAATTAGAAAGTAATATTTCTTAGGTTTATTGCATTATCCCAGGCAGACACCAGATTAATCTTCACTTCTGTCACATATAACATTGTATCATCAATTTCACAATGACATCAATTTTCTAAGAATAAATTACAAAAATAATTAATAAATCTATTACAATCAAAGTCTGGTTATAGAAAAAAAAGTCCTAATATAATTGAAGGGTGACAAGTAGGAAAAAACTATATGTTGTGTGTTGTATTTTAAAACAAATATGATCCTACTTAACAAGAAAAGTGAAATGTTTGACACAAAACAAATAAAATTTGTTTGGTTGTAAGTCTTGACAATTTACTCTAGTTATGTTTTGTTAACTATTACTATTTAATCCTGATTATTTTATTGTATAATATTGTGTAATAATATATATAATAATTTGATTATATTAGAAAGTAATAATATATATAATAATTTGATTATTTATTAGAAAGATAATGCCATGTGGTTTTGATATCAAAGTCAGAAACCTAGTTCTAGATACTGAAGTGTTTACTTAAATAATACAATTAAAATATTGACCAGTTCAGGAATCAACATTAACCAGTTGATAATTAAAATGTGCTTCAAAAGCTAGAGTACCAGATATGTACTGAATGTTAAATGAGATCTTACAATAATCAAAACTGGAATTTGCTTGACAATCTTTTTTTAGCTTTGGAAATTAAATTTTTTGCAGATACTTTGACTTAAAACCTGTAACTGCTGGTTGGTTACTATTGTGATATTAATAGAATATGAAATAGATATTTATCTATTTTTTATCATAATTTTTGCATAATTATCTATATTTTTCAGGTATTGTCTGGAATGAAAATACACTGATGGAATATTTAGAGGATCCAAAGAAATATATTCCTGGAACAAAAATGGTCTTTGCTGGCATTAAAAATAAAAATGAAAGAGCAGATCTTATTGCATATTTGAAAAAGGCAACTTCATCATGAAACATTGTAGTTTCTGAATACCAAAATATTCCGTCTGGTATTTTATTATCGTTCTGGCAGGGGTTTATTAGTTATTGTATTAAAATAAATATATTTCTTTAAAAATTAAAGGAAAATAGTGTCTTTTCTTTTTACACACCCATATCCCAATAATAGTCAGTTGTTCCTTTTATTTATTTATAGTATGCATAGTTGTTCCTATTACAAATTTCTCAGTTTGAGACAAAAAATAAAGGAATTGGAAGTTTAGTAATGATAGGTAGACAATTTGGCTTAGATAAATCTCTATGGAAGTTGATTTTTTGGAGTGATTATGTCTTATTTAATTAATAGAACAGAGAAGAGAAAAGAAAAAAAAATAAGGTCATGGAGATACCTATTACTTTCTCCAGTAGTTTCATCATTGTTTTTTCTAATAAAGCAATTAAGAAAGCTTTCTTCAATTCTTAAAACAATTGTTGAAGTTCTCCGAAAATGTTCAGTCTTGAATAATACATTTTGCTGCCACGTCAATCAGTCCTTGTTTTTAAATGAAGTATTAGATCATATTAACAGATCAGTGGTGGGATTCAAAAATTTTTACTACTGGTTCTGTGGGTGTAGCTTGGTGAGTGTGGCAGGGGAAGGATGCTGTAAAATCTCCATTCTCACCCCACTTCAGGGGAAGATTACTGCAAAATCCCCATTTCCTCCTGATCAGCTGGGACTCGGGAGGCAGAGAATAGATGGGGGTGGGGCCAGTCAGAGGTGGTATTTACCGGTTCTCCAGAACTGGTCAGAACCTGCTGAATACCACCTCTGTAATACATGCAAATGCCCATGTCTGGAGACCTTTTATTTTGCAATAATTATTTAACCAAAAAATCTGAATCAATTTCATTAAAAATTCTGTAGCAGAAGGTTTACTAATTTATTGCATGTTCCCTAGATATTGTAAGGAGATCCCTTTTGTATATAGTCGCTCTAACAGTTTGAAGACTGTTAAAAGCTACCTGTGTAACTTCTTCACTCTTGGATAGTGACAGAAATTCCATAATAATTGTCATTTTGGTCCATCTATCACATTGTTTAAATCAATATTCTAAACATTGGTTCAGCCAAGTGAGCATCCCCATCTGGATTTGCAATAGTAGTATATAGATCTTGGACATTATAGTATTCCTTTTGAAAGTGTCAAATAATTTTATATTAAGTTCTCAATGAGACAAGTTGCAATGAATAGACAACTTTTTTCTTATCCAGGGAAGTGTTAAGTGATGCCAAAAAATGAAGACAACCTGTGCTGTGCTCAATCTTGCCTTTATTACACTAGCTGGTGTCAGTGTAAAATCATCCTATAAAAATATACTAATTCTTAAATAATTTTAATTATTAACCCATATTGAAGTTTCCCTCAAAAAAAAATGTTGGGATGCTAGAGGGGAGATGCTACC
Organism: Ptyas mucosa; assembly: GCA_012654045.1. Taxonomy (NCBI): domain Eukaryota; kingdom Metazoa; phylum Chordata; class Lepidosauria; order Squamata; family Colubridae; genus Ptyas; species Ptyas mucosa. The sequence continues at coordinate 33,740,680 of WNWU01000006.1, read as the reverse complement.
TATCAATGTAATACTCCCCACTCCCCATTTGAAAAATAGCCTTGGTAAAGGCATTATTAAATTTTATTTAGCTTAGGCTGAAAAAGTACCGTTTATCATTTTAAAGATGTCAGGCAGTGATTCAAGGCTTAGGCAGTCTTCTAATGTAAATGGAATCAAATGATTTGTGCTGCTTGGTAATAGCTTTTAAAATTTGGAATTTCCCTGCCTCTCTATTTTTGTGGTCAATATAAAATCTGTCAATTGATTCTTAGAAATAAAACAAGCTTCCAATCTTCCAATCTTTATTTAGTAATGTAATGTTTTGTCTGGAAATTCTAATGGAAGGGATTGAAATAAGAAATTAGGACTTGAAAGAACCAACAGTTGCTATCCAGTTTAAAGTATTCAAATTATTGGTTTGACTTTTCCTTTTTCCCCCAGGCTGCATTAAAATTTATTTTATTTGTTTATTAAATTTGTTTGCTGCCCATCTTGACATCCTGGGCGATTTACGTTAAATGTAAAATTATTACCAAACACTTTAAATATTCTTAGTAATGTTGATCTATGGGTATTTTTAAGGATTTGAATGCAATTACTGTAGGATTCTTAAAGCATTAGATACCACTCTCTGAATTGCAAGGGGAGTATGGAAGTACATCAAAAAAAGTTTTTGAAAATTCAGTGAACAGCCTAATACCTGTGCAATCCAAGGTTTCTTCTTAACATGTTTGGCTGAAGAGCTAGGATTCAACAATGTAAATACCATGTCACCTGCAAATAAGATTAGTAAATATCAATTCCCAAATTTAATCTCTTGAATTTGATTATTAGCCTGCCATGCAATTGTTAAGACTTCTAAAGCTAAATTAAATAAAGAGGTGATGGGTGCCTCCTCATTTAATTCCTCTCAAAATTACAGTCATAATTGCTGAGCCTCATCTGTGTATGTGTGTTAATATAGAATTAACCATATTAAGAAAATAGGGTCCAAATTTAAATTCCTTTAATACCTGCTTTAAAAGTAAGCCCCCTCCTGAGAATCCAATACCTTCAATATATCCAGTGAATATTTAACTGAAGGAGTCATATTTACTTCCCTAAAATGTGTGATATTTAACCTTTTCTTAATAGGTATAAATATATATTTCTTTTTGGAATAAAATCAGTTTGATCTAAAAGAACAGTCCAAACTTTAAATAATCGTATTTACAATAGATTTGCATATAAATTTGCCAGTATTTTTTTGCATATGATTTATAATCCACATCAAGAAGTGAAATCAGTCTATAAAAAGTTAGCTCCTGTGGGTCTTTTCCCAACTGATATTCATTGGCAATGGTGGCACCAGCAGCACTGGAGCTGAAGTAGAGGCCCAGGGCTTCAGCAGTCTCAACCAGCTGCCACTACCCCCAGGATTCTACTTCAGCTCCAGTACTGCCAGTGCTACCAAAGATTGCCGCCCTATACCATAGCAGCTATCCCAGTGCCGTGGTGGGTAGCGCCACCTACCCCTGCCATCCTGCACTCTGCAGGCCCTAGCACCTCCAAATCACAGTTTTCTCAGTTTACAATAAGGCCATACCTGCTCCTTTCCAAATTGAAGAGGAAGATAAGTAGGTAGGGAGAATACTCAGTGGTATTGCAAGTAGGTCTGTATAGTATCTACCTTTAAAATAACATGCAGTTCAGCTTCCTTTTTTAAAAAAATTCTCAGGTCAGAGAAAAACTGATCGATATAAGTAAAAACACACAGGATAACACCATTGTAAAAATAAATAAATACATTCTCCCTTCCTCCCCCAAAAGGTTCTAAGTGCAGGCAGCCTGCCAAGAGTCCGAATTTTGATCATGTGATTGCAGGGTCATTGCAATGGCCATAAGTGCAGGTTCAGGGCATAAGTACAGATAGTCTTCGAGCTACAACCACAACTGAGCCTCAAACTTATGTTGCTAAGTGAAACATTTGTTAAGTGAGTTTGCCCCATTTCACGCCTTTTCTTGCCACAGTTGTTAAGTGAATCACTGCATTTGTTAAGTTAGTAACATGATTGTGAAGTGAATCTGGATTCCCCATTGACTTTGCTAATCAGGTCTCAAAAGGGGATCATATGACCCCAGGACACTGCAGCTGTCATAAATATGAACCACTTGCCAAGCATCTTGAGTTTTTATTGTGAGACCATAGGAATGCTGCAATGGTCGTGTGAAAAATGGTCATAGATCACTTTTTTCAGTACCTTTGTAACTTTGAATGGTCCCTAAATGAACTGTTGTAAGTCAAGGACTACTTGTACTATATGTTCAGGGCTGCCATAACTTTGAACAGTCGCTGAGTGAATGATCATTAACCGAGGAATCCATCGATGTATTTTAACCTTTTTACATTTGGTTGTTTTTTTAATTGTTGTGACCTGCCCAGGGTTACTTCGGTGAGATGAGTGGCTATACAAATATGAATATATAAAATAATGTAATATCTATGTATCTGTTTGGTCTGAGAGCTTAAAAAAATGAAGAGATCTATGTATATCATTCTAAATATGGCATACTGTATGTTGGAAAAGTGCTTTAGGATCATTATTTAATTTCAATTAAGAAATCATCAGAAAAAGAAAAAAAATTGTCCATTAATTCTATCAAGCAAATTTGATTAGGAAAATTCTTAATGTCAATCACACAACTTTTTTCTGTTCTGTATAGCTGAGACGCCAGGAAGTTAATGCAATTTTTCACAATATTGATGATCTCATATTGTTTTCTCCTGGGCTTTCATTTGTTGGGTAGAGACTTTGTCTTGGATCTGCTTAAGAGTGTTATTAGTCTCTGTAGTTGTTGTTTGAAGAAAAGAGACAGACTCGGGATTTCCTGCAACATAAAATTATAAATTGTCTGGAAGATCTGCTTTTGAAAGAACAGATGGGATGACACAGCTGGAGCTGCAATAGAAAATTTCTTGGCTTTAGTTGACATAATAAGAGCAAAGCAATCAGCTATGGTGAAATATTACAATATAAACATCCTTAATTTACCAGATTGATGAAATATTGTAGAGGCAGTGCTGGATTAAATGTAGTTCAAGGAGAAAATAATCAGAAGAGGAGAGACATGAGCTCCCATTACTATCTCCAACCAAAAGTCCTACGTCTGTGGAAGTGTACAGTGGGTGTTTCACCAAGATATATATGACTGACCATCTTATTTCTAAAGTCTGACAAGGATTGCAGAAGGGAGGGGAATACAAGGCACCTTACAGGTCGCACAGTAACACCTACAAATTTACTTTACATGCAGAGAATCTACATTTCAACTGTTGTTTTATTCAGAGTAGGGTTTTTTTGGTGAAATCATTGGAACAAGTGACTATCCTGGTAAAATAGTCCTGTTTGTCCAATTCTTTTCTAATTCTAAATATTTGGAGCATGGATGAAGATCAGTATTCCTTTTTCCTAATGTGCATTTATAAAAGATTATGAGCCTTTCATATAATAGCCTTTCTATGACAAAGCATAGATTCCTGCTGTAGTCATACGAATATGTTTTGCACAAAAAGAGAGGCAAAAAATTATGATAAATGGAATTTGAGACAAGAGATCATAAAAGACTTCCAAAAATCATGCATCGCAGGTAATTTCTTTAATTTCCAAATATACTATAAAGGGAAAAAGTTGTATTGAAATTACGGGGGGGGGGGGGGTGTCCCTTAATAAAACTACATTCAGTAACTCGGTGTTCTTGAAATCCACTGTCCAACAAGCCCCTATAACTTTGCTACCATAATCAGAGATAATGACTAAATTAAAGGTCCAAGGTGTCAACAAAGCATTAGGCGAGGGAAAGCTGAAAAAGACTTACTGTAATCCAAACTTTAGATAAGCGGTTCACATAATGGCTTAGGCAACTAACCTGCTCTGAGGATAAGAGACAATCACATCCTAATTCCAAAATAAATCTGCTTCTGGGTGCCTCAGATTCTTAAAAAGGTCCCAGAGCAGGAGCAACAGTATCTGGTTTTCCTGAACATATTATCAATAAATTGCCTTTCATCATTTGCACCACAAACATGTCTTGGCAACTGCTTTTTTCTGCTGTATCCTCAGGACCTTCTCTTTAGCTGATCCCCAACACATAACTGAGGCACCTTTAGCTGTGCATAGCTGCTTTCTGCTTTATTCTAAAACCATCTAGGGCATATAAAATCCATTAAGCTTGTCATCCATTATCCTGGAGGGAAATTGTGTGAGAGTGATTGGGAATAGAGAGAATAGAGACCTGATCAGAATCAGCAACGGGGGACAATCAATTTCATACCAAAGTAGTTTTTCTGTCTATGCCAAAGATGACTGGAGAGCACTTGAACACCTATTGATGGGAAAAATGATCCTGGTGAGGGAAAAATGATCCTGGTGAGAAAAGAATAGGATGAAATGGGCCTACTCTTGCAGAAGGGCTCTTGGCACATGGTGGCATACAAAATTTACCAGCAGAGCCCATTTGGAATTTCTTCCCACGTGGTGCACGCTTAAAAAGGAACCCCCTGATTGTGCCAGCAACCTTCTGGAAGCTTTGCAGCTCCTGCTATGCTACTTCCCCAGGAAAAGCAAACAGTTGGAGAGGGGGTTACTCTGCAAGCCCATCATCTTGCAGTGAGCAAGTTAGCCACGGAAGCAAAATGGAAATGATTCTTAGCAATATAAATAGGGCAGATATATGGATCCAAGTTAAATTTGATTGCAGTGAAATCACAAATATTACAGCACTAAGAAGCTGGTATTTATTTTGTGCTCCTTTCTTGCATCCATTTTGCTTGATTCAGCTATATAATCTGGGACAGATATTTAGGTCACAGTTTTCGAAGTGACCATTCTTTTGTTCATTTCAATTACTGTTACTGACCAAGTTTGTATGCTGCTCTATGCTCCTCCATTAAGGATCAGCTAAGCTTCATCAAGTTCCATATGTCCATCTTTGATCGCTTCAACTCTTTTTGGATCTGTCCTCAAGTTTATCATTTTAAAACATCTGGAGCTCAATCTGCTTTGTGAACCTATTTCTTTGGTCAAGTGTGGAATCTAATTCTACAATCATTGGTGAAAATTCTGAGAAAGGAACTCTGCACGCATACTATTTGCTTAATATAACAATCTGTTCTAGGATTGAGCTTTAGCACAAAAACACATCCCGGTGAGCTTCAGGTTTATTTTCTTTCCCTTCCAAGCATGTTGAGTTCTTAGCTTTTTGAACTAAAGGCTTGCTGTGTACTGGGCGCCCGTGGAGAATGCCTGACATCTCATTCATGAATATTTCAAACTGCTTTCATTCAGGTCCTTGCATCCTCACATGCTGAGATCCATAACTTCAATTTAGCTATGAAATGTGCTTCTCCACGTGTGGATAAGAATAGCTCCACATCAGTCCATCTCAATGGAAGCTGCCCAGATTTTTGTCTCACTGTGGGAGGAGGCACTGAAACTGCATGTTTGCAGTTCCTCCAGCAGACCTTATTAGCACTGGCACATTTCTGTGGAAAAACAACCACCTGCTTAGCCATTTGGGGGAGCACCCAGTTGTACAAGCAGTCAGCTGTCCCTGACTCTGGGTTTTTGTCATTATCCTTAGGTATTTGTGAGAACTGAAGAGAAAGCCAAGATCTTGCCGCTGCCTTCTCTTTTAGGGGAAAAAAGAGGCAGCGATATTTATCAGCAAGTCATATCAGCGAGGCATTCATTCTAAAGAATAATAGTAATAAAAACCCATATAAATCAGAATGGAAGCCCACGCCCGCTTTCTTGAATGGAATCCCATTTCATTTAGTGGGGTTATTTTTGAGCTGACCTACCAAGAGTTCCCTGCTATAGAAGGATCCATTTCTTATGAGTGATGTCTGCACTGAAGGATGGAATCACACAGGGTTACATGAAAGTAAGGAGACGGCAACAAACTACAGCTGTTAACCCACAGCTTGCCAAAGCTTCTGCGTTCCTTTGAAACATCCTACATACAGAGAATTTTATATATTAATGGAAACGTAAGAGGGCGGAGTGGGGGTGGGGTTGTCCTATTTGGAACCATTCCATTAAAAACAAGGCCGAAATCTTCATAATTGTATTTAAAACGGGTGTGAAATCCCTCGGCTTTCCCTCCCCTTAACAAACTTATGCCCAGACAAACTCACAGCCTCAAACATAAACGCGCGCGCCTTAGTTACAAATCGCATACGCGCGCGCGCACACAGCCCTACCACCTCTACCCATATTCTTTCACCCGCATTTCAAAATATTTCGTCTCTTGTCCCCCACCTTGCCCCCACCCCGGTACAACTCCATCTTCTGCCCAGCGGCATCTATCGCCGAACTCGATCGTCTTAATGGAAGACTTGGAATACGTCGAGAGCCATTAGCCAATATACTGTATGTACCAGGCTGGTGCAATCTCCGTTTTGGATTTATGAGAAGACCGGGGTGGGCGGGGGGGAGAGACAGCGATCGATGTCCGCCCCTCCCCTTTGACGCCTTCATTCATTCTGCTGCTGCATGAATTCCAGCACAAAAACGCCTCCAGGCAGAAGAGAAGGCGCTGCCTCTTTCGCCGCCGGCTTCTGCTTTTCTATCTCTTCCCCTCCCTCGCTCGGCCCATGCGGCCTCCTCTCCCCTCCCCTCCCCGCCCTCGTTTCTTCAACGCTCTGCTCTGGCCGGGTTACGCAGCCGCCTTCGCCGGCAGGAGCAGTATAGTTAGCAAGGAGGGCTTTTTGACGGCCGTCCCCGGAGAATCCGCGGCAGCTCCGGTTGGGTAATTGGGAGCGGAGGGACGGCAGAAGTCCGCAAGAAACACCCGGACGCGGGAAGCAAAACGGGGTGTGCGTGTACGGAGCGCTTGCGCTTGGGTGGAATATGGAGAAGCCGAAGTAAAATCGGGAAAGAAAGAGACGAGCTTGCAGAGAGCAGGAAAGAGACAGATCGCTAGCAAAATTAATAGGAAATGGAGGGAAAAAGCAGAGCATTGGCCAGCAAGACGCAGAGCTCAACGCTGAGTTTCTCCATTCGGCGGAGCGCCTCGGACGGCTTCGGATGTACCGCGCGAGGGCTTAATGCCTTGTAACCAGCTTTGGTGCCTTCTCGGGACGTGGGAATTAGTGTCTTAGACTTCCCACCGTTTTTGTGATCAACGGAGATTGCGGCATGAGGCATAAGTAGCGCCGAAAGTTCCTTCGGGTTGGGGGGAAGGCGAGGCGACCGGGATCATGGCAAACCCCGCCGGCTTGGACTCCGCCACGGTGGAAGGTTTCTTAGACAGACACCCGGAGCTGGTGGAGAAGTGGCTGAAGAGGAGAACCGCCCTCCTTAGTAAAGGAGCTCCCGCGGGAGCTCCTGACTTCAGCGACCGCGGGGCGGCAAAGCAGCCAAGCAGACACCACAACGGCCTCTCGCCGCGGAGCAGCCCCTCGTCCACAGTCTCCCCCGGCCCGGAGCCGACGGCCGGCGGGCTGCTGCAACACCGAGGGTCCCAGAAAGAGCTGAGGAAAAGTTTCGCGCGCTCCAAGGCGATCCACGTGAACCTGACTTACGACGAGCACCTCCACGCCAGGGCTCAGGAGCCGCTGAGCAGCGCTAGGAGAAGGGCGCTGCTGAGGAAGGCCAGCTCCCTGCCGCCCAGCACGGCGCACCTGCTCAGCGCCCTGCTCGAGTCCCGGGTCAACCTGCCCCAGTACCCGCCCACCGCTTTGGACTACAAGCGCTACCTGAAGCAGCACAACGAGCGGCAGTTCTTTCTGGAGCTCGTCAAGGACATTTCCAACGACTTGGAGCTCAGCGCCCTCAGCTACAAGATCCTCATCTTCGTCTGCCTTATGGTGGACGCCGAGAGGGGCTCCCTTTTCCTGGTGGAAGGCGGCGGCGGCGGCGGCAAGAAGAGCTTGGTCTCTAAGGTCTTCGACGTGCACGGCGGCGCCCCTGTCCTGCCTTGCTACAGCACGGAGAACTCCAACGAGATGCAGCTGCTCTGGGGCAAAGGCACCGTCGGTTATGTGGCCGAGCACGGCGAGACCGTCAACATGCCCGACGTTTACCAGGTACGGTTGGCGTTTCAGCAGCCCTCTTGGCGACTCGATAAACCATAACAGAATAACTTTATAAAACGAAGGTCTCCGGTTTAGACGGTAAAAAACAAACAAACCAACACCACCAAAACAAAATCCTTCTCAAATTCATACTGTAGTTATCCATAAGGGCAGCGTGGGAAGAAATCTGTTTAGATGTTTAGAAACAGAAGAAATCTGTTTAGATAATATCTTTCAGAAATGCAGGAGGTCTCCCACGGTGCCGGTTATCTAGAAGCTGTTACACATGCTTTGTGGCGAGTTGGGGGGCAAAGAAATTTCGTATTTATGTTTAAATATACCTTCATGTATAAATTCAACGTGCTGTCAGAGAAGGGTGTTTGCAGTCAGAGTAGCCGAAAGAGTGGTTCCTTTGTGCTTATACGTGTGTGATTAAAGGATTCAGATGAGTGAGAGATAGATGGCAGCAGTTGTGTAATAATTTATGGCCAAAGAATCCTGTGTGGATTAAACTAAAGACTCAAGATAAATCATGCATATTTTTTCCTCAATGGCCAACTAGAGGCTGAAACAAAACACAAGTAGTCTTATTTTATACTTCAGCAATTAGTATTGGGAAGTTTATTCTTGCTTTAACTGCTAAACCTAATGGGTTTCTTGATTAATAACCGTTATAGCCTTGCCATCCCTCAAATAAATGTGCTTCTGATCACTTGTTTAAGTCCAGCTGGATCTCTAGATAATAGTAATTTTGGACCCATGAAGGTGCCTATCAGTGTATCCAAAAGCAAACCACAGTGATGCCAAAATGACAACATGCATGTAATAACCATTATGTAAAAATAAAAGGCTCAGCTTGCCCTTCTGATTGCATTCATTTGTATTTATTCCAGCTGTAGGGATGGGATAGTTTGGCCGGTGCATAGTATTTAAAGGGAACATCATGGATTTATGTGAAAATATTGCTATGTATCATTTTATAAATAATTTGGAAAATATGCATTGGAAAATAGGGGAGTGTAAATAGAGAACTCTTGTCTGTAGGCATCTAGAGGAAGTAAGGGACAAAACATCCATTGCAACTTAAGTTGCACTGTTACATGCCATATCATGATGCAAATATGAAAGGATAGAGTTCATATCCTGATGTCATAATGCACAGGTAGTGTTCTCACATCAACATGATCAGCAGCATCAAGAGAGATATCTATGTCCTTGACTTCAACTTTTGAAAGCAGCCATCTCTATTTCCAGGATCACATACTGCTCTCTGCAGCTAACATATCCCAGGAAAAGATTTGACTGCTTTAAAGAGGTGCAGATAAATTCACATTTCCCTTTTGAAATGGAATCCAAAACATTGCACAGAACGAATTTTTAGTCCTTGGTCTAATACTCCTTAACATGGTATTAGCTTTTTTAAACTGCTTTGTACATTATATAGATGTTTTCATTGGCCCTGTGAATTCTTACCAAATTAGTCATTGCCAGAATTTAATAGTCCTCCTGATTATTTGTACAGACAAATCCATTTGTAGAAAAAAAACAGGTTTCCTTTATGTGGTTGACACAGAGACTGATTAATAAAGACATTATTAGGTGGAAGTGCCCAGGTTAGTATATAGGACAGTGCTACTAAATACGAGAAGCTGACTAGCAGGAAAAAAGGCAGTCTTGTTAAGGGGTATTATTATACTATACCTCTAGAATTAATTGGCAATAAATTAAATCTGATCAGTAAAAAAACTTTTTTATGTAGAACAGACAAGTTAGTTGGCTAGAATAAGAGCCTTGGATAGTACAGTGGTCTAAAGCACCCTGTTATTAACATCAGCTGCCTGCAATTATTGCAGGTTCGAATCTCACCAAGGCTCAAGGTTGACTCAGCCTTCCATCCTTTCTAAGGTAGGTAAATTGAGGACCCAGTTTGTGGGGGCAATAAGATGACTTTGTATAAATATACAAAAGTATGAAGGCTATTGCTTAACGCATTGTAAGCCGCCCTGAGTCTCTGGAGAAGGGCGGCATATAAATCAAATTTAAAAAATAAAATAAAAAATAAATGGCTTTTACGTAAATTGCCTTTATAGTAATGGGGCTACATCATGATTTTTCTGTAAATCACCATCAAGAACATGTTTAATTTTGGCTTCTTATTGTTTAGTAACCTATATTAAGTCATTTTCACTTCCAAATATAGTTTGTTTTCATAAATACAGGTAATGTAAATTTGATTGATTGATTATGTGTTAATAAAGTTGTTTCCAATTCTTAGCAGTCACATAGCTACATTTTCTTCATGATGATCTAGCCTTAACCTGTTCTTTCAGGTCTTCCAATGGTGCACTCATCACCATTGTAACTGAGTCCATCCACCTTGCTGCTGGTAATCCTCTTCTCTTTCCTTCTCTTTCTCCCAGTATTAGAGTCTTCTCTAGAGAGCTAGATCTTGGCACAATGTGTCCAAAGTAGAATAATTTAAGCCTAGTCATTTAATCCTCAAGTACGAACTCTGGGTTGATTTGTTCGATGGTCTATTTGTTTTCTTGGTTGTACTTGTAAATTTAGACTTATTATGGTAGATAGAAGGCTGACTAGTCTGTGAAATTACTTGTATGGAACTAGTTATTCCTATTCTGTTTACAATTCTAATAGATAAAATTGTGGGAAGCAATATGAAATGTAAACACACCGATTTACTGACCGACAGTCTCACTGTAATGTAGGAGCTCCTGATTTAAGAGACAGAAGGAACAGATGGATTACAAAATACTTGTGATTAAGATCTGGGGCACGTTACAATATTTATTAAATCTGTTCTGCCATATGTTCATCTTTTATAAGGTCTATCATTAGGTCTCGGCTTTTCATCTAAAAGAGTAAAGTCACTGATTTAACCCAACCCTATAAAACACTGTGTGCCATTCTGGTTTTGGAACTATATCAAGACTCATATGTCTCCAATTATTCAGCTGCTTTTAACACAAAGAGCTATGGACTTAGATCTTAGTCAAAGATTCACTATGGAAGGAAACTGCTGTATATGATAATTTATCAAAACTGCTTTCTTCTCCTGCAAGCTGAGTGCTTGATCAGTTTTACAGCCTTTTTCTTCTTGCTTAAAAGTAAACCTGTGGATTTACTTCTATGCCTATTGTATGCAACAAGTTGCATTATATTTATTAAAAAGCTTTGGTTTAACTAAAGAGGACAAATACCGCTAGGTCAAGCAAATATGAGCTTCTCTATCATAAAAAATATGGAATTATTTTACACCAGGGAAAGGAATTGTGCTCAAAAAATTTCCACCAAAAATAGCTAGATTCCAATAATAACATGATTACAATGGCAAAAGAAATACCAAATTTGTATCTTCATTGTGGACTGTTTCAGTCCAAACATCAGTGCACTCACTTCTTATATGTTACACTGTGATTACTGTATTAATTCCTTGTAGGTAGCCAGATAGTGCCTGGATTGCAAAAATCTATCCCAATTTAGTGTCCTTTCAATGCATTGAACTAGAACTCTAGATACAATAGTGGGAGTTGTTGCCCAACACGTATGGAGGACTGAATTATTAGTGATGTTAAGTTTCTAACATGGGGCACTTATGATGACACAACTAAATACAATAGCTAAAATATAGAAAATAATTTAATAGGCAAATACCAAAATACTTTACTTAAATCACAGAAGTCTAACTCAAATGTATAGGATGGGTATATCTAGTCTGGTGATAATAGTAAAAAGGAACAGGTATGATCAGGAAATGAAACCAAGTCTCAGTTTTTAAAAGAGAAATTCAACCATTTAAGAATATATTGTTTTGAGAAGAAAAAAGTGGGAAAAGAAATTACCATAGGCATCTGTTCCTAATCAATGTTAAATCAAAGTAATAAAACATCTTTTGAAATCATCCCACAAGTTTCATTCACCCTTATACATTATAGGGTAACTGTCAGGTTCTCAACATTCAGAGTTTCCACTGTGATACATATTTTGTCATTTTCCTCACTTTTTCTGTGGTGTCCTATGGACATGACATCATAGAAAATAAAGACTATTGTCTATTGCTCCAGAGGGCCGGAATAAAATAATATATTTAAATTACAGTAAAGTAGATGTTTAATGCTAGGAGGATAATAGCCAAACATTTGGAGAGTTAATAAGGAAAGAGCAGGAAATGAAACAATTATCTGGAGAGGTGGAGGGTTCCACTTTACTGGATATAGTCAGATGGAGTTAGTCAGCGTTCTCATGGATGCTTTATTTTAAATTTCTGCAGTCAAATAGGCAGTTGGTATGATAGTCTTAATGGACTCTTTCAAACTGTTTCATTCCATGAATTTAGTTTTCATTTTAATTCCCATTTTTCCTACTATTACTTCTGTAGAACTACCATAATCAGGATGACTAGAAATGGTAGTAAAGAGTTCATTTTTTGTACCTCTTTGCTGCCATAGCCACCCACAGATTTGTAAATGAAACTGATAGTTCTAACATCTTTTCTTTTCTAGAAAATAATTGAACAAGTTAAATGATATAATAGTTGTGTAGTGCTGCTTGAACATGTTATGAATTCTTTCTCTGAAAGGATAGGTGACAGTCGTGGTTTGGAGGGCATTTGCACATATTTTTCTTGTGTGCCAATGATACCTGTAAGAATAAGAATTAACCCTTTATCTTATAGATTGTTACTAGCCAGCTCACACTTACTCTCAATACACTCAGGGATAAATGAAATATTAAATAATCACAGATTTGAAGAAATCTCAGAGTGGTCAGAGAAAGGAACCCAGGTATTTTTTGTTTTGTTTATTGAGTGTTCTTTTGAATATTGTTATGGATCTAACTTTATAGTAATTTTACAGAATTTGACACTTTCCTATTGAACATCTACATGAAACTACTAGGAAAGTTCATAGAGTAATTTGGGTTTAGGTATCATCAATATGATATATCTCGACCCCTGGTCATCCAGGTGTTTCATCTCAATATCTGGAGACTATGAGAATCTAGATAGAAAAGAATAGCTTCAGTCATAAACTTGATGAAACTGAGTAGCAGTTCCACAGATTTTTCATCTCTAATTCTGGTTGTGGCCATACTCCCTAACCAAAAATGGTATGCAATCTGAGGGTCCTCATAGACTCATAGTTCCAGCTTGAGGGGAAGCTGACAGTCATGGTTAGGAGGGCCTTTGCACAAATCCTTCTTGTGTGTCAATTATAGCTGTTCCTGAATCTGGAGGCCTTGCTCATGGTCATCCACACTTTGGTGAAACCTTGCTTGAATTAGTGTAACACGCTCCACATGAGAGTGCACTTACGGACAACTTAGAATCTATGGCTAGTCCAGAATACAGCAGCATGACTAGTTTTGAGTATGCCTTGGTATATCCATATAGCACCACTACTGCATGAACTGCATTGGCAAACATTTTGCCTTCTCCAGGCAAAATCTACCTTGTTTTTTCTGTGTCTTCTTTGGACTTTTTTTTTTTAATAGAAGCCAGCATTGTATATAACCCACCTTGGGACCTAAATTTATCTTCTCTATCCCATGTAGAATGTTATGCACAATGTTTCATCTGAGGGTCATTCTGATTTCTCCCCCCACTGCATTACATTTTTTCTTACTCAATTTTTCATATATTCTTGACAGGATTTGCCATCACAGTGATAGATAATATGAGGCTCAAGGCTCTGTGAAGCAAATGGTATCTCAGCCTAATATTGTATGAAGTGCCAGAAAGGACAAAAGAAAGAAGGCTAGAATGAACACATAAAGATTCAAAATCAAGAGAGCAGAAACTATTACATCAGAATACACCTTTGTTCAGTCTTTCTCAACTCTTTTATCCTGGAGGAAACCTTGAAATAGTTCTCAAGAAAGCCCTGGATAAAAAAATATCTCTACAGCTACTGTAGCATTGCACAATGTATTAAGTTTAAAAAACAGTGTTTAAAAAGCAATTTTTTTTCAAACTCACAGAACCCCTAGTGAACCAGTGAAAGGCTGCCTTTTCGCCTTTGTGTAACACGGTTCTTCTCTTTGATTAATTATTAAGAATTTCTATTCTTGATGCCGTTGCTTATTGTAGTAACTTTCATTTGATCCACTGTACTCCTGGAAAAGCCAATATTTTCTATGTGCCCTGCATTTCACATATGAATGTTGTTTTTATATAAACAAAGAAAAAGCTTTATTTTATCTCAACTGGCAATTTTTAGTATGCCACAATTTTATATTCTAACCCCTTATAGATATATTAGAATTGACAGTTATCTAAACAAGAGGAAATATTGTGTACAAAAAATGAAGAGGCTTAGAAGGACTCCTCAGTATTGAACAAACAAATGAGCAACAGATGTTGCCAATCAGATCATTATTAATCTCATAATATTAAAAATTAATAGCAATTGTTATTTTTTAAAATATCATTTAGTACTGAACATAGCTAATTGCTTATCCATGAAGTAAATATATAATCAAAATAACAGATAAATAATGGATAAAATGATGTTCAGAAGAATAATGATATGGAAAATAAAGTTCAAATGTTTTGGAAGAACAAACATTTCAGCATTGCTGATACCTAAAGACATATTGAGGGGGAAAAAACCCCAAAACCTGTCTTCTGCCCTAGTTATTTAAACTTAAACTTTAAATACACCTCATAATGTAAATATGTTTTTGGTTACTAAGTTTAGAATAATAGAGTATATTCTCTTCTATTGGTAGGTCAATAAATATCAATGTTGACTATTTAGTATTACACAGAAAAATGGAGAGGATTGGACACATTTTCACATTTTTAAACCATCTGCTTTTCTTCCTCAAATCCTGATGAGTTTGGCACTGAAATCACAGGTTTTACACTTGATTCAATTAGATTTGGATTGTATTTCTGCTGGCATATGAAATTGCTTCAGAGACAGGTGAAATAAAGTGTACAAAAATATTCATGGCAAAAGGATGTCTTTATGTACATATTTTATGACTTTAACTGCTAGAAAGCAGTTCATTTGCGTATCAATATAAATATCAATTGATTCCAGATCATTAAAGTGATTATTACCGTATATACTCGAGTATAAGCCGACCCGAATATAAACCGAGGCCCCCAATTTTACCACAAAAACTGGGAAAACTCATTGACTCGAGTATAAGCCGGGGGTGGAAAATGCAGCGGCTACTGGTAAATTTCAAAATAAAAAAAGACTGGTCAAAAGTGCGAGGACCTGTCAGAAATCACTTTTTTCAGCCCTCTGGGTAGTCCTTTTGTGCATATGGACTACTCAGAGGGCTGAAAAAGTAATTTTTGACTGGTCCTCGCACTTGTGACCAAGCCTCAAATTTATGACTGCCCTCACATTTTACGTTTTTGCCCTATGTTGTCACCATGGTGAAGAGAAGCAGTTGTGAAATGAGTGACACGGTTGTTAAGAATGCTACAATGGGCAGAAATGATGACCAGTCATAAGTGCGAAGACCAGTCAAAAGTGCGAGGACCTGTCAGAAATCACTTTTTTCAGCCCTCTAGGTAGTCCTTTTGTGCATATGGACTACTCAGAGGGCTGGAAAAGTAATTTTTTTAAAAAAATTTTTATAAAAGTTTTTATTGGTTAAAAATAAACAATATTATCGCTTACAATATGTGGAATTTTCATTATCCTTTTACAAAGATATTATATATATATTTTCTTTTTTTTTTCACATACAGCAGATCTTCCCTTGTTAAAGTTTCAAATTTAACAACCAGATTTATACAAAAATATCCGTTCGGTATCCAGAGTAATATTAAAGTTTACAAAAATAAGAGATGTCATAAAAGGCACAAGATAATAGATTCCTCCCACTTCGTCATTTCTTAATTCTAGGTCTCAAAGTTCTGGCCTTAGCACCCCCCTCCTCCCGGACCGCCACAGCCTCGCCCGCCCCCGTTCCTTGGTCATCTGATACCTCCCCTTCCTCGGTTCCTGTATCTTCCCCCTCTCGGAGGGTCTTATGTTGCTCCAAATAGGCCTTAGCCTCCGCCACACTATTAATTTTCTTCCTACTGCCCTCCCAGAAAATCATCAAATCTTCTGGCATCAACCATCTGAAGTCAATTCCCTTAAGGTACAATTTATTTGATAAAAAATAATAATTTCTTCTTAATTCTTGTACCTGTCTCGTACCTCATTCACATAAAGAATGAGAGGTCCTGAGGTAGGCACAAGCATCCAGAGAAGAAAAGATTCTCTTAAAAGTCAGCACTGTTTCCTCACAATCCACCAGTGGGCGCTCACAGAAGCAACGAGTCCGGCTCGTAGAGTAGGTCAAACAGGAAACCAGAGGTGGGTGATGTCATCAATTGTGTACAAAGAAGCAGGAAATCAGGCCCCGGCCATAACTCTCCAGCAAAGAGAGAGGCCTCCAGCCTCCCTTCTTGAATTCCGCCTCCACCATTCTCCACAAAAAATCAGCGAGGTAAGAGGTCTCCTTCTTTTTTCCTCCTCTTTCCTCTCAGCCACGGCGCCCTTCCCAGCTACAAGGAGGGGGAGAAAAACTTGGCCCCCCCTCACTCGCAGGACGCCTTGTCGCTTCGCCAATCAAGGTCTCTCCTTTTCTACTTATTCTCCGGCCTGCATCCCTTCCTCTTCCGATCGCCTCTTTACCTGCTGCCTTAATTTCAATATGCACCGGGTCCTACAGGTGCAATGGCGCGGTCAGCGGCCTTGAGAATGGCCGCCGCGCACTGCCCACACTCGCTGGAGCCTCGGGCGTGCCAGCATTGGCCTCCCAGCCCCTGGAATTGAGGCGGGGACCCCTGGCGAGCCGCCCTTGACGGCGGATACCCTGAAACCAGGGCACCCGGCCCCGAGGGGCCTCCAAGCAGGGGGGTTCAGACGCTGGGGAAGGAGCTCACCCAGGCAGCGTCCGTCGCCATCCGGAACTGGAAGTCTCTCCGAAAAGTAATTTTTGACTGGTCCTGGCACTTGTGACCAGTCCTCGAACTTACGACTGTCCTCACATTTTACGTTTTTACCCTATCTTGTCACCATTTCTCTCTCCCCCTCTCTTTCTCATTCTTCCTCTCTCCCCCTCTTTCTCTCTTTCTCCCCCACTCTCTCTCTCATTCTCTTTCTTCCCCCCTTTCTCTCTCTCTCCCCCACTCTCTCATTCTCTCTCCCCCTCTTTCTCTCTCCCACTCTCTCTCTCTCATTCTCTCTTTCATTCTTTGTCTCTTTCTGTGTCTCAGCCCTCACCACCCCTGATTTCAAGCCCCATATTGCTCAGCCTGCCTAAAGAATGATGCCCTCTGTAGATTCACCCGCCCAACTCCAGTGCCCCTATTCTCCAGCCAACTTGACGTCACTCACTGTTAGAGCCAGGAGCTGCACACTTTGAAGCTCATTCTGCCCTTCTGAAGCCCCTAATGCTTTGAGTTTCCCTCCACCACCCAAGCAAACATCGGAGCCTTCTCTTGCAGAAGCAGAATCCAGCAGAGAAATGGAATAACGAGGGGGGGGGGTGGAATGGGAAGGAGAAGGGGTAATTAGCAGAATCCAGGCACAGAAATGGAAAAATGGGAGGGGAGGAATGGGGATGGGGAGGAGAGGGTGTAATTAGCAGAATCCAGGCACAGAAATGGAAAAACGGGAGGGGAGGAATGGGAA
>WNWU01000006.1:33640620-33722964 GCA_012654045.1 Ptyas mucosa | reverse complement strand
CAGAATCCAGGCACAGAAATGGAAAAACGGGAGGGGAGGAATGGGAATGGGAAGGAGAGGGTGTAATTAGCAGAATCCAGGCACAGAAATGGAAAAACGGGGTAGGGGAAATGGGAATGGAGAGGAGAAAGTGTAAGAAGACGTTTCCTTAGATCACTGACGCTCCCGACAATGAGTTTGGTGGAGATGTAAGGAAATGTCTTCTAGCTCTTCAAGATTGACTTTAAGCCAACAGCAAAAGTAGTGGGGGGGGGCAACAGGGGCGTGTGTGTTCATGTATGTCCCTCCCTCCACAAGAAGTTGGAGGCAGACGCTGCCCCTCTGAGGAAAAGAGGAGGCAGCAAAGCTCTGGCTGTCACCTGGGAGAGGAGGAGGGCACACTGGGAAGCTCCCTTTCCTGCAGCCCTGCGAACCTTGCCTGCCTTCCACATGGCCCGGTTCGGGGGCGTGGCCAGCCACCAGTTGCTACCAGTACGGCGAACTCGCCTCAATCTCCGCTACCTACTCGCCGAGCCGGTCCAAACCGGGAGCATTTCACCCCTGCCTCCCTGCAACCCCTAAAGCCAAAAAGGGGCATGGGGGAGGGGCGCTGCACCCCCACCCCACCCCATTTTGGCTTTAGCAAGCCTCTCTCCAACCCCGGGAGCCAAAACGATTGCAGGGAAAAAGGCATTTTTACCATGACTCGAATATAAGCCGAGGGGGCGTTTTTCAGCCTGAAAAACGTGCTGAAAAACCCGGCTTATATTCGAGTATATACAGTAATAAAGAGAAAATTCCTTGGAAACTATTGGATTCTGATCTCAGTTTCATAACAAGCTGTATAAAACTCCTGGAATCCGATGTTTGGTGTTTCTTTAGGAGCTTGATTTATGACATATACCCAGCCTGAGTCAGTGGTTCTTAAACTGTTTGACCCAATTAATATTTTCCTGGTCTCAAATTATGTCATTAAGCCCACAAAAAAAACAGACTCTTGTTGTTTCACACCAGCTTCTTGATGGCAGCAGCTCCAAAATGGATCCTTGATGCACTATCAAGCAATTACAAGTTGCCCCATTACTTCCACAATATGCCCAAATTACACCCCTGGGAGGAATTACTTCCCAGTTTAAGGACCACTAACCTAAATTGTTGGTTTACCAAGACATTTTATACATAGTATAGGTATGAATATGCATGTCTGTAGAATTATAAAATGGATTGGACTACACACCATGCATAATGAGTAATTGTAAGTAAACTTCCTACTCACCTGCTTTTTGCTACAAAACGTGCTGTACAATAGAGGGCAAAGAATGTAAAACAGTTTTTGTGTCATTGGTCCATTTCTTCCATATATCATTCCTCTTGTCCAGTCATGGAATTTCAGAGAGTGGAGTTTGAATGACTTATTAAATCTGGGTCATAATTCTTTGGACACACGTCTGTGGATGTACACACCTCTATTGCTGCTTTCGATTGCCAGTAAGCATAAGTGGATTCAGTTTGGCCTTGATGCCTGCTTGTTGCTGATACTTATGAAAGGCAATATTGTTTAGTCAACGGTAAAGCTGGATTATGTTTTCTATTATTAGAGTTTTGTCATACAAAGCCATGAAATTAATATTGTGTTACTATTTTTTTTATCATCATCTTAGCAGCTGTGCTTTATAGTAAGATTGGCAATTAAACCTGTAGTGTTCGGGTTACACCAAAATGGCTGGCCCAGTTTACGGTCTTAGAATAGGTGATGAATTACAACTACTGTTCCACTTTTTTGGAGGAGGGGGGGGGATCTAGAAGGGTTGAACTGAACTACTATTGTTGGAATAGGGCATCTCCTAATGGAATTGTTGTATTTCCTCCTCTCTATTTAAAAAAAATATTGCAAAGGTTGTTGCTAACATGGATGTTTCATAATAGCTCACCTTATTCCTAGTTGCATTCTTCTAATTATATCTTGACACAGGCAGTGAATACCTGTAAAATCTTAACAAAGGACAAAGCCTTTGAAATGCAGTGATTCTGAAGCAGATTTATACTTTTTAGATTTGTCTTCTCCAATCAATTTGGTCATTGAAATTATAAGGACTGATCCAACATTTCTAAAGAGTTCCAGATTGGGGAAAGTTATTTAAAATATGTTCTTTGTTCAACAGAGCATTAGCTGAGGTTTCAACATTTACTGCTTTTAAATTATATTTATTTATTTATTTGTTTATTTGTTTATTTGATTTATATGCCGCCCTTCTCTGGAGACTCAGGGCGGCTTACAATGCGTTAAGCAATAGCCTTCATACTGTTATATATACCTCTTTAGTAGGGCTTTTGGCTCCTCCTAAGCGGTGTTCTTTTTTTATACAAAGTCAGTTTATTGCTCCCACAATCCAGGTCCTCATTTTACCTACCTCGGAAGGATGGAAGGCTGAGTCAACCTTGAGCCTGGTGAGATTTGAACTCGCAGTAATTGCAGGCATCTGGCAGCTAAGTGCTACTTAACAGCACTTTAGTCCGCTGCTCCACCAAGGCTCCTATTCGTATGAGGTAGAACCTAAACCAGAATGGTTTTAATTTTAGTCAAATTTCAGCAAGAAACTGAAAAAAACAGCAATTTGTAGGAAATGGCTTTTAAAAAGTAAGGATAGAAAAAACATTCTTTTATAAATGTTTATCCACTGTGGATAAAACATTCTTTTCTTCCCCAAGCAGCACGACTATCCTAAAGGGCTATGAAATAAATACCCTATTTAGATAGCATTAAGATAAGCCAGGTCAAGAAACAAATACGTAGCACAAGACATATTAATTCTCCAACTGGTTGAAATAGACTATAAAAAATATAAACATGAAAGCCTGACAGCATTTTCCCTTCTTTTCCTCCTATTCCAACGAAAGTAAAGCCTGTTTTCCTGAACTAAGCTCATGTTTTACTAATGGTGGCCACATATTTTCTTCAAAGTCAACTTTGTTTCCCTCTGCAAAATTTCTTCAAACAGAATGTAACAACCTCAGCAGTACTTTAAAAAGTGTTATTTAAGAAAGCATTAAAAACAGCATCTGCACTTGTAGTTCACAATCATGTCTTCCTTCTGATGCAAGTGCTAAAATTCTTCCTCGTAGTTATAATTAAAAGTAGTTTGGAGATTGCAACTAAACAGAGTGCAACAACATCCAATACATTCTTCCAAGACCAGCTGTATGTTTTCTCCTGGATTTCAACTTTTCATAGACGATGCTGAGGATCTTTAACAGTTTGGGACGTCAGTACTTAGAAGCACTTCTAGGATGTATCTGTTGTTATTTTAAAATATACACAGAACAGGGCTCTTAGTGTACCTTGGCTAGGATAATTATGTTAAGTGGAGATACTTTAGTGGCACCTTGATTTTGGAATATCATTCCCCCAAAGACAGGCTAACACCTGATTCGTCCCGAGCCTTTTGGCTCTAGCTCAACACTAACTTTTTTTCTTATGTTCAAAATGTAGCATTTGGAGCCAGATCATGCTTTTAATCACTTACGTGATTTTCTATTAAGGATTCTTGCTGATTTAATTTAAATAATTTAATTTCATTTATATCCTACCTTTATCATATTTATAAAAACCTCAAGATGGCGAACACACACAACACTCCTTCCTCTTCCTATTTTCCCCACAACAACAACCCTGTGAGGTGAATTAGACAGAGAGAGAGAGGGACTAGCCCATCATGCCTTTCATGATTAAGGTTATATTTTACTTAGTGGTAGGGTTTATCCAGTGGTGGGATCCTTCTGGTTTAACAACCGGTTCAGTGCATTTTGCGTGCTGCGCGTGTATGCACATTTCAACAAAAAATCACCTTCCGTGTTAGTGCTAGGGAATTAAAACAGCTGAGGTGCGGCAATCCACTCTGCCACACTAATCAGCTGTGAAGTTAAAGGTAAGTAAAGCGCAGGGGCAAGCGGGCAGGCCCAGGTGATCGTTGGAGCGAACCGGTTTGCTCCCAGCTGATCATTGGAGCTACTGGTTCGTCCGAACCGGTCCGAACCAGTAGAATACCACCCCTGGGTTTATCTTGTAACATGCAGTGGGATTCTCTGGATAGCAGGCAGATTTAAGGTTATGATGTGTAAATAGCAATAGCACTTAGACTTATATACTGCTCCATAGTGCTTTACAGCACTCTCTGAGTGGTTTACAAATATCAGGCTATTGCCCCCAACAATCTGAGTCCTCATTTTACCGACTGTGGAAGGATGGAAGGCTGAGTCAATCTTGAGCCAATTAGGATCAAACTCTAGATTGTGGGCAGAGTTTGCCTGCAATACTGCATTCTAACCAATTCGCCACCAATGGCTAGAATAATAATGTATTTTCTGTTAATATGCCCATTACAATGTTTATTTGGGTTTGCCACAACGGTACAAAGTAGAGGCAATTTACATCCCATTTATTTTCTCTTTTAAATCAGAAAAACGTCATAGTTGGGCTTATACTGTACTAGTTGAATACCCGTGCTCCGGGTATTTATCGGGCTTGATAAATCGACACAGCTTGAAAATTAATGAGTAGTTACAATCAGCCTCTCCTCTCCCCTTCTCTCCCTCAGGCTTGCCCCACAGAAGCCTCCCCTATCCTGGTTGCTGCTGTGAAAGTAAAACTGAAACTGAAACTCCTCTCCTCTGCTTGTGTCTTGCATTTGGAACAGATTTCTTTTCAGGTGGGGAGGAGGAGTAGAACTTCTTAGCATCAGAGCGTGTTAATCATAATACAGGAAATACTAATACTCTGATGGTCATTTCGAAAAATCCTTTCTTAGTGAGCATCTAGAAGCCAAGAAGAACATCCGTGGCAAATTTCAAGTTTGTAGGCTTTATGATTCTGGAGATTTTGTGATGATGTGTGAGTGGTATTTCGCTTTGATATATATAGATTTCAAACCGGCTTTGTTTCATGCAATCAAATCTGAAACTATATCAATAAATGATCCAAACAATGGTAATTCAAGAAAGAGGGAAAGGAGAAAATAAAAACTAAATTCATTGTATAGAAACAAGGCTTGGTCTCTTTCATAGGAACTCCCCCAGTTATGTTAGTTTCATTGTTTAGGTTGCTCCCCTTTCCCTTTGGGGATGTTACAAAAGGTCCATTGTTTGGTTAAAGCAAAATAAGAGTCTTTCTCTCTCTCTCATTCTCTTTTTTAGTGTTATAGAAGTACATTTTATAATCAGTGGGAAACATTCCTGTATATGTACTGTAATCAGACTTGCATATCCCAGGGATACCATAAGGTAGCCTGTTGCTACTATAAGGAGAGCAAAACATATTTAAGTGATTATTGGTTGGAATCATAATACCTTTTGCATTAGGTAAAGAAAATGCTATATGAGTATTAATTTCCACATTAATGCTGTATATACAGTAATAGCTCCTTTGCAGTGGATTGATTTTTTTTGCCCCATTTTTCTGCAAGCATCACTAAAACCTGAATGCCTGCTGACGTAAAAGACAATCCTCTTCATTTGTGTATTGATTTTGTCATTTTGACTGGGGAAATGGCAAAGCCCCTCTCTTTATGCAGTTTGGCATAGTAATTGTAAGTCATTTGAAGGCCAAATACTGGGAAAAGTAGCACTTCTGCATTTTTAGAGGCATACTATAATTTGAAGAAATAAATTTTCCTTAAGAATAAAATAAAAGGCAATGTTTGCAGCTCCCTTTTTACTTGAATGCTACAATTCATACTACCGTGTTTCCCCGAAAATAAGACCCTGTCTTATATTTTTTTGAACCCTGAAATAAGTGCTTGGCTTTATTACCATGCATTCAAAAGCCCGATTGGGCTTATTATCAGGGGATGTCTTATTTTGGGGGAAACAGGGTAGCAACTGAGTTTTGTTTTTGGAAAAAAAAAGATCCTTTACCATCTTCAGAAAGAAAATATTTCTTGCATACTGATAAAATCAAAATGCAGCAGAAGTATAGCATTTTTATTGATTTAAAAGAAAAGAAAGCCTTAGAAATCTTCTGAAGATTCATTGAAACATCTCCATAGTACGAACTAGATATATTGCCAGGACTTTAAAATGACATAATCTTTTGGGAAGGTATCTTAAAAGGAGCAGTGGGGGAAATTAAGGGAGAGAGGGAGGGAGGGAGGGAGGGAGGGAAGGAAGGAAGGAAGGAAGGAAGGAAGGAAGGAAGGAAGGAAGGAAGGAAGGAAGGAAGATGTTATATCCTAGTATTCTTCATTCCTACGTTTGAAATTTCTGATGAGAAAATAAAACTTTTATGATGACAAGCATTCAAATAAGCTAATATCAAAATCAACAGTAGAAAAATATTTTTTCTTCTCTCTCTATGAATGACCATACTTTAAATCAAGTCTCAAAGAACACAAAAAGATAATATAACATAATCTGTGACCTATATTAAGTAGCTACCTTAATAATGCAATTTGAAGTTTAGTATTGCCAATCTACCTTGTTGTTTGCATCTTGTAGAACAGGGGTCCTCAAACTTTTTGAAAAGGGGGCCACTTCAGAGTCCCTCAGACTGTTGGGGGGCCGGACTGGCTAGGTGGGTGTGGCTGCCCCCCCCGTGACTGGGTGGGCATGGCTAGCTGGTCATGTGACTGGGTGGGCGTGACTAGCTGGTCATGTGACCGGGTGGTTGTGGCTATATGCATAGGGACTACTCAGAGGGCTGAAAAAAGTCATTTCTGACTGATCCTCGTACTTTTGACCGGTCCTCACACTTATGACCATCCTCACATTTATGCCCGTTGCAGCATTCTTAACAACCATGTCACTCATTTCACAACTACTTCTCTTCACGGTGACAAGATAGGGCGCAAAACATAAAATGTGAGGACAGTAGTAAGTGCAAGGAGTGGTCAAATGTGCAAGGACGGTCAAAAATAACTTTTTCAGCCCTCTGAGTAGTCCATATGCACATAGGGACTACCCAGAGGGCTGAAAAAAGTGATTTCCTCGCACTTTGGACCAGTCATCATTTATGCCAATTGCAGCACTTAATTAAATTAATTAAATAAAAATGACCTACTGAAGTGGTCGGAGGCAGTCTGAGGTGGACGTTCGGGCTGGCTGGCGGGCAAGGTGATACAACCGGGGTAGGTAGGCTGCTGCTGCCCAGGTGGGAGGCGGGCGCAGGCCTAGAGGGCTGGCTGCAGGGTGAAGCGATCGGATGGGGTAGGTCAGGGGTCTACAACTTTAAACACTCAACCTTAAACACATGTAAACACTTAAACACAACCTTAAACCTGGGTGGGCATTGCCAATTCCATATCACTCACTCCCACCCAGGTTTTGTGGCTCCCAGTATTTTCTTTTAAACAGGTATCTCTGTGTGTCTCTTTCATTTCTCTCATCTCTTTCTTTCTCCCTCCCTCTCTCTCCTTCATCTCTCTTTCTCTCCATTCTCTCTTTCTCCTCTCCTGCTTGGGTGGTGGCGGCGGCAGTGTATCTACTGCACCATCGGCTTTTAGAAGCCTCTGATGATCAGGCAACTCAGCTGGGATCGCCAGAGGCTTATAAAGGCATTTTTTCTCCTACAACCGCTTCGGCCGAAAAGCCAGGCATGGGTGGGAGTGGGGGGTGGGGGGCAGGGCAGGGGGCAGGCTGAATCCCACCACTGCATGGGCCAGATACATTGTGTCAGCGGGCCGTACCCTGACCTGCGGGCCGTAGTTTGAGGACCCCTGTTGTAGAATCTTAAACTTCACTTTCAGTCTTTTACTTGATCATGTAAAATTAATTATACTATACAGTATGTCTCTGCCATCAGTTTATTATCAATACTTATTGGAATGATTTGAAATTAGTGAAATCTTGGCAATATATTCATTTTTTTACCATTGCAATTCTTCCTAACAAAGATCATTTTAACATTTTCAACCTTCTCTGCCATATTTTTTTCAAATCTCATATCTTTTGAAAAACAAATCTTTATTTATTTTTGCTAAATTCCAGCATACATTATCTTTTTTGTAATAACATTAAACCATTTGCTTGCTGTAAATAGTGTTTTTCATGTTCAGATAAATTTCATGTTATAATTGAATTGTACTTCTATTAATTTATCCATCCATCCAGTGGTTAAGAGTCAACACCAATTTGATGGTACATAATCAGTCTTGTTAACCTGACATCCTGATGATGAACTACACTGCTGTAGGTATTCCAATGTAAGATCTAGAGAGCATTTTGCATGGATAATTGCAAGTACATCATCTGCAAATAATTTATATACTTAATTTGATGGTTTAATTCCTGAAATTTTATTTTCCTGTTTATATTCTTTGCCAATGGTTCTAATGCCAGTAAAATGAATGAAAGAAGAAACAGACTTATTTTACACCTCCATTATTTTACATTTTGATGCCAGAAGTCCATTTACAATTAACATTTTATTCTTTATAAATAGTTTGAATCCATATAAAATTTTAATTACAATTCATGTCTTTAAAAATAAGAGAAAGGTCTTATATAAGAAATATAAATTATCAGAATCTTTGTCCACATCAAGAAAAAATGCAACTGTTTTCTTATTTGTTTGATTTATATTATTATTACATTCAAAATATATCTGATATCCTCATATATCTTAATATATGAGAATAATATCAGATATACCCTGTTTCCCCTAAAATAAGACATCCCCTGATAATAAGCCCAATCGGGCTTTTGAGCGCATGCACTAAAATAAGCCCTCCCTGAAAATAATTCCCCGAAAATATTTGGCCACATGCGCAGCCAGTCCCCGCCATTTCCTCTGGTTTCCTCCATGCACCCCAAAATAATAAGACCTCCTCGAAAATAAGGCCAATCGCTTATTTCGGGGTTCAAAAAAATATAAGACAGGTCTTATTTTGGGGGAAAAATGCTATATTATCCCTTTTGGGACAAAGCCAGTCTGCTCAGGATATATTATTTCAGATAGAAGGCCTTTTACATTCTTTGCATTGCTTTAGGAATCTTGTAATCTACTGCATATTTAACAAAGAAATTAGTCTATATGATTCTGGCTCAGTTGGATCATTCCCTTTTATATAAATCAAATAGTTTAGAGCTTCCTGTCATGTAAAAAAGTACTTGAATTGTTAAAACTAATTCATTAATTAACAGTGTAATCAAAACCTCTTGGAAAGTCTTGTATTAACTGCAGAAAAACAATAAGGTCCTGAAGATTTATTCAATTTCAGTCCATTCTGCTTATCTTTGGTAATTGGTTTATTAAGAATTTCCTTTTGTTGATCTATACATTTGGTGAACTGTCTTGTGTTTAAATATTTTTCAGTTTGTTCTGGATTTTGTGTCTGTTTGGTGTACAATAATAGAATAATATTTTATTTAATAATTAATAAACTGATTTATCTCCTCCATTGTTGAAACATCTGTTATCATCTCTGTTATCGTCTGCTTTTCCCAATTTATAAGCTAACAATATATCTAGTTTTGGTTCATTCATCTATATATCCTGATTTTATACAGCTTTTTGTTTGATGCTAAGGAAATAAAAACCTTCTCGTAAATGATTTGCTAGAATTCATCAAAAGTTAAACTAGCTTGGAAGAAGCTCTTTGGTTTATGTTGATGTTTTAGTTTAATATCTTCTTGCTGTAATGATAAACCATTAAGTCTGCACCTTTTCCAGGCAAAGGGTTCTTCTGTGTAAACTGACAATTATTGGATTATGATCTGCTAAGTGAACGGTGCAGTTTTTACATTTATAAGGTTAGTAAGCAATGAGCAAGAAATCCAACGCAAGTCTATTCTTGGATAAGCTTTATGAGCAAGAAAAACGTAAGTAAATTTCTTTTTGAGAGGATATTGGCATCTAATGTGCATTTGAGAGACAGAATAGCAAAATATCATCTGAGACATTTTGGGGGAATTTTGGCCAAAGTCCTTTTAAATGATCTACATTTGTTGAAATATAAAGAAAGGATTTGGTTGGTATTTGTAAGAATCAGACTTCTTTCCCTGCAAACTCAAGAAGAAATTGAAAAAAAACTCCATAAGATTTTGTTTATGATAATTTAGAGCATAAATTGAAACAGTTGTTATTTTCCCATGTTTGGCCTTAAAATGAAATTTTTGGTTTTAAATTTGTTTTTTTCAGAGTCAATGGTAACTTTCTCACATATATGAGTATTCCATTTTTTCATCCACCTAACGCCACACAGATTTTTAACATAAATTGTATATATTCTAATAAATTAATAATGTCAATACAAATCCTTTGAACATATATAATTTATATATTATCAATAAAAGAGAATATTTGTAGCTCAGAGTTGAAATGAGCGCTCTTAGAGCTTGTTTGTTTTCTTGCAGATGTTTCATTACCCAAGCTAGAGAACATCATAAGTGCTAGTGCTAGTAACATACCTAGCATTGATCATGTTACCTAGTTTGCATAATGAAACGTCTGCAAGAAAACAATAAGCTCAGAGAACACTAAGGACCCCTCAATTTATACATTACCTTTTATTACTTTCAGAAAACCTTTTCCTTTCAAATGGATCACTCGGTCCATTGATACTAGTTGAAAATGTTTATATAACTTATTATGTCAATTATCACTGAAAAAAAGCTGCTGCTTGATCCAATTGGTCTTTAATTGTTTTGAGTCTTTTTAAAAATCTATAATTGCTAATGACTCAAACATTCTGTTGGTGGCTTCAATGAATATATAAAACCTTTACTACCATCCATAAAACTTGGAGACAAATGGCTTAACTATATGATCTTTCTCTCTCAAAGAGATGTCATGGAAATCTGAAATCTCTTTTAAGTATGCAGCATTCTTCCACAAAATCTAGAACAGGGGTGTCAAACTCAATTTCATTGAGGGCCGTGGCCAGGATGGGGTGGCCAGCTTGTCATCACTCGTGTCAGTGGCACCTGTGGTGACCCGAGTGCTCTGCCAATGAAAATGGGCTCCCAATCTCCATTTTCGGCTGCAACGGCCTCTTGCAACCCTCTGCCAGCAAAAACGGAGGTTGGGAGGGCCGCACGCAGTCCTTCTGAGCTCTGTTTTAGCTCAGGCACTGCGGGTCAGTCCTTCGCTGTTTCTAGGGCGGCCCCTTGGGCCAGATCTAAGTACCCTGCAGGCCGGATCCAGCCCATGTGCCTTGAGTTTGACACCCCTGATCTAGAAGGATCTCGTTTGTCCAAATGCATCTCAATATGGGTTAGGAACAGTGTGCTGGGATGCAAGGGAATATACAAGAACTACAGCATGAGGAGTTAGGGTGCATTAAGTTGCAAGGGGATGGGTAAAAGGCACACTGCTAGTCAGAGAGGGTACATGGGGGTGTGAGGGGTGTGTGGCAATACAGCATGGGTTTAGGAGGGTGTGCGGGAATGTAGCACGGGTTGAGAAGAGTCTGTGAGGGTCGGGAAAGGTCTGCAGGGAGTGCATGACAGGCACTGTGGATTGGGGAGGTGCATGGGGGTACAGAGTGGATAGGGAAGGGGTATATAGTTGATGCATCATGGGTTGGGGAGGATGCACGCTGCAGGGATAAGTGAGGATGCAATGGAGGTATAGCAAAGTTTTAAATAGAGTATGAAGGGATGCATGAGTGGTAGGTAAGGAATGTATTAAACGATAACCAAACGAGTCATGATTAATAATTAATTCTGTTTATATCTATGTACCAGTTATTCCCCTTGAGGTAAGTGGAAATAAGTTAGAATCAGACTAAATTGGTAAATGCTGCTAAAACTGTTAGCAGTTGTCAATGTTTGCACTTTTATGGTTTTCATTTTGTATCAGAAGAAAATTGTACCAGTCATGAGCTTTGTGGTCCTCATTGCTGATCCCTATCATGTTTCTATTGCCTCTGTAAGACAACTTCAACTGTAAATTCTGTCATTCATCAAGATTTTGTTTTCTTTCTAGAGTATATAGGCATTACTGTACACTTCCAAGTAGAAATTGGATGCATTCTTTTCTGCATTTTATATATAATGGAAATGCATTAGTATGAATAATAAAATCTCATTCATTGCTGATTCACATATTATTAAGCTTTGGCTTTCTATTTCTGCCCCATGTTGAAATGCTTTCAGATGTGCAGCTGTTAATCCTTTATAAATCATTGCTTTTTTGCTATGAGTTACAGCCAGAATAGCAGCTAACGTTCTACAGTAACTGAGATGTTGCACTTTTTTCATACGTACATCTCATTCTGATCTGTCCACCTTAGTATCACATGAGTAAATGTAGATAGCTTGAAGCCTTCTTTACGTTTTGGAGTCCAGCTGCTATCAATCTCTAGCTGTCATAGCCAGGGGCTAAGAATTACAGGAAGCATAGTCCAACCATCTGGAAGAGGATGCTTTTCATACATTCACAGACTTCATTGGACATACAACTTAGACTATTATGAAACCCAAGAATTTACAACAACATAATATTAAATGCAATTTAGATTAGATAGGTTTAATTAATATTTATAATAATTAGATTTAATTAGTATAATTAATTCTTTAGCAGCATATTCTTTTGAAACTCTTGATAGAACTTCTCTCTCCCATCTAATTTAATAGCTTTCTTTCTCACATATTAGCCAATTGTGTGGCTTTTTGCTTTCTTGGGTAGAGATTTTGATAATAGATAAGTTTAGAAATGTGTCTTGTGTTATGTCCTTATAAGGACATCCGGCCGGGGATTGGTTAATCCTCCGGGCGGGAAAGTTAAACCGCTGTCATTGGACGGCTGGTCTGCCGGAGCGCTATAAAAAGGGCTCCGGCAGCACAGCCGTTCGTCTGTTCTGACTTAGTTAAGAGCTGAATAAACTTGTTGAACAGACCCCGCTGGTCTTGTCTTCTTTCCTGCGCCTGATCTAACACTGGCGACGAAGGATTTGAAAAGAACCGCCACGCGGAGCTAAGTCACTCATCGAGAATTTCTCACTGAGCTGAAGTCACTGAAGATGGAGGCGTCACAAGCCGCGATGGCTCCGATCTCCAAATTCGACCCCAGAGTGGAGAAATGGACCTCCTATCTGGTTCGTTTCCGCCAGTTTCTGCGGGGAAACAACTATCAAGACCTCTCCGATGAACGGAAACGAGCCCTGTTCCTAGCGCATTGCGGCTCCGAGGTGCTGGAGATGGCCATCGACCTCGTGTCCCCAAGGAACATCGAGGAGATGTCTTGGACCGATCTGCAAGACGTGCTGAAGGAGCACTACGCTCCCACTGGAACTCCCATTGCCAACAGATTCACCTTTCAACAAAGGAATCAGTTGGAAGGGGAGCCCATCAAGGACTTTGTGGCAGCTCTGCGGCAACTCGCGTCAAACTGCGAGTTTGACAACGTTGAGAACGCCATCAGAGACCGCATTGTCTTCGGCATGAGGGACATTGGACTGCAACGTAAGTTCCTCAGCCGAAAGAAGATTGCGTTGAAAGACGTCGTTGAGGAGGCAATCGCAGCCGAGATCTCAGAAAAGGCGGCTGCCGCCATGAGTAGGGCTAAAGGGGTGCACAAATTGCACCGCCAACCCAAGAGCTCGTCTGAGGAGTCGTCTGCCAGCTCCTGCTCCGACGACGAAATGGCCGTTCACAAGGTTTCCCGCCAAAACCGTCGCGAGCGCAAACAAGATGGCGCCCGGATCGAGCCCTGCGGCAGCTGCAAAGGAAGCCATGCCAGAGCCAAGTGCCGTTGGAGAGACGCTGTCTGCCGACGCTGCAACAAGCGGGGGCACATTGCTGAAGCCTGCAGGGCCGAAGCACCTACCCCGGGTCCGTTTCCCCCCGGCTGGGGCGAGAAACGGCAAGACAACCAGAGACCATCCAAACGGTCCTCTGCCAGGTCTCAGCAACGAGGCGGCGGCTACGCGGCGGTCAGAACCGAGCAGCTGTCCTCCGGCATCCACACCATTGACGATGCGGCCGCAAAGTTCCACGCCACCGTAATCGTGGAGGGAACACCCTGCTCTATGGAGGTTGATTCGGGATCGAACTACTCCATCATGGACTGGCACCAGTTAAAGCGCCTGAAACCGGGCATCTCGAGGAAAGACCTCAAGCCCCTACGGGCCCGTCTTGTCGATTTCGGCGGCAACCCTGTTGAGATCCTGGGGAGGACTTCGCTCCGGGTCACCTACCACGACTTCCAGGGCGTCCTACCCATCACTATCGTGGGGCGAAACCGCCCGAGCCTGCTGGGGATGGAGTGGTTCGAGCCATTGGGGCTGTCTATCAGCGGGATCCATCAAATTCGTAGGGACGAACTCGACGCCATCATCGAAGAGTTCAAGGAAGTACTTGGGGACTCGATCAACAGCCCTTTTCCTTGCCTTTTCCACCATGGCAGACTCCTCGTTGTCATCGGACTTGGAGATGGAGTCCAGCCCTCCAAGGTCTACCAAAGCCAGCAAGCAGACGGCGTCTTCTAGCCGCAAGTCTTTGCAGCCTAAACTTCTTGCTGCCCCTGATAAGGACGCCCAACGGCGCTTGAGTGCTAGTTTAACAAAGCAAAGGTGGTGGTGCAGGCGTCCATTGAACTGGGGAACCAATTTCCCCCACGCCTTTCAACTATCAATGCCACCTCATCGCACGGAGCCTTACCACCTTCGGCTCAGTCACTGGCTTTGTCGCAGGACAGGTTGGCGTCCTTGGGATCTCCGCTGGGTCTTTCCAGGGGTGTATCTCTTTCAATGCCAGATGTTTCATCGGCTGGTGTTGTGCAGGCTGCATCTACGCGTCACAGACAACCAGGGGCTACATTTACGCCTATGGCAGCGGGACTCCGCGCAGCTGACGGCAGTTTGTCGGGGGGCCATTGTTGTCCACGGCCTTGTCATCACTATTGGCGGCGGGCATGCAGCAGGCGGTGCTATCGCCCCCTCCAGTTCTGCTTCCACAGCCTCCGCTTCAGCCCCCCCCCCACTGTGATGTCTCAGTCGCCTTGTTGTAGGGAGCCAGTATCTCCGGTGGCATCAGAACACGGGGAAGAATTCCCCGAGGATGTCGAGCTGTCCGAGGACGAGGGCCTTCTACCGGACGCTCCAGCCTTTATGGGACTTTTCCGTCCAGCGCTCTTCAAATCCCTACTTTACAAGGCCCGGCTGATTACGAACGTGGGGAAGGAGGATGCTGCGGGATCTGGGTCCCAGAAGGAGGCGGGGCCTCATGATTCCTTGTTTTGTCCTTCCAAACCGGACAAGGATTTTATTCCTTGCCCCCAACTCTTTTCGGAGGTGATTCGTACTCCCTGGGCTCAGCCCGGTTCCCTCACCGTGCCCAGCTCATTGGACAAAAAACTATTCTGTGCGGCGCCGGAGCTTGAGAACCTGCTTGCCTTGCCAACCGTGGACACCCCTGTGGCCAATCTGTCATCTTCTTCTACGATGTCCATGGACTCATTGGATGGCCTCAAATCTGAGGATCGCAAGACCAAACTGTCGTTCCGCAAGGCGCACCAGGCGGCTGCCTGGGTGATCAAAACGGCCACAGTGACATCCTTTTCAATCGGGCTGCATTGATTTGGCTCAGACAGCTCCAGGAGTGTCTCCCTCCTGAGGAGACACGGTGGCACTAGGACATTAATAAGATTGTGGCAGCCACCAAATATTCCGCGGACGCCTCCTTGAATTCGGCGAAGTTCGCATCCCGTATGCTCGCATCATCAGTTACTTCCCGGCGCTTGTTCTGGCTCCATACCTGGAGGGCAGATTCCAAGACAAAGAGTAAACTGGCTGCTGCCCCGTACGAGGGCACTAACCTATTTGGGTCCACCTTGGACCCTTTATTGATTGAAAACAAGGACAAGCGTAAAATTCTACCGTCTTCATACAGGAGGCCCAAGTGTCGTTACACCCCATACATGCAGCGGCAGCCCTTTCGGGCCTACTCAGGACCAGGGGGGTCCTTTTCTCACCATCAGACCAGCTATGGGGTGATCGCTTCCAGGACAGACATTTCCGGGATCGTGGAAGATCCCAGACCACTGCTAGGAAACCATCTCGGGGATCTGGGTTCAAGTCCTTCCGCCGAGGCAAGTGACGCCCGGCTTCCAGTTCCCGTCGGCGGCCTTCTTCAGCGGTTCTGCCGTCGGAGGGAACAGTCCACCTCGGACCAGTGGATACTCCGCACCGTGTCGCACAGACTGTTAATCGAGTTCACCGGACACCCACCGCAACGATTTGTGCATTGCCCGATCCCTGCCTCTTTGGACAGGAAAGCATTGATGGACGAGGAAATTCGACATCTGCTCACCATCAAGGCGATAGAACCGGTACCGGAACACCAGGGCTCTGGCTTCTACTCAGTTCTCTTTTTAGTCCCCAAAAACTCAGGGGGCTGGAGGGGAATCCTCAATCTAAAGACTCTGAACCTGTCGGTTTCTTATCGCAGGTTCAAGATGCACTCCCTTCGCTCAATCCTTGGGTGTGTCCAGAAGGGAGACCTCCTGCAGTCTGTGGACCTCCGGGAGGCATACCTGCATGTCCCAGTACATCCTTCCGATCGGCGCTATCTCCGCTTCGAGTACGCAGGATGTCACTATCAATATTGTGTTATGCCCTTTGGGCTCTCCTCTGCCCCCAGCACGTTCACCAAACTGGTGGCAGTAGTGGTAGGGGTCTTGCGGGCTGTTCCCGTTCGGGTCCTATGTTACCTGGATGATATCCTGGTATTGTCCACATCTCCTGCTCAAGCCCGCCACAACATCGACCTGGTGATGTCCGTTTTCCAGCAACATGGATTCCAGCAACAATCAACGTTGCCAAGAGCCAATTGGTCCCGTCTACACGCATCCTTCACCTTGGGGCGGTAATAGACTTGGAGGTGGGGCAGGTGTTTCTGTCCCCGGACAGGATGCAGAGCATCGAGGACTCAGTTACGCAGGTCCCGTCCCATCGGTTGGTTCCCCTGCTCCTATTGACGCAACTATTGGGGAAGATGGTGTCGTGCTTCGACATTGTGCCTTGGGCCCGCCGGCACTATCAGCCATTACAGTGGCATCTCCTGCCTTTTCAACAGTTGAGTCACAATACGTCTTCTCGCAAAGTGGTTCTGCCCCCTCAAACTCGGCTGTCGCTTTGTTGGTGGATTTCGCCGGCGATCAAGCACGGTCGTGTATTCCTGGAGCCGGATCGGCTGGTCTTGATGTCCGACGCTAGTCTCCAGAGTTGGGGGGCGCACCTGTTGCATTTGGTGGCGCAGGGCCAGTGGTCTCCATCCGAGAGGCTGAAGAGCATCAACCTGCTGGAGTTGAGGGCGATTTGGCTGGCCCTTTTTCATTTTCAGCTCACGCTGGAGAGAACGCACGTGTTAGTCCTCACAGACAAAGTCTCCGCCAAAGCACACGTGAACCGCGAGGGGGGCACACGTTCAAAATCACTGATGCTCGAGTCAGAGAGGTTGTTCAGTTGGGCGGAACGTCATCTGCTGTCCATCATGGCAGACCATATCTCGGGAGAGGCCAATGTCCGAGTGGACTGGCTCAGCAGGCAGCAGATCGTTCCTGCGGAGTGGCAGCTACACCCCCGACTGTTCCAGAAGATCACAGATCGCTTCGGACTGCCGCCCATAGACTTGTTTGCAAGCCATCTGAACTTGCAGCTCCCGAGGTTCATATCCAGGTATCCACATCCACGAGCAGAGGACTGGAACACCCTCAGGTGCCCATAGCCGAAGGGACTACTTTATACGTTTCCGCCGATCCCCCTCATCGCGAAGGTTATTCGGAAACATCTGGCAGAAAATGCCGAGCTTCTTCTGGTGGCCCCCAACTGGCCGCGAAGACAGTGGTACGCGGACCTTGTGGCCCTGTCGGCATCTCGTTCATGGGTGATCCCTCCGCAGCATCTCTCTCTGTGCGAAGGAGCCATCAGTCATCCGGACCCTCAGTGGCTCCGGTTGACCGTGTGGCACTTGAGAGGGTCATCATGCAGAGGGATCGACTGTCAGATGAGGTGATCGGCACTATTCAAACTTCTAGACGCCGTCTACTTCTCGAATTTACGAGGTGTCATGGAGGGCGTTCTGCGTCTGGTGTGCTGAACATCGTGTGGACCCGCCTAGAGCTGATGTTCCTGTCGTCCTCAAGTTCCTCCAGGCGGGTTTGAAGAAAGGTCTCACAGCTTCCACCTTATGCAGACAGACAGCTGCCTTGTCTACGGTCCTTTCCTGTGTTCCCTATCCGTCGTTATCCCATCACCCATGGATTAAAGGGTTCCTGCATGGTGCATCCAATTTGTGCCCACCGACGGTGCACTGTTACCCCTCCTGGGATCTCCCATTTGTCTTGCAAGCACTCACTGAGCCACCGTTTTAGCCGTTGGGTTCCGTCGCGCTCAAGTACCTGTCGTTTAAAGTGGCGTTCCTTCTCGCGATCACATCAGCGAGACAAGTGTCGGAGTTGTCGGCGTTATCTATCAGGAAGGATCTCTGCATTTTTAACACCAACACTGTCATCTTGTGCTTGGACCCAGCCTTCACGCCCAAGGTGAATTCTCTATTCCACTGATCTCAAGAGCTTGTTTTGCCGGACTTTTGTCCGTCTCCTCATCACCACTGGGAACGTCGTTGGCATAAGCTGGATGTGAGATGGGCTCTTCGGCATTACATTCATCGCACTTCCTCATTCAGAAGGACTGAGGCCTTGCTGGTGTCTTTTCACCCGGCATCCATGGGGTTGAAGGTCTCTGCCCCCACAGTGGGCTGGTGGATTAAGGCGTGTATCTCCACCGCATATGAGTTGAAGGCTAGGCCGTTGCCGGGTAAAATCCCACATTCTACACACAGTGCAGCTACCACTGCCGCCTGGGTCACTCGGCGTCTGTCATAGTTATCTGCAGGGCAGCGACGTGGACTTCAGTTTCACCCTTTATTCAGCATTATAAAATAGATACTTACCCTTCGGCAGATACTTCCTTTGGTCGGAGAGTGCTTCAAAGTGTAATAGCGGCCCTGGGATCTGGGGGCAGTCAGCTTCCCGCCCCGGGACCTTGAACCTGGGTATATCCCATCTATGGATTGTGGGAGCAGCGCACTGGAAAACGGACGTTGGCTTACCTGAACGTCCCTTTTCTGGGCGCTGCAACCACAATCCATTCCCTCCCCTTCAGGCTTCCTGCTCCGGAGCTGGGGTGTTTGACTGTAGTTTATTTGTGTTGTGCAGTTTCTTGTTGTTTTCAGGTGGCCGCGCCTTCGTGACAAAAAGACTGAAGGATCATGGGTCTTATGGGCATGGTCACAGCACGAAGGAAGGAAGTAAAGGATTTTTTTTTCACTCAGTGACTGTCAGGACAAGAGGAATACAACTCATCTATGGATTGTGGTCGCAGCGCCCAGAAAAGGGACATTCAGGTAAGCCAACATCCGTTTTAGAGATGTTAGAGATAATGGGGAATTTGAATCTAGGCTATGCCTAGATAGAACAGGAACCATTAAAACCACTAAACCCATCTTACTATATTGCTTGCTTTATGATGATACTCTCATGGTTAAGTACACATTTAAACAAATTTCTTAGTCATTCTGATCAGTTTTATTTACAACACTTTCAGGCTCAGGTAGTTCGTTTTTTTAAATGTAACCAAATTCTGTCATGGAGTATGTAAGATATGCAACATTTTGGTTAACATGCTTAATTTAATCAATATTATTTTATATATGTAATGTGTTTAATGGACTGGGCATTGACCATAATTGTCTGTCTGTCTGTCTGTCTGTCCATCCATCCTTATGATAGTCATGTTAGAGATGTATTGGACAGAGACATGAATGTGTGTGCAGACAATGCTTTGTTATTGACTGAAAACAAAATGATTTACAACAGATATTAAATTATATGATGCAACTAGAATATAGATCTGGAAATTAATGTATTGAGGACCGAGATAATTATGCTTGACAAGGAAAATGGAGTGAATGATTGTAAATACCGGTAGATGAATCTGTGTGTCTAGGTAGAGTAATAAGAATTTTAAGCAGTGTAAATTTTGATAAAAATATAATAAATAATATGTGGTCTTTTATGAAGAATGAATATTTCTTGAAAGAAAATAATACATTGTATATAAGAATGTGCTCCTGCCCATTTTATTATATAAAGTTGAGTATTTCAGGATAAAAATAAATAAATTGAATGCGGTCGGAATGGGGTACTTAAGAATTTGTACAGCATAACAAGAGATAAGTTCAAGAATGAATGGGAAATGAATGTGCACTGAATTAAAAAAACAAGTTAGTTATATGAAAGAAATACATTTTGGTAGTTTGGCCGTAGGGAAGAATGCACTGGGACCAGGATTGCTATCACTAAGTAATACAGTTGTAAAGCACAACGTCACATTATAGTATCACTTAGTGACAACAATCTTGGGCAGTTTTAGTTGACATCATAGCCCTAAGATTTATGGTTCATTAATCTGGAAGAGATGGGAGTCCCAGGTAAGGAGTGTGGTATAAGGGGTTCTGAAGGTCAGTGAGGGGTGGTAGCCTGGGATGTCAGCGCAGGCCTGATGGGAGGCCAGGGAATGCTGACATAAGATGACCATGGATTATGGGAGGCCGGTGGAATAGGCATGTGGGCAAGGGTATATTGTGGCCTGGAGAAATAGCAGGAATGACTTACTGGAGCTTCCTTATTGAGTTTGCTTTTGGGAAACCAGCAGAGAAGGTTGCAAATGGTGATTATTTGACTGTAGTGTTCTGCAAACTTGTAAATATGTGCTGGGCACCTAAGCACACATATTGTGATTGTGTGACCGCGTAGTTGCTGTGATTGCCGAAAATTCAAGGACCAATCATACGTCCATTTTTTTAGCACAATCGTAACTTTGATCAGTCACTGAATGAATGGACATAAGCCAAGAGCTACTTATACATAAATAAAGAGGTTGAGAGAAAGAAGGCTGAGAAAGTTATGGTAGAAAAGAGTTGACAAGGGAAGTGGAAAGTTAATTAACAGAAGGGAATATGTGAATTGGTACAGACATGGCAACAAGAATGGTTTGCTTCAGAAAGAATAAAGATGTATAGTAAGTGGTGATTTAGCTATATTTCTTATTCTTTTTCATCTCATTCCTCTAATTTCTTTGACTTACTTGTTCTTACAGTATTTCCACTCTGTGCTTTTTGTAATATTTCTTACCTCAAAATAGAATACCAGCTATAAGTATAGTATGCATATATGTAATCCCAACCTTTTAGGATAATAATAAATTTAAGATTCTGAAAGTACATATGGACACTCACACTAAAAGTAATGTGGATAAGATCAATTATAAAACATTCATTAACCAGAACAGTTGCTTTCTAACATTGCCTCTTATTCTCCAAAACCCCATCCAGTTGTGGTTTCATTTACCATTTATCAGATGAAATATTTCCCAGGATTGCAGGATATTTTTGAGGATAAAAATAAATGTAGTATACATTATTTAAAAGGAAATAAGTATACAGATTAAATAAAAATTATCAACCCATTTTCATTTGAAAGCATTTTCTTTGTTTTTCAGGGGGCTTTTATTTAAATCCTTCAGATGCCTCATGCTTAACTTAATTTCTTTTATGATAAATTACTTTCTTCTATGTTGTTTTTAATACACGAAGCCAATCCTGATTTCATAACTGTATTATTAATCAAAATATAAATACAAGTTACATTGTTTCTCTTTTATATTAGATGGCATATTTAATACAATTAAGATAAGTTAATTAAAGTGCTGCCATCCTTTGAAAATTAAGGGACAGAATGTTACAGGCCTAAGTAGTCATCTCTTTGAAAACATGGAAAGTAAATGAGGGCTGTATAATTGTCTTTGGAATAGTTTTGTCACATTTTAAAGTATATTTATTACTTAATGGAGACTATTTTTCTCGTCTACAAAATTATGCATTTTATTGATAATTATTTTCTAAAAAGTTATCAACATGTATAATCAGCATGATTCATTATTGTCATTATTAATGGGCCTGTAAAATTTTTATGGAATGAGTTACCAACAATATCAAAAGATAAGTAATTAATTGAACAATTAATTGAACCGCTAGCTAGCTAACTACAAAAGATCAGTTCCATAAAATACATTTTAGTTCCTAATTTATTAAACATATGATAAGCTTTTATTCTCTTAAAGCTAATACAGAATGCATCATCTCTCACTTGGAGAAATACGACAGATTTAAGACTTCATGGCTGATATTGAAAACATAGTACAAATTATTTTAAAATTGCTTTGTTTTCATGTTTTCTCATGGTGAAGCTTCAATGCTTCACCCTGTGAAGTAAGCAATAAACTTCCTTAAATAGATAAAAACACCTTAAGGTTGACTCATTTGGGAAAAGAACATGCAGTGCAATCTTACCTTCACTGCCAAGCTGTGACTAAACAGATTTCTCACAATTTCTCTAATATAGAGTCTTTAGTTTAGGAAACAGTTGTATGGTTAGGTAGAACTGACTCTAATGCTGTGGTTTCTACACCCAAAATTACTCATCCTTTAAAAGATCCTCATCGTCTGCTTGAGCACATTTTTGCCACTGAATTTGCTATCATTGTGGAGTTAAGCTCCTGAGATCAATGTGCAGATATGTTTTTCATGCTGCCTTCTTTAGCTGGTCAATGCCATGTGAAGCATGCCAAATGTTCTATAGATGTTTTCACCCAAGTTAAATGCAAAATGGGCAGCATCTCTGCTGAACTCCATACTGATTCGTGACTTTGTAGAATTTTGATAATATAGTAATTAAATTTTCTTGCAAAAATGAGAAATAGCCCAAGTGACAATATGTCTTTGAAACTACTATAAATGTTTCCAAGGCAACCCAAAATTGACAAGTACATGAAAAAGCAGTACACTGGACTCCCTTGAAATGGCTAACAAGTATGCTGTTCTAGAGTTAAATTTGCTCCTAAACAGTAAGTCAACTACTATGATAAGGCTACATTAAATACAACTGAATTCCAACCAGAATTATTGCAGGCTTTGTCAAATTTGGATATTAATTTGGATGATTCACTTTCTTTATATGTGGTTATGGAATCCTTAGGCCCTGCTGAAACGAAGCCAAAAAATAAAGACTCTTAGCTATCCTAAATCCAATCTGATATATCCGATGCTCGCTCCTCAAGTTGGACAAGTGGAAAAACACTGGTTTCTCAAATTTAATCTTAACCATTAAATTAGGCCTTGACAGCATCACAGTATCTGTGTCAATATATGAATAAACATTTCAGTACCTCCCCTTAATAGGAACAGACATGTTTTTCTTGGTCTACGTTTACAAAGGTTGTCCTCAGAAAAGAAAATTTAGACCAAGCATATTTAAGAGTTATGTCATTTGAAGGAAATGGTCCTTTTACTTTAAAAAAAAAACAATACTATACTAGATAGGAATCTCTGCAGGTAGTGTACCATACAAGTTTGAATATTTCATATAATTTTTGTGGCATGCTAAATCATGCTCCTGGATGCTGGGAAATTCCTTCTCAGCTGCCGCTTGATTATTTTGCCTCCTCTCAGCAGAATAAACAAAATAAGTTCTTTCCAAATGGAGAAAAAATGTTACTAAATGGAGAATTGCTAACACTACTAAACAAAAGATATTATGCAGCTATTCCAACATGCTCTCCTTAATGGATTTCAATCATAAGAAGAAGAAAAAAAGGATGAAATAAGTAGTGGAAAAACACAGGAGGATTAAAAATGGAAAACATCATTTGGAGCATTGCATTAAATTCCATTAATGAGTCAGTAGGTCTGCACATAAAAGCCTTGTCTAGAAGCACTCTTTCTTACAGGAACTATTAAGAAGATTTCTTCAATTACAAAAGAGTGATCGGTAGACATGCTGAAAGGCTTGCTGGTAAAGGATTTTTCACTGGTTTTAAGCATTTATTTTTATTTTTTATTTTATTTTATTAAATTTATATACCGCCCTTCTCCCCGAGGGGACTCAGGGCGGTGAACAGCCATAAATAAAAAAAACATATATATAAAATTTAAAAACCAAATAAAACCGAATTAAACGTTGGCCCCAATATTTAAAATCCCAATTTACAATATTAAAACCCCAAAATTAAAATATTACAATTTAAAATTTCTAAATTATTTTACGACAGAAGGGGAAAAGGGAAGAATTAGGCCAGGCCCGCCTGGTGGAACAGGAAAGTTTTTAACTCACGGCGGAAGGCACGAAGATCCGGGATCCTCCGTAACTCTGGGGGGAGCTCGTTCCAGATAGTGGGTGCCCCCACAGAGAAGGCTCTCCCCCTGGGGGCCGCCAGCCGACATTGTTTGGCCGACGGCACCCGGAGGAGCCCCTCTCTATGGGAACGTACCGGTCGGTGGGAGGCTATTGGTGGTAGTAGGCGGTCCCGTAAGTACCCGGGTCCTAAGCCATGGAGCGCTTTAAAGGTGGTAACCAACACCTTGAAGCGCACCCGGAAGACCACCGGGAGCCAGTGCAGCTCGCGCAGGAGAGGAGTAACATGGGAGCGCCATGTCGCTCCCATCACCACCCGCGCGGCCGCACTCTGCGCCAGTTGGAGCCTCCGGGTGCTCCTCAAGGGGAGCCCCATGTAGAGAGCATTACAATAGTCCAGGCGAGAGGTGACAAGGGCGTGAGTGACCGTGTGTAACGAGTCCCGATCCAGAAAGGGACGCAACTGGTGGATCAGGCGAACCTGATGAAAAATCCTCCCGGTCACGGCCGTCAAGTGCTCCTCAAAAGACAGCCGCGAATCCAGGAGGACGCCCAAGTTGCGCACCCTCTCTGCCGGGGCCAATGATTCACCCCCGATAGTCAGCGATGGTACCAGCTGACTATATCGGGACGTCGGAAACCACAGCCACTCGGTCTTGGATGGGTTGAGTCTGAGCCTGTTCCTCCCCATCCAGATCCGCACGGCCTCCAGACACCGGGACATCACTTCAAGGGCATCGTTGGGGTGGTCTGGGGTGGAGATGTACAGCTGGGTGTCATCAGCGTACTGGTGATATCTCACCCCAAAACCACGGATGATCTCGCCCAGCGGCTTCACATAAATGTTGAACAGGAGGGGCGAGAGGACCGACCCCTGAGGCACCCCACATATAAGGGGTCTCGGAGTCGACCTCTGCCCCCCTGTCAACACCGACTGCGACCGGTCGGAGAGAAAGGAGGAGAACCACCGTAGCACAGTGCCTCCCACCCCTAGCTCTTCCAACCGGTGCAGCATGATACCATGGTCGATGGTATCAAAAGCCGCTGAGAGATCTAACAGGACCAGGACAGAGGAACAACCCCTATCCCGGGCCCTCCAGAGATCATCAACCAACGCGACCAATGCGTTGCA
Source organism: Ptyas mucosa (assembly GCA_012654045.1). Classification (NCBI taxonomy): domain Eukaryota; kingdom Metazoa; phylum Chordata; class Lepidosauria; order Squamata; family Colubridae; genus Ptyas; species Ptyas mucosa. The sequence continues at coordinate 33,697,669 of WNWU01000006.1, read as the reverse complement.
GGCAGTCCTTGTTTACAGATCATAACTGAGACAGGCAACTTGTTTGTTAAGCGCAATAGTCACTAAGTGAAACTGCGACTGTGTTTATGATCTTCCTTCAACTTCCCTTTGCTTTACAGACATGCGAAGGTTATAAATGCAAGGAGTGATCATAAAAGTGACTTTTTCATCACTGTTGTAACTGTGAAAGGACTACCTATATTCAGAATACTTCAGTAGACAATAATATGTTCTAATACTGGCATGAATAGAGGAATGTATAGATAATAGGGTAAATATAGTTATTAGGACCACTGTCAGGCGTCTGTTGATCAGCTAGTAAAAAGGCTGCCAAGATTTCCAAGGACACAAAAGATTTATTGTAATGTCTTTATGAAAGAATTCCATTGACTGTTGTCTATCAAATGTAAGTTATACTTATAGAAAATAAAGCTTCACCTCTTTTTTCTACTCATGCTGTATAACAGACTAGAGTCCATTCATTCGAGAGCAAGTGATGCAAACAGGTTTTTTTAAAACTAGGCTCTGTTTCAGTAACAGAAATTGTTTGCTTGTATCTATGTGAGAATTGGGTTTTATAGCTGATCATTATTTGGGAAAAAAAACAAACCTTGAGTCTGATCTTGCATGAGCACAATAACACTCTGCTATTTGTTAAATCAGTTCATTTTTTTTCTCAGTCTTCTATGTGTGCCTGAAAAAAAAAGATGTGGCTTCTTTAAGATCCTGACTCAAAAGCTACACATCCAAGCATTTGTGTCTTCTTTTTTAGATTTGCACAGAAACCTGGAAAAAAAAAATCAGGCTTCTTTAGCGATTCCTTACATAATTAGCCAATATAGAGTGAAAACCACAGGGATTTCCGAAAGTTTTCCTTATTAATAGGGCTAGGAACATAATCTTGAAAACAGTAAATTTCTAGCCTTATTTATAGTGAGTCAGTTGAATCTCTTTGTAACACATTTTCCTATATTTCCTATATCTGGGCTCTGTTGTGTCTTCTCACATAATCTGAATTCCTCCTTTCCATAGTCTCTCAGAAGAAAATAACATTTACTTAAAATCATTTTGTATGCGTGTATAAGTTATCTGTAGCACAACTTTGTTATTTATTTGTGTATTTATTTATTCATTCAGTTAACATCCCACCATTCCTCTGGGAACTCAGGGTAGCAAACCACTTCTTCAGTCATTCCCCATAACAATACCCTCTTGTATTGTGTTAAGGTAGATTGAGTTGAGAGATAGTCACCATGAACTTTGATTGTTAAGGCTGGTCTTGAACCTAGGTCTCTCCATTGAAATCCCTTATTTTAATTAAGTTGATAATCATTCCTCTTTTTTTTTCCTCTTGGGAGACAGTCCATTTAATCTACTTTATTCTAACTAAGTTATGGACCAAGTATATTACTAAATATTCTTTCTAAACTTGTATTTTAAAGTTCAAATTCAAGAAAACACATGGGCAGTTCCAGTTATATAAAAGCACTGAGAATGAGTTTAGGCAACAATAAGAGGAAGTGAAACTTTTCTGTTCTTGGAAAGACCTTGTAAATCAGGGGTGTCAAACTTAATTTCATTTTTTTTTTAATTTGATTTATATGCCGCCCTTCTCCGGAGACTCGGGGCGGCTTACAATGCGCTAAGCAATAGCCTTCATACTTTTGTATATTTATACAAAGTCAGCTTATTGCCCCCACAAACTGGGTCCTCAATTTACCTACCTTAGAAAGGATGGAAGGCTGAGTCAACCTTGAGCCTTGGTGAGATTCGAACCTGCAATAATTGCAGGCAGCTGATGTTAATAACAGGGCTTTAGACCACTGTACTATCCAAGGCTCTTTGAGGGCCTCATTGAGGGCCTCATCAGCATTGTGTTTGACCTTGGAGGGGGGGCAGAGGGGGTGTGGCCAGGAGGCATGGCCAGCTCGATGTCACTCATGTCGTGGGCGTCTGTGGTGGTCCAGGTGCTCTGCCAGCGAAAACGGGCTCCCAAGCTCTGTTTTTTCTGGCAGAGGCACCATGGGCCGGTCCTTTGCTGTTTCCAGGGTGGCCCTGCAGGCCAGATCTAAGCACCCCATGGGCTGGATCCGGCCCCTGGGCCTTGAGTTTGACACCCCTTGTGGCATTTTGCTACTTCCCCAAGTCTAATTCATAGTAATTAAGAATGCTCAAATTATTTATGAGTGGAAGTTCTGTTTCTGAAAGTGTAAATATGCATTACTTAATTTTAAAAAACTGACCTTTATTGACAGTATTTGAGATGTAAGGATATGCCCTCAGGTAACCTAATGGAAAGATTGGTTTTCATGATGCTTTTTTTAGCGTAAGCATTGTTATTTTTGTTGTGAAACAGATATGAAGGTTTGTTCAGTTCTTAAGAGCCTTCTTTACTGATACCAAATTAGAATCTTTAGCTTTGGAATGGTTTAGGTTTTGAGAACTTGCAACATAAATTTATTATATATGGGCTATTATATGTCTATGGAGATTCTCAGTCATTCAGGTCATGGTTGTCCCAAAGGTGTTGCTTCAAAAGGCAACTGAACTTCAGTTCATGAACTGAAGAAGCTTCTTGGATGAGAAGCAAAACATCTTCAAGGAAAAATAAAGTCCAGTTGCCTTTTGAAAAAGCACCTTTGGGATGGGGTATGTAATTGACAAATTATAGTTGATGCACAATATGACAGTGAGTTTGCATAGTCCTCGCAGGTCCTTTTTCATTCGTTTTTGAGGCCTGTTTTGATCTATTATGTTCAAATGGGACCTTAGAAGAACACCTTTTGCCTCATAACTATCTCCTTTAAGGTTACTTGCAGTTGTCCTTCAATCTGTACTTTGGAATGTAACTACAATGGACAGATACTTACTGTTTATAGAGGTCTTTGAGAAAGGTTAACCTGATACCTGCTCCTTTCAGTTCTAGACCAAGATACATATTAAACGCTATATTAATTAACTTATTAATTTTTAATGATAGTAATTGGTTGTTTTTCATTTTTAGGGACCTGTTTTGTTATTGACTTTAATGCTAACTTTTCTTTTTATTTTGAAGTCAATTATCTTTCATTGTTTTATTTTGTATTCTGTATGTGTCTCGAAGAATTCCGTTTTATAAAATGACACCATTATGAACAAATGCATTTTAAATGATTACATTCACTCTAGATATTTTCTTTGGAACTTATTTTTCCATTTTTTGCTGGCTACCTTTACATTAGCCATGCTCATAACAGTTTATCAGTTATAATTTGCTCCATTTGGTTAGTTTCTTTTTCATTCATTACTTCTACTGTATGGGTCTTTTTAGTAGTGGGTCTGCCACACCCAAACAGGACAACCAGGGGATTATTCAGAAATTCTTGCTTTTTCCTATGTTTGCTGGCAGCACTGTTTTTAATCTCCCCTTAATCAGAATTGTAATAGTAGATTTTAAGGAAAGCGTTAGCCATCTGAGAAGAAATGTAAGATCGAGATTAGACCTCAGGGGAAGATTAGTTTAAAGGACTGCTTTAATTCAAACCTAATCCCAACTCAAACTCTCAAGGGTCACACCCAGATTTAGGGAGTAAATCACAGATTGCCAGACACTTAACCCTTATTTCACTCCTCAGCTAGTCTTAGCAAAAGACTTCCAGACAAGAATCAACAAAATTAGAAAGGTTGATTGTCCACTGTAGTGCATAGAGGTCAGAAATTTATATAGCTTTAGGGTTGAATTCTTCCTCCTTTCTTCTGAATTAGCAGATTCCTAGCAGGATGTTGAGAAGTAATTGTAATATGCTTATGAAATGATTGTCTTTACCCTGGAATTATTGGGTCCTGCCTTAGCAGTTTCAGTCCTGTCGATACCTAATTTCTCACTGCATGTAAACATCTCTGTGATTTAGACATAGTCCTTGGAGTATGATCATTCATTCAGCGACCATTCAAAGTTATGATGGCACTGAATGAAGAGACCTATGACCTTTGCTCAAAGTTTTAAAGATGTAGCAAACCTGTGTGGGTTTCACTTACTTTGCTACCGGTTCGCTCGCGCTTGCTTCACTCATGCATGGGCCACTTCTGCACATGCACAGAGTGTATTTGATGGCGGGCGAGAGGAGCCTCCTGCCGCCGCCGCTACCGGTTCGCTTGAACCGGGGTGAACCAGTACAACCCACCACTGGGTCATATGACCAAAATTCATGCACTTGGCAGCTGAGTGATTGATTGTAAGTCAAGGACTACTGGTACCTGTAAGCTTCTCATATTCTCAAGTGAGGAAAAGATGATGGAAGATGTGACAGTAAACAAATGGGATGGCAGCTTTATATCCATTCCTGTCATTTAAAGTGTTTAAAAAATAGCAGTTATTGTTATATCTGTCAGTTATCTTAAATATTATAATTGATTTCCAGAATTGGGTGGAGCAGAATTGTACAGTGATCATAGATATCAGTGTGGATAATAGATTGGAATGGGGAATCTAAAGAAACTGGTTAAAATATCATTTTAAAAGGTCTGTTAAATTTAGGTCCATTAAAATAGCCAAGAATGAATGAAAAAGCAGAAAAAATTAGTCCTACTATACATGCCAAGCAAAAGAAGCAAATAGAAATATTACAAAATGTATATCAATTTAATGTATACAACATAAAACAGCATGCATTTTTTTTCTATCTAGCCAGCTAGCTAGCTAGCTATCTCAGTGGTGGGTTCCTCCCGGTTCGGCCTGGTTCTCCCAAACTGGTAGCGGTGACGATATGACGTCACCGAACAGGTTCTGCCCCCCCTGCCCCCCCACCCCCATGTTAGTCTTACCTTTTATTTGGCCCCACCTCCAATCTATTGCTGCCTCCTGAGTCCCAGCTGATGGCTAGAGGGAAAAAAACTGTTTAAACTCTTGCCGCAGGGCTTCAAAGGGCCGCCCTACAGCTGATCAGTGTTAAAAGAAAACAAATGAGTAGACCGGTGCCTGCAAAAATACATGAGTAGATCAGTGCCTGCAAAAATACATGAGTAGATCGGTGCCTGCAAAAATACATGAGTAGACCGGTGCCTGCAAAAATACATGAGGAGATCAGTGCCTGCAAAAATAAATGGGTAGACCAGTGCCTGCAAAAAATAAATGGGTAGATTGGTACAGCTCTGCAAGCAGTTAAAAGCCTGGTAGACCAGTACCTCTGCTAAATCCTAAATAATTGTCATGTGACCATCAAGCCACGCCCACAAAATAAGCCACGCCCACAGAACTGTAGTAAAAAAATTAGAACCCACCTCTGATCTATCTATCTATCTATCTATCTATCTATCTATCTATCTATCTATCATCTATGTTTTAAATTGCCATCTTTCAGTAACATGTAATCCATGCCAGATGGTAGCTTAATCTAAAAAATTCCTGACAAAAGTGATTTAATATATTGAAAGTAGGGAAGAACATTTTAAAAGCATATACGTTTTGATCTTAATATTTTCCTTCTCTGTTTTGTTAGGACCACCGCTTTAATGACAAGATCGACAAACTGACAGGATACAAGACCAAGTCGTTGCTCTGCATGCCTATAAGAAACAGCGAGGGTGAAACCATTGGAGTTGCACAAGTGATAAATAAAAGTCCTGGAGGTATTCCTTTTACTGATGATGATGAAAAAGTAAGATTTTCTGCCCTTTTTGTTTGATAATATGGAAAAGATCTCTTACGTAGTTCTTTCAAATGTGTATGCAGAGATGTATCTCTTTATGTATAAAGATAAAGATTCCCCTTGCACATATGTTCTAGACGTTCCCGTCTCTAGGGGGCGGTGCTCATTTCCGTTTCCAAAGAGCCAGCGCTGTCCGAAGGTAACTCCATGGTCATGTGACCGGCACAACTAAACCACCAAAGGTGCACATAACGCTGTTACCTTCCCACCAAAGGTGGTCCCTATTTTTCTACTTGCACTTTTTACGTGCTTTCGAACTGCTAGATTGGCAGAAGCTGAGACAAGTAACGGGAGCTCACCCCATTATGCAACACTAAGGATTCGAACCACTGAGCTGCCTATCTTTCAATCGATAAATTCAGCATCTTAGCCACTGAGCCACTGCATCCCTTTCTTTATAGTAAAGCATTATTTTTCTATAGGATACTAATAAGCATTGCATTACTATATTTAATTTGAATCTTCCTGGAAACCTGGTCATTCTCCCAGATCTTGGAGTAGGATGGCTGGTTTAACCACTTCAGTTTTTTGGTTTAGGTATTTTTTATACTGTTGTGGATTGGTTTTCTGGTTAGTCTTATCTTTTTTCCTTGATTCTTATTTTATTTTATTTCATTTTATTTCCTTGTAAACTACCCAAAGTTATTGTGTAGACAGACAGCCTTAAAATTGGGATACTAAATTAGAATTAAATTATTTAATAGCCAGCCGTTAAGTCACTTATTTGTTGAAATTGTTCTATTCATTAACAATTACAAATTCTTTGTACACATAGATCAGGTATGAATGATTATAATAATTTATGGTCCCCCATTATTGAACACATTTTGTAAAATTTTATATATATCTGTAACAGGCCTTCACATATATATTTTTATTATTTTTCTTTCTTTTTTCTTTTCCCATTTTTTTTTCTTTTTCTGTCCTGCTTATTTAAAGAAAGACAGCAGTTACAGTCAGTCAGTCAATAAGCTGTTCTTCCAGAGATATCTAAATTAGACAACAACCAACATACCTTTTGACTTTTACCTCCCAAATGATAACCAGAGTAAGAGAAAACCGTTTTCTGGGTGGAGATAGCAGTGACAACAGCAGCCACAGATTAAGTAATTCCTTTTTATAATACATTTTTAAAAAATTAAATTCACAATTGAAGAGCAATTTTCAATGGAATTTTGGAAGTATACCCAGGTGCATCTAGATCAGTGGACTTCAAGGGTTCCAAGCTATCTGTCCTGGGTATATCAGGACAGGAAAGGATGTCCAGAAAATGTTGTTATTAAAAAAAGAGAAATGAAAAAGGATGCACATATAGAAATGAATCAGAAATGGAAATCTGGAGATATTTCTGTTTTAATGGTATATTTTGCTTGGATAGAAATATAATTTCTTAATGAACATCTTAATTAGTATCAGTAACCAGATCCCACTGAAAGTATGCATGTGTTTATGATGACTGAAAACATTTCCTCATGTTACTGTTCTGTTCTGTTTCTTTGCTCCCTTGAAATGAAAGGTTAATTTGGAACAAACCAGTGAAATTTGGATACACTAATTTCTTTGCACATGTTTCATCCTCCCTTTAGAGCATTTAAGACATGGCCTTACTGTTGTGGTAAGAGCATTACAATCATAAATATTTTTTTAATTAAAAATACACAGTTTAATAGCAAAATGTACGCATTTAGGTCTTACAAGAAACAAATATTTAGCAAAATTGGACGAAGAGTTACTTAAAGTGATTATGTTCTGAGTTAGCCCTCTGAAAAATAGGGAGAGGATATTTCCCTTTCCAATTTTAGTATGCTGCAATAATTTGTATGTAATTATAACAATCTCAGATTGTAATGCAATCAGGTGTCCTCACTTTATTATTACCCATAATCTCTTTGCCCAAATTTTCAGTAATACTGGTGGATGAAATCATTAAGAATTTTTTTTTTTCAAATTGCATCATGGTATTTTCAAGAGCTTCAGGGAGTATATAAGAATTGAGTATGGTTCTTTTTATGGCTTCCTATCACTGTGGAGGACCAGTCCAGCAATGGAAATCATGCTGATACATAAAAGAAAAGCTGCAGTGGCAATGTGGGGATACCTTTAAAGTAATGTGTTTTGCAATTATGTGCCTTAAAAGTGGAATTAATCAATTGGAGGAAAACTAATGGACTTACTAAGCATAAACTTCACACATTTTACAACAGAAAGTCAGTACTTCCCTGGGTTATAAAATTGGAGATTTGTTTGCTCTCTGTATGTGAACTGGCTCTTTATCAACATAATGGAAAGATCGATTATTAGTTCATGTGGATAAGGTTTAATGCATTTTAAAAACTAAGTTTTAAAAAAAAATTATTAAACTTTTTTTAAAAACAAAAAGAAAACTTTGACACTTTTTCTGTTTCAACAGTTTTGCATCAGTCAAAAATTCATAGTTATACATTTTTTCCTCCCTTATTTCTAGTATATCTTTTATACATATACTTCTAGTATTTATTTATTTACATATATACATAACAATACCCGTGTATCCACTAGGTTTTTCTGTATGAGTTTTGTCTTTATTTTTTCCTTTCGCTTATTTTTATTTTGTTTTAGATTTCCTATCTTTTAGAAGACCAGTGCTATGTTCACCTATTCAAGAGGCACATGGCTGGCTTAGTGGGTGGGAAAGTTAGACGCTGGCTTATCAAACTTTCCATAGTGAGAATCAAAGTCTTACAAACATTCATACTCTTTTTCATACAAATCAGGGAAAGGAGAATGAACAAGTTGAGTAGAGAACATATTTATGTGTATTGGATGAATCAGTGCAGTTGCTTCAAGCCAGAACTATCAACTTCTGTAGTTATATTTTAATGCCAGTACAGATTGCAATTAGAATGATTATATGTTGATATGTAACTATGCTGGTCTGAACTCCATATAGTTTGCCACAGCTTTAGAGCTCATGTAAGCTAGAACTGACTTATTTCCTTGCAAATCATATCAAAAGGTTTTAGGGCTTCTACTGGTGATCCTCCTTTTTCCTCAAATATCCATGAGTCACTTTTCAGAGTTAGATGGACAGCATATAAATTAAATTAATTAAATAAATAAAATATATCCTACATGATTAATTCATGCTATCCTCCTGACACAGGTGTGATGAATGCTATTGCATTGGCTTGGGATAGTTGTATCTTTATTCCTGTCCCGATGTTATCACTAGGTTCCATTCATTTTAGTTCCATGCTACGATGTTGGCTTATTAAATTTAGGGACTCTCCTTTCTGTCATCCAAGTTAAATCATTGTTACTTTTGCCACAAATCTGCAAATGCCTCATCAGTTATATCTGAGATTTCCAGGCCTTGGAGCTCATAAAATTCTTTCCATAGTAATCCAGGAAAACAGTTTCCATCCTCATTCTGTCCGCTTCCAGTATTTCTCTAATGAATTCCAATAAAACTCTTCAGATGCTGGATAACATTTGACAGGCGAAGTAGGAGGGGAGAAATGGTATAATCAGAATAACATCTCAAGGAGCAAATTAATTATTTGGGCATGACATTAAAGAAAGACTTAACTTATAGAAAAATAGGATTGTAAAATGGAGGAAGAGGAGAAAGGAGATACTGTTTGTTATGTCCTTATAAGGACATCCGGCCGGGGATTGGTTAATCCTCCGGGCGGGAAAGTTAAACCGCTGTCATTGGACGGCTGATCTGCCGGAGCGCTATAAAAAGGGCTCCGGCAGCACAGCCGTTCGTCTGTTCTGACTTAGTTGAGAGCTGAATAAATCTTGTTAACAGACCCCGCTGGTCTTGTCTTCTTTCCTGCGCCTGATCTAACACTGGCGACGAAGGATTTGAAAAGAACCGCCACGCGGAGCTAAGTCACTCATCGAGAGTTTTCTCACTGAGCTGAAGTCACTGAAGATGGAGGCATCACAAGCCGCGATGGCTCCGATCTCCAAATTCGACCCCAGAGTGGAGAAATGGACCTCCTATCTGGTTCGTTTCCGCCAGTTTCTGCGGGGAAACAACTATCAAGACCTCTCCGATGAACGGAAACGAGCCCTGTTCCTAGCGCATTGCGGCTCCGAGGTGCTTGAGATGGCCATTGACCTCGTATCCCCAAGGAACATCGAGGAAATGTCTTGGGCCGATCTGCAAGAAGTGCTGAAGGAGCACTACGCTCCCACTGGAACTCCCATTGCCAACAGATTCACCTTTCAGCAAAGGAATCAGTTGGAGGGGGAGCCCATCAAGGACTTTGTGGCAGCTCTGCGGCAACTCGCGTCAAACTGCGAGTTTGACAACGTTGAAAACGCCATCAGAGACCGCATTGTTTTCGGCATGAGGGACATTGGACTGCAACGTAAGTTCCTCAGCCGAAAGAAGATCGCGTTGAAAGACGTCGTTGAGGAGGCAATCGCAGCCGAGATCTCAGAAAAGGCGGCTGCCGCCATGAGTAGGGCTAAAGGGGTGCACAAATTGCACCGCCAACCCAAGAGTTCGTCTGAGGAGTCGTCTACCAGCTCCTGCTCCGACGACGAAATGGCCGTTCACAAGGTTTCCCGCCAAAACCGTCGCGAGCGCAAACAAGATGGCGCCCGGATCGAGCCCTGCGGCAGCTGCAAAGGGAACCATGCCAGAGCCAAGTGCCGTTGGAGAGACGCTGTCTGCCGACGCTGCAACAAGCGGGGGCACATCGCTGAAGCCTGCAGGGCCGAGGCACCTACCCCGGGTCCGTTTCCCCTCGGCTGGGGCGAGAAACGGCAAGACAACCAGAGACCATCCAAACGGTCCTCTGTCAAGTCTCAACAACGAGGCGGCGGCTACGCGGCGGTCGGAACCGAGCAACTGTCCTCCGGCATCCACACCATTGACGATGCGGCCGCAAAGTTCCATGCCACCGTGATCGTGGAGGGAACACCCTGCTCTATGGAGGTTGATTCGGGATCGAACTACTCCATCATGGACTGGCACCAGTTAAAGCGCCTGAAACCGGGCATCTCGAGGAAAGACCTCAGGCCCCTACGGGCCCGTCTTGTCGATTTCGGCGGCAACCCTGTTGAGATCCTGGGGAGGACTTCGCTCCGGGTCACCTACCACGGCTTCCAGGGCGTCCTACCCATCACTGTCGTGGGGCGGAACCGCCCGAGCCTGCTGGGGATGGAGTGGTTCGAGCCATTGGGGCTGTCTATCAGCGGGATCCATCAAATTCATAGGGACGAACTCGACGCCATCATCGAAGAGTTCAAGGAAGTCTTCGATGGTAAGCTGGGGAAATTTGTGGGGAAGCCCATTTCCTTCAATTTGGACAAAAATGTCACCCCAATTAGGCTTAAGCCCCGCAGGGTTCCGTTCGCCCTGAGGCCCAAGGTCGACGCCCAGATAGATAAGCTTGTCGCCCAGGGGGTCCTGGAACCGATCGATCATGCTGCATGGGAGACCCCCATTGTGACCCCGATGAAGCATGATGGGTCTGTGCGCATCTGCGCCGACTATAAGTGTTCCATAAATAAGGCCCTCCAGCAGAGCGCATATCCGGTTCCAGTGGTGCAACATCTGCTGCACTCACTTGGGAGCGGATCAATATTCGCAAAATTGGACCTGGCCCAAGCTTACCAGCAATTGCCAGTGGATGACAAAACTGCGGAGGCACAAACCATTGTCACGCATAGAGGGGCATTTAAATGCACGCGCCTCCAATTTGGGGTCAGCGCAGCCCCAGGTATTTTTCAATCTTTTATGGAACGCCTTCTTCAAGGCATTCCAGGGGCGGTCCCTTACTTCGATGATGTCTTGATCTCCGGCCACTCCAAAACCCAACTACTTGAGCGACTGCGCATGGTTTTACAGCGTTTCAAGGAGAAGGGTTTGAGAGTCAGGAGAGACAAGTGCATCATCGGGGTCCAGGAAGTCGAGTTCCTGGGTTATCTCATTGATAAGAACGGCATTCACCCCACCAAATCTAAGGTTAGGGCTATCCATGAAGCTCCAGCCCCCCAAAACAAGACGGAGCTTCAGGCGTTTCTGGGACTACTGAATTTTTACAGTGTTTTCCTGAAACAGAAAGCCTCTGTGGCTGAACCGCTCCATCGCTTGCTGGGGAAGGCGGTTTCCTGGAGGTGGGGGAAGGAAGAGGACGCAGCATTCAGAGCTGTCAAGAACCTACTTTCTTCTGAGAGTGTCCTCATCCAATACCACGAGACGCTCCCCCTGCTATTGACTTGCGACGCATCCCCCTACGGCGTCGGAGCAGTCCTCAGCCATCAGTTCCCGGACGGGAAGGAAGCCCCCATCGCCTACTTCTCAAAGACGCTGTCCAGCGCCGAGAGAAATTACAGCCAATTGGACAAAGAGGCCCTGGCCATCGTTGCGGGCATCAAGCGCTTCCACGAGTACCTATACGGGCGGAGGTTCACGGTCATCACAGACCACAAGCCCCTGTTAGGTCTCCTGTCGGGAAGCAAGCCTACACCTAACTATTCATCGCCCAGGATGACACGCTGGACAATTTTTTTGGCCGGGTACTCTTACGAACTTTGCCACAGGCCGGGCAGTAACATCTGCAACGCTGACGCCTTGAGCAGATGCCCGTCAAGGGACTTAGTGGAAGACCCAGCCCCCACCCTGGGACTGCATCACATCGATGGCGACCTGGCTTGCCCAGTCACATCCGCAGACGTCGCGGCAGTAACCCAGAAAGACCGGACTTTGAAGCAAGTGATGTCTTGGGTGCTGCGCGGCTGGCCTGCAGAACCGGTGACCGACGACTTCAAGCCGTTTGCAAAGAGGCAGCAGGAACTGTCAACCATGAAGGGCTGCCTACTGTGGGGTGACAGGGTTGTGGTTCCCCAGGCTTTGCGCCTAAAGACATTGGAGACTTTGCACAAGGGGCACCCTGGCATCGTGCGCATGAAGGGACTGGCACGGAGCTACGTCTGGTGGCCATCACTGGACAAAGACATTGAGAACTGGGTCTCCAGATGTGATCCGTGCCAAGAAGTCCGCCCCGCCCCTCCGCAAACGCCTGTTGCGGAATGGGAAACACCAAGCAACCCGTGGGCGCGAATACATATAGACTTTGCGGGCCCGATGCAGGGGAAGTTCCTGCTAATAGTGGTGGATGCCTTTTCCAAGTGGCTTGAGGTCATTCCCCTGGCATCCATCACTACTGAAGTCACTATTAGAGCCCTCCGGCGACTATTCGCTACCCACGGGCTGCCGGACATCCTTGTTTCCGACAACGGACCGCAGCTGACCTCGAAACCAATGGAAGAGTTCCTGGCCAGTTTGGGCATCCGCCATGCCCTCTCTGCCCCCTACAGACCGGCTGGCAACGGACAAGCCGAGAGGATGGTGAGGTTCACTAAAGAGGCCCTTGCCAGGATGGGGCCGGGCGATTGGCAAGAGAAGATCGACAACTTCCTCTTGATCCAACACATTACGCCGCATGCCACCACTAGAAAGAGCCCGGCCGAAATGCTGATGGGCAGGAAGCTGAGGTCACCCCTGGACCGTCTTCACCCCCTGTACCACTCCGAGATCACCGCAACCGCGAGCCGCCCCCTCCGAGCCTTCTCCGCAGGAGATCCGGTTTTCGCGCTTAATTTCCACGGCCTGCCGAAATGGCTTAAAGGAAGGATCGAGAGCTCAACCGGCCCGAAGTCCTACACTGTCGAACTGCAAGACGGAGTGGTCTGTAGACGTCACATCGACCAACTCCGGAAGCGGTGGGAAGGGGATGGCGAAAACCACCCTGACGAGGTAGGACAACAACATCCCTACAAGGCAGGCCAAAACCACCCCGACGAGGTAGGACAACAACACCCCTACAGGGCAGGCCAAAACCACCCCGACGAGGTAGGGCAACGCCACCCGGGCAGGGCAGGACAACACCACCCTTGCGAGGTAGCCCTGCAACACCCAGTCGAGGAAGGGCCGTACCACCACAACATGACCGGCAAGCCAGCAGACCAGCTACCGTACTGCAACTGCCAAGTAGACAGGGGACTCCACGGCAGAGAGAACTCACGCCTCCCCGGCAAGGCGACCCAACGCCACCCCGACGGCAGGGAACTCCAGGGAACGCCAGTAGACCGGGACATGCCCAACCGAGAGGGCCAACAACAACCCGGTGAGGGAGGCCTACAACACCCCTGCATGAAAGAACTACACCACCCGTCTGAAATCCTCCGCCCAACAGACCCCCGTCCTAAGCGACAACGACCCGACCAGGTCGACCTGCACCACCCAGACAGGGTCGACCAACACAAGTCTAAAAAATACGGACAGTTTGAAAAAAGTGTAAAAAACCCAAGGGACTTACCGGTCCACGACGGGCGACACCCAGGACAGGGAAGAGACCAACCGGACCAGCAGATATATTCCACCAGCGGGTCGGGAGGCGGCACGCCGGAGCCGGTACCTGCAACGACCACTTCGCAGCCCAGCAGCAAGGCCGGAGGCGCACGGACAGGGCCGGCACCTTCAACGACCCAGCGGCAGGCATCCCAGGGGCGAGGGTCGGAGGACACCGGAGCAGCCACCTTCCAGACGGACGACGGAGAACAGAATGAACTGCGCAGGTCGAGCAGGGCTTCCAGACGTCCCGCCTACCTGCGTGACTACGTCTGTTGACTGACACGGACTGAACTATTTTTTCATCTAGGAGAGGAGGAGTGTTATGTCCTTATAAGGACATCCGGCCGGGGATTGGTTAATCCTCCGGGCGGGAAAGTTAAACCGCTGTCATTGGACGGCTGATCTGCCGGAGCGCTATAAAAAGGGCTCCGGCAGCACAGCCGTTCGTCTGTTCTGACTTAGTTGAGAGCTGAATAAATCTTGTTAACAGACCCCGCTGGTCTTGTCTTCTTTCCTGCGCCTGATCTAACACTGTTTTTAACCAGATTTTCTGCTTTGTAAACTGGAGGAGGAGAAAGATATTGTTTTTGAGTTAAATCAGATTTTCTGCTATGTGGAAGGAATGAGCAAGTAATAAAATTTATATAAAAGTTATTATGTAGAAATTTATTCTGCTGGCACAATAAAACTGTCTCCAAAAAGTGAGAGCCAGTTTAGTCTAGTGGGTAAGGCACTAGACTAGAAAGTAGTCCTGCCTTAGCCATGAAAGTCAGCTGGATGACCTTGGCCCGGTCATCCTCTCTTTCAACCCAGCCCACCTCACAGGATGTGGGGAAAATAAGAAGCAGAAGGTGCGTTAGATATGTTGGCTGCCTTAAGTTAGCTATAAAAATAGCGGCAGAATACAAATAAATAAAGTCCTTTGAATATTGGTAGTGCTAGAAATAAAAAACATTGTAAAAAACAATCCTATTATATATTACTAGAGTTGAACCTGACTTCTAGAAAATAATTGATACAAATGAAAAAAGCATAGTAAAGAACTTTGTTCCCTAACAAAGTTAATATAAGTGGAGAGAATAATAAACTTCTTAGGTATTGCTGATGCTGATTATTGCTGATGCTGATTATATCAACAATGATATAGTATTTTGAAGATTAAACTCCTGTTTAGGAACTAACATCTCTTTCAAGAGGAAATAGGAAATTTAGTGATGAGTTCTTTAGTTAAGAACACACGTAGATCACTGTATTTTCTCTGTGGGAATGGCCTTATGAGTTGTGATGTAACGGTACGAAGTTTACCATGTTACGCCAAAGAAAATCTGTCTGAAACTATTCCTAATTGGTCCCATCAGGAATAGTTCATGGTTTAGCTGATATCTGAAAAGAATTTTTATAAAATGCTAGAATAAATGCCTTTGCTTGCTTCAGTTTTCAACATTTACAAAATGGGTATATCAAGAATGTTGCCTCACCATGTGTGTTGCTAAGCTAGATGGCTCTACCTGGCTGATCTTGGCTCAGAAGCTAAGCAAGGCTGAGCTGGGGTAGAGTTTAGAGCAGGGGCGTCAAACTCAATTTCATTGAGGGCCGCATAAAGATTGTGTTTGACCTTGGGGAGCTGGGGTGGGTGCAGCCAGGGTAGATGTGGCCAGCTTGATGTCACACATGTCGTGGAAGCCTGTGATGGCCCGATCGCTCTGCCAGCGAAAATGGGCTCCTGAGCTCCGTTTTTGGCTGCAACGGCATCCTGCAACCCTCTGCCAGCAAAAATGGAGCTCGAGAGTGCCATACGTGGCCCTCGCAAGCTCCGTTTTCAGCTGCAACGGCTTCCTGCAATCCTCTGCCAGCAAAAATGGAGGTCAGGAGCGCTGCATGTAGCCCTCGCAAGCTCCATTTTTAGCTACAACTGCCTCCTGCAACCCTCTGCCAGCAAAAACTGAGCTACCTCCCAAGCTGTTTTCACTGGCAGAGGCACTGCTGGCCATCCGTTGCTGTTTCGAGGGCAGCTGCGCAGGCCAGATCTAAGTGCCCTGTGGGCCAGATCCGTCCCACAGGTCTTGAGTTTGACACCCCTAATTTAGAGGGAATTCTGCCAGAGAATCCCAAAATGTAGACTGGGTTGGGAAGCTGAAAAAAATATTTAAGAAGGGAGTGGAAAAGCATTACTGTTGCTGTGGTAAGAAAGTCTTATCTGTAAAATTATCAGGAATTGGGCTCACGACAGAGTCCCTACCTTTTTATAGCAAATTTTTAGGCAAAGATGCTTCTGATTTTCCCTTTTTTGAGGGGAAAATTAAGACTTTCAAAAAAAAAATGTTTTCCTTTGATTATTGGTTTTTTTAAAAAAATCTATAATGTTTTTTATTCATTTTTCACATATTTCTTAACCGGCAAGGAATAAGAATAAAACATCCAAGAACAGTTTATTTTAAAATTCAGTTATATTTCCCTTTTATTGCTAGATTACTCAAAATTAGAGCTATAACCATTAACATATATATAATTTTTTCAGAACCAATAAAATATTACTCAACTGTATATGAATTTAATATTAGAATTTTATTGGTGATTTTTTTTTCAAGAGATAAAATTGACCATACTTTAATGTGCCAACTATCAAGTGATAAATTATCTGTGAATTCCCACTTTTGAGGATTATTGCTGGAGCTTTTTTTTTTTGGAGGGAGTTTTATTGGCTCCCTCAAAGATACATAATAATCATAATTCTTTTTGTTTTTTGTTTAGTTATTATTCTGAGTAATTGTTCCTTTCTGATTGCAACTTCTCCAACATTTTGATATATAATTATGAGCTGTTTGCAGTATTCTAATTGAAGTTAAATGCCAACAATGTACTATCTTCCACTGCATCTTTTGTATGGACGCTGATAGAAAATAACTTCATTTTTTGTATTCATTTTCCTAAATCAATATGACAAGATTTGTTTAAAACTTCTTCAGGGGTCACATAATTCTATATTCCAGTAATTGTGATTGTTCTTTTAGGTTGAGAACAACAATTGGTTAGTCATTTGTCAAAGGTAGCCTAACACCAAGATGCTGATTCTTTTATATCCTTCCTATTAAAAAGAAATTAATATGGAGTCATTTGAGCAAAGACAGATGGCAACCTATTTGTAATTCAATCTCTACTGTGTAGTGCTTTCTTATTATAGAAGCTACTGACTCTGCCAATTGACTCCAAGGCTTCAGTTGTGTTGACTGATCTTGGTTATAGAATTCTTAATATACCATTAAAGATATTGTGAGAGATAACCTCTATCAGTGCTACATATTAATTTTTCCCAAACCAAAACAGATTTTGCAAACGTTCTGTTTATGTTATTCTATTTTTATAAACATTTTGAGGAAAATTGACTTGTGGATCCATCTACTTTTTATTTGTGTTTGAGCCATATCCATTGTCTTTTTGGATCAAAGGGTCCCAAGATTGCCACTTGATAACATAATTTTTGAAACTCCCCATCTTTCTTATTTCTGGGGTATATACAGGCAGCCCTTATTTAACAAACAGTTGGGACCAGCAACTCCATCACTAAGTGATGTTAAATGAAATACCATATGCCATGCAAGATGTAGGATGTCAGTTCCACATTAAGAGAATCATCCACAGGCATCACGTGAGTGCAGTTTGTGACTTTTGCTGACTTCTCTATTGACTATAATAATAATAATAATAATAATAATAATAATAATAATAATAATAATAATTTAATTTGTATCCCGCCCTTCTCCCAGAAGGGACTCAGGGCGGTGGACAGCCAGAATTAAAATACATACAATACAAAAATTAAGATAAATTAAAAGATATTAAATCGATCGGCCTCCCAATTTAAAACCCCAAGTCTATAAAATTCAAAATCCCAATTTAAAACCATTTAAGCTAGGCCGGCTTGCTGGAATAAGTAAGTCTTCAAGGCTTTGCGGAAGGTACGAAGGTCCGGGATCAGTCGTATTCCAGGAGGTAGCTCATTCCATAGGGCGGGTGCCCCCACAGAGAAGGCTCTCCCCCTGGGGGCCGCCAGCCGACATTGCTTGACTGACGGCACCCTGAGGAGGCCCTCTCTGTGAGAGCGTATTGGCCGGTGGGAGGTTATCGGTAGCAGCAGGCGGTCTCGTAAGTACCCTGGCCCTAAGCCATGGAGCGCTTTAAAGGTGAGAACCAATACCTTAAAGCGCACCCGGAAGACCAACGGGAGCCAATGCAGTTCGCGCAGGAGAGGCATTACATGGGAGCGCCCCGTCGCTCCCATAATCACCCGCGCAGCCGCATTCTGAACCAGTTGGAGCCTCCGGGTGCTCCTCAAGGGGAGCCCCATGTAGAGAGCGTTGCAGTAGTCCAGGCGAGATGTAACGAGGACATGAGTGACTGTGCATAAGGAGTCCCGATCCAGAAAGGGGCGCAACTGGCGTATTAGGCGAACCTGATAAAAAGCCCTCCTGGCCACGGCCGTCATGTGCTCTTCTAAAGACAGCCGTGTGTCCAGGAGGACGCCCAAGTTGCGAGCTCCCTCTGTAGGGGCCAATAACTCGCCCCCAATAGCCAGCGATGGCACCAGCTGGCTATATCGGGATGCCGGTATCCACAGCCACTCAGTCTTGGAAGGGTTGAGTCGAAGCCTGTTCCTCCCCATCCAGACCCGCACGGCCTCCAGACACTGGGACATCACTTCGAGGGCATCATTGGGGTGGTCTGGGGTGGAAATGTACAGCTGAGTATCATCAGCGTACAGATGACATCGCACCCCAAAACCACGGATGATCTCACCCAGCGGCTTCACATAAATGTTGAACAGGAGCGGCGAGAGGACCGACCCTTGCGGCACCCCGCAAGCAAGGCGCCTCGAGGTCGACCTCTGCCCCCCTGCCAACACAGACTGCGACCGGTCAGAGAGATAGGAGGAGAACCACCGCAGCACGGTGCCTCCCACCCCCAATCCCCCCAACCGGCGCAGCATGATACCATGGTCGATGGTATCAAAAGCCGCTGAGAGATCTAACAGGACCAGAACAGAGGAACAGCCCCTGTCCCGGGCCCTCCAGAGATCATCCACCAATGCGACCAATGCCGTCTCCGTGCTGTACCCAGGCTTGAAGCCGGACTGGCACGGATCTAGATAGACGGTTTCATCCAGGTACTGTGGGAGCTGGTGCGCAACCACACTCTCGACAACCTTTGCAATAAAGCGAAGGTTGGAGACCGGACGGTAGTTTGCCAAAACAGCCGGGTCCAGGGAAGGCTTCTTGAGGAGGGGCCTCACCACCGCCTCTTTCAAAGCGGGAGGCAAGAAACCCTCTCTCAAAGAAGCATTTATAATCCTCTGGAGCCAGCCTCGTGTTACCTCCCAGGTGGCCAGTACCAGCCAGGAGGGACACGGGTCCAATAAACATGTGGTTGCATTTAATCTCCCCAGGATCCTGTCCATGTCCTCAGGAGTCACAGGGTCGAACTCATCCCAGATAACATTCTCAAGACCAGCCTCAGTCATCCCGCCGGGATCTACCCAGTCAGAGTCCAAGCCTTCCCGAATCTGAGTGATTTTATCGTGCAGATACTGTGCAAAATCCTCAGCCTGCCCTTGCAAGGGGTCCTCCCGCGCTCCCTGATGTAGGAGGGAGCAAGTCACCCTAAACAAGGCGGCTGGGCGATTATCTGCCGATGCAATAAGAGCGGAAAAGTAATTACACTTTGCCGCTTTTATCGCCACTAAATAAGTCTTAATATGAGACCTAATTAGTGTTCGGTCGGATTCGGAGCGGCTAGCCCTCCAACTACTCTCTAGGCGTCTTTTCCGGCGCTTCATCTCCCTCAGCTCCTCGGAAAACCAAGGAGTCGGGCAGGCTCAGCGCCAGGTCAGAGGCCGCAAAGGCACGACTCGGTCTAAAGCACCAGCGGCCGCCCTATCCCAGGCGGCCACCAGGTCTTCAGTCGAGTCGTGCGCCAGAGTTTCAGGAACTGGCCCAAGCTCCCTCTGGAACCTATCAGGGTCCATCAGGCGCCTGGGGCAGAACCACCTAGTCAGTTCCGCCTCCCTGCGGTGGGGTGCAGCGGTCAAAAAGCCCAGCCTCAGGAGAGAATGGTCTGTCCATGACAGGGGTTCGATAACTATATCCCCTATATCCAGACCACTCAGCCACTGACCAGAGACAAAAACCAAGTCCAGAGTGTGTCCTCCCACATGAGTAGGGCCAAGAATTAATTGTGTCAGGTCCATGGCTGTCATGGAAGCCATAAACTCCCGAGCCATCCCAGACGCCTCACCAACAGACGGCAGGTTGAAATCCCCCATGACCAAAAGTCTGGGGGTATCGACCGCCACCCCGGCAATAACGTTGAGAAGCTCGGGCAGGGCTGCTGTCACGTGGCAGGGAGCCAGGTACGTGATCAGCAAGCCCACCTGCATCCCATGGCCCCACTTCACTAGGAGAGACTCACATCCGGCTATCTGAGGTACAGTGGCCTCCCTCGGATCCAGACTTTCCTTTATAACGACCGCCACCCCCCCACCCCTGCCCTGGGCCCTTGGCTGATGGAATGCGTGGAAACCTGGCGGGCACATCTCTACGAGGGGAACCCCCCCCTCTTGGCCCAACCAGGTTTCAGTAATACCCGCCAGGTCCGCACCCCCCTCTTGGATTAGCTCGCAAATGAGGGGGGCCTTATTAACCACGGACCTGGCGTTGCACAACATCAGCCTAAGGCCTGGGCTCTGCAACTCTGGACAGCCCGGGGAACGAGACGAGTCATGGGGGCCGAGGCATGCCACTGCTTGGAGATAGCGAGTGCGTGCCCCCACCACACGATGTGGCCCCCTACTCTGGCCATATCTGCCCCTCCCAACCACGGTCCTGATAAAAGCGCCTTTGCCTTTCAGAAGCCAGTTGTGAAGCTCGCAAATGGCGATCAGTGACAAGAAACGTGATAGTCGTAACATTGCAACCATCATAAATACATGCCAGCTGCAAAGTGCTAGAATGGCAATCAAGTGACTGTTGCATACTATGATGGTTGCAAGTTCAAGGGCTGGTTCTAAAGCTATTTTTTCAATGCTGCTATACATTTGAATAATCACTAAACAGGGCAGTAATTAACCAAGGCTTACCTGTGTTTCCATAAACTTTTTCCATTAACTCTTAATTTTTTACATTGAAACTTTTTTTTCTTTTTTAGTGTTAATATTTCATCTGGGACTTCTTCTGGAAGAGTTTGAAAAAACAAGCCAACTAAAACAAATGCTAACTATTTTCCTTACATTACCCCCTCAAATTCTGAAATGGGTTTTCAGTTGTAAATTATATAACACATTATATATAATTATACAATTAAAATGCCAATAATGAGTAAATGTGATGCATTTGTCCAAATTTCTGATCTGAAATGTGTAGTGGTACAATCTCTTAACTGGATTGATTCAGATATATTTTTGGAACCCAAATATAATATATTGCTTTGCCTAGCCTAATAACACACTGTTTGATAGAAATTTTCTGTCTAACCTGTGGTTAACTTGTGATAGATTAAATTAGCAGTCAAAAAATCTTTTAAGATAGTGTTCAGGAAGCAGTCTTTGTTGTGCTGTGTATCCAGTTAAACCAGTATTTTCTCTAACTCTCAATTTTTTTTCTTCTCTTCTTCTCTTGAACATTAGTCAAGTCCAGTCTAATGTCTATAATATCTCTTTGCACTTTTCCGGTATCAAGGAAATTGCATTGTATGTTACCTGAGAAGATGATTCTTTTAGCTGTTTATTGACTTGTTCAATGTACCTCCCATATTCTCTTGGATATGGGAGCTACTTCATCCCATACTACCTTCAGTTCTTATTTAGTTGCTCAAAACATTGACAGTGCTCAATTTTCTCTTGCTGTGTGGAGCTATATCCTCCTCTTCCATTTTTTATTTGTTGATAGCCTGGAGTGTAACTTCAATCTTTTGGAGAATCACCTTTCTTAAACATCTTTTATTAGCAATCTTGCCAATTAGATGTCATTTTTTTGTGTGCTCCGAGTCCGTGATTTCTGGCAACTATCTGGACTAGTCCCTGCTGTTTCCTGGCAAGGTTTTCTGAGGTGGCTTGTCATTACTCCCTTCCTAGTGATGAGAGAGAATGACTGGCCAGGTTCGACCAGCTGGCTTTGTGCATAAGGGAGGACTAGAATTCACTGTCTCCCAGTTTGTAACCTGATGTCATAGCCATTATACCAAACTGGCTCCCTAATAGTTAAATACAGAAACATAACATATCAAAAGTGGTGGAATTCAATTTTTTTTACTACGGGTTCTGTGGGCATGGCGTGGTGTGGCTTGGTGGGCATGGCTTGTGGGCAAGGGGAAGGATACTGCAAAATCTCCATTCCCACCCCTCTCCAAGGGAAGGATACTACAAAATCTCCATTCCTACCCCTCTCCAGGGGAAGGATACTGCAAAATCCCCATTCCCACCCCACTCCGGGACCAGCCAGAAATGGTATTTGCCAGTTCTCCGAACTACCTAAAATTTCCGCTACTAGCTCTCCAGAACCTGTCAGAATCTTCTGAATAGCACCCCTGCCTGGAAGACATCAATTTGTTCAATACACCATCTTTACTCATAGCTAGCCACACACCCTTGTCCCCCTTCTTCTATAAGTAATTGTTTTATATTCTTTCAGATTAAAAAAGTCTTCTTGAGATAATTCTTGAATAACTGAAGGATTTTGAATTCATTAAATTTAACAAAAACTAAATAACAGTCTAAAAAGCAGCAGTGTATAGATCAGCCATCTACAATACAATACAATAGCAGTAGCACTTACACTTATATGTTGTTCCACAGTGCTTTACAGCACTCTCTGAGCGGTTTACAATGTTAGCATATTGTCCCCAACAGTCTGGGTCCTCTTTACTGACCTCAGAAAGATAGAAGGCTGAGTTGATCCTGAATCAGGATCGAATTCTCGGCAGTGGGCAGAATTAGCCTAAAATGCTGCATTCTAACCACTGTGCCACCACAGCTCCTATGCATAATTATGTATAGTAAAATATATTTGGCATAATATAAAGTCTAGAGCTTTGTTCTGCTTCATCACCACAGCTCATGGATACAGTTAATCACAAATATTTTGAAGAGGGATGCATTCAAAATAAGACATTAATGTAATAGTTACAAATTCCACTGGCTTCTAATTATGTGATAATAATTTATCATTGGCAGCCAGTGGGGGACATGAAAAAAATAAAGCTTTTATAAAGCAAATGACAGAAACTTAAAACTGAGATCAATATTCAAAAAGATTAAGTTGTTTGGAGACCTTGGTTAAAGAAGGAAAATGACAAATGAGTATGATTTAACAGAAAGTACATGGCTGCTTGTAATATTATGTGGTGGGTTTCTCTGTCCCTTAGTGAACCCGAGCAGGATTAAGGTAACATAATACTGTTTTGATATTGGTTTATCACTATCACTTATCAAATAGAGTGAGGAAGATTAAACTTTTGTTGTAATGATGACAATGCATTTCTTGTACATCTGGTTTCACACTGACCTCTAAGAAATTCCATTGCGGTGTTAATATGGCTATATTAACCACAATATTTAATTCTAGTTATACCATATATTTTATCTGCTCTAGCATGTATTAAAAAGACAAAAAAAAATGGAATGAATTCTAGAATATTGTTCTTAAACGTTCTTTATTGGCAATTAACTTTGAAAATTACATTTCCATTGCATACAGTGTAATTCTTGTTGACAAATTAACATAATTGGCCTGTTTTGCTGATACTTTAATTTTAACAACCTTTTTTTAAGTGGCCTTTATAAACTATTCCAGTTTTTCTTAACTGTCATGCTTGCAATGGATAAATAGAAAAAAAATAAGACCTGATACATTAGCTTTGCACTGCAATTTAGTCAACTAGAATAAAACTATTGTCTAGCTAGTTTGCCAATTTATGAAGTTCACTCCACTGCTTGGCATAAAAATGAAAGCCAATTAAGCTCCCTGTGATATTTTCTTCCCATGCAGCCATGTCTTGGCATTATGTTTATTACTGCAGTCATAATAATTTTAACGCTTTAACGTATTTGGGGAATATCAAAGATAAATGTGTGCCATTGTTTACAGTCACATATGCTAATTAAAAATAGCAATGTATTGCATAGTTTACAACTATAAAAGATAATTAATGTTATACTCTCAAACAGCCTGTGTTTCTCAGTTCTATTGATACATTCAGAAGATTGTTAAATATAATTGGAATACATTTTTATAATAGAAATATAGTAGAAATGCCTTACCATATTACCAATTCTATTTCAAACCTTATTTCTGCTTGAATTGGTTTTATCATCGAAGCAAATAGAAATATATATTAGTATACACTAAAATATGTCAATGGTTTTGAATCCATATTATAAATAACTTGAGACTCTGGAAAGAGTACAGAAAACAGCAACAAAGTTGATTAGGGAACTAGAGCAGTGGTGGGATTCAGCCAGTTCGCACCACTTTGGGAGAACCGGTTGTTAAATTACTTGAATCCCATCACTGAACTAGAGGCTAAACATATGAAGAATGGTTGCAGGAATTGGTTATGTCTAGTCTAGTGAAAAGAAGAATTAAGGGTGACATAATAGCAGTATTCCAATATTTGAGGGACTGCCACAAAGAAGAGGGAGTCAACCTATTTTCCAAGTACCAGAAGGCAAGACAGGAAACAATGGATGGAAACTAATCAAGGAGAGAAGCAACCAAAAGCTAAGGAGAAATTTTCTAATAGTGAGAACAATTAACCAGTAGAATGCTTGCTTTCAGAAATTGCGGGTGCTCCATCACTGGAGGCTTTTAGGAAGAGATTGGACAGCCACTTGTCTGGAATGATATAGGATCTCCAGCTTGAGCAGGATGTTGGACTAGAACAGAGGTGAAATGCTACCAGTTTGGACTGGTTCGGGCAAATCGGTAGTAATAAAAACCACCGGTTCGGGCAAACCAGTAATAAAAAAAAAATGCTACTGGTTCAGATGAACTGGTATTTCCGACGATCAGCTGTGCCGCATGATTTATATTTGCTAGAAAGCAGGAAATCCTGCTTTCTAGTGAATCTAAATTGCGCGGCACAGCTGTTTCCCCACTCTCGCTGTCCTACTTACCTTAGAAAAGGCTTCTTAAGCCTTCTTTTTCAGTGCTGCGCGGTAGCGCTTGCAGTGCCCCTGCATGCGAAGCACGCATTTGGTGCGCGCCATGAATCTGCGTGCATAGCAAACCACTAGCAGACCTCGGAGGATTTCACCACTGGACTAGAAGACCTCAAAGTCCCTTCCAACTCAGTTATTCTGTTATTTGCCTCTTATGTATTCAGTGTTTTTGAAGTTTGGGAAAAATCAAGCAGTCAATTCCTTACTACTTACTCCAATATTAGAACAATGCAAATTTTCTTTTACAATAGTGAAATATAACATACTTGCTAGAAAGAATGTTGAATTGTTCATTGTTATGTAAGCCAGAGTCCTTCGGCCTTTTGGGCACCAGGGACTGGTTCCATGGAGAGAGGTTTTTCTGTGGACCAGAGGGGGCATGGTTTTGCATCCGGCCTGCATCCTGCAGATGGGGCTTCACTTGTTTGTGTGGCCTGGCATCTGGCATGCCATGGACTGGTACCGGTTAGAAATAATATTATATGTGTACTTTTGGATACTTTAAAGGTTATTAAAGGTGATTCTGGCCCCTTTAGTTGTGCACTGTAGATTATTTAAGCACATGAGATCTGTGCAACATTTTTGTTACCTATTGCCATTGAGAAAGGAAATAGCAATTGCAACACCTGACTGTAATAATATATTTATGGAGCCGAAGAGGTAGAAGTTCTGACTCATATATTATTCAATTGCTATTTGTATAAGGGGGTGAGAGATAAGTACTATGATCCATATATTAAATGTATGGTCCAGTGGGAGACCCATATTAAAACAACATACCTCATGTGGCCAGAATTTGAAAACGACATTTACCGTATATACCTGAGTATAAGCCGACCTGAATATAAGCCGACCCCCCCAATTTTACCCTCCAAAACTGGGAAAACTCATTGACTCGAGTATAAGCCGGGGGTGGGAAATGCAGCGGCTACTGGTAAATTTCAAAATAAAAAAAGACTGGTCAAAAGTGCGAGGACCTGTCAGAAATCACTTTTTTCAGCCCTCTGGGTAGTCCTTTTGTGCATATGGACTACTCAGAGGGCTGAAAAAGTAATTTTTGACTGGTCCTCGCACTTGTGACCAATCCTCGAACTTACGACTGTCCTCACATTTTACGTTTTTGCCCTATCTTGTCACCATGGTGAAGAGAAGCAGTTGTGAAATGAGTGACATAGTTTTAAGAATGCTGCACAGGCATAAATGTGAGGATGGTCATAAGTGTGAGGACCAGTCAGAAGTGTGAGGACCTGTCAGAAATGACTTTTTTCAGCCCTCTGAGTAGTCCTTATACACATATATCACATGACCAGCTAGCCACGCCCACCCAGTCACTGGCTTGATCTAATTTCAGGCAAGTTGAAGCCTCTGTTAAGAGATACCAGGGCTGGGCAAATGTGGCCCTTTTATAACCTGTGGACTTCAACTCCCAGAATTCCTGAGACAGCCAAGCTGGGAGAACCCACTAGCTAGCAGCCAATTAAAAGAAGGCTAGCTAGCAGCCAATTACAATCAGCTCTCAACTCAAGGTCAGTGCACATGGGATCTCCCTAAACGTGAGGATTTCTTTGTTTCTTTCTCCTTTTAAGCCCCCCCCCAACCCATTTTTGCTTCCAGGGGGCTGCAGAGAGTCTTGCTAGGCACCCCCCTCATGCCCCTAGCAAGCCTTGGGAGCCAGTTGCAGGGAAAAAGTCATTTTTTTCGTGACCTGAATATAAGCCGAGGGGGTGTTTTTCAGCCTGAAAAACGGGCTGAAAAACTTGGCTTATATTCGAGTATATACGGTAAATGGTCCGACTGAGATCAGCATATGTGGGCCTGATTGGGGTAGATTGCAGGGGTGATACAGAAATATAATTTTATGTCATTTGATTCTATTTTACATATTTATGTATTAAATTATTGTATTTTATCCTGTAGCTATTGTATTTTAACCTACTCTCATTTTAAATTGTTTGTACAGGATTTTATTGATAACACGTGTTTGAACCTTGCACGTTGATATGGCCTATAGCAGTGATAGCTAACCTTGTGTGCCAAAAGCAGGGGGAGTCCAGGGTGGGTTGCGCATGTCCGTGCCCACACCCATAAATTCAATGTGCCCTGCCCATGCAGATGCGACCCCTGCCCATGCAGATGCGACCCCCCCCCCCCCGCGGTCCCCTCACTTATGGCACGGTGGACCAGGTAGGCTCATTTTTCGCCCTCCCCAGGCTCCAGAGGCTTTTTTGGAGCCTGGGGAGGGCGAAAATGGCCTTTCCCACACACACACACACACCCCAGAGGCCAGAAACGGCCAGTGGGACTGGAAGGCCCGTTTTTTGCCCTTCCCAGGCTCCAGAGGCTTCTAGGAGCCTGGGGAGGGTGAAAACGGCCTTTCCCACCCACCCCCTGGAGGCCAGAAATGGCCCGTTTCCTGACTTCCGGTGGGACTGGAAGGCCTGTTTTTTGCCCTTCTCAGGCTCCAGAGGCTTTCTAGGAGCCTGGGGAGAGTGAAAACAGCCTTCCCCACCCCGGAGACCCTCTGGAAGCAGGAAACAGCCTGTTTCCTGACTTCCAGTGAACCCAGAAAGCCCAAATATCAGATGGCCAGCATGCGCATATGCGCTAGAGCTGAGCTAGGGCAATGCTCATGTGCCCACAGATATGGCTTCACATGCCACCTGTGGGACATGTGCCATAAGTTCGCCATAACGGGCCTATAGGCTAATCAATAAATAATAATGATAATGATAATAATCAGATTCTACATTCTGTGGCTCAGCAGTGAAATATTGCTTCATCATTATAGTTACAAAAGACTGCCCTTTCTAGTCTTATTACAACTTTCATCATTGTGCTGCTTGTGCTGCTGCTGGCTTATTTTTCTTTCCCAGTTACTGTTACTGCCAAGCAAAATTAATTGCAAAATTGGATAAGTAAACTAGTAGAATAATTTGCTCTGCAGGTTTTGCCACTTCAGTTTTTTATGTGCAAAAACTGAATTGATATCAACCATCTAAATGTGCCAATGGAAGAGAATGAACTGGATGCACTGAAATGTTCCTAGTTAGATAATGAAATGTCTTGCCTGAAAACAACCAAGCTCATAGAGCACTAAGGATTCCACAGATATAATTGTGCTTTCTAGTCTCAGGCCTGCATGACATGACCGTAGGGGTGCTGTGACGGCTTGAATACTGGTCATATGTTCATTTTTAAGTGCCACTGTAACTTTGAACAATGACTAAATCTATGGATGTAGGCCAAGGACTAGCAGTATTTTACTTTGAATGTTTTCCGCATAAAAAAATTCAATAATTAAAAAAAAGATGTTCAAGGAAGGTCTGACCCCAAATAAGGGGAGGTATCACTTCCCTTGATTTTGAAAATCAGTTTCTGTTGAAGTAGCCTAAAATTTTGTTTGCCATTATTGCTGCTGTTAACTCATACCAAGTTTGCTACCAATTACTATTTCTTTTCATAAATACAGCTTTCATAAGTAAATGTGCCAAGCCACATATCCCCAAGCTGTGCCTATTAATTTGAATCCTCTTTACTAAGTGAAGAACTTTGCATTTATCTTTGTTAAATTTTGTTATGTTAGTCTCAGTTCGTTTTTCCAACCTATCAAGATCATTTTGAATCTTGTTTCTATTGCCTCTAGGATATTAACTCCCACACAGTTTCATTCCATCTGGAAATTTGTCAAGAATTCACTCTTCCTCTTCATTAAAATTATTAAAATATATTGGACAACGGAGAGCCCAGGATTAAATCTTTGTTAATAAAAATGTTAACGAGGCAAGCATATGATTTTTGAATCAGTTATGTATCTACTTAATTATGCTATCTAAGCTATACTTAGTCAGTATACTAATCAAAAAAATAATTGGCTATTTATTAAATGGTTTGCTATCATGATAGGTTTACAGCTTTTACACAATATGACAAGGTAGTTACCTAATAGAAAACTGGGATAAGATTAATCTAACATCTCTTCTGTTCATGCTGAGTTCTAGTAAATTATAGCTTTATTTGGCATGATACATTAGTATTTGCTGATTTGGTGCATTTTAAAATATAAAATTAATAAATGCAGTTATTGGACTGTGATTGCATCATTCTTATAATGTTGTATGAAATCTGTATCCATTCCCAATTTAGATATGAAGCCAATAGGATCCCCCCCCCCAAAAATAATGCCTATCAAGACAAGACTCTTTTAAAAATAGGACCAAGATAATTATATATAAACTTTTTTAAAATAAGGGATGAATATAGCGCTCTCTCTCTCTCTGTCTAGGCTGAGAGTTCAAAAGGAGGGAGATGTTTACTTAATACATTTGAACTAATTGATAGTAAAGTAGAATTGATGAAAGGGTTCCGTTTATTATCCAGTCAACAGATCTCTCAATTAAACTACTTGTGTATAATTTTAAAATACAAATTGAAAAATTAGAAAGATTAGAGTTTCTGTAAAACATTATCTTTGTTAATAATTTTAGAAGTTTCATTTTTAAATTTAAATCTGGTTTTGTTGTTTTCAGCTTAACTTTTTAAAATTATGTTTCCAATACACTGAAGTAATATGAATTATGTAATTATAATGACATAATATATGGGATTTGCAGAAGTTAACAGCTGGATTATTTCCAATAATCTAAGAATTTTGGTCCAGTTTTTATTAGCACTTTGTGCCCTACAGTTCTCCTTGACAGTCCCAGACTGAAAAGAGGAAACAGCCCTAGTCTGTTCACACTGCCATCAAGTGGATGAAAGCTATCATAACTCAAACTTTTTCACTATTCAAAGCTTACAAACTACAGTACTGTCAGATTAATTTCAGCAGCATGAAATTGAAAAGTCCAGTTTTCCTTTGTTCTCAGTAAAATAAAATAAAATGTTACACATATCCAGAATAGATCCATGTAAAAGTTAAGCTGATTTCTTCCATTAATTATTCAATCTGTAACTCAACAAACAGCTTTAGTAGCAGTGAGTTTTTCGATTTCATTAGCATTTTATTAGACATAATGCAGTAGTTGATGTGAAAAAATTTGCACACAACCTGGAGACTTAAAATTCCTTGTAAATTTTAGGGTTGGAATATATCACCTATCACCTCATTTTATTCTGACTTTACTCTTTCCACACTATCTTTCTGCACCAATTGACAAATTATAGCTCATTTATTTATTTTTCTTTAACCTACACATTTTTCCATGTTACCTCATATAAGAAGATATAATGGAGTCATGTATGATAGCAGCTCCCTTTTGACAGAAGTTATTCAAAAGAGGTGTTTCATAAAATATGTAAACAAACGGGTGAACCAAATGTTTTCTATCGAGAGTTAAAACAGCTATCTCTATTGCAAAGCCCTGCAAGATACCCTTTGTGCATGCATACAAAGGCCATGTTTCCACCAGACTGCTCATAAAACAAAGGAGCTGAACGTACACATATATTCAGAGCTATGGGTGGCTTGCAATTTAATGTCCCTGCGGAACATCATCCACGCAGATATAACATTGACTTCCAACTTGATACTCTTTGGAAAGACCCTGAAATCATTGGTTTTGTCCGCAGGCCTGCGGTGATATGGAGCCCATCCAGTGGTTTGTTTCATCGTTGTTGCCAGGGGGATGAGGGTTTTATTGGGTTTGTTTATGTGGTTTTACTTCTGTAAGATGCCTGGAGTCACTATGAGTGAGATGGGCAGCCACATAAGTTTTCTTAATAAACAAATGTGGGGGGGAAAAAACTCCTCCTAGAAGAATGAAATATTTTGGGGAATATTAAAAGAGGCAGAATATTATATTTCCCCAAAGGAGAAAAATCTTAACAAAGGCAGAAAGCAGCCCCAAAAGCCTCCAGCAGAAGCCTGAAGTCTTTAGAGATGGAGATTTTGTATCCATTAAGAAATCTGGGCCAATCTATTCACAAACAAAACACCTTCAGCTCCAGTTGATGGGATTAAAAAGGACAGGACATGCCCTTTAGGACATAATAGGATTAACCCATCACCAATCAAATAATAAAAGCACACAAAGCAAACCTCAAAATTACAAAATACTGTAAACTGTATAAAAATCCTCGTACTCATCAAGCTAATTTGTCAACTGTCCCAGAACTGCATGCTGTGGTTGGTTCTGCTCATCACTAAACAGGGTGCTTCTTTCAAATCAGCCTCCATTTTATTTCCAGTGCCTTTCTCCCGGTTTAGAACCAGATTGGATTTTCTTCCTACACAAACAAGTAAAATAAGTCAATTTTGTAAAAGATATTGCATTTCAACTCATCCAAGGGAGGTACTTTGTTCTTTCTAGTGCATTTGGCAAACTACGTACTTCTTTCATGTGCATTGCACTGCCTTGAAAATTAATGTGTGAAATAAGTCCTGCACACAGCCCTCTAATTATTTTTGTGAATGCTTGTTTTTTTTAACGTTTGGAAACAAATATATATATAAATACAATGGAAATGAACACTATGCACTTTTCGGATTGCAAAATAATTGTAATAATACATTTAGAAGGATTTGCATTTTCCATCAATTATATAATGTTTTAAAGAAGTCATTTCTCTGTCTGTATTAGAAAGAGCCGTAGTGGCGCAGTGATTAGAATCCAATATTGCAAGCTAATTCTGCTGACTGCCGGTTGTCTGCAGTTCAGCAGTTTGAATCTCACCGACTCAAAGTTGACTCAGCCTTCCATCCTTCTGAGGTCAGTAAAATAAGGACCCAGATTGTTGGGGCAATATGCTGACTCTGTAAACCGCTTAGAGAGGGCTGTAAAGCACTGGGAAGTGGTATATAAGTCTAAGTGCTATTGATATTGCTATTAGAATAAACATTTTATCCCTGGGAGTCATCTTTGGGAGATTATTTAGCAACTGTTATACTACTTTGGATGTTTAATGGCCCATTTCTTTAATGTGAAAGCAAGTGAATTTAACTGTTATTAATTTAATTTTAACATTTCACATTAACACCATCATTGCAGCCGCAGTTACATACAAACATATTGTACAAAAATTATCAATAATGAACTGATTAAAATACAAAGAAAGTTTTAGTTCTATACATTTTATAGGGAAGTCAACAGAGAGGGTTGCAAATGGCGATTACATGATCATGGGACTCTGCAACTGGATGTAAGTGCAATCTGGTTGATAAGCACTTAAATTGCAATCACAGAACTGTACGGGTGCTAGGACAGATGGAACTTCAGGAACCAGTCATAATGACCATTTGTTCAATGCCATTGTAACAAATCTTTGCAGTTCAAGGACTACCTGTATTTTATAAGCTGTTATAAATGATATAGTGTAAGATGCTACTAATTTATTGACCCCCACAAAACAATTCTACAGCGCAATCCTATGATAAATTATATACGCTTATATATCTTCACATCTACTGTCAAAATGGTAGCAATGGATTCAGCCACAAGGACATTGCATAAAAGCTGTGGCAAAGCTTTAGAAATTTGGCAAAGCTGCAGGTGTAAGCTTACCCCTTTTATTAAAGAAGAAATGACAGATTGCCTTTCTACCATTAAAAGCAATTGGTATTATAAAGATCCAGTTTCCAGGAATAGAAAAAAATGAAAAATGGCCTTTTTGAGGCATTGTAGCCTAATCTATATATATAAAAGCGAAAACCACTCACACCATAATCACGAAATCTCCAGAACCGTAAAGCCTACAAACTTGATATTTGCCATGTATGTTCCTCTTGGCTTCTAGGTGCTCACTAAGAAAGGATTTTTCAAAATGACCATCAGAGCATTAGTATTTCCTATATTATGATTAACATGCTCTGATGCTAAGGAGTTCTACTTCCCCTCCCCATCTGAAAAGAAATCTGTTCCAAATGCAAAACACAAGCAGAGGAGAGGGGTTTCACTTTCAGTTTTACTTTCACAGCAGGAAGCAGCTTTAATACAGAACAGTTGAGCTAAGCCACAGCCAGGTTCCTTCCTATCTCCTTCTTGCTCACACAGCAAATGCTGTTTCACTTTCCAAACAGCCCTCTGATGCTAAGGAGTTCTACTCCCCCTCCACACTTGAAAAGAAATCTGTTCCAAATGCAAAACACAAGCAGAGGAGAGGAGTTTCAGTTTGTTTTACTTTTACAGCAGCAACCAGGGGATAGGATAGGGGAGGCTTCTGTGGGCAAGCCTGAGGGAGAGAAGGGGATAAGATAGGGGAGGCTTCTGTGGGGCAAGGCTGAGGGAAAGAAGGGAAGAGGAGAGGCCGATCATAACTACTCATTAATTTTCAAGCTGTAAGTGTCAATTTATCAAGCCCGATCACATAGTTTCATAGCGAAGCACAGGTATCCAGCTAATCATCAATAAAAGTACAGTGTTGTCAGAATACAGTTGCAGTAGGATTCTACATTTAGACAGAAAATGGATTAATAGAAGAGATAGAAGGCTTATGAATATGTAAGATAAAAACATTAGGAACAAGGATGCAACTCTATTAAACCTCTCTTCTGGCATTTAGGGTACATCAGAACCACAACTGACTTGAATCTTGGCATTTTGATATAGACAAGTAATTAAGTGCAGCAATCTTTTATCAAAAGGAAAGTAATTAAATGTTCTATCACAATTTTTCTCTAGAAATAGAATCAAAAATAAAATACAAATGAATGAACATGAAATACAAATTTTTATGTGAAACTAGCATTTATTTCTTGGTTAAAGATTTAAGACAGCGATGTGGAATTGAGTTTCCTATTCAGGTCCCAGAGACGTCAAATTTTCTGCTAAAGTAACTCACAAATCTGATAGGTTCCCAAATACTGATAGCAAATAAAAGACCTATAATTGAGACAATAATTTTTTCAGCCGTTTTATAATTAAAAGTTGCTGTCTTCTGGATGAAGTCCAAGAACTTATTTTCTTTATTGTGTAAATAATGCTGCCAAAAGAGTTGTCCACAAGGACACATTGACTTTTCAGGATCTTGGGCATAAAATAGTCAGACTTGTGTGTTTTCCTAGGTTCTGGAAGAAAAATCAAAGATCTTACATCAGAGTGGACTGTAAAATCCCAGGCTACATGTTCATGCATTTTCAGTAATAATGGAAACAGTTGTGTAGGTCCATCGAAAATTCTAAAGAAATAAAAGTCCCAGACATTG
The DNA here is from genome assembly GCA_012654045.1 of Ptyas mucosa. Taxonomy (NCBI): domain Eukaryota; kingdom Metazoa; phylum Chordata; class Lepidosauria; order Squamata; family Colubridae; genus Ptyas; species Ptyas mucosa. The sequence goes on along the minus strand of WNWU01000006.1, from coordinate 33,663,282 downwards.
CAAAGTGTAGTACAATATATTGAATTAAAAGAATTACCAGAATATTTCTCAAGAAGCAAGCAAAACCTATCCCTTCTTTTGGTAGAGTGAGTAAAGTGTAAAGTTTGGTAAACGGACAATTTTGGATTGTTAAAAATGGGCTATTGAACAATCCAAAAATTCAATGCAATTCATTTTATTAAGGATGTTAATTAGTAATGATCCCGTTGATAATTGGCTATACTGTGTCTGATACAGTGGAGAAGGGTATGGAAGTCATCTCTGAAGACATGATGGATTTGTTCAGAGGTCAGAACTTTGACAGCGCAGCATGGTGTTTCTTAGCACAAGTGGAACTCATCCAGCTGCTTTTTATATCATAGCTATTCTGTAACTTTTAACAAATTCTTTAGCTTACCGATAATATTTGACAGATCTCATTGTTGCTGTTATCTTCTTGGCAGCCCAGAAGCTTCTCTGAATGTTCCCATTAATCCTATTTTTCTACAAAATTCCTTTGCTTGCAACTTTTTTGACCTTGGTCATGATTATACTGCCTATTGCAAATTTTATCATTCCTTTTTACTCCAAAATGCTTACATTCAATTTTAGTTGTAATCAATGAATATAGATGCAACAGAAATAATCAATAAATATAATAAATACCAGTATATGTGTAGTTACCAAGTGATACACATACACTGTTTAATATTATGTGTGTAAAACAATATAATTTTTTTAAAGCAATGAAAGGCATTTAGTGTATTTTCAGTTGGTAATATATTATAGATAATGAGGAATTTTCTTAATGGATTTATACCAGTTATAATTGCTTTTTGGCTTCACAACCAGGGTGGGTTCCACTTACCTTCTCTACCGGTTCGCAACGGGAGTGCGAGTGCACGGTGCTTCTGTGCATGCGCAGAGCGTCCATGATGACATCCGGGCGGGTGGGTGGAGCCTCCCGCCGCCGTTACTACCGGTTCGCAAGATCCAGACTGAACCGGTTAGCAACCCACCACTGCTTCACAATACTCATTTTCAACGCAGGGCATCTGAATGGTATACACCTTTCTTTTAGTTCTCCAACTACAGAGATAAAGCTATTATATATGTATTACAGAGTAACAGAGTTGGAAGGCATCTTAGAGGCCTTCTAGTTCAATCTCCTGCTCAAGCAGGAGACCATATACCAGTGATTGCTAACCTTTTCTGGATGGACTGCCCAATGTGTGTGCCTGCGCCTGAATCTCCAAAATGCATGTGTGACCCCTCCCGCATGCGCTCCACCCACCCCGCACATGTGTGCATGACTCCCTGCAGTGCCCCACCCCCACACATGCTCACGTGAGCCCCCCGTGCCCCGCACCCCGTGTGTGTGGCAGAGACCCAATGACCAGCTGGCCGGCAGAACTGGGGCATCAGCTCACGTGCCCACAGAGAGGGCTCTGCGTGCTACTTGTGGCACAGATGCCATAGGTTCACCATCACACCCGTATACCATTCCAGACAAATGGCTGTACAATTACTTCTTAAAACCTCCAGTGATGGAGGCAAGCTGTTCCACTTGACAGTTCTAACTATCAGGAAATTTCTCCTTAGTTCTAGTTTGGATCTCTCTTTGATAAGTTTCCATCCAATACTTCTTGCCCTGCCAAGTGCTTTGGAGAATAGGTTGACCCCCACCTCTCTGTGATAACCTCTCAGAGATTGGAAGATTGCCATCATGTCCCCTCTAGTCCTTCTCTTCAGATGTATTCAATTCCCACAACTGTTCATCATACACTTCAACCTCTAGTCTGCTCTGTATTTCTCTTCCCTGCATTCTTTCTAGAGTTGCAACCTCTTTTTTGTACCGTGGTGACCAGAACTGGATGCAGTATTCCAAGTGTGATCTGTTGTGGTCCGCCAGCAGCCTGCGGAGCTGGCAGCGGAGTCAGACAGCAATGACGCTGAGGAAGAACATGGGTTGGGGAAGGCCCAGATGAGGGCTCTGCGTTGGAGGCAGAGATGGGGCCAGGGCCATCGGGGAGTGGTGTGCGGACTCTGGAGCCTCCAGAGGCTGACAGTTGAGAGGCAGAGGAACATGAGATGATTGGCCCCTCCCATAAGGCTTAAACGACCAGCATCGACTCTTGGCCTCTTTGCCGGAAAACAACATTGAGAAAATTGCTTCTTGTTTCACTGTATTCATTTCTTGTCGGCGTCTTCTGCTTCTGAACTTTTGCCAAGAAAAGCCTTTGGCAGTTTGCCTAATTATACCAAGGTCGGTGATAAGCTGAGGAATGGTGTTTTGAAGAATTTGCTTTAATGTAGTTTGGACTACGCTGAGAATGAGTTAATTCTCAGCTGTTCTAATAAAATCTGTTTGTTTTCGAACTGTTTGCATTTAATACTAACTACTTGGGCCTGGGTGACAACATGGTCTTACCAGTGCAGGATAGAGTGATACTAATACTTTACATTATCTTAACATTATCTTTCCGTTGATACAGACTGCATTGGCTTTTCTGGCAGCTGCAGCACACTGCTGGCTCATACTTAAGTGATTGTCCACTAGGACTCCTAGATCCCTCCCAAAGTTATTGCTATTGAGCTAGGTACCACCTATTCTGTACCTGTGAATTTGGTTATGCTTGCATGCATACTAGAGGTTCCAAGATTCTAGTGCTCCAGAGGGATAACTATTTCAGTTTAGTTCTACCAGATTATAATGCATAATAATTATAAATAAATGCTGCTTTTTCATAAAGTAATCAAAATTTATTTAAATAAATAAGTGCTATATGAAAAGGCAACCTTTCTTTGTTGCGGCAAAGCATGCATCAAACAAACATGTCTGTGAAGAATATACATATTTTTATTTTTTGTTATTTAAATTTCTCATGTCTACCCCTTCCAAAAGTCTCTGGATGACTATAATATGTTGAATATCTGAGTTCCAAACAGCCTGTGTATACAGATTTGTGTAGGTATTTCTGATTTAAATTGCTGTTGGAAAGACAGCCTTAAAAATACAGATTATAAACATTGTATTTGGTAGCTTCAGTACTGGCACCCTGTTATGCTTGTATAACAGTGTGTAACATTTTGCAGGATGTAAGCTCATAACATTGCTCACAGTGCTGTACTCACAGAATGTTCATCCAGTCATTTGTTCTATTTTGTTGGGTTTTTTTGCTCTGTGCATTTCATAAAATTGCCCAGAAGAAAGGCAAAAAGGTTCATTATAAATCATTGTAAATAAACTTACAGTCTGGTTAATTAGAAAGGAACAGAGGAAAGATATAGAAACGTTGCCATTGCTTCACTGCTCCAAAATTCAGCAGTCAACTTTCTTTGTGTCAAGCTTTACATAAACTAGAAGATGCTGCAAGCCATATGCCTGGCTGTTGCACCCTTCTCTGATATCTCTGTCTTATTTAATTAGATGGAATGGCTATCATCCCATTCCCCTTCGGAGGTTGCCACTGTGCAGGGAGAGAAATTCAGAACAAAGAAGATTTAACTTTATGTTGTCAAGAAGCAAAGAAAGGACCAGAGAGACCAGGATTGCTGAATGGCTTAAAAAGAATGCAACCTTTGATCAGTGCTGCACATTACAAGCTGCTGAAACTCTATTTTTTCTTTTATGAACCAGTGTTTTATGTTTAGAAACACAAAACATTTATGTTATTTTAAGTACAGTCATCTTTTAAAGGCAGGGAACACGTGTAATACGTTCTTTGTATCGTTCTTTGTAGAGATGAGCTATGGGTGAAATTTTTGTCGCTTGGAATTAAACTGACAAATATAAGCCCATGTTTTAAATCAGAGGCTATCTACCTTTGGGCTGGAAAATGGGCAAATTAGCTTTTAGAGTTACGTATATATTTTAAGTTCAAGGTTACAGTATGTCTCTTTGAAAACCTCTGTTTCTCTCCCTCCCTCATAGAGTTTTGTCATCTAGATTTGTAAACTTTATTCGTTGATTCAGGAAGCACAGCATGCTGTGTGTGGGATACTTGGAGCTCAAACCATTCATACAGTTTCATTTTTCCACTGAAATACACATAGCATAGATTCAGATAAATAAAGCTAATAATACAAAGTCAGGCTGTATTAATCTAAACTAAAAGGGGATTATGAAGAGATTTTGAATTCAGAATAAAGCATGTACTGTTCTAAGAAGGAGGGTTTTTAAAAAAACTCTTAATCTCCTTTTCTAATGTAGAGGTGGGCATTCCACGGATGTGATACACAGAAGATTCCACCCCCTCTTTTGCACCATGAAAATGGGACTTATTTGTTAATAATTCATTTTATGACTTTTCTTGCCTCTGTTGTTAAGTGAATCACTGCAATTGTTAAGTTAGTTACAATGATTGTTAAGTGAAGGTGGCTTCCACAGTGAGTTTGCTTGTCAGAAGGTCACAAAAGATGATCCACATGACCCTGGGTTGCTGCAACCGTCATATATATGAGTCAGTGGCCAAGCATCTGAATTTTGATCACGTGACCACGAGGATGCTGCAATGGTCGTAAGTGTGAAAAACGGTCATAAATCACTTTTTTCAGTGCCGTTAGAACTTGGAACTGTCGCTAGACAAACTGTCGAGGATTACCTCTACTATAAGAGATATATGAAGCCTAATGACAGCCTATTTTAGTGGAATATGAAAAAATGTGAGAGGAAAGTTCTATTAAACAAAACTGTAATCTTTTACAGGTAGTCCTTGACTTACAACAGTTCATTTAGTGACCATTCGAAGTTACAACAGCACTGAAAAAATAGACCTATGACTGTTTTTCACACTTACGACCTTTGCAGCATCTCCATGGTCATGTGATCAAAATTCAGATGACGGTTTATGACGGTTTTAATGTCCCGGGATCACATGATCCCCTTTTGCTACCTTCTGTCGAGCAAATTCAGTGGGGAAGCCAGATTCACTTAACAACTATATTAACTAATTTAACAACTACAGTAAATCACTTAACAACTTTTGGTAACCTGTGGTAAAAAAAAGTTATAAAACAGGGCAAAATTCACTTAACAAGTGTCTCACCAACAGAAATTTTGGGCTCAATTGTGGTTGTAAATTGAGGACTTTCTGTACTCAATCAAGTTTCTGTTTGGTTGGAAACATTCCCATCCTACTAGTTATTTTATCAGTTTCTCTGATAAGCTAGGAATGGACAGTTTGTCTTTTCAGAAAAACAATCAGCCTACACTTGCAGCAGGTATATGATTCTTGGCTTTGGAATTTAAAAAAAACATGGTGCATTCCTGGGGGAGCAATTCTTATACTTTCATATTCCTCAGATCAATTACAAGCAAAATAATTCTCTCTCTCTCTCTCTCCCTCTCCCTCTCCCTCTCCCTCTCCCCCTCCCTCTCCCTCTCCCTCTCCCTCTCCCTCTCCCCTTCCTTCCCTCCCCCGCCTTCTATGCCAAATCCTGTTTGCACTCCCTTTTTCCTTGTTCGGTGCTTATGTGATTGAAAGTTTCAGTCTTTCCTATCATACATTAACAACGCCCACATACAAAACCTGGAGAAGCAATAACTTAGAAGCACATAAAAAGAAGCTAAGAAAGATTTATGTTCTCAAACTCCAGTGGCATCAGTAGCAGATTTAAAAATAGACCTTGGAGAAATATTCATTACAAGACTTCTTTCAAAAAGATTTTAAAAGTAATTTAGTGGTTTTGATTCAAAATCACGGGGAATAAAAGTTGTGCCAGATAATGTTTTAGTAGTACAGCCATGCATCAGTTTAGATAGTAAAATATTGGACCTTGATGCAGTATATTTCACGGGCATGGACCAAATTTGCACTTCTGTCACTGGTATAATGAGATTAGCACACACATTGTAAAAATCCCTTGGATGCCTGGAGCTCTCTGATTCAGTAACAAAAACATAGTTCTTCCAATCAGTCCATTCATAGATTTAAAAAAAGGCATCTTGTCTATGGTGATTCTCAGTCATCCAGGTCATGGTTGTAGACACTGAAGAAGCTTCTTGGATAAGGAGCGAAACATCTTCAAAGAAAAACCAGAAAGTCCAGTCGATATTTGTTAATCAGCTTTCTCTTCTTGCCCTTAACAGTAGTATGGGTCTCCTTCTATACTACTGTAAAACATTTCATAATGCCTTGAGGGAAACCTATGTGTAAACCAATATTGTAAACTGCTTGCAGATTTTTATACCTAAGGCATCCCAGAGAATTACTGAGAGTTTGTTAAACATACTGATTCAAACCTGGCATTCTTGCAAAATGACTCTTTAGGTAGTTCTGCCTTAGGGATTATGATCTCTGTCTCCTTAGGATATTCAGGATATTCTCCTGAATATCCTCCTGTACCTTTAAATCTCTGGCAGGAGAGATTGAGTTAAAATAGAAATTTGAATAAAGAACACAAATTAGTATAACACGATAGCTAAGATGATACGAATCAAGATTTCTGATGAAATAGACATTTTAAAAAAATATTAACATGTTGTTCCTTATCTAGGACTAGTGGACTTGAGTTTAAAACTCAAAACTGCGGGTTAAACAGTTATCTTCGTGGCTTGAGAATCAAAACAGGGATCTATCTCCCTAGAGAAATATATTTCTTGTATGTTGATTTGATCAGAGGTCTTGATTATGAACATTTCCAGTAACACCCAGCATAGATGCTATAGAGTAATTCAATGCGGTTGAATGTTCACATCTAACTACATTGCAATTGATTTCCAGGCTCTGGATTCTGGTTTTAGGTGATTAGTGGAAGTGTATTACTGTATATTTATTTTTAGGAAGATATTATATAACAGAATGGGCATGAAGATGCAAGTTTGGACACATATGAATTATAGAGATAACATATTTATGAAGAAAAATTAGCTTTCTGCTAGCATTCTTCTGAATCCTTTTCTTGCTTTGTAGCAAACACTGCAGAAAAGACGATTGCTGAATGTATAAAAAAGAAAGGCAGATTGCTCTTTCAAGTTTTTTCGGATTCCAGGCTTAGATTTGACAAATATTTGAAAGGGAGGAAGCATTACATTCTTTGATCAGTATTGTTTACTGATAAGTTTAAAGATAGACTTAATATTCCTTTTTTTTCTCTTTAAACATATTCCTAAATCCCCCAAAGATTAAATAGAAAAGGACACAATAATTATAGCTTATAGCAATATATAAGGCCTGGGCTGTCACTGGTACAAATAGAAAATCCTTAGGAAATGTATTTCAGCATGTGATAAATATTTTACGGTATGTGAATCTTTTATAAAACTAGGAATGCCTTTTTCCATTATTCAAAACTCTCTTCACTGTCAGTATGATTGTATAGTCTCTGAAATGGTAAATTCTAATGGCTTTATGGTAGTTTTACAAAGTCACACGCTACTAATCTTTGTAGATAAATCAAATTCTCAATAAACATCTATTCTTCAATATGCAAATAGACTTTTTGTATCCCTAGAACATGTGTGTCAAAGTTGCTGCGTCACGTTGCGATCACATGACGTTTCATGACATTTTTCCCATTCATGGAGCTGGGGTGGGCGTAGCCTGCGCATGACGCATCCGGCCTGCGGGCAGGGGTGAAATGCTCCCAGTTCGGACTGGATCGCCTGATCCGGTAATGATGGCAGCGGGTGGTTCGGAGAACCGGTAGCAAAAATCCCTGTGCCCCCATCCCATGCTTAGTTGAGCCGTGCAATCATCAGAGTCTGTTTTTTTACTTTTAAAAGCATTTTGTCTACAACCTCTTCTGCCGAAAAAATGCTTTTAAAAGTTTTAAAAAAAAAGCCTCTGATGATCGCGCAGCTCAGCTGGGATCATCAGAGGCTTTTCAAAGTATTTTTTTCTGCAACCCCTTCGGCCGAAGAGGTTGTAGGAAAAAAAATGCCTTTAAAAGCCTCTGGCGAGCCTAGCTGACTTGCCTGAACGTCAGAGCCTTCTAAAAGCATTTTTTTCTGCAACCTCTTAAGGTTGTAGAAAAAATGCTTTTAAAAGTAAAAAAAAAAAAGTTGGCCATGCCCACCCAGTCACATTACCCCCCCCCCCCACCAAGCCACGCCCACAGAACCAGTAGTAACAAATTTTAGATTTCACCCCTGCCTGCGGGCCACCAGTTTGACATCTCTGCCTTAGAATTTCTCTTATAGTAAGCTAAGCTTCTAAGATTCCTACTGTATATTTGCTTCTGAATTGTACTTGCATACACTAATTCTTTACTGAATTGTTTTTAGGAAATCATATAAAGAAAACTATTTGAAGTTACCTAACAAACATTAACAATTTCTGTACATTAACCTATATCTATTGCAAGTTATTTTCAGCAAACCTATATGGGGATAAATGAAATAATATATTTTAAAACTAGAAACCTGCTTGTGCTTAGATTCTTTATATTACTATATAGTAACTTGTTGGGTGTGGGGTTGAGGGGTACCCCGGACCGTGAACCAGTTCATGGGCAAACGTACTGGGATTGAAATAAAGCCGACAAAGGAGCCTTGAATAAATATATAATTTAATTTAAAATACTTAAAAAGACACTGTGTCTTTAAAAACCACATTAAAAGCAAAGTCTTATCTGGGTATGTGAAGCCAGGCTATCTCCCTAGATTCCTCTCCACAATACCAAAAACAGTTCACAAGAAACAAAGGTTAATACAAAGGTGGACGTCTTTGGCGTTGACACGTCATCTAGGCAAACGAAGGGCAGCAGCGTAGACTTCACAATAAAAAGTCACCTGAGAATAAAAGCAGTTCAAGCACCAACATGGCTTGAGGGTCTGTGTGGAGAAGAATTTCCAGCACAACCTAACCGTTGGCTTGTGTGCTTAAAACAGCAAAAACACAAGCATCTGTGGGAGTATCTCAGCAGCCGGTGTCTGGAGTCCTTATCTGCATCTCCTCCCTTCTACAGCATCGTGCTGGGCTCTGCAGTCTTCTTCCAGCAGTAAACACTAGCTGGATCAGGCCTGACCAGTTGTCAAGGCCCGAGTAGCAAGCCGAAAGGTCCTTGCTTATATTGTGAGCAAATCTGCAATTATCTAGGGCGGGGAAGGCTTGCAGGTAATTGCTTACAGCAGATCGGTTGATAGAGGCCATACCTCTTTTGTGGCTAATCATGTAGCCGCAGCAACCCTGAAAATACTCGTGACATAACTTCAGTTCAAACCATTGGAATTATTTGATTAAAAATTCAGCTACTGGTCCTGTAGTGAAAACTTTGATTTAAATAAAACTTTCCCATTAGTAGTTGATGCATAGAGTTGTAAGTTAGATGTCTTTAAATACTAACTTTATGTGAGCTGAAGTAAATGAATTTAATTTGTAGTGACAATTTGAGATCTTGAGTTAAATAAAACTTTTTGTTGCATTTACTGTAAATATTCCAAATACTATAATCGATGCAGTATATAAATATCTCATTGTGTTTGTGTCTCTCTCACGTTTTAGGCATTATCAGATAAATTTGGGCAACTAAACTTAAAAAACTTGAATCATAGAAAGAAGTGGGAAAAAGTAACATAAAAATATTGTTTATAATTCTTTCCCTTTGGGGAAAATATTTGCTGTAAACTATTTGGGGTCAGCTAAAATAAAAAGATGACATTCTAGATGTATCGTTTTCATTTTTAACCCCTTCATTTGCTCTAAAATAAAAGCCATACAAATGAAAAATGTCAAGTATTCAACTACAGTTTGGAAGTTTTTGTTCTGGAAATTTACATTCCAGATAAAATGATGAAGATTAGAGACACTAATATTAGGTCTCTCTCTCCCATTTCATTTGGAAATTATTCTAAACAATTTGCATGTGATATTTATATAAAGATACAAATTTTAGATGAAGAACAAGAATTATTGTTGAATTACTTTTTAGTTTTTTTCAGCATCATAAATGAAGGATAGCAAATAACTAAGTTTTACAACACAGTAGAGAGCTAGTCTTCTTTCATCAGTCACAAAATTTGAAACCATCCTTTTCATGGGAAAGAGTCAAATCCCCTTCAAGTCAAGCTTAAATCATTAGTATTCGCTAGAGGTCTCCTGTCCAAGCATTAAGTAGGCCCAATACTGCTTAGTTTCTGAGCCTAGATAAAGTTGGCCAAGTTCTATTAAGAGTCATGGTGGTGCATTGGGGTTTTTTTTTTAATTTTAAACAAAACTTTATTCATTGTTAAGAACATTTAAAACATATAAGTTTCTCTTAATCAAGAGACAAATTTACATATACAGTACACAACTTCACCTACTAACTAATTTCCGTTATTATATATACATATATACAGACATACCGTGGCATACTTCGTTTTCTATTCCTCTGACAGTGCTGTTTTTGATGGTGTTAATTTCTTCTAAATTTCATCTCTACCCATTTCCCTTTCTCTGGTTTATCCATTGGTACCATCTATTCCATATTGTATAATATTTTGAGCCCTCCTTGTCCTGTAACTCTAAAGTTAGTTTGTCCATTTCTGCGCATGTGTATATTTTTTGTATTAGCTCGTGATCGGTCTGCAGTTTTTGTTTTGCCAAGCTACCTCTCTCCTTCCGTTAAGGCAGCCAAAAAAAAAAGGAGGATACAAAGAATGTCTGTTTTTCTTTAAATCTCTGCAGTTTAAATCCTCACCTTCGTTTTTGCTGTTTTAGTGTCTTTTATTCTTTCTCCGCTGATCTATGTTCCGTCCTCTTCCTTTCTGCTCGCCTCTACAGTTGCCGCCTCCTTTGCGCTCTGAGATCTCTTTCTGTGCTACCCCTCCGGAAAAATATTTCCTCCTCAGTTTTGCGCCAAATCCCCCAAATTTTTGATTCTCACTGTCTGCTCACCCTTGACAATCTTGCACTGTACTCCCTCCTCTGCTCCCGATGGTCTCAATCAGCTCGTCGGGCCTCCGGGTCAGCTGCACTCGTCGCACCGGCTGGCTTCTCCCAAGCCTGGATTGAGGGATCTTCTCGGTACAGCAGGAGATCGCACCTCTCCTTGCCTCCCCCGAAGTTTCCCCTCCTTATTCCCGATCCCTCCAGGATAGGTCTTCGCCAAGAAAGGCACCAAAAGCTCACAAAACTGGCATCAGAAAGAGAGCGCTTCTCTCCTGTGCCGCCATGACTCTACGTCACCGCTGGAAGTCCGGTGGTGCATTGGTTAAAGCAGAGGTTCCCAATCTTTTTCGGTTCGCGGCTCCCCTAGCAATCCGACTTGCAACTGCGCATGCGCACTAGACGTTTCAGAAATGGCGCATCAGCGTTAGACCCAGCGGGCGGAATATTTCGCGGCGCCCTTATGAGGATAGCGTGGCTCCCCAGGGAGCCGCGGCGCACACTTTGGGAACCACTGGGTTAAAGTATAATATTGCAGGTTAATTCTGCTGATTGCCAGCAGTTCAATTCTGACTGGCTCAAGGTTCACTCAGCCTTCCAGCCTTCCGAGGTCGGTAAAATAAGGGCCCATATTCAAGTGAACATCTAGGTGCTTCTGTATAATCCACAAAACATCTCAGGGAGTTTTCAAAAAATCTTTTCTTATCGTTCCCTAGACATTTTAAAATTTGATTTTAAGTATTATTCCTTTTCTTTAGAATAGAACGTCTTTAGTACCAGTATGCATATTGGTTTTTTTGCTGAGCAAGTTCTATTTTGCTCTGCTTTGCTGATGTTTATTAAACAAAAATTCCACTCTGATCTGGTTTGCACTCAGAATGAGGTTTTCTTTTAACTTTTTAAAAACTCAATATGTGGGAAAGCTGGCCAAGGGGCCTTTTCTTGGATCAATTCAGCCTTTTTGAGTCTTTCCCATGGACCTGGTGGTACAGGCAGATGTTGTTTAATAATAAAGGTATTGTTGCAGGCTATAAGCTGTTCCAAATAAAGCTGCCTTTTGCAACTGACTGATGGTGATTTTTGTCAGTGCTAATGATGTTCAAGTGGTGCTCAAAATGTTTTAGGGCTGCATCCAATGCACCTATGGGTACTGTTTTTGCCTATTTGCAACAATCAGCCTATTTGCAGATCTTTATATTTTGTGATTTTTCTCTAGGTTTCCCCCCCCCCTTTTATTCTGCTATATCCAAGTATTGCAAAGTTCATTATTCAAAGATTTTTGTCTTTCTTATCAACAGTAATTAAAAATATGGAGTGTTATATGGCAGTTGCTCACTGTTTGAATTCTAAAGTCCCAGAACCCACTGGCTTTTTGATTCTTCATTAGCTTCTCTATTTTGTGATTCCACCAGTTGTTGCTTGTTGGCACATGGTATTTCTTGCTTTCAGGCAAGTGATATTAATTGCAAATATTCTACTGTGCCATTGTTGCAAGTTTGTGATGCTGTTGTCTGCAATCAGTCTGTGCAATCTTCTTGCAGAACACCTTGCTAACTAGGTGTTCCATGTTTCTTCAGCTACAGAAAGGATTTCTGTTTCTCAATCCTGGCTTTATATGCATTGGTTTTTAAACCTTAAACTTTGCAGCCAGAATTAGCCCTTCTACCTCTTTCTTAAAGTTTCCTGTTCTTAGCCATTGCCAGGTCTTGTTATTTTCTTTGCCTATTGGGGTTTCCCCCCCACTTTTTAATGTACCAGCTATTTAATACTTTGCCTTGCCATGCCTCTTTTCTATTCTTCATTTGGTCTTTCTTATAAGCCAGTTTGATTCCTTAAGCCTTCCAGTGTACTAGCTTCAGTTCATCATTGTCCTTCAGATTTTATTCCAATGCCCGTTTTTCTTCTTCATCTGTCTGGTGTACTTACAAAATTGCATTCCCACTTATTCTTGGTATGTAGACTCTGTCAGCATCACTGCATTGGATGAAGAGCATGGTTCATTGTGATTATTTTTCTGGTCTTCCTATCCAGAGCTGTTAGTTCAGTTTGAGTCCAGTCCACTATTCCAGCTGCATATATAATTTCTGGAATTGCCCAAGTGTTAATTGCCTTGATGGAATTTCCTGCACTAAGATTGGACTTTAAGGTCTTCTTCGCTCTAATGATATATTCAGTACTAACTTCTTTCTTGACTTCAGTGTCCCTGATGTTGTCAGCCTGAAGGATTTAATTTTATTTTTTATTAAATTTGTTTATTGATATTTATTGATCGGGTGTTTTTGGATTTCCTTATTCTTCAGCTTCTTCTTTTTTTCATCTGTTGTAGCTCTTTTGATCCAATCTTAGCAAGCTGATCTTATTTTCTAACCTGATTTTCTAATCTGGTGATGCACTATTTGACTTTTTTCCTTGTTTATTGATTTTGCATCCAAAATCTTCAGTTATAACTGCAGCAGTGCTCTATATCCGTTGGTTAGTTTATTGCAGTAAATTGATACTTGTATTCGATATTACAATATTGGCATCTTTTAATACTACTGTATTTGGGGTTTTCTTTCTTTGTAACCAGCTTCCATGCAGGTAACCATATTCAGTTGATTTTGTGCTGCTCTAGAAGCTCAGTTATTCATCATTTAAGTTCCCCTGTTTTTTTTCAATTAGAGAACTTTGTTCTTTCTGAGAAGGTAAAGAAGAGGATGCCTGGTTTGGAAATGAGAACAGTTCACTAGTGATGCTGGCTTCCTCTACCAGCAATTCCCCCTTATTTGTCTCTACTGTCTAAGCTACTTTGTCAGGCGTGCCTCCGTTCAGAACCCAAGAAAGAACCCACCCACCCACCCCAATTCCATGTTTGTAGGGGAGAGGTACTTTTACTGAGCTTGAAATGATAGCAATGAAAGAAAAGCAAGATCTGAACCAAAAGGCACGAAAGTTACATATATAAAGTTTCCCCAAATCCCTGCCCCCAAGGACTCAGGCTGAATGTCCAATCCCCATTCCATATGGTGTCATATGGGGCACATCTTTAGGTGTTTTTGCCCATCTGGTATTCTGGGACAGTTGACCTTGACTGGGTATAAACGACTCCATTCAGCTGCACAGTAGATCATGAGAGCATCCGTCCCTTTTTGTTCACACAGGCCATCTTCACTCCAGCTCACTTCCCCACCCAAATGCCAATCTTCCCCCCTCCCCATTACTATGGCAGCCGACAGCAAGCAAGCATCATAGAGGCTGACATACTTCTTGCAAGACTTCAATTTCTTTGTCCTGGGTAGACCATTGATGTACTTCCAGTTCTACTTCTGTGAATACTTTATTTCATATAATAAATTGATGTTGAATTGTTCTGTTATTTCAGAATCTGAATGTTCTTTCGAGACTGGTGGATTCTTTTCAGATATCCTCTTTTCATTGGCTTTGATTTATAATAGCAAATCATGATTTCTTTGTTTTCAGTCTTTGTATATTTGTGGTGAGTAGGCAACTTTTTTCCAATAACACTACAGCTGCTAGCTCTTGTTGCTCAGTTAACAGTCCTGAGTCCTATAGTCCACTTGTGACCAGATGTTTAGGGACTCCTACACCTAGTATGGTCATCGTTGACCCAGGCAATGACTTGTCTGGTATAAATTTCTGTAGTTATATTTTTATGCGAAAGACACTCTTTGTCTGGCTTCTCTGAGGAAACCTGCCCATGACGATTGAACCTCTGGCATAGTTCTCATCTTCCTCAGAGCATGCAAACCACACAACCTCATCAAGGTAGTGTTTCACTGGGGGTTATTGTCATTACCATAATATTTTAACCTGCCTTTTTTATTACAATATATACCCCAAGGAAGAAATCGTACCTATATTTCTTCCTCTTCCTATTTCCCCCACAACAATAATCCTCTGAGATGAATTGGCTGAGAGAGAGTAATTGGCTAAAGTCTGAGTGGCCTAGTAGATTAAGGCACTGATTAACATTCAGCTGCCTACAATTACTGCAAATTCTAATCTCACCAGGTTCAAGGTTGACTCAGCCTTCCATCCTTTCTAAGGTAGGTGAAATGAGGACCCAGATTGTGGGGGCAATAAGCTGACTTTGTATAAATATACAAAAGCATGAAGGCTATTGCTTAACGCATTGGAAACCGCCCTGAGTCTCCGGAGAAGGGCGGCATATAAATCAAATTAAAAAAAAAAAGTCACCCAGCCATTTTTTTAAATGTCTAAGATGGGATAGAGTTCAATACCTTCTGGTTTCTAGGCCAGCACCTCAACCATTACACAAACTGTCTTTCTTGCCAGGGATTTCCCCCCTCCCTATTGTGTAGGATCTGGGAGGCAGCCACGGTTCTGAGTCTAGCCTAAGATTATGCCTCTTAGTAGGAAGATTCTTACCAATGATTCCTGGGGAATCATTGTCATAATTACGAAATATCTGTTAGAAAATATCTGAGGATATTTTGCCTATTGAGTTGCAGCCTACAAAATTGGGTACAAAAAGAGTTGGGCCTGATTCTTCATCCCGTGAGATGGGGCAGGGGGGTGGTTGTGTCTTCTTATCCAGGAACCAGGGGTGAAATCCAGCAGGTTCTGACAGGTTCTGGAGAACCGATAGTGGAAATTTTGAGCAGTTCAGAGAACTGGCAAATAGCATCTCTGGCTGGTTCCAGAGTGGGGTGGGAATGGAGATTTTGCAATATCCTTCCCCCAGGAGTGGGGTGGGAATGGAGATTTTGCAGTATCCTTCCCCTGCCACGCCCACCAAGCCACACCACACCCACCAAGCCACACCCACAGAACCGGTAGTAAAATAAATTGGATTTCACCACTGCCAGGAACTCTAATTTTCACTATGCAGGGAACTGTATAAGTAAGTTTGATATCAGATTAACTGATATTCTGATATATCTTTTATGAAAATGAAATTGCTGATACACATGTAATTTCACAAAGAACATTTGATGACCTTGTCTTTCTCTATGTGCTAGGTAATGGAAATGTACCTTCCCTTCTGTGGTATTGCCATATCCAATGCTCAATTGTTTGCTGCTTCCAGGAAGGAGTACGATAGAAGCAGAGTAAGTCAGAATAACAAGAATAATTATCATTAATATTATTTCATGTGGTATCTGTTTTACCATGTGATAAAAGAACAAGTGATGATTTGCATAACTATTTTCACAGTTACGGTAATCTATAGTTTCAGCAAAATGAACATAATTGATATTATTCCTAATTTGCATTTATATTTTAATACTGCCATATGTATTTTTATCCAGTGAAATGGTTTGTGCGGTTATTTAAATTCAATTGGGAAAAACTTGCTTTGAAACATAAAGAAGCACAAGCACTCTGTTCAGCTTATTAAAGCAGCCACATTATTTTTCAAGACTGTGTGGTTGCAGCAGAGAGATTTCTGCTACAGCCGCATGATCCTGAAAATAGACCTGGCTGCATCTGTAATGAGTTAGCATCTTTGTACACATTTCCCTGGGAATAAGCTATACTGAATTGTGGAATTTGCTTGTTTATACATATGAAGAAGTCTATAGGCTGTTGTTTCCTACTTTCTCATTCTTCTCCTTACATCCAAATGATTTAATCTTCCTTATATTTTAATTGCTAGTATTTACAGAAATTCATTTCTACTTATACTGTGCCACCACTTTTAAACTAAATAACAAACAATAACATTTTTTCAAGATTTTATAGTGCATAACCTAAGAGAATATAGTACATACTGTGTTTAGGGATGTCTCCCCTGCTCTTACGAAATCGACTGTAGCAGATATAAAATTTCTGGTCTTATTTTTTTGACATTTCCTTGATTTCCCTTGTCTCTTTACCAGATGGATGATATTGGGGAGCACAGTGGGAAGCAAGAAGAATAAGGGATGGGGGGAAGCCTTCTAAAGTAATTTTCTTCATCCATTGGCTTTGCTACGGCTCATTCGTAAAATTTATGTGGATTCAGTCATAGTCGTGTTCATTTTGTTTAATTTTTCATTTTTTTCTACTGCTAGTTGCTTCTTCTTTTTTGTTTCCAAAAAATTTAAAGGAAAAAAAAATCACAATAGTAATGTTAGACGCATTACCCCAATTGCGCTAATATATGCCCTGTCTTTAGGACTGGTGCTGTGCAAACCCAATTCTTATTTTTTCTGTTTACTTTAAGAACTCAATGCCTATATCTTGGAAGGATGATTTCCTTTTGGAATACTAACATAACTTCAGCTTTCATTAGTTCGTGAAAATAATTCATACCACGATTCCAATAATGTGGGAACATAATAAATAAATAAATAGCTAAAAAAAAACCATCCCTAAATTTAAAGGAGAGGTAGCATTTTTCTTCTGCACATTTCTTTCACTTTGCCAAACTTGGATCCCTGTGGTAAATTTGTGCAAGGATACCACAATGCAGGAGATTCTGAAAGAAGAAAGCCTTGATTATTTTTCCTTATTTATACAGCTTTCATGAAAAGAAATACAAATTATTTTTGCCCCCATTTTGGGGAGACTTCCTCACTCAAATTATTACTGTTATTCAAAGCAAACATTGGTAATTAGTATCCCTTATAAAGTTAGCACATATTTCCCTCCCCCCACCCCCAATATCTAGTCCAAATAATAAGACTAATTGCTAGAGTACCATATGATCATATTATGAATTGGGGTGAACTTGGCCTTGTATATTTTTCAATGTAAATCTATCAAAAAAATTTAATATTAACCCAAATACCGTTATTTAAAAGGCTCTAAAGATGATTCTAAAGAAGGCTCTTTAGAAATGAATACCCATAACAAATTTCTATATACTCTGAAAAATACTTTTGGTGTTCTAGATACTGCTGAACTCTAGGAAGTAGTAAGGAACACTTGGAGGTGTTCAGAAGTACCTGTTATACCTGGGGTTACATTTTCCCACTTTACATGTGTTTATCACTTTCTCCATGCTCAAATCTGGGAATCCGGTAGCGTATAAATTAAATAAATAAATATATAAATCTTGAATTACCTTTTCTTAGAGCAATGTCTCTTAGGGCCCTTTCCAACTTTTACAAATTATGGAGGACCCCAGAAAGCTCTTGTTTGGATGGGTTACATTTTTACTGTATTAAATATCTCATGATTGTTTGGTGGGATTTTAAGATGGTATTAATTTTTCAATATCAGATAGCAAATAATTGATTTTGATTTTATTTTGCTTAGAAGGTGTTGGCGGACACCCCCCCCCCCCCGGGGGTTCCTAGTACCACACTTTAAGAAACACTGCCCTAGAGAAGTAAGAGAGCTAGGTCATATTCTGTGAAAACAGCTTTTAAAATAATAGCTATGTTGATATATCAGCTAACATATATTTTTGTGAAGTAGAATCCACTGAACCTAAACTGACTGCTGAGAATAACATTTTGCCTGTTTAAGTAGTGGACTTTAAAATACAAGAGCTTATGTGATAATAAATCTACTAGGCATTAAAATGCACTTTTTAAATATCTAGTTTGCTAAAAAGTTCATACTCCTAATACTGTGAGTTTAATTTATTTCTTCTTCAACCTAAAAGTGTGATCATCAAATCATAACTAAATGAATATTGCTGATAATTATCCCTATGTTGACATTTTTCTATGCACTAGGAAGACATGAGGAAAGGTAGATTTTTACTTTCCTTTGAAAATTGTATATCTCCTATAGCCGTGATGGCGAACCTATGGCACGGGTGCACAAAGTGGCACGTGGAGCCATGTCACCTGGCACGCGCAGTCGCCTGTTCCTCTTCCGTGTTTCTGGCGTACATGCACGCACAATGATCAGCTGGTCTTCATGCGTGTGGCAATGCCGGAAACTGGAAGCGCTAGTCTTCCATTTTCCTGTGTGAGCATATGTGCCAGCCAGCTGATCGTCGCATGTGCATGCGTGCCAGAAACCCGGAAGATTAGCTGAGTGGCGTGCATGCGCACGCCGGAAACCAAAAGTTCATTTTCGGGCATGCGCATGTGCCCTGGGCAGCTACTATTCCGGGTTACAGGCCAGATTGGCACTCAGGCCAAAAAGGTTCACCATCACTGTCCTAAAGTAATGAAATCACAATTTTTAAAAAAGGAGCATCCAGAAATTTCCCTTGCCTGTCTTCTTGTGTGACATGTCTCATCCTTTTTGCAGCCCTCAGTCCTTCCAAATGTAACAAATCCTAAAAGTCAATCCACCTGTCCAGTCACTTGCATTTGTATTAGTTCACTAATTTTTCCTTTTCATATTGTAATCGGCAGTTCTGGGCCCAATCCTATCCTTGAAAGTACCCCCCAAAGGAGAAAAAAAACAGGACTAGAAAATTTTCTTCTGCTTCCTAGCACTTTTAGCATCTTTCTGTAAAAAATCTCTGCTGTTCTTCAGCTGGTGATTGCCCACTTCTGCCTTCATTAGTGCAGTATGAATAAGAGCAGAAATCGGCATCAGTACACTGTTCTGTATT
Organism: Ptyas mucosa; assembly: GCA_012654045.1. NCBI lineage: Eukaryota > Metazoa > Chordata > Lepidosauria > Squamata > Colubridae > Ptyas > Ptyas mucosa. The sequence goes on along the minus strand of WNWU01000006.1, from coordinate 33,644,025 downwards.
CACACTGGGTGTTGTGTCATGTTTGCATACTCCTTGTTTTCTACAGCACTTTTAACTGAAATAAATCCCATGTAAAATTCATGGCATTGGTTTGCCTGAAATCTATTCTGCTTCACTACCATAATTATCAAGGCTATAATTCTATATGAGAAAGGATTCTTTTTTCTTTTCCACATAATTACTTTGAAACATTCAGAAAAGCTATTCTGGGCTTTTTTCTCGTTCTTTACTAATACTTTTCAAGATCACTTAATATCTAGTTTATCTCAAAAATTTGGTAGACTGCTACTGAGAATTAATCTGTTATGTTATAATTTGCCTTGTGAAACACATAAATTAGATACTACAATCTGAAGCGAAGTAGCTGTGAGATTAATTAACGTTTTGTACCTCTACTTTCAAATTGCCATGAAAGAAAAAATAATGATCTCATGTTCAACACAAGGTCACACAGGTTTATGTCAAACTTGCTTGATTATACTTAGCATGTGACTAGATGATTATTATTATTTTCTGAGGGTCATTATGATACGTCAAAATATCTTTGCTAGTTGTTACAGAAAGCTAATATTCCCTAGGACATTCCCAAGTCAGAAATAGTTTAAAAAATAGTTGAAATATATTCAAGTCTCTTACAGGGAAACTAAATTGAGAACATTCCATATGTATATGTCCTGGTATCTATGGAATGACTGTGCATCTAAATTTCATTTACAAGTAACCAGTATCCCAGAGTGTTAGTAACTGGTTCTTTTTACAGCTCTTTTTTGAAATATTATGCAATCATTTATTTATTATTTTTGGAAACCAATTGTGATCGATTTCCATCCCATGTATGAAGGCCTTGCTGGAGGTGGTTAATGATCTCTTTGAAGAACAGACAGACTTGGAGAAAATTGTGAAAAAAATTATGCATCGAGCCCAGAATCTACTCAAGTGTGAGCGTTGCTTGGTATTGCTTCTTGACGACATTGAATCACCAGTAAGTAGATATTTCACATTTTGAAAAGTATATTTTATGTAAGTGTCGTGATGTTTGTATTCATTTATTCATTCAGCACGTACTTAAAATTTGTTTAAAGTTTGTATGGTACTAAGTTTTTGGTTGACTAAGCTGAAACAGATAGCTAATAAGGTGGAACAATCGTGAACAATTGGATACTCAAAATACCTGGTTTTGCTGAGCGAAAAGCCTGAGTGGAATGGGAGTGTAGATTCTTGCGCTCAACTGTTCTTAATGCGGGAACATTCCCATTTCAGAGGAAAAAGGGAGTTGGATTATTAAGAGCCATAAGGTGGCGCAGTGGTTAGAGTGCAGTACTGCAGGCAACTTCTGCTGGCTGCTGGCTGCCTCCAATTTCGCAGTTCAAATCTCACCAGACTCAAGGTTGATTTAGCCTTCCATCCTTCTGAGGTTGGTAAAATGAGGATTCAGATTGTTGGGGGCAATATGCTGACTCTGTAAACCGCTTAGAGAAGGCTGTAAAGCACTGTGAAGTGGTATGTATATAAATCTAAGTGCTATTGCTATTAAGATATATGAAATATAAATAAATAAACAAATAAACAAATTCAACAGAATGCTATTGCTATTAAGAAATAAGAAATATAAATAAATAAACAAATAAACAAATTCAACAGAAGTAGAAATGGAATGAAGCATTGCTCATTTTCTATTATACAGTCTAGATTTTGGGGATGATTTCACTTAACCCACCAAGCAACCATTTTTGTTCCCCCCGCTCACCTTTAAAACTGGGAAGGTGCTAAGTTCAACAAAGGAATGACTGGACATTTGCAGCCCTTCTGTATTGTTAAACTAGAGAAAAATGTTAGTTTCTGATCATACACATGGTGGTATATTTGTTGAAGCCTATGTTTTTAAAAATATTTTTGAAGGCATTGTAGCTTATTATTCAACCAATTAGATTCTTGACCTTTGAATATATAATCCACTGAAAGTAATGGACAACCTTTCTTTTACTGAGCTTTGGGAAAGGATCATATTTAGAATGACCATATACTCTATATTATAAAGGATACTCCTTTATTTCAGAAAGCTGTCCTTTAGATTTTTTTTTTGTTTTGCTCTTGAGTTTTCCTTTGTTATAAATAATTTTGTTTTGATCCTTATGAACCTCTTTCAGATTTGCCCCTTTTTTAGGTTTGTCCTTTATTTTTTCCAGCAAATATGGTCAGTGTAGTCATAGTTCAATGTCAGGATGTACATAACATTGCAGATTACAATTCCTGGCATATCTGAATAATTTTCTGATTGGTACCTTAAGAGCTACTCTAGATTAGTTTAAATACTGAATTTTATACACTGATAGTCTAACATTTGGGTTCAAACTCCAATTTATTTATAAATTTGGCTCACACTACACTAAACAATATAAAAGCAATTTAATAGAAACCAAGAAAGAAGACCAAAACATCAAATCCCCAAACATCCCACCAGTAATTAACATCCTGCAAATGGCACACCAGCCACTCTAGCCCAAGGCCTGGGAGAAAAGCTAGGCCTTTACAGGCCTTTGGCAAGCCAACAGGACGGGAGGCATTCAGATCTGAGGGAATTTCATCCCACAAATGAAGACAAATATGTGTCTCCCAGGATAATGTTGTAGGATCCAATTTGGGTCGGTGTACATATTCCGGTGAGAGAAAAGTTCCCTGAAGATGAGTTCTAGCATGAGTCCGAAAGCTCAGAAGACTAAGCCTCTGGTCCGAAGACCAACCCAGATTGGATCCTACATTTTCATTCCAGGTGGCAGGCATTGTGAAAGAGAAATGTGTTTCTTGGGTCCTGATAGATGACCTTGTTTAATTGAAAGAACCTGAAATGCACTAATATTGTCAGTTCAAATTGGCCATGCAGATACCATGGGACATAGGTGGCCCTTCTAATAAATAGGCCCTATGCAGTATAAGGCTTTATAGGTCATAACCACCACTTTGATTGCACCCAGAAGCAAACTGGCAACCAATGCAGCTTGTGAAGCAAGGGTGTCACATCGACATATTGAGACATGCCCATAACTGTGCTTCCTTAGCTGTTTAAAGCTTCTGCGTGGTCTTCAAGGCAGCCCCATGTAGCCCTAAATGTTCACTCAGTACTCCAAACTATAAACTATAAAATATTTCACTGTTCACATTACATGGAGGTCCTCAAGTAACAAAAACAATACTTAAAAACAACTTGGTGACCTTGAAATCATACTTTGGAATAATTATTCTATTCCTATTCCTATTCCTATTCCTATTCCTATTCCTATTCCTATTCCTATTCCTATTCCTATTCCTATTCCTATTCCTATTCCTATTCCTTTTTCTATTCTATTCTATTCTATTCTATTCTATTCTATTCTATTCTATTCTATTCTATTCTATTCTATTCTATTC
>WNWU01000006.1:33539108-33640610 GCA_012654045.1 Ptyas mucosa | reverse complement strand
TCTATTCTATTCTATTCTATTCTATTCTATTCTATTCTATTCTATTCCATTCCATTCCATTCCATTCCATTCCATTCCATTCCATTCCATTCCATTCCATTTTTATCTCACCTTTATTACTTTATAAGTAATTTAAGGTGGCAGATATAAATAATACTCCTGAGGAGGGTTGGGTTGAGAGAGTGAGTGACTGACTCAAAGTCATCCAACTGGCTTTCTTGCCAAAGGCAGGACTAGACTCATGGGCTCCTGTTTTCTAGGCCAGATTAGTAATAATTTCACAGTATATAAGGATTCAGTTAATTCTTTATTATGTAGTAGGATTAAAAGAATGTGCTTCATGCTTTGAGTATAAATAGAGCACGTATTTATTTTTTATAATGTGATTATGTATTTTTCTAATATTGTATAATAAATTTGCAATATATGACATTTACACATGTTTTACCTTGACAGGAGGTAAAATTTACCAAGTCCTTTGAATTGATGTCTCCAAAGTGCATTGCTGATACAGAAAATAGGTTAGATTTTATTCTTTTATAATTAATCTTCTTTTTAGGAATAAACCTAGATTATAAGACAAAATTCTGTCTGTGAAAAGCTCTTTCAAGTTCACCTTCATTCTAGAAATCCAAATAAGAGGTCATTTTATTTAATTAATTATTTGCACACTTTTTCATTTGTTACACCCAGCTGTCATACTTTCCTTCACTTTTGTTCTACTGTTGTAAAGGTATTATATATTTTTATGCCCTTAAACTCAATATGTTGTAGAAGACAAAATATTATTCTTCCTCAGATGGTATAATTGGTTGCATTTCTGTTATGTGGGAAACAGTTGCAAAACTGTGACATGATTACATGGAATGTTATTTTAGCATAATTAGCAGACTAAAAGATTTGATTAAGTCTCCTTCTGCCAAGGGCATTCCATATGGACATCATCCAGTTTACTAACCACATCCACGTTACTTAGCTTCAACAAATTGAAGATGCTTTCACCGTATTGATAGGTTGATTGATGTGATTATTGAAGAGTTATACAATCTTCTTCCTTCCAGCCAACTTTTGTGCATTTTTGGGTTATTTCTATTTCATTTTTAGCGTGAACATAGTATTTAGCTGTGCAAACATTTTCATGATAGGTTAAAATTTTGGGCTGTTTCTTCTCTCCTGCCTTCCCCCACCCCTGCAGCTTAAATAGCGGAGTAGCTTAATGACAAAATGGGTAATAATTAAATAACCTCTTTAAAAAATAAATCCAGGTTTTTTAACACTTAAAATACTTTTAATACTTATTTGGCCATATTATTATATAAGGTCTCTGTACCTCATGCACAACATATTACAGGGAAAGCATTGGGAAGAAATATAGGTATGTTTAGTATAAAATAAAAGGTGCAGATCTAGAGGTTCATTGAAACTTGGGAATTTTTGATATTGTTGTAATATGAAGCTTGACTTATATAATTCCCAAGAACGTTTAGCATCTACATTTGGTTCTAACTTTTATGTAGAAATAAAAGTCCAGAACTAAATTTGACATAGATACTGTTCTTGGAACACAAGCTGAGAACCCTGGGCTGCTATTCTCTGTAACATAAAAAACATTTTCTTGTCTGCAAAATAGTGTTGAACCTGAAAAATTTGCCTTGACCATGTAATGTTTCCCCTAATCACCCTTTTTCCATGTGTCTCTTTCTGTTTGCCTTACTTTTTTTTTCCCCAACAGAGATTCTAGCTAGATTTATTAGGGATTCTGATATCTTTTGAATTTGGTTATTGGAATCTTTCTAGTTTGCATAGGAAATATTTGACATTCATGTTACTTCTGCATTTCTATAGTAATATGCAGTAATCCTTGAGTGTTATGTAGAGCAATCAATCATGAAAATAAAATCGCTGGGGGAAAATAAATTCGGAGTCCTCTTTTACAGGGTCTATAAAATGGAACAATGGAACATAATGTATTTTGTTCCTAGTTAGTCTTTCCTTTATTTAGAGATTGTGAGGGAACGACGGAAGATTTCAGGATAGAGTGAAGAGGTGCCTAGAGAAAACTGTAAATGCATCTTTTATGTTATTTTTGAGACTAGGTTTTGTTTTCAGTAATATTTTATCCAAGTATGGATTTCTGAGTTCTTTATTTGAAAAGCAAAGGATATAGTTTAGTTTATGATCTTGAGTTTATTGATGGGGTTTTAAAGGAAAAACCAAATTCCATAAAGAAAGCATCTCAGATCCAGCAAGTCTGACTGGCAATTGGCCTGGGTTTCATAGATGCTCAGTTGGATTTGCTCCTTCTGGTCTGCCACTCAAATCTTACTGCTGTGAAATACAGCTGTATGATTGACTTCCATGAATTTCATTATTAGACAAGGCCCGAAAAACAGGTCCTGCCTTGCTCTTGCCTGTAAATGTTATACCTGTCTGCCATCCTACCTTTCAACTCAAAACATGCTGCAAAAAGTGTACTCAATCTTCACAAATTTGTAAAAGTGTACTCAATCTTCACAAATTTGTAAAAGTGTACTCAATCTTCGCAAATCTCACTACTGCAGCATGATAAATATGGAGACAAATTCCTTTTATTAGTAAGTTCTAGAGCTACAATTGGTTTAAATAAAAATGAAGGATTATAAGAAGAATATTAGTTTTACACGTGGGAAAGAGAAAAAAAGACCTTTCATCAATCAGTTCTGTGTTAACCTTTTGTAATAAAACAACAAATAAACAATAGGAGAATAGGAAAGAAAAGTAAACTAACATTAGAATAAATGTATGCGTGTTCCAACAACAATCTTTGCCTCTGCGTAGCTACAAAATCATTACTGTTTTTCAATGAGATAAATAAAAAGGTGATACCAAGACAGAAAACAATTTAAAGAAATCAGGAATAAGGGGGAGATAAGACAAAGTAAACCTTTATTAACTGGTTCCAAGAAATCAAATTATCGGGATACAACATATTTGAGTCAGGACTAAGGACACCTCCGATGGCATTATATTTAGCCAAGGTAAATAATAGCAAAAAGAGAAATAAAGGTTTAAAGAGAAGCAAAAACAAATTCTAAGTACCTTCCACAACCCAACAAAGGACAGATTGCTTTTGGAATGGACAGTTTCTTCCCTTGATGGTGACTAATCAACATTGCTGGGGAGATGTGTTTACCAAATACAAATGTTTCATGTAAATCATTCAAAGGTTTATTTCTAGCCTTGTCTGGAAGAAATATGAGCTGCAAGATGGAATAAGTAGCAGGCAGAAAACAGATGCCTGTGGACTCTAGAAAACTATGCTTTTAAGAGCAATAGAAGCGAAAGAGAGATGAAATAAATCTTAAAGCATCACCAACAGTTAAGAATTTTACTTCAAGCTTGCTTGAGATATGTGACTGATTTGAGGGAATGAGTTATAGAGGCAGAATATTGTATCTGCTCTCTCACATTGCAGTGAACAAGGACATACATTCAATTTTGCAGCTACAAAGATTGTTGGATGAACAGGCACAAAAACAGTCAAGGGACGTGATTGAAGCCTGGGAAATGGATCCCTCCTTTGTCAACAGGAGTGCTGATTTACCACCAGCTTACCAAGTACTTGGGAGGCAAGGGCTTGGCAGCACAAGGAAACAACAGCCAATGGCTTAATAAGCCAGCATCAACACACCAATCAAAATCTAAAAAGCCACATACAACAGGCACCAAATAAATACCACACAGAATAGCCCAAGCACACACTCTGCTGGAGACAAGTTCCCTCAGGATGGTCTCCGGGGTGAGTCTGAAAGAAGACTAAACCTCTGGTCCCGGTGACCAACCTAGATTGGATCCTGCAACATTATCCTGGGACACGTCTATTCGCCTTCATTCCTGTATTTGGAAATCCCATAGATATTTTTATTATTTGTTCACAATAATGTGAAGTCATAGCTGCTGGTTCTTTAGTTGGTGTTGGCCCTTATATGCAATGAGTTCTTTCCAAGACTCTAGGTTGTTGTAATTATTATTATTTATTGATTAGCCATATAGAATAATGATGACAATGTGCTACAAAATAGAGTAAAAGACATAACTAAAGGAAAACGCAAATCATTTTTCTGTGTCACTCTAACAATTTCCCCCAGGTGTGTACAGATATAAATACCGAGGGCAAATAAATCTGCTCATTTTTTATTACCTAAATGCAGTTAAGCTGCTCTGAAATGTTGAAGGTTACTCTGGAACAAGATGATGGTTTCTATATATTAAAGTGGATCTTGAACCAGTAGTGACTACATTCTTTCTTCCTTTGCTCTTTTTAATAGTTTCAGAGATAATTTGGAGAAACCATCAGCATCTTATTCAGACTGGCTAGTAAATAATAGCATTGCTGAACTTGTAGCTTCCACTGGCCTTCCAGTGAACAACAGTGATGCATATCAAGATCCTCGCTTTGATGCAGAAGTAAGACATTTTTGACTTATATAAGTATCCCATTCTGTATTCTTTTGGTAGTCAAAATTTTGGAGAGCTTTTTAATAGCTAATCATATTTATCAAATGTAATGATAGCTGAATGTACCTTTTATGATCTGATCACAGACCTGGAAGAAATTACAAGATTTATAGAAACATCCTTATGGTATGTTAAAAAAATGGTGCCTATAACCACATGTTTGTGAAACCACATCCCTTCTGCACATGTATTGAACTTCCACACATATTACATAGGATGGGGCTTCAATTGCATGGTCATGATTACCTCTTGACCCTTTGACCTCCCACCCATCCACAATACTTTTGAAGATTTGCCTTCTGAGTGCATCTTTTCTCCATTTGATTTAGTCATTTTTAGAATAAGCATTAGATTTTTGTATCGAAATAATTGCCTGGTTAATTCAAATCAGTCTGTTAAAGTTTTGCTCCATTACACAGTTTCTTAGCCTTCAGTACTTTCTGGAAATATCAGATCATAATTGACAGTAGATGCCGCAAGTACCAAAGTTTCCTACAATTATGGCATTCTTAATTCCTTTACTTCATTCAAAGAGCCCTAAAATGGTTTAGTTTGAGTGTTTTTGTGGGTGGGAGCCTGGTGCAGAATTAGGTGAGAATTTACAGCGGTTCAATCCATACAAAGCTAAAAGAGCAAAAGTGACATTTTTACAAAGTCTTCTGTTTATAGGAAGTCTGTCAAGAAATGTCTCTAAAAGCCTTCATAATAGATTTTTTTATTATGTTTGAAATATAAATGCTCAGAACATTTTACAGAGAAAACTACTGGAGGTAATTAATTCAGTCATTGAGAAAGTGTCATTAATGCCTAGGCAATATTTCCTGCCGAAAGGCATGCTGAAATAAAGCATACAATATTCTTACTGAATGTAGAGTTACGATTTCACATATGCTCTTTTGATTAATATGTAATGCAGCTGATTAATTTTTTGTTTTACATTTTCTTAAAGAGTGCATTAATAAAAATGCTGTCAACTTATTTAGAGAAGGAATATTGTTTTTATGAGGCAGAAGAAGCAATAATTAATTCTTGATGGGATTGTCTTGCTATTTAATATTTAATCTCCAAAGTCAATTTTCAGGAAAAATGATTATTGAAGACAGAATGTCTTTATTATTAAAATAAAATCTCATTAAAATACAAGAAAGCTAAGAACTGGGATTTGCCATCAGATTTTGTTTCTGTTCCTTTCCTGCACTGCTTGAATTGCAAGTAAAATTATTATGCATTTTATTTCTGAAATGTCTTTACCATTTTGGAAACTTCTTTATAACATTTGTTAGTAACGGGTCCAGCAACTACTTCATTTACAGCACAGCAAAAATCACATGTTGAACTCCATATACCATACATTATTGCTTAAAATGATGAAAAGTAGCAAAGACTATTAAAATACAAAGATTAAAAAAAGGATCACCAAAGTTCAGCAAGAAAAGCTTTTCAGTACAACTGAGATGTGTTCAATTAAGATGCACTGATACATATCATTTTGCCTAGTGTTCATGTAATTGTGTTATCATTTCAAATTCTTTTTTTTCAAATATGCAAGGGTATGATGATACAGGTAGTCCTCAATTTACGACCATTTATTTAGCAACTGTTCAAAGTTATGACGGTGCTGAAAAAAATGATTTACAACTGATCCTCAGACTTACAACTGTCGCAGCACCTTCGTTGTAACATGATCAAAATTTGGCATTTGGCAACCAGCGAGTATTTAGGATGACGTAGTGTCCCAGGGTCACATGATCATCATTTGTGACCTTCCCAGGCAGCTTCCAACAAGCAAAGTCAATGGGGAAAACTGGATTTGCTTAATGAGTCCATGACTCGCTTAATGACTGCAGAAAAAAGGTTGTAAATCAGCTGCAACTCTACTAATAAACATCTCACTTCGTGATGGATGTTGCAGTCCCATGTGTGGTCCTAAATCAAGGACTACCTGTATACCTTTTGGATTAAGACTAAATCATATGTTATGGTAGTTGATGAAGGTTTTTTTTTATCTAGGTTGATCAGATGTCTGGCTTTCACATAAGATCTGTACTCTGTGTACCTATATGGAATAACAGTCATCAAATAATTGGTAAGATACTAAAAATACTTTCTAAATGTAAAACATGTGTTAATGTGTTGATATGATATAGTTCACTATCAATTAATTACTGTATTTTTCAGAGCATAAGATGCACCTTTTTCCCCACCTAAAAGGGAGTGAAAATTTAGGTGCGTCTTATATACCGAATGTAGCCCCGCCCACCCACTGGCCCCCACCCTTTGGCCTCTGCCTCGCAGCAGTTACCTCCTTGCAAGCAAACAGCAAGAAAAAACAGCTCCTTTCAGCTTCAACACAGCACAGCCTAATTAGCACAAGTTGATTGGATCGGCCTCCCGACTCTCAGCTGTTTTGCTCAGTTGATTTGCTCTGCTGCTTGCTGCAAAGAGGTAAATTGCTGGAGCAGATTTTTTTTCCCCTTGTGCTAATCAAGCTATGCTGAAAACGAAAATGAAAGTAAAGCAGGCTGTTTGCTGTAATGAGGCAAAATTGCTCAGAGGCAGAGGGAGATTTCTTTTTCTTTTCCTCACCAAAAAAGCTAGGTGCGTCTTATACTCCGGTGCGTCTTATACTCCGAAAAATACAGTACTGCAGAAGTATTGTAATAATAAGTAACTTTCTTTTGTAGATTTGCAAATTAAATTGATATTGATATTGTCCACTTCCATATAAAATGGTATAAAAGATGTGAACACAAACAATAGAACTGTAACAAAACTTTACTGTTGGCTGTTTTAGTAATTTATTAATTATTAATGGTAGTAATAAATTAAAATTAAATTAAATCCTGCTTGAAAAAAAATAAACAAACGTCTAATTCTGAAGTACTGATCCCGCAAATGAAAGAAGGATTAGGAAGAAAAGAAGATTGGCAACCAACAGATTGCTGTGCTTCCAAATTAATTATAAATTACTGTCTCATGGAATTTATTATGTTAAAAATGAGATACACAAAGAATATACGTACAATAAGTTGACACGAAGCCTGACACTCAGAGCTAAATCTAATTCAGCCAGCATGGAAGGAGAAAAGCTACTATTTTGAGTTGTTTCATTTAGCTGAATTCAAGCTTTGATGAATATATTAGTAATTCAGTATCAGATGCTGTTAGTATAATAGCATTTATCATTTACAGTGCAAATAATAATGCTTTGTGGTTTTTGAATTTTGAGTTCTTGTTTTGTGGCATTTCTCCTTCATTAATTTATTTATATATATGCTTATCGTTGTAAATAGTTTCCTTTAAAATATAAAACTAATTATATATGCTGATTCTTTGTAAAGGGGTTGCTCAGGTGCTGAATAGACTTGATGGAAAACCTTTTGATGATGCTGATCAGCGACTCTTTGAGGTAAGAGATGTCAAATTGATGCAGTTTAATTACAATATTCAGTGCAGTATATATATTTCTATAGAAGGCACCTTCCTATAACGTTTATTGCAAGTAAAAAAAAATTAATAGAATCAAGTTGGGTTATCTGATTTCAGTACAGGTAGTCCTCAACTTACAACCACAATTGAACCTAAAATTTATGTTTTCTTAAGTGAGTTTTGCCCAGGGGTGAAATGTAAAATTTGTTACTACTGGTTCTATGGGTGTGGCTTGGTGGTGGTGGGGTTTAATGTGACTGGGTGGGCGTGGCCAACTTTTTTTTTTAACTTTTCAAAGCATTTTTTCTAATGCTTTGAAAAGCCTCTGCCGATCAGGCAACTCAGCTGGGATCATCAGAGACTTTTCAAAGCATTTTTTTTACCATCTCTTCGGCCAAGAGGTTGCAGAATAAAATGCTTTGAAAAGCCTCTGATGATCCCAGCTGAGCCGCGCGATCATCAGAGGCTTTTTTTTTTACTTTTAAAAGCATTTTTTCGTCGGAAGAGGTTGTAGAAAAAATGCTTTTAGAAGTAAAAAAAAAAGCCTCTGATGATTGTGCGGCTCAGCTGGACATGGTGGGGGGAGGGGGGCACGCATGGATTTTTGCTACCGGTTCTCCGAACCACCCACCACCATCGCTCCCGGATTGGGCGATCCGGTCCATTTCACCCCTGGTTTTGCCCCATTTTACGACTTTTCTTGCCACATTTGTTAAGTGAATCACACTTAACTAGTTGTTAAATTAGTAACATGGTTGTTAAGTGAATTGGGTTTCCCCATTGACTTTGCTTGTCAGAAGGTCACAAAAAGCGATCACATGATTCTGGAACACTGCAACCGTCATAAATGTGAATCAGTTGTCAAGCATCTCAATGTAAATTATGTGACCATGGAGATGCTACACAGACGTAAGTGTGAAAAAGTCACTTTCTTCAGTGATGTAACTTTGAATGGTCACTAAATGAACTGTTGTAAGTTGAGGACCACCTGTATATTAGTGGTGGCAGATATCTTTAGAACCTGTGCTGCTGTCATCAGCTTCAGCATTCGTATGAGTGATAATCAGACAACTAAATAGTAAAATTAAAGTGGAAGATTGAATCTGCTGTTCTGAAAACACACCAAACTTTGCTCTTCCATTTTGGTTTTAAAATAAATTATGTTTGCTTATGAAATACTTGCAGTGTATAATTCCATCAGTATTTGCAATTGCACATAGCCTTGTTTTTTCTTACATCTGCTTTATAATATAAATATTGTGCCTTGTGATATTGCTTTATAAATCTTTACAGTACCTCAAATTAAATTGCTTACTATAGAATAACATTTTAGGATTTATATAATGTTCACTCACAGTTTTTGATGAAGAGATATTTTTTAATTCTACTCTTTTCGTTATTCCTGGTCCACCTCCTTTTTTCTACCATGTCCAACTTTTTCCTCAAGTGCTCCAAAAAAAGTGGCCAAGAGAGTGATTAACAGGATCCAGCAGCGTGAAAAACAATCACGCTCAGAATAAAACATGCCTCTTTGGAATTCAACTAGTGAATAAAATGTGCCTTTTTTAAAAGCAGTCTTCTGGATGGTCTGTGAAGATCCAGAATTTTGTTTTGCTTCTTCCAATTGGAATGTTTTTTTCCCCTACTGCAATGCAAAATTCACTCTGAATTTTGCAGCCTGAGCCGGTACATCGCTTGGGATTTGTCATGGATGATGTGAGAGACTGAGCTTTGGTGTGAAGCCCTTAGGGGCACAGGGGGAACTGTGGAAGCCATTCTGGGTTTGACTGCAGTAGGTGAGAAATGCTCCAAAGAATGAAGCTAAGAGTAAATGCAAACAATCCTAATACAATTGCCTTCTTAAATTCAGTTATAGTATGCACTATGATGCTCTTGTGTGCTGGAGATGTAGAAATGTAAGTAAGTGAATGAATCTTGGTGATTCCTGGTTTTTCTGCAGAAAATAACTGCTTTCCCATTGCGTAGCTAAGGGGAAAAATCCAGCATTTTTCATCAATCTGAGAGTGCAGCAAAGACGCAGGGATAGGTTTAACTAAGGTCCATGTACCTTAGCTTGATCAACAAACCTGGTCCACAATCTTGTGTAGCAGCATAGCCACCCAATTGAGTATTGTGCATGGGGTGACTTCCATTGGGTATGTTTAGTCTAGTGAAAGGAAGGACTAGGAGTGACAAGATAGCAGTGTTCCAATATTTGAGGGGCTGCCACAAAAGGGGGGGGGGCGGTCCAAAGCATCTGAAGACAAGAAACAATGGATGTTAACTAATCGTGGAGAGAAGCAACCTAGAACTACGGAGAAATTTCCTGACAGAACAATTAACCAGTGGAATGACTTGCCTCCAGAAGTTGTGAATGCTCCAAGACTGGAGGTTTTTAAGAAGAGATTGGACAGCCACTTGTCTGAAATGGTATAGGGTTTCTTCCTTTAGCAGGAGGTTGGACTAGAAGACCTCCAAGGTCCCTTCCAACTCTGTGATTCTGTTAAATTTGGGATACCTTTAAATATATAGTACATCTTTGTTTTTAAAGATTCTTTGAAAGATCCATAATCAATAGGGTAGAAAAATATATAAAGGAAAACGAAGAGACTAAAGTGCTCGGAGACTTTAGAATTCAGTCAAACAAGTACCTGCAACATAACATCCCAGATTTATCAATTATTGATAAGAAAGACAAAAAAAAATTGGATATAGGACCTGGAGAAAGCAGAATAGAAGAGGAAGAACTCAAGAACAATCACAAAATACAAATACCTGTAAACAAGAGTAAAACAAGTGTGGCAAAAAAAAAAGGCAAAATAGTACCAATAGTAATAGGTCCCTTGGATGCAATCCTTAAGCATCTGGAGCTCTACTTGAATACCATCCATGTTAACAAAATCACAGTCATTCAATTGGAAATAGGAGCTTTACATCCTGGGACAATGCCTTTAACCCCATCAAACAAACAACAGGTTCTTGGGAAGGACTTAATAAGTCTATAAAAATGCCAAATCCAATCTAAACATCTGGCTGACTGTGTGACCAACAACAATAATAACATTCCCATTTTAAAATTTAAATGTAAATTATTTAAACTATTAAATTAAATCACATTTAATTTTTATTTTTTTTAATTTAAAATTGACAAAATTCCCACTTGTCAATTATAATAGGCCAAACTGCTTGGTTATACACATGTACTGTTCCAGTATACTGTATTGTAACAACCTGGGATCTTGTGAAAGACCCAATCCTTGTGAAGGCCAACACTAACTAAAGATGATTTTACTAAAACACTAAAAGCGATGATTTTATATTGCACATGTATATAATAAGATACAAAATGCCAAATCCTGTCTGAACAGCTGGCTGATCGTGCAACAAACCATAATAAGAAAGGCAGATGCATTTAGAAATGCTTACATCCTGTGATGATACCTTTAACCAGAGGTGAAATTCACTTACCTTCGCTACCGGTTCACAAATGTGAGCGCAAGCGTGAGCACTACGCATGTACATGCCTCCTCCACGCATGTGCAAAGCCTTCTGCACATGTGCAGAGGGTCAAAAATGGGATGACATCCGGGGGGGACCCTCCTGCCGCCGGTGCTACTGGTTTGCCCAAGTTGGATAGAACCAGCTGAATTTCAAAACTGCCTTTAACATTATTCAACAATATTTGCCTAGCTTAGGTCCTTGGGAAGGACTCAATAAGTGGATAAAAAGATCAAATCCAGTCTAAACATATGATTGACTATGCAACCAACCATAATTTATTAAGCTTGTAGGGCACCCAACTCATAAAAAGTTTGTACTGGTTGGTTTCAGCTCAGTGTTGAATTTTGCTGAGGGCTTGCACTCTGTTCATGTTCCTGTGCAATATTGATGCAGTCTATGATGTATTTTGCTATAAAAAGATGTTGCGGTGTACAGTATTTGTTCCTTTGGCATTTGAAGTAAAAAGGGGGTTTTTTTTACCCATCCAATCAAGCATACATGCATGACTCATTCTTGTTCTTTTTCTGAGCAGCTGAGGTTTTAGAAGATAAACTTAAGCACCAGTCTGTAGGAAAGCAATTTTGTATTTTCCTTGTAAGATTTCTTCCCTGCACAGCGGTACTTGCCATTTTTCTTTCTTTCTTTCTTTAATGTTCTCATTCCAGTATGGAGAAGCATATT
This sequence comes from Ptyas mucosa, assembly GCA_012654045.1. Taxonomy (NCBI): domain Eukaryota; kingdom Metazoa; phylum Chordata; class Lepidosauria; order Squamata; family Colubridae; genus Ptyas; species Ptyas mucosa. The sequence goes on along the minus strand of WNWU01000006.1, from coordinate 33,628,502 downwards.
TGTTTCTTCATTCATATGTTTGTAAGCCAACTATTGCAAGACTGCCAGGAAAGATAAAACCACATATTGAAACTGAAAAATAAGAATTGCGATGTCAGTTGCTGACTATCTGCAAGAAAACTCACAATAAATAGGGGAAAAGTCATCACTTCCTCTACCTCTAAACAAGAATCCCTGAAACCTATATAGCAAATTTCAAATTTCTTTCACACTTTGGGGAATTTTAACTTTTGGCTAATCTTTATGCAAGTTGACAAGCCAATATCTGCATAAACTGCCGCTGTATGTATTTGTACAGTCCTGAGAAGGAAGAACTTCATTGTTTTCAATGTTTCCTAGTACTGGAACACAATAGCATTTCAAGTGGGACTGTTTTGTTCTGAGCTCAAACAATTTTTTTTTTAAAAAATTCATGCACGTAACCAGAATGTTGCTTTCTTTATTCTGTTCAGTATTATTAAATTTTGAAATCACTTATATTAAAGCTAGACTTTTTTTTCAGGCTTTTGTTATATTTTGTGGCTTGGGCATCAATAATACTATAATGTACGACCAAGTGAAAAAGTCCTGGGCAAAGCAGTCTGTGGCTCTTGATGTAAGTATTATTGAAAATTCAGGTTTTTTTAAAAAAAAGCTTTTTATGAGACTGATTCGAAGGATGCTATATATAATTGGAAAGGGGTCAGTAGGAAGGCAACAATGCTGATACATACAAGTACAGAATTGATGTGCTGTGTAGGCATGTAGCATACAGAAAATGAAAAGGAAGAGCAGACTGGAAAAAAATAAATATTGAAAACAAACAAAAGAAAACAAAAAAGTTACGTATACTGAATTTTGACTTCCTCTCTATAAAACAAGTGAGGAAAACAGTCTTTTTGTTTAAAAAAAAGACTGAAAAACAGAAGAAAAAAGACCCAGGTTTATACATTGTGTCATGTAAAATGTCTAAATCAATAGCTCATTATTTATCAATAATTTTATTCCTTCAAAGTGAGACAGATTTACGGGTTTTTAAAATACTCTTTTAGACTTTTACTAATTTCTTAATTTGGTATGAGTAGTTTCCATACATCACTCAATCATTTAATTCAACTTTTAAAAACAGACTATTAGGGAAGATTTTTAAGACTTGTAGAAAACAGAAAATGTTTGGTGCCTCTTGGGAGCCCCTCAGGTTTTTAGGGTACTTTTTCCGGGACAATTATGTCTCTCTGCAATGGTGGTTGATACTACTGCCAGGATCAAAAATAATTTAAATGACTCTGTTGTTTATTAATTTGCCTTGCAAATGAAGCCTAAAACCTGAAGTAGGCATAGTATGAGTAGCTGTAGCGAAAGTGCATTAATCTAGAAGCAGAACCATGGGCATTCTAGTTTTCTTTAGAATTGGGTCCACCAGGGTAAGTAGTTTCGTGGATAATATATATTGCAGAGATACTAATAAACCATTTTAATATTCACTTCATTGATGGCTTAAGACAGGGGTGTCAAACTGGATTTCTTCAAGGGCCAGATCAGCATTGTAGTTCTCCTCTGTGGGTCAGCCAGCCAGGGGTGGGGAGATGAGATGGATGCCTCCTGCAGCACCCTGCTGACTGAAATGGGGTGCGGGGGGGCTGCCCATGGTCTCCCTGTTCCTGTTTTGGCTACCAGAGGCATCGCAGACCAGTTCTTTGCTATTTCCAGACCAGACGCGTAGGCCAGATTTAAGCACCCCGTGGGCCAGATCTGGTCCGCAGACCTTGAGTTTGACATTCCTGGCTTAAGTTGATTGTAACTTTTTAGGTTCTTACCTGTAACCGTTTCTCCTCCCCTCCCTTTTGTTCTGGATCAGGTGCTGTCTTATCATGCAACGTGTTCAAAGGCAGAACTTGACAAATTTAAGGTAACATATTTCACTTATTTTAGCAAAAGTTTTAACAAAAATACATTTGACTGTAATAGAAAATAATTCTCATATTTTCAAGGTTGACTGCTGATTCAATTTCTTCGGTTATGCAGTTTTTCAGTTGTTTTTGAAATGCTTGTGATCAAATGATTACTCTTGTCAGGATTTTCTGTGTTTTGTGTTTTTGGCTCTGCATTATTCCTCCCTCAAGAAACACAACCTAACTTTCTCTCTTCCCTCTTTCACTTTTGCTGGGATCACATATTGTCTTTAGCCCTGGTTGGTCACGGTGTGCCCAGTTACTGAGGTTTGTTGAGTTAGTCACATTTGGCAGAGTTCATTCAATACAGTGCATAAATTGTGGTTTACAAATCATAGGGGCTGAATTGAGATTTTAAGGCAATTAGAGTGCTTATATAAGCAGAAAAGTGAGGTATGCATGTGTTCAGTAATAAAAAAAATAAACACCCTGCCATAAGCAAATTAAATCAAACAAACCAAATTATAGCATTGACCTGAGGGTTGCAGTATTTTAAAATCAATATGACAACCAAAAGCTGTGTTACATGCAATGTATGAATTTGTTGATATAGTACCTCCATTTTAATTTTTTATCTAGTGATAAATGCAATAATTTGTGGTGAGAGCAATTATATGTATTGCTATAATTTGGGGCAACGTGATGGGAGGCTGCAGATTGGGAATTGGAAGCCGAATGTGGCCTGTGGATTATAGGTTGGTCATCGTAATTTGATATGGTATAGGAATTTTATCTAGTTGACCATTCCATTATAGTGACTAATCATCATATTTGTAATATCGACGGAAGTGCCAAATGTGTACAGAATACTGTAATAAAAAATATCTGCAAAACAAATGTTTGCAAAGATCATGATCTCAGTGACACTCTATAACAGGGGCCTCCAACCCTGGAAACTTTCAAGCTTGTGGATTTTGACTCCCGGAATTCTGGGAGTTGAAGTCCACAAGTCTTAAAGTTGCCAAGGTTGGAGACCCCTGCTCTATAATGAGAGAATGAAGTTGGAAAGGAAAGGAAACTTACTGGCTAGGAGAGGATAAAAGATAAATAAGATGAAAGACGAACAATGAAGCCAGGAAACAGGACATTAAAAAAGAAACACCAACATTTTCTTAAAATGAAATAACTAGAAATCCAGAAAGAAAGTTCCATGCACAAGGAAGAAGCTAATATGCAAGACAAGAAATAACAAGTTCAGGTTTGGTGCCAATCCTTGTAGGCAATACCACTCTCTGCCCCATAGATACATGTGGTTTATGGTTATATGGTTGTTGAATATGGATATTGTACTTCAGATAACCAACGAACCAGATAGAATTCTTTCAGTCATTATTTGCTAGAGTCTTTGGTAATTCAGGCCATGTTTTAGATCACGAATTCTGGCTCTAGCATAAAGCACTGTTTTAAGTGATATCTAATACTAGACCAACATCTAGAAAAACTGTGACTGTTGTATACAGACTAGCTTTATAAGATTATTTCAAAAAAAGTAAGTGCCCTTTTTCTCTGAGACAGAGAAAAATTCTGTTAGTTTTGTCTTAAATTTCAACCAAGTCCATTTCCAAAGAAAATATGTGAACAGTTCTGTTTCTTAAGTATTTACAGTTAAGTGAAAAAAATGCTTATCTAAATTGTGCAGCTGGGAATGATGTGTATGTAACAAATTAATAATTCATGGGTGATGTGCATTATTTATAGTTTGTATTCATTTTTGTAGGGCAAATAATACTCAGGAGAATCTTATGATACAAAATATTGAACCACTTGTTTTATACATCTTTGGTTCAATATATTTCTGGTTAGGTACTTCTGACCTTTGCTAAGCCCAAACACAAAACAAAGCTATAATCAATAGGATTTTTAATTAATCACAGCTTCAAAAGTCATTTTCATTTGTTGAAATAACATTCAACACAAATATGGTGAAACATTTTGGTATTGTTGTTCTGCATCTATGTACATTTCAGCAATTTATAATATAGCTCCAGAGATTTGCATCAATTTAAAAAAATTCCCCCTTGATGTGCATTGTAGAAATCAAGCAAAAGATCTTTAACATTATTTTGTTTATAAAACTTTGTTAGATCAATTATATTGAAATGTACAAAATTTTTATAAAAGATTATGCAATATAACTTTGCATATTTTTCTTTCTTTTTTATATAAGGACTTTAGCTAAATTTTTAAAAATAGCACAGGAAAATGTCTTCCATATAGAGAATGGCACTTTTGGATTTTTATCATTGTGTTTCTTCTCAAATGTGGGTTGTTATCTTGGAGAGTCATGAGTTACTTAGAGGAGGGTCACAACATTTTTTTAAAAAATCTGTTCAGCTTGTGCAGGTACAGTGGGAACAGAGTAGTTTGAGACAAATTTTGAAAGATGTCTAAAATCATAGATTTTGTTAATTGTTAAAACCATCAAGCAGTTACAACACTGCTATGATCAATGGTTAGTTTCCTGCTGGCTGGTGACTTCCAATCTACTGTGCAATAACAGATATGCATGTTTTTATAAAAATTTGCATTTTAGCATTCAGTAATTTTACATATTATTTTAAATGTCTAGTCTTTTAAAATGGAAACATTTGGGCGATTAAAAAAAAGCTAAAGATGGTCAGTCTATCAGAAATGCAAATAAAAGTAGGCTTTTAAATATTTCAACAAATATAAATATATTACCGATCAGTGGTGAAATGTAAAATTTGTTACTACCGGTTCTGTGGGCGTGGCTTGGTGGATGGGTGGGTAATGTGACTGGGTGGGCGTGGCCAACTTTTTTTTCTTTTACTTTTAAAAGCATTTTTTCTACAACCTCTTCAGTGGAAGAGGTTGTAGAAAAAATGCTTTTAAAAGGCTCTGACGATCCCAGCTGAGCCGCACGATCATCAAAGGTTTTTTTTTTTACTTTTAAAAGCATTTTTTTGACCGAAGAAAAAAAAGCCTCTGATGATCGCGCATCTCAGTTGGCCATGGGGGGGGGGGCAGGGATTTTTGCTACTGGTTCTCTGAATCATCCGCTGCCATTGCTACCTTGCCACAATATTATGAAGTTGGAGACTCTTGAATAAGGCATTCCTAATGTCACACAGTGGTGTGATTTGCCACCATTTGACACATCACAGTGTGTCAAAAATATGATAATTCGAGCCTGGTTATTTTAGCCTTGAACAAGAACTTTGGATTGATTATTCTATAATACCTTTGTTTCCTTAGTTATCCACAGTATTCTCAGGAATTTTCTTTAACATCAAAGTTCAAAAGCATCAGCACTCCTCCTATCCTGCCTCCTCAAATCCACCTTACACATTGTAAAGTCCATTGCCTGCCCAATACTCTAAGTTAAAGGTAGACAAATCCTAGCATCTGAATATCTTTTTCTAGATCTTCATTGCTAATCTTCAGCATATTTTTGACTCCTGATTTCTTCAGTGTTGATTGTCGATCCTAAAAGGCGGATTTCTTTATTACTGATTTCTTTATTGTCGATTATTCATTCTTAAAGGCAGAAGCTATCCATCACTTCAGTATCTTTTATTTTATTTATTTATTTTACTAATCATATTTCTATGCCGCCCACTCTCCAAGGACTCTGGGAGGCTTACAACAATCGACAGTATATTAAATAGCATATTGCCCCCAACAATCTGGGTCCTCATTTTACCCACCTCGGAAGGATGGAAGGCTGAGTCAACCTTGAGCCGGTGAGATTTGATCCGCTGATCTGCTGAACTAGCAGTCAGCTGAAGTAGCTGCAGTACAGCACTCTAACCACTGCGCCACCTCGGCTCCTACTTCATTGTCTTCATTGTCAATTTTAAACCTGGTTAATCTAAATTTAATTCAGTGAATTAAAAGTGCCCCCCCCCCGGCTCCAGACAGTTTGCTGTACAGTTGGATGGACCTTGTTAGTTTGGTCTTTCTTATATTCAATCTTAGTCCCATTTTTTCCACTGGGATCCTTGATTTTCATTATTAGAGTTTGTTGATTATTTGCATATTCTGCTGTCTTAATAGCGTCTCAGCATTGCACCAGTTATTGATGTTTCTTCCTCCAGTTTTAAAGATACATTTTCTTTCAGTCCAGCTTTTCTTAATATATACTCAACTTATAAGTGGAATAAATAAGGGGAAAAGATATGGTCTTCTCTTACTTCTTTGCTGACCTGGAGCCAGTCTGTTTCATCTTGTTCCATCCATAGTGTGATTTCCTGCCTCGTGTAAGGGTTTCTCATGGGGACAATGAGGTTATTCTGGATTTTCCATTTTTAAAAACACATTCCATAGCTTCACATGGTCAACACAGTCAAAAGCCTTTCTATAGTCAATGATGCGTATTCTGACTTATTTTTGGTATTCTTTATTTCTGACAATTATGCAGCATGAATCACAATAATGTTTCTTTTTCTCTGGCCTTTCCTGAAACCATCTTGAACAACTCCTTTTTCCTGTAGGGCTCTAGTCTATATTGGACGAGCCTAGGTATTATTTTGCCAGCATATACATTTTAGAATAGAGTACTGTCAAACAGTCTCCTTTCTTTAGTACTGTTGTGCAGGCTGACCTTTTCCAATTTGTTATTGTTCTCTGCATTTGTTAACATTGTTTGGTTAAAACCCTTATAGATTCTTCACATGTTACTCATCATATTACTGTGGATATTCCAGCAGTTTCTGTAGTTTCATACTTGGTAATAACTGGAGCGCCAATTTTACTTCTTCTAATCAGGGGTGGGTTGCCCCTGGTTTGGACCAGTTCTCAAGAACCGGTAGTAAAACCGGCAGGAGGCCCCGCCCACCACCCCGGATGTCGTCAACAGCGATCTGCGCATGCGCAGAAGCAAGGCACGCACGCAGAAGCAAGGCGCACATGTAGAAGCAAGGCGTGCGCACGATCCCATTACGAACCGGTAGTAAAGGTAAGTAGAGCCCACCCCTGCTTCTAATGCTAGGGTACTTTGTAAAGTAGATAATATCTTCAAAGGCATCTTGAACATTGATATCTCTATAGTATTTCAGTACATTCCTTCCATTTTATTTGATCTTCTTTGATTATTGTCTACTGGCAGCCTTTAGGCTATGAATTTAAGATTGGAATCTCTTTCTGAGTTTGGAAATCTTTTGGAAGAGTTCCCTTGTTTTTTCATGTCTGTTTCCATACTTGATGTATTCAGAGATGTCATTGTAATACCGCTTGTAGTCTCTTCTAACAGCTCTCTGAAATTCTTTTTTAAGTTCCTTTCTGAGATATTTATACTGTATGTCTTGGTGTTAGGTTCCTTCTCTTTCTGGCAATATCCACTGTTCTGACGTGTGATTTTTTCCTCCTTTCTGCTTCTTGGTCTTTGGCAGTCTTTTTTTCACATTCATCCTTAATCACTTTGAGGTTCAGCACTTCAAAATGATCCTTTATGTTCTCTTTAAATATTGTAGGTATATGTTCAGTATCATATTGTGGAAACTGATTAGCTTTGTTCTTCAGGTTTACCTTGCTATAATACGTTACACAGCAATTTGTAATGGATTTTCCTTTATTGCTATTCCATCGCTTAAGAAACCCATAGTGCTGTCATCTAAAAGTTGAGAGAAAACTTATTAAATTTAGAATGATTAGAAAGAGCCTAAATTAGATGAGATCATTGCATTCGTTCTTAGCAGAAGGCAAAAAATATTCTGGCTTTCTGTCACCTTTCATTTAGACTGTCAGAATATATGACCATTAGGGGTATATTACGAATTCTAATATGATTATGATTATTTCATTAGTAAGAATATTAATAACAAGAAATTATTAAGACAAGATTAAGCATCACAAGAAGCACCGAGGATGCCCTGTTTTATTTCTGTCACATTCTCCTTGTGGGTGACAGCTACTCAAATACTAGATCTGCTTCAATGACCCTGCAGGGCTTCCTATTTTTTTTCTTTGAACTATTGCCTATTATTGATAGGAGCAGAAAAATAGGGTGATTTTCATCACTTCACACACTGAGTTCTTGTATCAGTAGATGGAGATAAGATACGGCTTTCCTTTTCTCTTACATCTCTTGGTTATCTGACTGCAAATGGAGAGATACAAATTCTGCTTCCAAATTTACCCACACTTGAAGGTGGAAGCGAGAGATGGTTTGGATAAAGCTGTTTTCCTCAGGTCTTGAAAACAGGTAGAGCTTCTTCATAATGAAGCACCACTTCATCAAATGATGAACTGTGTAGTGTCAGCAGAGTATGTTACTATTTGTATTAGAAAAGAGAGTGATGAAAAGATAAGAATGAAGAAAGAGCTTGTGTATTTTTCTGTCATAGAGGAATTATTTTTGCTCTGGAAGGAAACAATCCATCTAAAGATCAATATGAACAAATGGAGTTGTATTTTCTACCCTGGTCTTCTATTAGATGAAAAGGCAGCAAAAGAATGAATTGGGATGAATGAATTCATATAGTGCTTGCATAGAGACAATCCTTAACTAAAATGCCATATATACAAGGCAATGCATCTAGTCAATACATCTTGTTCCAAGAGCATACACACAGTATATATAACACTTATGCCTACATACATCTAACTGTGCCATGATCATGCTAAATGTATTTCTCACACTCCTTCTGCCCCCTGCAATCTTTCCACTAATGCAGATGTGCTTTTTATACACAGGAGATCCGAATCATTTAACGCCCATGGAAAAGAGCGAAATTGTTTGATATTCACAAGATGTCATGCCATTATTCTGCCTGAATAAAGAAGTCAAGAGCTAAAACAGTTTCCTTTGTTGCAAATCCAGCAACTCAAATAATCATGTTTATGCTGTGTCCTCCAACATAGTTCAAGTTTATATTGAGGTTTATATTGAGAAAACAACTCATCCTCACCTCTTCTCTCCCAAATAGAAAGAAAACAAAACCATTAGCTAAGCAGTAGATCTTCATCCCTAACAAATTATTTTATACATTTTATTCATGCAGTCTACTACTCTGTAAAGTACAGTCAACAAAGAAATCAGTCGCTCCACTTAGTCTTAGCAACAGAAATGTTTCTTTGATGTTGAGAAATCTTAGCACCTTTCATGTTTGTACAAGGGTACTGTATATTTGATGCCCACAGTCTGTTTTAAAAGTAACATCGAATTAAAAAGGAACTTTTGTCACACCTAACACTCTGTAATTTTTTTTTGCTTTGAGTGAAGCTCAGCTCCTATTGATACCAGACCCATTTTAATAGTTTTCTTGGCAGCCATAAATAATTGATTTGCTACTCTTTCTTCTTTTTCACTTCCCAGCTTTGCTATTTCCTATAGAAACACTAATCAGGCTTACCTCTTTAAGATCATCATTTAACTGCTGCCCTTTAGCAATATCACTTTGCCTACTGCCCATAATATTATGATAAGGAAGTAGAATCCTGCTTATGTGATCATGAAACAAATAGCCCTCCAGAGTTTACTGAACTACAGTTTCTGTATCCTTCATCAATTACCATGGTTCCTGGGGATGCTGGGAGCTGTAGTTCTTCAACAATTGGAGAACCATAGGTTTAACATATGTGGACCAACCTTTAGTAGCACCAACAGGAATGTTTTAACTTAAACTCTAGCTATACACAAGTGTGGGCTATGGATGTTCTGAGCTTGGAGAGGAAAGAATAAGATTTCCCTTAAGTGTGGTATGAGTAAGCATACCTTATCTTGACTGCAAAAATTTACAAAACCTCTAAGTTGTCAACAATGAGGTGTCAATAAAGGAAAATGTTTTTAGCTCAGGTTTGAAATGCACTGATGATATTGCCTAATTTGGATAATGAAACATCTGCAAGAAAACAATCAAGCTCAGAGAGCATCAAGGAGCTCTCACAATGAGATGTTTCTATTTCTCTTTGTTACCATATTATGATCATCTAAATTCGTACTGCCCAGAAACATTTTAGTGAAGCAACAGATACATTAATCTGGATTTTTTTTTAAAAATTAGATTTATATACCGTCCTACTCCCGAAGGACTCAGGGCGGTGAACAGGCACAGAATAAAATACATCGATACAAAAGTTAAAAAACATAATTAAAACCAAATTAAATAAATTTAGCCCGAGACAATTAAAAATCCCAATAATTTAAAACAAATTAAAATTTCGTTTTAAAAGAAATTTAAAAGAAAAGGGGAGAAAGTTAGGCCAGGCTGGCTTGCTGGAATAGGAGGGTCTTAAGAGCACGGCGGAAAGTACGCAGATCCGGGATCCTCCGTATCTCCGGGGGGAGCTCGTTCCAGATAATGGGTGCCCCTACAGAAAAGGCCCTCCTCCTGGGGGCCGCCAGTCGACATTGCAACCACACTCTCAACAACCTTAGCAATAAAGCGAAGGTTGGAGACTGGACGATAATTAGCCAGCACTGCCGGGTCCAGGGAAGGCTTCTTGAGGAGGGGCCTCACCACCACCTCTTTCAAGGCGGCGGGGAAGTCACCCTCACCCAGCGAAGCGTTTATAATCCCCTGGAGCCAGCCTCGCGTCATCTCCCGGGAAGCCAGCACTAGTCAGGAGGGGCACGGGTCCAATAAACATGTGGTCGCGTTCAGTCCACCCAGAATCCTGTCCACATTGTCAGGGGTCACAGGATCAAACTCATCCCAGCTAACAATCTCAGGACCTGCCTCAGTCATCCCCCCTGAAACTACCCAGTCGGAGTCCTGGTCTTCCCGAATCTGAGTGATTTTGTCATGCAGATATTGAACAAAATCCTCGGCTGTACCCTCCAAGAGGTTCTCCCATGCTTCCTGGTGGAGCAGGGAGCGGGTCACCCTAAACAGGGTGGCTGGGCGATTATCTGATGACGCAATAAGAGCAGCAAAATATGTACGTTTTGCTGCTTTTGTTGCCACTAGGTAATTCTTAATATGAGATCTTACCAGTGTCCGGTCGGATTCAGAAAGACTGGCCCTCCAATTACTCTCTAGGCGTCTTTTCCAGCGCTTCATCTCCCTCAGCTCCTCAGTGAACCAAGGAGCTAAGTGAGATCGACACCGGGTCAGAGGCCGCAAAGGCACAACCCGATCCAGGGCTCCAGCGGCCGCTCTATCCCAGGCGGCCACTAGGTCCCTAGTTGAGATGTGTGCCAGAGCCTCAGGAAATGGCCCAAGATCCATCTGGAACCTATCTGGTTCCATCAGGCGCCTGGGGTGGAACCATCTTACCGGCTCCGCCTCCCTGTGAGGGGGTATAGCGGTTCGAAGGTCAAGGCGAAGGAGAGAGTGATCCGACCATGACAAGGGCTCAGTGACTATGTCCCCTATCTCAAGATCACTCAACCACTGTCCAGAGACAAAAACCAGATCCAGTGTGTTTCCCCCTGTGTGAGTAGGGCCATGAATTAATTGGGTCAGATCCATAGCTGTCATGGAAGCCATGAACTCCCGAGCCACCTCCGACATCTCACCCATGGACGGCAGGTTGAAATCCCCCATGACCATAAGTCTGGGGTATCAACCGCCACCATGGCGATTACGTCGAGGAGCTCGGGCAGGGCTGTTGTCACATGGCAGGGAGCCAGGTACGTGATCAGCAGACCCATCTGAACCCCGTGACCTCACTTCACAAGGAGGGACTCACAGGAGGATTTTGGACCTTTTTTAAAAAAATCAGCCATTGATTGAGTGGAAACTTTATAATTTTCATATTCTCAAAATGCAGTTGAGAGAGATCTGCTATTGCGTAATGTTTCACAGAGGCAAGCACTAACCAATTTATGGGTATGCCTGCCTGGACTAAGCAGATGCAAAGCTGGCCATTGACTTTAAATTAATACAGATAAAATAAAAAAGGCAGGGACTAAGCAGTTGGAGAATTTTAAAATAAAGAAATTGCTTGGTAGAGAAGAGAAATGAACCCATTATATAAGCTTTCATTTGGAGGATTTTGCTTGATTTAAAAAAATGTGTGTGAGCCTTTTCCAACTTTGTATTGTCTAGGTATTTGGGGATTTTATAATTTCCCATCACTTTGCAGAGAAGTAATTATGGAAATCAAGGCAACGTGAAGTGCAATGGATCAGAAATATTTTTTGATCCCTCTGTTGAATCCAAAAAGAAAATCATGTACATTGTACATACTCAGAAGTTGTTTGTATATCACATTTCTATACTACTTTCTAAATTAACAATAGATTTTTCAATATATTGGTTCAAACTATGTCATTTTGATAAACTAAATGGTGGGATATTAATGTAAATGCTTTATTTCCCTTGATTTTTAAAGTAAATATTAAAAATGTCTTCATTAGTAAGGCATTGATTGTTTTAAGCATACTAGTTTAAAGCACCAATAAAGTTCCATTATAGTTTTTCTAATTATAGAGCTTTAAATTATGTCTGAACATTTTAAAATTCAAACACCTGTTTGGCCACTAGGTGTCATCCTTGCTCCATGTTAAGGAGTAGCGTAGTAAGACTACTTCCAGGATTGTCAGAAGCACAATATTCAAAACAATTCAGTTTTTATGTAAATTGAGGTCGGAATAACGTTTTCACATGTGCAGCGATTTAATGTAGGCAGGAGCAGCAGTCATTTTGTTTTTGCTACAATCCATTAAAAATGAAAGTTCTGAAGAAATACTTTGTTGATTCAAAGGTAAATACAGAGTAGTCATATCAAAGATGCTTTTTTGAATCAACACACCAGTGGTGGGTTCCAACCGGTGTTACCACCGGTTCTCTTTGCGCACACGCTTTGCGTGCTGCGGCAATCCACTCTGCCGCGCTTATCAGCTGGGCTAAAAACAAGAAATAAAGGTAGGAATAACGCGGGGGCAGGTGTGAGGGCCCAGCTCCCAGTCAAAGAGAACCGGTTCAGTGACGTCACATCATCACCACTACCGACTCACCCAAACCGGGAGCAACCCACCACTGCAACCCACCCTACATATTGTTGAAAACAGGAATAATGGCAGGGCCATATGTTCGTCTAGGCTCCCATAGTATCAGAATTTGACCTTACACTTTCCCTCTTTTCCATCTCGTCCAAGGAGGGAGAGGAAGGTGGAGGAGAGAGCGGGGAAGGGGGAGAAGGAGAAGAAGATATTCATCATGGCAATCACATAGGTTGGCTTCCATGTTTACAGATTAGACCTTTACAGAGTTAAATAGACCTTTTGTAAAAGCCTTTCTCCTTTATGTTAAATTTCACCTCAGTTCCTTTTTCAAGGCCATTAGCATTAGTACCTAAGGATTCAGTGAAGATGTCTTTCAAATGCTATTAAGTTTTTCTTAGTATACTTCTTACTTCTCCTGTATAATCTTTATTTTGTTTCATCAGCTAGGATCTGAGTGAGTTTCATGTGCTTTAAAGTACCATTTCTTAAAGGGCGTGGCAGGTAGCTTACACACTGTTGTTGGAAGAAATGTCCATCTGGGTTCAGTTCCAAGTGGGGAGAAAGACACTGGAAACATGGCGCCTATTTGGAAAGAGGGTTTAATGCAGGGGTGAAATGCTCCCGGGTCGGACGGGATCACCGGATCGGGTAGTGAGGGAAGGTGGTTGGGAAGCAAAAATCCCTGGGGCCCCCCCCCCCATGCCCAGCTGAGCCGCGAGATCATCAGAGGCTGGTTTTTTTTACTTTTAAAAGCATTTTTTCTACAACCTCTTCTGCCGAAAAAATGCTTTTAAAAGTAAAAAAAAAAGCCTCTGATGATTGTGCGGCTCAGCTGGGATCGTCAAAGGCTTCTAAAAGCATTTTTTCCTGCAACCTCTTCAGCTGAAGAGGTTGTAGAAACAAAAATGCCTTTAAAGGCCTCTGGCAATCCCAGCTGGAGTTGCCTGATCCGTCAGAGGCTTCCAAAAGCATTTTAGCATTTCAGCTGAAGAGGTTGTAGAAAAAATGCTTTTAAAAGTAAAAAAAAAAAAAAAGTTGGCCATGCCCATCCAGTCACATTACCCCACCTCTACCACCAAGCCACACCCACTGAACCGGTAGTAACCAATTTTAGATTTCACCCCTAATTTAATGTTGGACAGGACCACATGGTTTGAGGTCCTGGGCAAAATGAGCACATGGGTGAGAGAAGGAGAGAAATTTATATCCTCTGTTGAGTTTTGAATTTGCTTCCTTTTCCTGCAACAAGAAATGTATCCTGATTGGTTGTCAGACTCCTATGGAGCCATGCAGGGGTAACTTTGTGGGTTGTCTTTAGTCCCAGGCTTGGTTGATTCTTGCTGGGTGATGTAATCTTCTCAGGTGCCATGTGGTGAGATGGATAGAGGGCTAATCCTATTATCTCCTGAGGGTGAAGGTCTTTTGTGTTATAGATAAGCTGGCCCAGCCTTTCTAGGGCTATTAGTAAAGGTGGGGGCTGCTTTCCAAGAGCATGTTTCTCTTTTTCTCATCCAGGGAGGTATAATATTCTGCCTTTTTAATATTTCCTAGAATATTTCATTCTTCTAGGAGAGGGGTGGGTGCTAACTTCCTACACTATAGAGGCCACTCTTATAACACAGGCAGCTTGGTGAGGACTATATTTGACTGAAGTGGGCAGGAAGACTCATTCTTCTTGACTTAAATCATTTTCCTTTTTTTGTAGTCAGCTCTGTGGTCTAGAATAGCCCAGGTCTGTCACAGTTGACCAGAGTGTGCAACTTGGCAACTGCCTTATTTCACAAAGGAAGAGGATTGCCAAGTTGAGCAAATGAAGTTCCACCAAGGTTGAGGTGATAATGCAAAATTGATCAAGCTCAACTCTGTTGTTTACCTAATTCAAAAGTGCAAGTCTCAGTCTGATCTGTCAAACACAAACACTAGAAGAAGAAAAATGACGATGAACTACCTTCCAGGATAGGTCAATATACAGGTGCTGACAGAGCAGGCAGTAACTATGGTACTCATTCTCCCACTTGTCCAGGCTTTGCAACCAGAAACACTTAACTGTAATCAATGGCAGTTAAAGCAGCAGAAAAAATATAGCATAGTTACTTATATGTTGATCATTATTAGAGTCAAGCCGTGGAGATCTGCTTTCTTTATCAGCTCTTAGTGGCAGAATAAACTGGAATTTAGTAGCAACGAAGAAGCTTACAGTTCCTTTGAGCAAAAAAGAAAGTCAGGAATGTTTCTGGGGGAAAAAAAGAGTTTTTAATCCATTCCATTCTGATAGCATTAGCAATAACATTTAGATTTTATTTTTGTTTGACCTACAAAATATTGAAAGTTTTTGATGCACATTTGCTAAGATAATGCATAGTCCTGTGAATAAGTAAGTATACCCCTGCTTTTTTTTTGCAGATGTTTCATTACCAAACCAAGTAACATCACCAGGGCACTGATGATATTACCTTGTTCGATACTGAAATGTCTGCAAGAAAACAACCAAGCTCAGAGAGCACCAAGGATCCTGCAATTCAACCCTGAGCTACAAATATTCTATCAGTACAGTTTGACTACAGTTGTCTCGAATAAAAATTATGTGGTTGAATAAATGATGTTATCTGGGATTATGCTACTGGCAGGTCCTTTGCTTTCCTACTTATGGGCAGTTTTTTAGCTGTGTGTGTGTTAATTAATTGCTGCCATTTTCAGTTTTTGCTTTGCTTTTTAATGGCGTTTAATTATATTTTTATATATGTTTATAACGTCCTGCACAGAATGAAGTTGAACAAGATAATGATCTCCATATGTAAAAATCAATGATTTTATTACTATAATATAGTATTGTTGAGCCAGTTTGGCTTCTGCAATCTAGCATCCTCTATATAGTTTGAATTATAGCTGAGCAGTGTGTCATATAACACCAGTATTAATGCAAATTAAAGAAAGGGTTATAGTGTGCTAGAATTCATCTAATGCCCTGTAGGCAATGCTGTGACTTTTAGAATATTTGTTCCTGTTCCCCTTTCTGTCTCTCCTATCTCTTTCAGCAGCAAAGAGAATCTGGCTTTTCAAATCTCAGATATTTGTGGTAAGATATTAAAAGATATACTTGGGCTTTGTTGGTTTGAGGGTTGGGTTGTATATGGCCTGGTTCATATGCACTATTATCTTTTAAATATGCAAAAAGAAAAAAAGGGGGGGACCTTGCAGCTAAGGAATTGTGAAGGTCAGCAATATCATTTGCACATCTCAAGCTGTATGAGAGCTGTATTAATTGATGTATGCCAAATACATGTAGCTTTCTTTGTCTGACTCACTTAATCCTGAGCCAGATACCAGAGCTGTAGTGTTGGAAATCTTTGATGACTGTCAACACTGGAATCACAATGGGTTAAGAAAAGAAAGGACAGAGAAGGAAGACATTTTTCATTACAAGGACAAGCATTCTTCCTATGGAAGGAAAAAAAAGAGTATGCTAAACCTAAACCCCTGCTTATTCTCTTCCATAGTTGCACCCTTTATTGCTTACTGCAGAAAGAGCAGCCTATTGGCTGTTCATTTCTTGCAATGGTGTAGACCAGGGATGTCAAACTCGATTTCATAGAGGGCCACATCAGGGTTGTGTTTGACTTTGGGGGGCTGGGGTGGGCATGGCCAGGTTGGGCATGGCCAGCTTGATATCAGTCATGTGAGGGGCACCTGTGGAGGCCCAAGCGCTCTGCCAGCGAAAACAAGCTCTTGAGCTCTGTTTTTGGCTGTGACAATCTCCTGCAATCCTCTTCCAATGAAAACGGAGCTCGGGAGGGCCACACACAGCCCCCTCCCTGTTTTTGCTGGCAGAGGCACTGTGGGCTGGTCCTTTGCTGTTTCCAGCGCAGCCCCGCAGGCTAGATCTAAGCACCCTGTGGGTCAGATCTGGTCCCTGGGCCTTGAGTTTGACACCCCAATGTAGACTATTCCTCCTTCCAGATGGTGCTAGTTGTTACAACAAATACAATGAAGCCATATTGTATAAAATAGGAGGGTTTTCTTTCTTTCTTTCTTTCTTTCTTTCTTTCTTTCTTTCTTTCTTTCTTTTTCCTTTCTTTTCTTTTCTTTTTTCTCCTCCGTCCCTCCTTTCCTTCCTTTCCTTTCCTTTCTTTCTCTCTTACCTCTGCTATGGCTATATTAATAATAAGTGAATAATGAGGAGTGTAAGGTGTCTCTACAGCAGTATGTATAAAATGAATATAAATGAAGCCTTATTAAAGAGGAATTTATCTTTACCACTTTTCTTGTTTCACATGATGGCTGAGAGATAGATAGATAGATAGATAGATAGATAGATAGATAGATAGATAGATAGATAGATAGATAAGATACACAGACAGACAGACAGACAGACAGACAGACGGATTTTTGTCCCTTTGAGTCATTGTTTACTCCTTGTGACTATCTGAAAAAGTTTATGCTCTTTTCTTGGCCAGATTTCAGAAGTGGTTTTTCCTTGCCTATTTCCGAGGGCTAAGAGTGAATGTCTGGCACAAGGCCATCCAGTATGTTTGAATAAGTCCTGGGCCTTCCCTCCAGGTTACTTCCTTATTCTACCCCCATGTCAGGCATTACAAAACTGATGTAGTTGACACAGTTGTGTTTTGCATAACCCTCCCCACATCCTGATGTTCAACATAAATGTACACGTACAATAGCTGTAAATGTACATGTACAACAACCACGTTGGTTCTTGTGAATTAGGACAGTGGTTGTGGAAGCCATTGTAGTCAGCTTTCCTTGCACTGATGTGCTTGTTGTGAACTGGGGAAGAGGTTTCTCTGTAAGGCTCCCACGTTAAGTGTTTTGTTTATTAATAGCTGAAAGAGGCTAAGATTAATGGGGAATGGTATCTCAATGACTCAAATCTTTGTTTAGTTGTAAACAAGTATACATCAACAAGACTTATGACCATTTTAGTACTGTAATACGAGCAAAACCTATTAGATATAAAAGATACCTAAAATCTAGCATTACGAACACAATACTATAATGTTAAAAGAATGGGGTCTTTATATAAAAGTCCTTAATATAAAAATAAGATTATACACCAAAAAGGGAAAACAAAATATAAATATAAGTTTGTACAGGTACTCCTTGACTTTCGACCACAATTGAGAAAAGAATTTCTGTTGGTAAACAAGACAATTAACTGAGTCACATCCAATTTTATGACCATTTTTGCTGTGGTTGTTAAATGAATCACTGTAGTTGTTGAGTGACTCATAGGTTGTTAAGGACTTTAAACTTGGTTCCTTAGATCCAGGCTGTGAATTATTATTACTGGATGGTATCTCTGAGCAGGAAGTTCTCTGAACAGGAATAAATTCTATGATTCACTCAGGGGCCTTCAGGATATATATGATGCCTCCCATATACTCATTTTGCTAATCTATAATATTTAAGAGCTGGAATTTCAGATTAGCAGTGGTTATAAGCAAGCATTTTAATAATATACTCAGCTATCTTTTATGATAACTCAATTATTATAATATTATAGAATATATATTATAATTGTATTATTAAAAAGCTATGATTTTCTTATTCTGCTTCTCAAAGCTAGGAGAATGACAGCAGATGAGGCACACAGATAATATTTCTCTATTATTCAAATAACTTGCGATTGCCCTACATAATTCTGGCAATTTTTAAATTACTGTCATAAGTAAACAGTTACTGTATAAAAATGTTATCTCTCCGTTTTCAATTTAGTGCTTGCTTTTTTAAAAAAAAAATACTGGACTTCTGTTTAAATATAGAATGAAAAAACATAAATACCAACTTTCACTTGTTTTGCTCATTGATCTTTATGATCAATTTGCTATATATATTATTATTATTTTCCAGCTGAGATAGCCTTTAGCTTTTCTCATCTGCAGCATCAGGAATATTCATGCTTCTGCTTTTATTTTATAGTTACCTTTCTACTGTTCAGCAACTTGCACAGAACAAGGACTGGGAAAAGTCTTCACTCTACTGTATGAATAGTAGAAGGGATATATGCATATACAGGAAATTGTCTGATTGACTTATATTCACAGCTTTTTTCCACTCCAAAAATGTTCAACAAGCATCACCAGTCATTGTTGAATCCAAGCATAGCTAGCAGTGCTTGGGTTATAATTTCTGGTTTTGCCATGCGGACAATTTCATGCAATTTTATTCAGGGAAATATCCAAATAAGTTGATGGATGGTCTGTCAAGGAAGCTTTTGTTTTAACTGCAAATGTGGACATTGTAAAGACCTGGATACTTTCCCTGACATTTTCCTCAGAGCTTTGAAATCACTGATCTGCCTAGCAATGTAAATACCAAAGAAAAGAGAAAAATCAAAGGGCATGTTTACAGTTTGCTTTTTTTAAAAAACAAACATTGTAGCAAACCGAGATACGTAACTGCAGTTCTGAAGTGTACAAGTGACCAGATTTCCAAGGGTATATAACCTGTGACTTGCTAACAAATACATGTACATATTTAGGACTGTTAATTTGTAAGTCAATTTTCCAAGAGTTCCAAATAAATATTACATTAAAAAAAAAAACCTTTAAATTCTGACGTGGTCACAAGATTCGTTTTAATTACAATGTTGTAGCTCCTGCTCCCCACATTAAAGAGAAGCAGAGCTCTCTGCTATTCCCCAGCAAATCCTTTTTCATAGAAGGAATTTTGTGAATAATTTGTTACTATTTTCCAGTCTTATATTATAGAATTGAGTACAGCTAGAATTATAGTTGACGATCAATAAAACCCGCAATTTTAAAGTTCTCTAAAGATTATTTTGACTGCTCTTTAGAAAGCCAGATCCTGAAGATGAAACTCAAATACTTTGGCTCAAATACTAATGAGAACGAAGGACTCACTGGAGAAGAACCTAATGCTGGGAAAGATTGAGGGCGAAAGAAGAAGGGGACAACAGAGAATGAGGGGTCACTGAAGCAGTTGGCATGAGCCTAAATGGAATCCAGAGGATGGTAGAAGATAGGAAGGCCTGGAGGAACGTTGTCCATGTGGTCACGATGGGTCGGACACGACTTCGCAACTAACAACAACAAAACAGATTATTCATAGAAGAGACATTTCAATCTAAGAGCATCCATGCCATGGCAAATTGTTCTAGAAGCCAATGTTTCCAAAATGCATGAAAGCTTTTATCCATTGTTCATCTACTGGCTTTCGTTGTTGTTGTTGTTGTTGTTGCACTTACTGTTTTTTTCCTGCCCAGTATTTCTTTACTAATGTACTGATTTTGCAATTTGCTGTTAAAAATTGTAGCGCGGGCTCTAACTCTTCTCAAAGAGGATTGTTGTCTAGCAGGGTCTATATCAGTGGTGAAATGCAAATTTTTTTATTACCGGTTCTGTGGGCGTGGCTTGGTGGGAGTGGTGTGGCTTGGTGGGCATGGCTTGGTGGACGTGGCAGGGGAAGGATACTGCAAAATCCCCATTCCCTCCCCACTCCTGGGGGAAGGATATTGCAAAATCTCCATTCCCATCTCACTCTGCGGCCAGTCAGAGGTGGTATTTGCCGGTTCTCCGAACTACTCAAAATTTCCGCTACCGGTTCTCCAGAACCTGTCAGAACCTGCTGGATTTCACCCCTGGTCCATATGACTGGATTCAGTTCATCGAAATGTGATGAACTACCATAGAAAGGGTGGGCCTCCTTATGGAACTGAGCTTGCTTCTGATGATCTTGGGCCTTTAAGAAGAGCCTTCACCAGCACTCCAAGGAAACACACATCTTTTATTTCTACCAAGTTTTCTTTCAAGTCTCTCAGTTCATGAGAATCCCTATCACATCGGGCGTTTTGTTTTTCTATTGCTCTTATTGTGTTGTTGAACAGACAACTGATTATGCAGGAGCCAGAGGCATATTTCACTCAAAGGGTGAACAGCAACAGAATTGATATTGGGGCCACTTCCTGTGCAGAGATTTAAGATCTGCTCTTGTCTGCTACAGCAATCAGGGAAAGCCAAAGGGTTTTGCTTGTGTTGAGAAGCTACCACTATTCCAAGTAAACAAAATCACAATGTTCTTTCAGCTGCACGATTCTGGTAGTATAAATATGGAAATATTTGTAAATGTTGAAAACAAAGAATTCAGTATCAGGCTTAGAATGCATTTCTCTTGCTTTTAATTTACTTCCAAAGTTAATATTTGTTTTCTCAGCATAAATTTGAATCCCCTTTTCTTATAAATTGAACTTGCCAAGCTTTACATATTTTCTATGATAGAAATAAGGTAGACGTTTCACCTAAATAACTGTATACTGTGAAATTTCTACCTTCATGCCCTCACTGTATTTCTTCAGCTAACAGCTTAAATTTTCTGTTAGAAGCATCAGTTGGCATAAACACATAATCATGGTTGCTTCTGCCACTTTTCAGATTGTCAATGGTAAAAGTTAAATATGTTAGCAACCGGAGTTTTATATGAATGCACTAGAACTTTTCATATAGTTTTCTAGTTAAAGCAGAAACGCAATTCATTAACCAAAATCAATGATTATCCATGGATTACGTCCTGCAGCCTAGTGAGCAAAGGTACCTTCACCTGATGCCCTTCCTAATCCACCTTCCTCAGAAATTGCCTTTACATATATATTTGCTACACCACTGCTTCCAGCTTTAATCCATGAATTTTATGCGTATGTATGTTTATATATGATACATGAAATATAAGCAAAAGAAAATATTAGCTTGCAGTATACTTCTACAACGTCCATTCCTATCTTTCTCAAAAATGGAAAGGCTTACAGTAGTTATTTATTGATGAATATTTGCATTTAGGAGACACCTCTAATTTTTTTAGCAAGTAGCTTTAACGGACATCACTAGAGAGAATATTTTGATAATAGAATAAAAAGTAACATTGTGCTACGTACCCAATTCAGTGTATTCTTGACTATGATTTAACTTAAAGCCATATTTTTACTAGATGGGTATCTCAGATGGGCCTCTGAAATTTACATTCATTTCTGAATATCTCTATTTACTACTATGGTAAATCATAAAGAGGAGTATTTGCCAGGCATAAATACATACAGTATAATATAAAACAAGAAATCTATTATCCAGTCCCTAAACTCAGCTGCTATTAAGGCAGACCAATGTGATGGTATTTCTATTATGTTTGCTTCCCATGTTTCCATTGTCCCTCTGCTCACACAAGCACATTTATTGACAAATATGAATGCTGTTTCCCATGCCATGGTTTGTGTAAGCCTTCTTCTCCTCCCACTGCCAATCAAAAGCATCTTCTAGAAAGCAGAACATTTCCTTGATGTATGGGCAGTGATTGGAAACCAGCAAAATTGGGAATGTCACACAGGTTTTTATTTAATGAATATATTTGCATCATACACATCAGTTTCCTTTCCCAGGCCATGAATTTGCATTTCTCCTCCCGTAGGATTTGCATTAACGCTGAAATAGTATTACAACAACAACAAAAAAGTTGTTAGGCATTTTAAATGAGTGGAACTTGATGCAGTTGAAGTACTTGTTGGCTTCAATTCAGCATAAACAGAAAATCTATTTCAAATGTGTTTTTTTTCAGATTTGCATCAGAGAGTTATAGCTGCTACACAAGTTATATGTAGATCAAGAGAATGTTTCATTACACAAAAGAGAGTAGAAACATTGCTGAGTTGTTTCTGATACATTTTTCCTTCTCCCTGTGTAATTTCAGACAGCAAACATCCCTCTGGTGTCAGAGCTTGGTATAGATAATGTCCACTTCGATGATTTCTCCCTTGATACGGATACCATGATAGCAGCAGCCCTCCGGATGTTCATGGAGCTTGGAATAGTTCAGAAATTTAGAATTGACTATGAGGTAACCATCTGCTCTGCAGAGATAATCAGCTGCTTTTGTGTTGGCAAAGGAGGACCCATTTGTACTTGTTCTTGTTCCTGATGCAATTTTTCTTTTCCATTTCAGACACTGTGTAGGTGGCTTTTGACAGTGAGGAAAAATTACCGAATGGTTCTGTATCACAACTGGCGGCATGCTTTCAATGTATGCCAGCTCATGTTTGCCATGTTAACGGTAAGTATGTGAGTGGCAAAAGAGATTGTGTTCCCATCCCTCTCGCTTAGGATCTAAACATTGATCTATATGAATGGCTAATAATTAAGATTGATATAATTATTGGGTGAGGTACAGGTGCTGAAGTGAATAATGTGTTTTCACTACAGCAATGGCCCCCAACCTTTTGGGCCCTGGGGACC
The DNA here is from genome assembly GCA_012654045.1 of Ptyas mucosa. Taxonomy (NCBI): domain Eukaryota; kingdom Metazoa; phylum Chordata; class Lepidosauria; order Squamata; family Colubridae; genus Ptyas; species Ptyas mucosa. The sequence goes on along the minus strand of WNWU01000006.1, from coordinate 33,605,469 downwards.
AGTTCTGTGGAAAAAGCGTTTTTCTGCAGACTGGAGGGTTCATGGGGTTTTGGTTTTTTTTTTTTGTTTTATTTGATTTATATGCCGCCCTTCTCCGAAGACTCAGGGCGGCTTACAATGCATTAAGCAATAGCCTTCATACTTTTGTATATTTATACAAAGTCAGCTTATTGCCTCCACAAACTGGGTCCTCATTTAACCTACCTTAGAAAGGATGGAAGGCTGAGTCAACCTTGAGCCTGGTGAGATTCGAACTTGCAGTAATTGCAGACAAGTGGTGTTGATCACTATGCTTTTAGTCTGCTGAGCTAAACCAGGCTCTTCAGGTTTCACCTGCTGCCTACATCTTGTGCGTGTACTGATGGGGCTTCACTTGTTTGCGTGGCCTGGTTTCTGCCGCACCACAGACTGGTGCTGGTCTGGGGGTTGGTGACCCCTGGACTGCAACATATTACACATCCTCCTTTGGATGGAATGTTTTTAATAACCTTTTGTTCTGCCACAACTAAATCCTCTTCAGGGTTTAGAAATCTGTAAGGTAACATAACTAGGTGAAATGCAAGACCAGATAAAGTATATAAAAACTTGATTAACCCAGGAAAGGAAGGACAATTTTTTTGGTATTAATTAACTTAAAAAATAAGTTCATGTATTTCTACACATCATCTATATCTTCTTAATAATACCATATGCTGGCCCTAACATTATTGCTAACTGTATTTCTGACAGCTGAGATATTCTGGGCAGTTTTTCTGATAAGCTTTTCCATGGTTTCTCCCAAATCCTTTCTAAAATACAAACCTGGGAGAAGTGGCCATCCTTTGGCCATTCCATCTCCCAATCATCACACAGCAGCACCCAGTTTGCAATGTTTGTAGTTTTTCTAACAATTGGTGGCAGTTGTACAATCTTATTTTGCAATATTCTCATATTGTAGAATGTTTTATATAATAGAGATTGTGATTTTAAACACAAAACCTGCCTATGTTCTACTTGCTTATCTACTCAGCTGCCTCCCTACTTAAATTATAAGGTGCAGCCCAATGGTTTGGATACATCAAGTCACATGTAAAAAAATAAATATGCAATTTGAGGTGCATATATTAAATATTTAATAAACATGTAAATGTAAATATTCTATTTAAACGTAAAGATTTCCTATCTTTTAAGTCTTTTAGTCATTTGCATTCAAAGGGTTTTCTCATGAAATGTTGGGCTGGAAAAATCCACAGATCCTTCCCATTTTTATATATGGGAAGGATCTGTGGACTTTTCCAGCCCAATGTTTCATGAGAAAAACCTTTGAATGCAAATGACTAAAAGACTTAAAAATAGGAAAGGAATATTTTTAAAATGATAACTAAAGTAAATTCCCTGAGAGTTTTGAAACATAATTGTTTTAAAGGATCAACATAAAAACCAAGTTTTATAGAACTTTTAAGTACCACTTTGAAATAGGTGTCATGCCAATATAAATTTTAATTTACATCTTCCTCTAGATGGAGCTCAAAGGCTAGATTTGTTTTAGGCTGCTTTCTGAAAGTGATTGTAAAGGATAGAAATAGGTTTTGTTCTCTGAGAAACAGCCTTATTTCAATTGGATAAAATAACTATCAGTAGCAGGATCAAATAAGCCTGATGTTGTTTATTTTAGTAGGGTTGAGCTTTGAGCTTTTGGTAGTAGATCCGAGGAAGTTTGCATAAGACCCTTTCAAATACTATAGAAGTTGATCCCTTCCCACCCCACCTTACCTCATACTTCTTATTCTGCAGAACTTCTGTGTCAGCTCAGATCCTCTTTACAATAGTTGAGTTAGGGGCAGAAATGTTGGTATTCCATTATTGAGAATGTCTTCACACCAATCTGTTTCCCCATAAATTCTATCGGGTTGTTGTTGAACGCAGCATCTAGATCAGGGGTGTCAAACTCAAGTCCCGGAGGCCAGATCCACGCCATGGGATGCTTAGATCTGGCCTGCGGAGCCACCCTGGAAATAGTGAAGGACCAGCCCACGGTGTCTCTGCCAGTCAAAAACAGAGCTCAAGAGGGCCATATGTGGCCCCTCGAGCTCCGTTTTCACTGGCAGAGGGTTGTAGGAGGCCATCACAGCCAAAAACAGAGCTTGGGAGCCCATTTTTGCTGGCAGAGCACTCGGGCCACCACTGGTGCCCCCCAACACAAGTCACATCATGCTGGCCACGCCCACCCTGGCCACACACACACACACACACACACACACAGGTCAAACACAAACCTGATGTAGCCCTCAATGAAATTGAGTTTGACACCCCTGCTCTAGATGCTTTAATGTTTTTAATTTAATTGGATAAAACATCAAGCCATAAAACATAATATAGGGTCCACTTGATAGCAGGGCATTTCACATATTACAATATTGCAGTAGGAATATTGTCCTTTAGAGAACTCACATTTTCTTTTAAATCCTTTTTTTTTTTAATTCACTCTTTTATTTGCTCAGAATTTCAGCTGGGACATATAGTGCTGTCAGTATCCTTTGACATATGGTTCCAGCAGTCATACCATAATATAACCAAGGAACAGTTGTGTCATAATGATTGGACCAAGTAACTAAAAAACTCCTTTTCAAGATTATTTTATGTATACTCTTAAGTGCTATTCTCTGGTCCCCGCTGATACATACAAGAAAGAATTGCACGCCCTGATGACAAAATATATACATATATTCATTGATATATATACAGGAATGCATCAGGTAGCTTCAATTAGGCCGCTGGCAACATTTTTTCCTGGTTTTCCATCTTGCTTTAAGCTTCACTGTAATGTCCTTAAGCTTCAAAGTGTCCGATTTCAGAACAATTTTACATCTGCAATCAACAACTTAGTATATCTGTGACTGACTTGGAAACTTTCATTCGCTCCTATCCCTCTTGCCTTCTTTACACATGCTTCTCCAGATGTACTGTATCTATTTTTGTCATTCTGATAGAATGGAGAGCAGTTCCATGAAGAGATAAAAAATGTCAATCACTGCATTAACTTGATTAGAAAGCAAATAGTACCAGATGACTAGAGGCATTTACAGAAGGGTCTTTGGCTTTATTCAGAATAACCAAAAAACAGAATAACATTGTTAGAAGGAACCTTAGAGATCTTCTAGTCCAACCCCCTGCTTAGGCAGAAAACCCTATTTCATTTCAGGCAAATGGTTGTCCAATCTCTTCTTAAAAACTTCCAGGGTTGGAGCATTCACAACTTCTGGAGGCAAGTCATTCCCAGATCAACACTGTGCCCATCTTTTCATGCTACATTCTGAGCAGCTTAGTTGTTAACATCTTGCTAAGCTTGGCTCAAGGATACAGTTAGGGCAAAATAAAAGGCTTTTTAAAACTGACAGTGCTGGGCAGTGGTGAAATCCAATTTTTTTACTAGCGGTTCTGTGGGTGTGGCTTGGTGGGCGTGGAAGGGGAAGGATACTGCAAAATCCCCATTCTCTCCCCAGTCCTGGGGGAAGGATATTGCAAAATCTCCATTCCCACCCCACCCTGGGGCCACCCAGGGGTGGTATTTGCCAGTTCTCCAAACTACTCAAAATTTCCACTACCGGTTCTCTGAACTGCTCAAAATTTCTACTACCGGTTCTCCAGAACCTGTCAGAACCTGCTGGATTTCACCCCTGGTGCTGGGGCTTCAGGGTAGGCAGCTTCCCCACTCCATTCTGCTTCTTCCTCCATCTTGAGGTTCAGCTACCTCAGTATTTCAGAGACCTTAGGCCCTGCTCATAGCAATCAGCCATTGTTGATTCTTAAGTGCTAAGAAAAGCTATGAGACCGGAACTAAGGATGAGAATGAGATGTGCTGTAAAAACTGGATACTGTACTGATTTCTATGTCCCCCTGTTGGTCAGCTGAAGAAACTATTGATCGACTCTAGGATGTGTGAATATGACAAATGAGAATGGTCCCAGGGGCACCCGAAAGTATTTCTGGGGGTTTGGGATCTGAACATGGTGATTGTGTAAAAAGGTTCTGCATCCATTCAAAATTCAGTTTATAATGGAAACTTACAAACTATTTGCACATGTTCTCCTGCTGCAGATAAATCATATATAATTTCATTTGTTCAAGACTCCCCATCAGAACTAAATCATGCTTTCCTTAATTCAGAGTAATTAAAATCCTTGTGTTTAATGCAGCTGGGTTAAAATAAAATAGTTATATGAAACCTGACTTGAACTTCTTTACAATCCTGATCATTATTCCTTATTCTTCTACTTTAAAGTATCCTCAAATGAAGTAACTTCAAATGAAAGAATTTGCTACTATCCTGTTTCCCCCAAAATAAGACATCCCTTGATAATAAGCCCAATTGGGCTTTTGAGCACATGGCAATAAGGCCAAGAGCTTATTTCAGGGTTCAAAAAAATATCAGACAGGGTCTTATTTTCGGGGAAACACAGTGTGAGTTTGTCAGATGATTTTTCTTTCAGAAATAATTGACCCTAGTCTTTTTTTTTTTTAAAAGGATGAGTACAGTAGCTACCAGAGTAATTTGAACTTTGCTTAGCAGGAAGATAAGTCTTATTGAAAAAGGACTGATCTATTATTGTCTCCCTAGCTAAAGTTTGTGAATTATACCAGAACATTTATCTTTCAGTTATGTAGGCCTTCGGAACTAAGCAACTCCTACCTCACTATCAACAATGACTCATTCAACAGTTAAACCAAGTATATGGGCTCGGGAACTAAACCTTGGCTACAAATGTAGGTTATAGAAATGCAGGGGACCACTAGATGGTAGCAAAGAAATGCCTACAATTCAAGCTTTCATGCATTCAGTAGCTATATTTACTCAGGGAACTGTAATATGGATAACTTTGCTCATACATTACCTTTTATGACTTCCACTGTGATATATGTCATCACCTGGCAATACTGATTGATTGATTATTTCAATTTGGAGGCAACCCATAGTAAATCTGGGCAGCTCACAGACAAAAATTAAAAGAAAACAAAATATATAAAGAGAAATAAAAGAAGACAGTTGACTGGAAACCAAAAGCCCCCCAAAATACTAAGCAGTCAGTAACCAACTAAGGCAAATATCTGTAAAGCAGATAGACCCGGATTTTATTTTATTTTATTTTTTAAAGAAAGAATTATTAACCTGGCCAATGGCTGATTCACTTTTTTTTCCCTGGCCTATTATGCCTGCTCACCTCCTGCCTGATTTGTTTAGAAAAAATAGTTGCAGGGAGTCCTCAACTTATAATCACAACTGAAACCAGAACTCCCGTTGCTAGGTGATGAGGTTATTAAGTGAGTAATGCCCAATTTTTCTACCCTTTTTGCCACAGTTGTTAAGAAAATCCGGCTTCCCAATTGATTCTGCTTTTTGGAAGTTGGTTGGGAAGGTCACAAATGGCGATCATGTGATCCCAGCACATTCCAGCCAAGCACCCAAATTGCAATTACAAGATGGTTTAGAGATGCTGCAATGGTTGTAAATGCGAGGACTGGTGACCATGAACCAGAATATGGTCAGGATTTTGCATTCATATTCCTCCCATCTTGAAAGCTGGCAAAGAAATCAGGAAGAAGCCTTTAATAAATATGGCCCTGTAGGAATATGCTCGCACCTACTTCATCAACTCATCCCAACAACTTTTTTTTTTCCTTCTGATAGTTGCATATATTTTCATGCCATTTTATTTCTTTGTACGGTTTAAGTGGCCATTCAGGGTCAATAAGCATTCTTATAATTGAAGAGGATAGGGATGTAACACATTTGGATTTGCTGTATGTCAGCTACCATTTTTTTTCATTAAAGTTGCTACGATTAATTTTAAAAATCAGATGTAAAGGAGACAGACAGCCTTGTGGGCATAGTGATGAAAAGATTGATTACACACCGTCTACTAAAATAGTTGAAAGGTTACCTGGCCCTTTTCCTAAGGCAAGAGTTTTCAAAGTCTTTCAATTTGAAAACCCTTCTTGAAGAAGAAAAGAGAAAATAACTTAAGAGAAAGGGAGTAAAAGAGGACAGAGGCAATTTAATTGAACGGAATTAAAGGTGGGAAAATAAACTAAAACACATAATGAATTATAAAACATAAGAAAAAAGACAGGCTGGTGGCCCCAGAGACCATCATTTTGTAGAAATGCACATAATTTTGTTGATGTATCTCTTAAAGAAAAACAACTCACATCCCATACTATCTACTGGGAATAAGGTTATGGTTAAATAAGGTTGTAATTGTTTGCAATTAAATGGCCTCCACTTGATTATAGTCGTGTTCTCGTGGCTACCATATATATCTTTCATCAATAACTGTCTACATTTATGTAACCAGATCATATTATAATGGGAAAAGGGGTATGTGCAGCACAGCTCCCTGGGCATATTAATCTTGGTTCTGACAGTAATATACTGCTGTGGTGGCTTATGTTGGTCGGAGTTAAATAGATCTGCGGGTCCAGTCGAGAATATCTTTATGACCTATTTTCAGTGGAATTATTGTCACTAATCACACTTTTCTGGCATTTGGAAAAGACCATGATGTTATTTTGCAATCTGAGAAGAAGGGCACATGATTTTCAAAAGCATACTTTTTAGCTAAACTTTCTTTCTCTTTTTATTAATATTTTAACTCTATCTGTAGATCGTGCTTGGAAGCTTTAAATTTTTAAAATAACTTCCTAGCATTGCAGTTTTTTATATGTTTAATGATTTATACTGTTACCCTGTATGGCTTGGCCTTTGAGAGCTATAGACCTAGCAGTGCAACTTACACATCCATCATTTTAACTCACATGACTGCTTTCATTGATTATAATGAGACTATAGTGAGTATGGAATTTGATTGTAGGTTCAACCTCAGGATTAGATCCATTCTTTTATCAACTCTTGTTTCTTCAGATAATCTTTTCAGCTTTTTTTCCCTTCATTTTCACAACTGATATATAGAAGAAATAATTAAATTTAGAGTCCTAATAACAAAACACATAAAAGTGGACCAGTTAAAATGTAATTCATTTCCTCACATAAAGAATGACCTTTATAATTACATTTAGACTCTGGCTCTAGTGAGTTGAGATAATTTATTCTCTAGCAAAAAGAAGTTCTTTTCCACTATTACAGCACATTGTGCTGTACATAATTCTTTTCAGGCTTAGATTTTGAAAGTAAGGGGAATATAATTCTTTAGTCTTCATAGAATAACTGAGTTGGAAGGAACCTTGGAGGTCTTCCAGCCCAACCGTCCCCACCCCACCCCGCTCAAGCAACAGCCCCAATATAATTTCAGACAAATGCTTGTCCAGTCACAACATCTGGAAGCAAGCTGTTCTAATTGTTCTCACTATGAGGAAATTTCTCCTTAGGTCTAGGCTGGATCTCTCTTTGATAAGTTTCTATCTGTTGCTTCATGTTCTGCCTTCAGATGCTTTGGAGAATGACTTCCTCTTTTTTGTGGCAGCCCCTTAGTTATCAGAAGAGACAATCATGTGACCCCTGGTCCTTCTCTTCGTTAGACTAGACATAGGAACCAAATCTTTTCTCTGCTCATACTGCATTTGCATTGGAAATGATACCTTTGGAATTATCACTCATAACTGATATTAGCTTATTTCATTACAAGATTTACTGCACACAAATCATATAACAGTGAGGAGAAGGATGGTATCAGATTTAAACATGTTTCTTTATATAGCAGTAATGCCCTGCATTGTGCTGGCATGGCAATCTTTCCTAAAGTGTTGTGCCAACTCAGCAAGATAAGTCAACAACACTTACTCATTTAACATTGACCCAGTGTACAGCTACTGTGGAAAAAAAAGAAAATTCCACATTTTGGTGAATCACTAGGAGAGGAATCAGATTGTCAATAGCATAATACTTTTGTACAATGCTGAGATGCAGCTCCCTCAAAACAGCGTGTATGGTTGTATGGTCATCAGGATAACTTGAAAAGGAGATTAGATAATCAAATACCCGAAGCAGAGGCATTTACAAGATAGCAATAACAATAGCATTTAGACTTATATACCACTTTACAGCCCTCCTAAGCAGTTTACCGAGTCAGCATATTGCCCCCAACAATCTGAGTCCTCATTGTACCAACCTCGGAAGGATGGAAGGCTGAGTCAACGTTGAGCCTGGTGAGATTTGAACTGCCAAATTGCAGCCAGCCAGCAGAAGTAGTCTGCAGTACTGCACTCTAATCACTGTGCCACCATGGCTCAACTCCTTTCATCAAAACGATAGACTTATTGATTGCTTCATTATAATGGAATGACACCCATTAATTTGGATCTCTAAAAAGGTGATTAGATTGATTCATGGAATGCGATTATCAGTGGTTACTAGCCTCGATAGCTAGTTTTTACTTCCTGTATCTGAGGCAAAATACTTGTTTGCTCAATGAGCTAAGGTGTAAACTATGATTTAAGAGCCATAGTAATTGAGTTCATGCACTTCTTTAAGCAAATGCAAGCAAATAGAATAATGCGAAGTGCAAACCCAGTCTATGCCTCTCCGTATTCATGGGAGCATGAGTGGCAAAACAAGCTATTGCGCTCATCTCCTGCTTGCTAGCTCCCATGGATATCAGGTGGGCTAGTGTGGGAACAGGATGGGCTACGTGGATTTTTGATCTGATCAAGCGTGGCTCTTTTGATGTTCTTATCACATTTTAGATGTATTTTTTCATCAAAGAGAAAAGGATGGCAGATAATTCCTTTCATTAGCTTTAAACCAACTCTGTTTGATAGCTTCAGTAATACAGGTAGTCCTTGACTTATGGCCACAATTGAACCCAACATTTCTGTTGGCTAAGTGAGTTTTGCTTCATTTTATGACCTTTCTTGCCGCAGTTGTTAAGTGAATCACTTAAGCTGTTGAGTTAGCAACACGGTTAAGTGAATTTGGCTTCCCCATTGACTTTGCTTGTCAGAAAGTCTCAAAAGGTGATCTCATGGCACAGCAACTGTAAACATGAGCCAGATGCCAAACATCTGAATTTTGATCACATGATGAGGGGGAGTCTGCAATAGTCGTAAATTTGAAAAACAGTCATAATTCGCTTTTTCAGTGCCGTTGTAACTTTAAGCAGTCATTAAATGAATGGTTGTAAATCAAGGATTACCTGTGTAGTGTGTCAAATGAATAAGAAAGTATGAAAAACTGAGGACAATCACCTTACAAGGCAAACTGAAGCTCTTACTGTATATAAAAAAAGTTCCTTTCTGTCATGTTCACATCGCCGCTGAACTCCAGCTAGGGATGAGATTTATTCATACATACTTGAAGTGCATTTGTGCAGAGAAAGATGATTTAAGGGATGCTCTCTGTTCAGATTCCCTTTTATTGTTGTTTTTATTGGACACCTTACCAGCTGAAAACCAATTAGTTATAGTCCAGCTTGGCCAATAAGCTTCCTTTTTAAATCATCAAAATAGCAGGATATCAATAGAACGAAGGCATTTATAAGATTACCATTTAGCAATGCTGCAATAGTGCACTTCTGAGCTTTCTTGCACCTGTGAATTAATTCTAGCTGATAAAGTGAAAAGCGAGAGGTATTGCTTTACTCCATACGGAGGGCACTGAAATTATGAACAACTCTTTAGCTATTTGCTAAATGTACAGATAGTCCTTGACTTAACCACCACAGCCGAGCCCAAAATTGCCACTGCCAAGCCATTCAAGCAACTGAGTGAATTTTGCCTCATTTTATTACCTTTTTGCCACAATTGTTAAGTAAATCATTGCAGTGGTTAAGTGAATCATGCAGTCACTAAGTGAATTTAGCTCCCCCCCATTGTCTTTGCTTGTTGCAAGCAGGATGGGATGGTTAGAAATGGTGATCTCATAACCCTGAGACAGTTTAAGTACAACTGTCATAAATACATGCCAGTTGCCAAGTACCCAAATTTTGATTATGTGACCATGGGGATCTGCAACAGTTGGTTGTAAGTATGAAAAATGGTCACAAGTCATTTTTTTTTCCAGTGCTGTTGTAATCACAAACAGTTGCTAAATGAATTGTTGTAAATCAAGGACTATCTATGGTATATATCATGGATGGTGAACCTATGGCACGCGTGCCTGAATTGGCACACGGAGCCATGTCGCCTAGCATGTGCAGCATTGCCCGTTCTGGGTTTCCGGGTTTCTGGTGTGCATGCGTGCCCGACGATCAGCTGGCCTTTTTGCATGCAGCAGTGCCAGAAACTAGAAGAGCTGGTCTTCCATTTTCCTGCGTGAGCATGTGCGCCAGCCAGATGATTATTGTGTGTGCATGCGCGCCAAAAACTGGCTGAAACCGGAAGTTCAGTAGCTAAAACCGGAAGTTCATTTTCGGGGGCACCCATGCACCCCGGGCAGCTCCTCTTCTGGGTTGTGGCCCAGGTACGTGCGTGCTCCCTTTTCAGCACTCGGTGCCAGAAAGGTTCGCCATCACTGGTATATATCCTGCTTTTCCTTCAGGAACTTAAGGGAGGGAACCAGCATTCCTACCTCCCATTTTCCCTTCAGCAGCAACATTGTGAGGTAGATTGAGAGAGAATGACCCATATCATCCCAGGGTTTAAGGTGATCTTAGTTTAACCACTAGCTCATCATGACTATCAAACTTAACCGCTGATACATCTTGGTCCTTCCTCCAGTATTCATTTATCTCACAGGTGTCAAACTCGCAGCATCACATTGCCATCACATGAAATTTGACAATGTTTTCCCCTTCTCGGAGCTGGGGCAGGCGTGGCCTAGGCGTGACATATCTGGCCTCTGGACCACCAGTTTGACATCCCTGATTTATCTGATTTCTAACGACAGCTTTAAAATGACTGCATTTGTTGATGTTACCAATATCATTTTTTTTCTATTTTCAGACAGCAGAATTTCAGGAGATTCTGACAGAAATAGAAATTTTAGCTTTGATTGTTGGATGTTTATGCCATGACCTTGATCACAGAGGAACAAACAATGCATTCCAAGCTAAGTATGTTTCCACTATTATTTGTTTGTCTTGTTTTGAAAATTAATATTTTAGAAGTTAGAGATAAGTGTTGGTTTCAAGATACGTGTAATAAAATTGCATTTCTTTCTCTACATTTCTTAAAAAGAAAACTTAATTCCTTCCAAATTATTTTTTTCATCATGACCTAATCTGCTACAAATGAATATCCATCTAACATAACATTAAATTAGGCAAAACTTTAGTTTAAATTGGAATAGAATAGAAGACAGAAAAGAAAGCATAAAATGTGGGCCATTATTCTATGAAATGGTAGCAAGTATTAAGGAAATAGCAAGCATTTGCATTCAAAACAAAAGACACTTTTTACATAAATGGTGCCTTGTTTCGTGAAGACAGGCCAAGCCCCACAGAATTCAGGCTATTTCGTGATTTGTGTGAGACACATTGACAACTTTTTGCAAGAGTTCCTCAGTTTTTATAACATCTTAAACTCTGACTGGTTAATGAGTTGGATTATAATTACTCACACACTATTCAGCTTCCTAATAGACAATCTCTCCCAACTACCCACATGATCCTTAGAGTTTAGTGGTCATAGTGTACTTTTTAGGAGGACTTCTTATAGGACAATTGGCTTGTAGTACAACAAGGTGGACTTTGCAGGGGGGGTCTGCAAAGTTCTGCCTAATTTGTTATTGCCCACATGAAAGTAAGAGTTTATACCTAAAATAATTTTGTACCTTGATTCTACTCAGATTCTACACAGACAGTTCCTTCACAATAGTCTATGTCAAAGGACCATTTACTTTCCACTTTTCTGGATTAGCACGTCCCCTTAATCAACAAATTTAATGGTCTGGGCCCCAAAGGTGCTTTTTTAGGAGTCAACTGGAATTTCTTTGTTTTTTCTTTGAAGATGTTTCGCTTCTCATCCAAGAAGCTTCTTCACTCTGACTGGATGGTGGAGAATGGCAGGATTTATATTCCTTGCAGACAGTTGGTCATTTGCATTTTTTTAGAGAGTCGCTGAGGCCACTTGGAGGTTTATCTATGTCCTAAGGGTCATCTGAGTAGTGCAAATGGGTGTGGAGCCTTCTTGGCTGCAGGATGTTTTCTGCACTGTTGAAGACAGGTGCAGGTTGTTGGGGCTAAGTCTGTGTTATCTGCAACTCAAACTGAAGCGCAAATGGTTCCTGTAGTCTGCATTTTTTCTGGAAATCCATTCACACTCCTGAGCCATTCAAAAGGTGTTTATCCGTGAGAATCTCCATAGGCATTTAATGGTCTGGGATTTTGTACCAAAGGACCAAAGTCTTTACAGGGAGAGTGTAGGATTGAGGTCAGATTCTGTAGTGACATCATCTTCTTTAGCAGTTTCAGATTATACACAGAATATATTTTGATTTTACGATTCTGAGAGACCTCATCTGAGTTAAGGGATGCTGCTACTTCTGGGATTAGGCTCTTCACCACTTGGGAAAGAAAAATGATGTAGTTTGATTTAGTATAAGCGTAAAACACACAAATAGATGAATGTACATTGTAAAATGTACTTTGCAACAGGACATGTTCATTGCTTTTGGGAGGCTGAATTTCCTTCATAGGAGATTCTTAATTTTATTTGTTTTGTTTACACCTCTGTTATAAATAAGTATTCTGTTTATGCTTAAGTTATTTTATTCCTAGCGTAGTGTTGTGCCGACACAGTATGTTGGGTTTCCTAATATAGATATTGTTTATTGTTTTGGGTGAAACTGGAGCACAGATTCACTGCATGGTAACTGCTCCCATTCAGGCAATCATGATATCAGAAAAACAAAATTGGAGCCATACCTTCTCTAGATTTATTTTCTCTGTACTTTTTCAGCCAACGGTCACTAAGTGAACTGTTGTAACTAGAGGACTTGGAGTACAGCACCCCAAATGAGAACTTCCATTTCCAGTTAGAGACTATTTCTGCTAACATAATTCTCTATTAAGAATTCAGTATCAGGAGTTGCATTTTGATACAGAAAACTGATAAACACACACACACACACACACACACACACACAGCCCACCTAGTTGCTAAGCAATAGATTTCAGAAAAACCAATTAGGTCTGCGCTGTTAGCACAATACAAGGCATTAAGGAAATATGAATTTTAATACAATTCTGTATTATAACAGCTCCAGCAACACTAAGTGCAAAATAAATATATATAAAAACCCTTACTATTCAGGACTTGGTGTGAAATGGGGGAACTTGACTATATCTTCATTTTGGGAAGTATTTTAGTTATCCAGTATAGCATGATGGTATGTGTTGTAGTCTGGCTTAATCCCATGCATATGAGGGACTATACTCATGTTTCACTGTTCTGTATATCAGCTTCAGTAGAGCAAAGGTGATTGCTGTCTATGAAACTGTAATAGCAACAAGGATAGCCTTTCATTGGATAAACCAACCATCAGGTAATGGATTGACTTGGGTGCTAGAACAAGTGTGTTTGTTATTGCATCTGACAGCACACCATTATATTTCCCATTATATATTCCAATATTTGAGAGGCTGTCACAAAAAAGAAGGGGATAACCAATTCTTCAAAGCACCTGAGGGCAGGACAAGAAGCAATGGATGGAAACTTATCAAAGAGAGATCCAACATAGAACTAAGGATAAATTTTCTGACAGTTAGAACAATTCATCAGTGGAATGGCTTGTCTTTAGAAATTGTGGGTGCTTCATCACTGGAGGTTTTTAAGAAGAGATTGGACAGCCACTTTTCTGGAATGGTATAGGGCCGTGATGGTGAACCTATGGCACCCGTGCCACAGGTGGCACGCAGAGCCCTCTCTGCGGGCATGCAAGCCATCGCCCAAGCTCAGCTCCACTGTGCACGTGCTCATGCCTCCCGCTGGCCAGCTGGTTTTGGGGTCTCTGCCACGCATGCGCACTGTGCAAGGTGCACACAGGAGATGCGTGGGCATGCACATGGGTACATGGGGAAGTCATGTGAGCATGGGCAGGGGTGGCGCATTACATTATGGGTGTGTGCGCAGACACATGCACAATCGTGCACACTCACGCTTTTGGCACTCGGTGCCAAAAAGGTTAGCCATCCCTGGTATAGGATTGGATTAGAAGACCTCCAAGGTCCCTTCTAACTCTGTTATGCTGTATTCTCTACTCTGACCTCTGTCACTCATTTATTTGCAATTGGAATCTTTTAACGTGAAAAAAAATCTTGCTGTGGTCTCTGCAAAGCCTTGCTATGAATGAAAACATGCTCTTTCTCTTTTTTTTAATTAAAAAGTTTTTCAAAAATACAAACATTTTCTCCCCCCCTCCCCCATTCCCTCCCCCCTCGCCTGCCCATTCCCCCTCCCCCTTCCCCCCCTCCCCGGACTTCCCAGAACAAATACAGGGTATAGCATTTAACAATCATAAACTAAAATAAGCTAACATTTTGTAGACTCCAAATTCTCACTAGATCTTTAACTCCACATAGTTCAAGTAACTATAATCATAAACTAAAAATTAGATTAAATATTTCATTCATAGGCTATTTGGAACTTTTTAGTCTGGTACTTATTTTGAATATAGTCAATCCATCTTCTCCACTCCACTAAATATCTTTCATTTGAGTGATCTTTCAAATACGCTGAAATTTTTGCCATCTCTGCCAAATTCACTACTTTTAACATCCATTCCTCAATAGTAGGTAACTCTTCCTTCTTCCAGTACTGTGCCACCAAAAGTCTAGCTGCTGTTATTAAGTTTAAGATCAGCTTGGTCTCTATAACCGTAAAATCTGTAAATATGCCCAACAGAAAAAACTGTGGGGTAAATTTTATCTTTTTCTTTAAAATATTTTGAATGATCTACCATATTTTAATCCAAAAAGCCTTAATTTTTTTACATGTCCACCATATATGATAGTATGTAGCATCTTCACATTCACATCTCCAACATTTAGGTGGTAAACTTGAGTACATACAGGGTAGCTTTTTAGGATCTAAATGCCATCTATAAAACATTTTATAAAAATTCTCTCTTAGGTTTTGGGCTTGCGTAAATCTTATATTTCTAACCCATATTTTTTCCCACGTTTCCATCATTATTGGTTCTCCAATATTTTGTGCCCATTTTATCATACAGTCCTTAACTAGCTCTGTTTCTGAATCTATTTCAACCAATGCATTATACAACCTTTTTATATGCCTTTGACTTTGATCTCTAATTTGTTTTACCAAGTTCCCATCCTCTTGCAAAATACCAATTTTTTGATCCTGTCTCCATCTAGCTTGCAGCTGCCCATACTGAAACCATGTTTTAATTATTTTTTTCTTCTCTTAATTGGTTCATAGATTTTAATAGTAACATACCTCTTTCTTTATTAAGAAGTTCTTTGTATGTAATATCATCTTGTTTTTGCTCTACACTTATATTTTCTATCGCGTGCCTGGGTACTGTCCAAATTGGTAACTTGTCGTTTAGTTTGTATTGATACTTTTTCCAGACACGCAATAAAGCATTCCTTAATATGTGGCTTTCAAAAGTCTTATCCACTCTTTTATCATTTAATAGATAAGCATGCCAGCCGTAAACCAAACCATACCCTTCAATGTTCAATATTCTTTCCTCTGTTAAATTCATCCAATCACTAACTGCTGAAAGGGCAGCTGCTTCATAATACAATCTTAAATTGGGTATTTTTGAGACCTCCTCTTTCACGTATATCTTGCATTATCTTTTGCTTTACTCGTGGCCTCTTTCCTGCCCAGACAAAATTACTAATACCCTTCTGCCATTCCTTTAAGTTTTCGTCTTTTTTAAGTATTGGTATCATTTGAAAAAGAAATAAAAACCTTGGCAAAACATTCATTTTTACCGCAGCTATTCTTCCCAACAAGGACAGTTGAAGTTTTTTCCAATTTTCCATCTTTTTCTGTATTTTTTGTCACAACGGTTCATAGTCATACTTGTATAATTTCACATTTGAAGTCATAATATAAACATGTTCTTTCTCAAAGCGATGGCTCTGGGTTCCGCCATACAGTACAATAGCTGTACCACCATTGCTTTGCACACAGCAAATTATGTTAATTTTTAAAAATTCTGCAAGGGCATACCATTTTGTATTGAGTGGCTGCTTAATGTTAGGGGAATTTTTTTTCCCTGCACAATTTACAGAAGTTGTGTATGGGAGAAGCCAATGAAGAATTCTTTGCTACACCTTTTGAAAGGAATCGTCTATCATAGTAAGGAATTTGAAGAGCCATTGATAAAAAAATACCCCGATGCAAGATGAAGCAGGAAAGCTAGATAACTCCAAAGTCTAAGGCTCTTTCTTACCGTCTTCTTTTTATCTGTTTCTCTTCTGTGGGACTGTTACTGTGCTTTTCTACAGTAACTAAATCTGATTTACGATGAAACAGTTACCAAGGTAGTATAAAAGCCTAGGGCTTTTGAGGACCGTTAATGGTTTCAGTGGCTAATTAAAAAGAGAGGAAGTATAATGTTAGTATGCAAACTTGTTTTGAATAATGTACGTTTGGCCTAACGTTCAAACTGAACTGGAACAACTACTGGATCAAACAATCATCATTTCAGTTGCATGGAGCTCTGAAATTATCAAATAAGTTACATGTATAGACTAAAAATTAGCATTCAAAATGAATGCATTATAAAAAAATGTTTATAGCCGTATACTAACAAGAAAAACAAAATACCTTTGGGAAAACCATGACCTGGATGACTGAGAATCTCCATAGACCAGGGGTGAAATTCAGCAGGTTCTGACAGATTCTGGAGAACCGGTAGCAGAAATTTTAAGTAGTTCAGAGAACTGGCAAATACCACCTCCGGTTGGCCCCAGGGTGGGGTGGGAATGGAGATTTTGGCAGGAGCCTTGGTGGTGCAGTGGACTAAAGTGCTGTTAAGTAGCACTTAGCTGCCAGCTGCCTGCAATTACTGCGAGTTCAAATCTCACCAGGCTCAAGATTGACTCAGCCTTCCATCCTTCCGAGGTAGGTAAAATGAGGACCCAGATTATGGGGGCAATAAGCTGACTTTGTATAAAAAAGACCGCTTTGGGGAGGGGAAGCCCTACTAAGCAGGTATATACAAAAGTATGAAGGCTATTGCTTAACGCATTGTAAGCCGCCCTGAGTCTCCGGAGAAGGGCGGCATATAAATCGAACTAATAAATAAATAAATAAATAAATAAATAAATAAATAAATAAATTTTGCAACATCCTCCCCCCAGGAGTGGGGAGAGAATGGGGATTTTGCAGTATCTTTCCCCTGGAGTGGGGTGGGAATGGAGATTTTGCAGTATCCTTCCCCTGCCATGCCCACCAAGCCACGCCCACAGAACCAGTAGTAAAAAAAATTGAATTCCACCACTGCCATAGACACTAACAAAAACGATATATAAAAAGATTTTATGGAAATTAGAAGAAATAAGCTTTTGGCTGTTGAATGTAAAATAGATTACATTCAAAGAGATTTACTATTCCATCTCTATTTTGAAAGACTAATATTTCTTTTGAATACTTCTCTATAATGCCAAATGTATGAGGTGGGCTAGGTTTATTCAAGATCAATTCTGGCAGTGAATAGAAGATGGAAGAACTACTGGTATAGCTGAGTTCACCCTGGCAGACTGCTGCATTAACTCAGTAGTAAAATGCAAGTTTTTATGAGGCTTAACAGTGGATGTCTCCTGAGAAGGCTTTATGTTCCTGTTTGAATTTATACTATTTGAGATTTTTCTGACAGTGGATGCTTTTGTACAATCTTGAACAATAGTGCTTATGTCAGATAAATAAAATTTAAAAATGGATAAACTCTTGCAGGAATAGCAAAATCTAGCACATTGAGACATTGACCAGAAAGTCAAAATGTCCGTGTACAGCAAGCTTTTAGGTTCAAATCTGAAACCAGGTGCACAGCAAAATTACATGAGATTTGAAACTTGGCAAGAAAAAACTCAATTGCCAAAAATATGACTTCAGTAACAGAGTGGTCAATGCCTGGAACGCACTACCTGACTCTGTGGTTTCTTCCCCAAACCCCCAAAACGTTAACCTTAAACTGTCTACTGCTGACCTCACCCCATTCCTAAGAGGTCTGTAAGGGGTATGCATAAGTGCACCAGAGTGCCAATCCTCCCTGTCCTAATATTCCTTTTTACTCTTACTGTAAATTATGTTTATACTTTTACCTGTTATCTTATATATGCTTGACAAATAAATAAATAAAAAATAAAGATTCAAACATTTTTAAAACCACAGTATTTTATAAAATGGATATCAAAATGCAATCCGTTTAATCTAAAGGTTATTTTTTTTATATAAAAAAGCATTATTTACTAGTAAACCATCGGTCTATACCTGCCACTTGTACTGAGTTCTGTGAGTTCATGCAGGGAGAACATGGTCTTTTTATAATGTTAAACAAATAACTGAAAGATTATAGGTACCTGGTGACATAGTTTGTTAAGTGTAATGATAACAGCTGTTATTATCCTGACATGTTGTGATTTGTAGTCACACAGGTTGCAAAGACTGTAAATTTATGACTCACCTTTCCCATTTCTTTCCTAACTTGGGTGGAGAGGGTTCAGCACAATGAAAGATTAGGAGGAGTGTGATTGAAAACAGTATCACACAATGTTAATCCACTTCACTGCTTTTTCCTCTGGGGAACAACATTCTTGGTAATTTTCTCCTCTTTCTCTCATTACAGCTGCCCCATGATGATTAAATATCTGGGTAGTGTAGCTTTGCAATATAATCTCCTAGGAGAATTCTTTTCATTCAAGCCAGAATCTCTTAAACTAATTTCTTCAACTATGCATATATACATAAACATACACACACACACACCAATAATACCAAGCCTCATCTGTTACTTTAGAGTGCTTTCTGGTAGTGAAATAGTGATAAGTGTTAATCTTTTGTGACGGTTTAATCCTGGTGTGTTCCACCTTCTAACAATTACCAGTTTGGTAATTGTAATTCATATTTTCCTGGAAGAATTAAATTTAGCATTTTAAATGTACTACAATATATGTTTGTGTAGGTGTGTGGTTAGTCACACTGCTATGCAGATATTAAACAGGAATTTGTTTTGAAAGCATATAAACTTAAACTGAAGCATTAACAGCACATGTATGCATATTTAGTCATATCTCATTTTTAAAAATTAAGCTTGCACCTCCAGATATAACTTATCTTGAACATTTGACTAGATTATATTTTCCTTCTACAACTTCCATTCCAGTTTTTATATAGGTTATAAATTACATAATAAATTGTTCATATTTTTAAAATAACAAGGGGAAAACGCATAGCAGTTAAGACAGAGTGAATTGGTTTTAAATCCACTCTTTCTCAGCTGCTGCGTGACTTCTGCTTAATTGTTGATTTATCAGAATTGGAAGCTATTAACAATAGTTGTTTTGTCTTGCCTGAGGTTTGTCATATATGTTGTGATTACTTGGCAAACAATATTAACCTGATTTCCACAAAGAACGCTGAAAAAGCAATCTTTTTCAGAATACAAAGCATAAAACTTGCGTTTACATAAATCAGGCTATGACTTAGCCTGCCTTATTGGGGAAATGGGTAGCATATAAATTGGGTGGGTGGGTGGATGGATGGACGGACGGACGGACGGATGGCAGGCAGCTCTATTACCAGAAATACATCAAAATATATCTTCCTATAAGATCTCCCCTCCCTCATATGGTGAATGTGCAGATTCCAGTCATGAATTACACATAATTTTAAACTGTGGCAGAAACCTTCGACAGCCCCATTTTGGACACTTTCTTCTCCAAGCAGAATTTAAACAATTTTAAAGAAAGTAAAAGAAATATAGTACTTCACCAGTTCATTTCACAGCCCAGCTCAGAAGAAACCATTACTAATGAAGAAACCAATGTCCCAATGACTGAAAGAGATCAGATTGTGTAGAAAAGATTATTCAGACTCACCAATCATATTGTATTTATATGTTGAAGAGATCTACAATCTGAATACATATCCCTGTTATCACCCTTCCTTTAGCCCTCCCCTTTCTCATCCTGGAATGGTGGTATAGATGGAAAATAGTGAGTTTGGAAGTTGATGGTCTGTTCTACAAAACCAAAACATTGGGATAGCATTTCTCTCATCATTTTGACAATCTCAGAAGCATATGCTGAAAGAATGTCATATGTTGCATTTTTTTTCAGAATTGGTTCTGCTTTAGCTCAGCTCTATGGGACATCTGCTACTCTAGAGCATCACCATTTCAACCATGCTGTAATGATTCTTCAGAGTGAGGTACAAAAAATATGGATTACCTGGTCTCTTCTTCTTTTCTAAAAATAACTGTCAGAAGCTGCTTTATTATAGCATATCTAAATAGGTATTTTCTCTGCTAGCACATAAAAAACAGATTCTGCATTCCATATATGGCACTGAGTTTAACGATATGACTTACGTAATATTTACTCTCAAAGCAAAATATTTCCAAAAAGCAAAAGCAGTTTTATATATTTTAATTGTAAGCCGCTCAGAGTCGCTTTGCAGAATCAGATAAGTGGCATATAAATGTAATAAATGTGCTTAAAACGGTTTTGATTTCTTCTTTACAATAAGAGCTGTAATGTTCTTAGTAATATATTCTCTCTTATGGGGAAATATAAATAAATAATTATTTCCCTAAATCTAGGCTGGCATTACCTGTTCCTAATTATAGAAACTATTAATTCTAGTATTAAATTATTCAACAGCATTCATCTTTCGATTGAAAAGAAGTTCATGGGTTGAGCTGCTGGAGTTGAAAAAAAAGGCATTGTTAAAGTTTGCATTTATGAGGTTGGAAGTTTTCCTCCAATGACATAGCTCTGTTACTTTAATGTATACATAGAATTTTGTATTAGTATGTTTAATGAATTTTGGATGAAGAATTTGTTTCTTGAATTTAGGTTTTGATGTAACTCGTATTTACATAACTACTATAAGAAAATATTTACATTAATATAGATTCCTTTTCCAGAATGAATTGCATTTGTCTGGGTAGGCAGAAATGACAGGGGGAAAGTTTATTATAGTAGTGAAAGTTCCAGGGAAATCAGAGGAGGACCAGATCATAAATAGGACTCTATGAGCATATTATTGGATGGATCTTAGATAATCTGCTATTTACAATTTATCTCAGAAGTTATAGAGAGAAACACACCTTATTGTGATTTATGTTGATTGATTATTTCGTATCCTATGACTAACACTGAGAGTTGTATTTTATGATTATGATCATGATTTATCACTTGTGGCATGTATGTAAGCTGAGAGCTTATGCACCGGAGACAAATTCCTTGTGTGTTCAATCACACTTGGCCAATAAAGAATTCTATTTTATATGAGTCCCAAAAAATAAATAAGAACATTTCAAGAGAACATCTAAAGTAGACTCAGCCTTAAAGAGGTTGTAGCATCTTTGGCATATTTACATCAAAACAAGTTTTACTGAAACCTATATTTATGAGCATAGATATATATTTAGGATTGGGTGGATAGCCTAATAGTATTATGTATTTTATCTCCCTGTGCAGATACATGAATTGTTTGTTTAGATTTATGTAACTACCCACCTCCTACCATAGCAATTCTGGGCAGATAACAATAAATTTAAAACACCATACAAATAAAAACCAAAAACAACTAACATAAAACTTCAGTTTTAAAGAAAAAGCTAAAGTTCTTTAGGTTGAAATTTCCATAGCTTGTTCATCAGTTTATATGCAAAAAAGAAAAAGTAGATGGACAATATTTTTATTTACTACTAGGCCATACTTTCAGTCCAGCAGAAAAAACTAGCATTACATCTTAAGTATAGCAGCTGAATGAAATATCTTTGTAATGATTTCATTACAATTTTTTTTAAAAAAAAATTATTGCAGTGGTGAGACACAATGCTGATTTATTGGAAAAATTGATTCTGAGCTATTTAGCTTTGCTCTCTCTTTCATTATAGGGTCACAATATCTTTGCTAATTTGTCCTCCAAGGATTACAGTGATCTTATGCAGCTTCTGAAGAAATCAATACTGGCAACAGACCTCACTCTCTATTTTGAGTAAGTATTGCCATTTTCTAATTTTGATAAATGAAATTCTGAAAGAGTTGCAGTCCTCAACAATCGTGTTTAAATATCAACTGGATCACCGAGTACACAATGCTATAAGTTAGTATTTACTTATCATTTTCATTATTTATTCTCACACCCACAGCTATGGCATCTTTTACAGCAGGGGTGGGGAATGATAGCCCTTTTATGACTTATGGACTTCAGCTCCCAGAATTCCTGAGCCAGCCATGCCAGATATATTCTACATATGAGAGCCAGGGTAGCTTAGTGATTAAAGTGTTAGACTAAGACTAGTTAGGCCCAGTTTTTGGTCCATCTTCGGCTACAGGAATTGCCTGAGAGAAACAGTCATTCTCTCCCTCTGCCCAACTCCACCTCATAAGGTAACATTTTATATTAAAACCAGGAGTTAAATAATAAAGTTGCTTTATCTTCTGATCTGATTTTATAAGGCATTAGTGAGACCATTAACAATTATTTGAAAGCAAGTTGTTAGTACAGGTAGTCCTTGAGTTACAACCATTCATTTGGTGACCGTTCAATTTGTCAGCAGCACTGAAAAATGTGACAAGACCATTTTACACACTTATGACCATTGTAGCATCTCCGCGGTCATGTGATCAAGATTTGGATGCTTAGCAACTGGCATGTATTTATGACAGTTGCAGTGTCCTGGGGTCATGTGATCACATTTTGTGACAAGTAAAGTCAAAAGGGAAGCCAGATTCACTTAACAACTGTATTACTAATTTAAGAACTGCAGTGATTCACTTAACAACTATGGCAAGAAAAGTCATAATGGGGCAACATTCACTTAACAACTGTCTTGCTTAGCAATGGAAATTTTGGGCTTCATGAACAGAAAGAGGAGTCCACCTCCTGAGATTACCATGTTTTCCTTAAATTTTCCACTTGTATAGTTGAAATTTGATACAAAAGGGGTGACACAAGTATAAAATATGACACTTAGGAATATGTCTTTTTACTAATATATAAAATGTATGTATAGGAAGATCACATATGGAAACTAGCTGCCTAATCCATTTTTATATATCCTTAAGGCAGACAAAACAACTGGGAACGCGTTTTTCAAATGTGATTTTGCTTTTTCAGGAATCAAAAGACATACTAAATAGTGAGCTTCTTATTTTCAATAGTAATAAAAAGGTTCCGCCCACAAGACAATCTTGTGTAGTGCTGACGCAATGCAGATTTGCCTTTGAACAGTTAAGGATAAGATTGATTTAAACGTACCTGTTAGTGTATAGTTGTGAAAATTGTAATCACTGCAGTACTTATTCCCAGAAGGATTGAATGAATCTGCATGAGACAAATGATATTTTTTTCTGCCAGCGTGAATTTGTATAATACTAGAAACTTCCAATGCTCCAATGATCCATATAAAGTAAAATGTATGGAAAACAGTGAGTAGTCTGAGGCTTCGCCACTAAGAGGGAAGAAATTATTTGTTGTTCTTGGAAGGTTTTTTCCTCTATTATGTATTACAGTAGTATATAATGATTCATGTGTATTAATTAGATGTTGTTAGATATTGTTTAATAAAAAGAACCCAGAACATGCCTGTCATGCATAATTTGTGTATATACTGTTGTTGCTCTCTAGCCCATCTAGTGGCTAGAGAGGGGTCCCCAACTCCTGGTCCATGGACTGGCACTGGTTCGTGGCATGCCAGCAACTGGGCTGTGCAAGCAAGTGAAGCTCCATCTGTGGCATGCAGGCATCATGCAGAACCACATACAAAACCGTGGTCCATGGAAAAACCTTTCTCCATGGAACCAGTCCCTGGTGCCCAAAAGATTGGGGGCCGCTGCTTTAAATCATTTAGAAGGGATGAGGTTGAAATAATATCTGATCAAGGGCTATGAAAGATGCAGAAGTTTAGAGAGTTAATTTCAGACATTGTGCATTTCTATTTGGGGGAGGGCAGTAAATATTAAGTAATAGGTTTCCATCATTTCTGTCCTTAATTATTACAAATCTATAGCTGGCAGCATATGATGAATAGCCTGTTAAGAGACATCTCCTGCAATTATCACCTTAACTACCTGGAACAATCTAAACTATATACTGTAGATTGTGCTAATTTTTACTTGTTATAATAAGGATTATTTAGCACATTTTTTTCTGTTAATTTCCACATAGTGGGAATGAATTTTCATACACCTAGTCCTGATCTGACTTTTCCTATAAGCCATTTGATAGTATGGAGACTGCAGTTTAATGAAATTTTAAAGTTTGATTTGGATATGTGCAGATGTGTTACTAACCCTGGGATGTTTTTTCTTTTGTTTTTACTATTTAATTACTGCTTTTGAGCACCTAGGACAGTGATGGCTAACCTTTTTGCCGTCGTGTGCCAAAAGCGGGGGGAGCACGGCGAGGTCGCCCACGTGTGTGCCCACACCCATAATTCAATGTGCCCTGCCGCTGTGCATGTGCACCCCCTCGCTTTTAGCACGTTATGGCACAGTGGGTCCAGTAGGCCCGTTTTTCACTCTCCCCGGGCTCCAGAGGCTTTCTAGGAGCCTGGGGAGGGCAAAAACGGCCTTCCCCACACCCCCGGAGACCCTCCGGAGGCCGGAAACAGCCCATTTCCCAACTTCCGGTGGGACCGAAAGGCCCAAAAATCAGCTGGCCGGCGCACACATGCGCACTGGAGCTGAGCTATGGCAACGCTCGCGTGCCCATTGATACGGCTCTGTGTGCCACCTGTGGCACCTGTGCCATAGGTTCGCCATCATGGACCTAGGATATTGCTGCCTAAGATGGGCAGCTATACAAATATTTTAAATAAATAAATACATATATATTATAAATACACGTCTTTCCTTGTTTGGTTTGTAATATTGTAATGTCTGATTACAGGAAGAGGACTGAATTTTTTGAACTTGTCAACAAAGGAGACTACAATTGGAATGTTAAATATCAACGAGAGGTATTCCGGTGAGATCTTTCTCTTGGGTAAAGTTTACCTGGTGTAGGAATTGAGGCACTCTGTAAGGACAAGGGGCCAAATTCCTCCCAGTGGCTTTAGAAGTGCACAGTCAATTTCCGTACATCCTAGAGGTGCAAAACATTTGTAATTTGAAACATTTCATATTGAAAACATCTTACCTTGAGCCCAAAAGTGATTGTTTTGAATTCAAAATTGGTTGTTTTAACATTCTGGAGTTATTTGGAGCTCAAAACATTTCCGGAAAGGTCAGAACCATCCATTCTGAAATGGAAACTGCTTCCAACTCTAAATGTTGGACACCTTTGTCAAAAACCGTTGCTTCTTGAGTCTATCCACATTTGACATTTTAAAAAATTAAGTGCCTTCATTACCACACTTTTTAAGTATTTACAGTGAAGATTATGGTCATCAGGTCTTGTATTCTGGGATTACCAAATGTCCTGATTTCAGCAAAGCGTGGAAATTCTCTGGATATTTGCCCTGATTCCTGAGATCAATAATATATGTTTGTATTTAGCTATACTCCAAGACTACTTTTTTTAAAAACAACAACAGTATATCTGATATCAAAATATAAACTCACAACAAACCTGTACACAAAAGCCTAAAACAGTTCATGTGAAGGGAGCTCCTACAAGGTGGCTTCAAAGAGCCATAGCTATTGTTAGAAATTTGGCACCCTTTTTTTTTAAAAGAACAATTGAGGTTGGGTCGTGTTAGAGGAAGACAATGAAACACCCTTGTGTTTATTTGTTAAATTTAGATTGCATATTTCCATCATGCTTCCCTTTTCCTTGAACAATCACAACACCTATTCTCCCATGTTTCATTTCTTTTGGAAGGAGAAATCTCTAAACATTTCAGGTTCTGGTTGAATATTTTAATGTATTTACAGGTATAATATTGGGAGATATGTGAATAAACCTGCATAGCAACCCCTACAAAAAAGCAAACCCATTAGCTGATTCAGCTCATATTCTCAGTTAAGGCACATGGGTACCCACAGATTATTTTAATTGTCTATTTCTCACATGCAGGTAGAGTTACTTTCACCCATTGTCTCCAATTTAACCATTTACTGCCATTCTTTTTCCATTTATTTATATTGTCTTTCTTTTGTTTTAAATGATTTTTTTTAAAGTGAAGATGACAGTCTCGATCATGTAGTTACAACCACTATTTTAACTTTTTTAATGCTCCTTCCAAATGCCTCTGATTGTGTCTTCCATACACGGGTATGGAGAAGGTACACATTGCAGAAAATGGCCCCTTCTTAAAGCAACCTTTGGGAAGAAAAAGCTGTTTTTTTATTTGTTACATGGGTCATAAAGGCTCCTCTAAATCAGTGTTCTTTTATGTGGTGACCTCCAGAGACAGCTGAATTTTAACTCCCATAAAGCATAAAGTCCTGCCTTAGACATGAAAGCCAGCTGGATGACTTTGAGCCAGCCACACTCTCTCAGGCCATGATATCAGGCTCGGGAAATAAGCCGGTTGGGTCAATTCTTGTTGCAAACCATGGCTCAATACTTGGTTGATCCAGAAAAAATAGGACTGGGAAGGAACAAAATGCATAAAGCTATGTAGGCTGCAAATGATGTGTACAGGTAGTCCTCAATTTACAACAATTCATCGAGTGACCATTCAAAGTTACAATGGCACTGAAAAAAGTGACTTATGACCGTTTTTCAGTTATGACTTTTACAGCATCCCCATGAACATGTGATCAAAATTCAGATGGTTGGCAACTGGTTCATACTTATGACCATTGCTGTGTTCCAAGGTCATGTGATCACCTTTTGCGACCTTCTGACAAGCAAAGTTAATGGGGAAGCTAGATTCACTTAACATCCTGGTTACTAATGTATCAACTTCAGTGACTCACTTAACAACTGAGGCAAGAAAGGTTGTAAAATGGGGGAAACTCACTTAACAAATGTCTCACTTAACAACAGAAATTTTGGGCTCAATTGTCATAAATCAAGGACTACCTGTGGTGTATTTTGACACACCTTCATAGCATGAAGTTTGAGAAGGCTAATTTAGATGGTCCACTGCAATCCTCTTTATACCATAAGAAGCTCTGTTAATATGTTCAGACCGGGAATATATAAACATCAGTATCTAGGCATTTTCATCTGAGGGGGAATGAAACATACTCATGAAAGGAGCTATTCTTTAAGTCTTTATGTTTTAGATGAGGTATAGATAATTTTCTATTTTTCCATATTTCACCCATTCCTGATTTTAGAATATGGACAATACATTTCCTTTCTTAAAAATCCCCAGTATTCTTGCTGTTCTTCTGGGCTTGCTTATAGTTTAATATGCTTTGTGCATTGTACATAAATGCTTTCTCCATCTGAGTAATTCTTGTCTCCCAACACTTATAAAACATATTTGTAGCCAGGTATTAACTACATTAAGATGGAGTAATCCTTACAATAATCTTGAATATTTATTGCGCACAAACGATAGAAACTATTCAAACAGTGTCTGGAATGTCTCTCACATAAGTACAGTAGCCAGTTATAACCAGGCAAACAGACTACCCAAAGCTGTATATATTACATAATTTCCTTTCATCATATCATGGCATTCCAATACCCAGTGTTCTATATTATGATTTTATTAATCAAACTACAACAGCAAAATGAGTAGTTAGTCTACAGTGAAACATGTATCTTTTGTAACACTCAATAGTTAGCACTGAAAAGTCATTATTTGATTATATCTATAATGCATTAGCTTTCCTCTATCTAATTACATAAAAACAGTGACTATTCAAATTCCAAATTGTGCTATGCTTTAAACTGGTGAAGAAGGTGTTAAGTCTGCCTCTTAAAAAAACCCTCATGTATTCAGGATGAATCTGTTTAGAAAACCAACAAAGCTTTGTTCCATTTTTATTGTTCATTTCTGTTTTTCAGATCAATGCTAATGACAGCCTGTGACCTTGGAGCTGCAACTAAACCATGGGAGATTTCAAGACAGGCAAGTCATGATTAATAGCAGCACAAGAAAGAGGAGGTTCTGTCCCAACAATTTTCCCAGGAACCTGACACGGAAAGGGCCAAATCTGCAGTCAGGTTACAATACCATTGCTTTGCATTAAAAAATACCACAGATCTTCTGCGACATGCAGTTTATTGCCCGGTCTTTTTGAATAGTATTAGAGTATTTCAAGAGATTCTACTTCCGTAATCACGTAATCAATTATGATGAACATTTGCATTTTATTAAAAATGTGAATTAAAAAAAAGTTGGTGTACCTAATTTGACAGTGTTTTAAGGTCCTTCCTGGCATAAAACAGTGAAGGCAAAGGCTTACCATACATCTTTGTGGAAGAACTTTAATTTTTTTCATTCAAATTATTTGAAGGATTGCTTCGCTTATTTTTACCCAACTTGATGCATTCATCTGAAATTCCCATCAATTGTAGCCAGAATTAAACCTGGTGCCTTATTAAACCTGGTGCTAACATTTGTTTTTCTCCGTAAGACACAGTATAAAAAAAAATCATTTATTTATATGCTACAGGTAGTCCTTGACTTACGATTGGTCACCTAGTGTCCTGTCAAAGTTATAATAGATCCCTGAAAAACTACTTAGAACTTCTTAGAATCTGGTTTAAAAAATGCAGCCACTGTGATCCCCCACTAATCACATGAACAAAATTTGAGTGCTTGGCAAACTACTTGCTCTTATGACCGACATCAGCATCACTGTGGCTCCCCCTGCCTGTCTCTCTCCCCCGTCCCCATGTCAGAACAGGACTATACTGAACTAGGACCAGAGCCGCGGTGGCGCAGTGGTTAGAGTACAGTACGGCAGGCTGCTTCTGCTAATCACTGCCAGCAGTTTGGCAGATCAAATCTCACCAGGCTCAAGGTTAACTCAGCCTTCCATCCTTCCAAGGTCGGTAAAATCAGGACCCAGATGGTTGGGAGCAATATGCTAACTCTGTAAACTGCTTAGAGAGGGCTGTAAAGCACTGTGAAGCAGTATATAAGTCTAAGTGCTATTGCTATACATTTATTCATTTAGTGAAATCATATTCTAAATTGAAAAGGTATGAATTATAGAATGTTTTATGCAAAAGCAGAGTTGCAGTTGCTGAATGGCAGTAAAACAATGGAAATAAAACATGCAAGAGAATAAATGGGTGCTTAATAAATTATTCAACATTGCATGTGGAGGAAGAAATGGCTGACCAACCGTTGGTTGTTTATGCACTTGTGGATAAACACATTTGTATTATGAATACTTGTAGTGATGTGTGAGGTGTGTTGGTCGGAAATGTGAACGTGGGTTTGCAGTGTTGGCTGAGAATCCCAAGGATTTGCAGTGAATGTTACACAGTTGTATGATGCAACAAGGAGGATGAATTTGAAATTTAACGTATCAAAGAGAAAACTGCAAAAATGAATGGCATGTATGAAATGAACATATTGAAGTGGCTTGGTCATGTTAAGAGAGTGAATGAAGAATAAATTAGAAAACAAGTATAGGATGAGCGAATGTATCAAGAGATGGGGGGGTGGGAATCAAGGAAATCTTGGTTATATGAACCTAATGAAAACATCAAAAAGAGACAGGTGAGAGAGAAGTTTAAACAAGGGAAAGGGGTATATGAAGCATGTTTGAAGCATGGAGGGTTTACAAGGGTTAAAAAAGTATGGAGAGACATAGTGAAAGTTTTACCAGGTAGTAGAGCAAGCTATGTTGTCTTTTTTCCAAACGTGTGTTTTAAGTTCCTTTATTATTTATTACTCGTTTTCTGCTCTTCACATAACATTGCATAGCACGACAGGCATGCATTATGCCTAAGTATTTTTATTTTATTTTATTTATATGCCGCCCTTCTTCAGAGACTCAGGGCGGCTTACAATGCGTTAAGCAATAGCCTTCATACTTTTGTATATTTTATACAAAGTCAGCTTATTGCCCCCACAAACCGGGTCCTCATTTTACCCACCTTAGAAAGGATGGAAGGCTGAGTCAACCATGAGCCCGGGGAGAATTGAACTCGCAGTAATTGCAGGCAGCTGGATGTTAAATGCTGGCTTAGTAGGAGGCATTAGCCTCCTACGCCACTCAGGCTCACAAAGGGCATCAAATAGTCAAATACTCATTTGTACTTATAAGTATAAGATTATACTTAATCTTTTTACTTAATAAAGGCTTTAGTCTGGATTAACAATTAAAAATATAAACCATAATTTGATCTTTTTGTATGTGTTTTAGGTAGCTGAACTGGTAACAAGTGAGTTCTTTGAACAAGGGGACAGGGAGAGATCTGAACTGAAACTCACACCGTCTGTAAGTTAACCACTTTGGTAATTATCTGTTGCTGTAGAGTGAGCAAACATAGTATAATGTAGTATAATGTATTGTCATGTGATATGATGATATGATATAATATTGTAACTTTCCCACTATCAGTATATAATAACTAAGCTTTGGATTCCATTCCGAAAAGATAATTATCAGATCTGGGTTGCAAAACCCTTAGACAATCACTAGATGGCAGCAATAATTTATTGTTCTTTATTGTGCCATCTGATGGCCCTAGGGATTTTTGCAGCTCTGCTCAGATAACCATACTTTCTAGAAGTGTGTGAAATTGAGCACAATGGAAATTACTTCAGAGTGGAAGCAGGAAGAATTACATTGCACTTCTCCGAAATGAATAGCAAAAATAATGCTTCATATATTTATTTTTTCCTATTTTCCTATGCAACGTAAATGCCAACAGTGGATTGCATTTGTTTGATACTAAGGAATTAAATTGTAAAGCGGTCAAATAAATGAAACCTCTATATTCCCTAAACAGGGCCAGAGAATAATAAATGGTTTATTTTTCATTCTAGACAAAAGACAGGAAAATGTGTGTAAAGATTGATTATGGTTTTCAAAGTGTTCCGTTTATAACAATTTGATCCTAGATCCAAAATATTGGATGAAGCAGCTTCTGTAAAATACTCTAGAGTAATAAAGCTTGACACATTCCTCTTCTCCGCTCAGGCTATATTTGATCGGAACAGGAAAGATGAACTGCCTCGATTACAGCTGGAATGGATTGATAGTATCTGCATGCCTCTCTATCAGGTAATTGTGCATATTGCTGCTCCAGAGTTAAAAGAAGTCCCACGGGTTTTGCCTCTCCGCAAAAGGGGGGGGGGGAGGAGGAGAGGGAGATGACATAACAATTTTTGCAGTTTTTTCTATCTCACAGACCCTATGCATTTCATTTTCCTCTCCTAAGGCATAAACTACACTTGATAACGCAGCAAAGGTACTTGTACCGGAGAAATCTATGCAATGAAATGAGTAAATATAGATCAGGACAAAACCAGTGCGGTCTGTCAATAAAGAAAGCAAATCAGATAAGAAATCATTGTCTTCCTCTGCTCTTCTCTGGATTTCCTTCGTCTCTACGTCCCTGCTCTGAATCTATTGGTTTTGGTTTGTAAATTGCAAAAACCGTAGCAGCGTTTTGTATTTTCCTCCCTTGTTTATTTGTGATGAAGAAGACAATTATTGTTATTGTTGTTATTAGTATTTTTAAATTTTTTTTCTAAAAGATAAAACTTCCACTACAACACAAACAAGGCAAAGTATTTTCCTTTTTAAGCAAGTGCTCCATTTCAGAGTTACAGACAGTGCTCTGCTTGCAGTCCGGTTACATCCTGAGAGGCTCTTCAGAAGTCTGTTTGGTTTGCAAGTCCAACAAATGTAAACGCCTGTGCAGTGTGGTTCTTGCCTTGCATGGGTGACAGCACCATGGTAAAAGCTGGCAGTGATGGCATAGGCCCGTGATGGCGAACCTATGGCACGCGTGTCACAGGTGGCACGCGGAGCCATATCGGTGGGCACATGAGCATTGCCCTAGCTCAGCTGCAGTGCACATGAGCGCGCAGGCCAACTGATTTTCGGGCCTTCCGGGCACACCGGAAGTTGGCAAACGGGTCGTTTCTGGCCTCCAGAGGGCCTCCAGATGGGTGGGGAAGGCCGTTTTCACTCCTAGAAAGCATCTATAGCCTGGGGAGGGCGAAAAACGAACCTACTGGGCCCACCGTGTGCCAAAAACAGGGGGAGCATGGGGGGGGGGCGTCGCGCATGCATGCGTGGGGGTGGGGCGCATTGAATTGTGGGTGTGGGCATGCACGTGTGCGATCCCCCCCGTGCTCCCCCCGCTCTTGGCACACGACGGCAAAAAGGTTAGCCATCACTGGCATAGGCTCAACCTCTGGAGTAGAAGTGGCACATTTCTCAGCTTTCCTGAAGAAGCAGCCCAGTGGGCTTTGAATAGTGGCAGGAGGAGGGCAAGAGAGGGAGGTTTGGGTTCCAGTGAACTACAGATATGTGTGGCACATGGAAACCAAACCCACTTCTCCCAACCATCGGGTTTGGATAAGTTTATTCATATTGACAAAAGTTTTCAACTCGACAGTATGTTAGTGGAGTAAGGTCTGTACTTCTAAAATTTGGAGAGTATGTGCTAGTCAGACAAGAAGCACTTAGGACACTGCAGAAAGCTACAACCTGCAAAAGGAGACACTTCCATATTTTTGGCCAAGATTATATTGGAGGACTTCTTGTTTAGTTGTTAACTCAGATTCCTCTGTGCAAGTCCTTTATGGAGCAGTCTTTCCTGTAGTGCTTTTTAAAGCAGGTTTTGAATTGACTTGCATTTCAATTGTACATTTTAATTAAAACATACCAATACGGGTTAATATCGATGCTAGTAATTTTTAAAATTGTTTTTAAAATTGAGTTTATAAATTTTTATATTGTTGGTACTGATTTTTTCAAAAGAGTTCTGCAATACGTTTTAATGAAATTCAGGATTAATATACTTCTTCAGCTGCACTTAGAATAGTTTTCAATATTACTCGAGATTAGAGGAAAGAAGCTAGATTGATTTATTTGCATGTTTATTCATCCATCCCATTTCTAAGCTTACTCAACTCCAAATATGACCCTGAGCGGGTCCACAAAATTAAAAACATGATATAAAAAGGAATAATGGAGAAAATCATCTACCATCCTCACCAATCATCCTGACCAAAGGCTTGACGGAAAAGCTCTGTTTTTAGTGCTCTTTAAAGGCAGGTAGCAAGTTTCTGGGGAAGATGCTGTTTCAGAAAGCAATATCTATAACAGAGAAGGCCTGCTTCTTGGATCTTGCTAGATTACATTGCTTAGTTGATGGGATTTAAAGGAAGAAGATTTCTATCTGATTGTTCAGGAATGTTCAGGAATGACAGACACTATGGGACCAGATAATCCCCCAAATAATTAGGTCCTAGGCCATACATGTATTTATAGGCGATAATCAAAACCTATAGGCGATAATCAAAACACAACACACAACAAAAAGACAAAAAGTATGGGAAATAATTTTGATGCTTCTGATAAAATTCTATGGATAGGACCATGATGGATACCAAATGAATCTTGTGCAGGGAAGGTTTTATAGGTAAGGATATTACTAAACTCTGGCCCATTCAGGAACAATCTATTTCATCTCAGATATTTGATGCTAGAGAAGAATCACGAAGACATAACATAATAATTATTTATAATATTTTGATTTTCAGCAGATTAAGGGACTAATCTACCCCTTAATCCTATAGCGATCATGTAGCAAATTGTACAAAATATTATTTCAAGTCAAGTAATTGCAATCTATTAAATATCTCATAATAAACATTTGTTATTGTTTTATATAAATACTACAGTGCAATTAAAAAGAAGTTAAGTGGGGGAAGAAGTTAGTATGTGATGAAATAAGACAAAGAATGCTTCTTTAGCCAGAAGTTGTATGCTATTTGAAATAGCGTTTTTAGCCCAGGAGAGAGAATAGAATTATCCATGGAGATAAAGAATGCTCAGAACATTCTTTCTGGATGAGAAGGTTGGATATAACAGTTAAGGATTCAACTTTATACAAGCAAAATTTTACTAGCAAACAGAGATGCATCTAAATGTCTTTTCCCCCCTCTGTTCATGCTGTATAGCTATTATTCCCCTTTTTATTATTACGGCATCGTCTAATGCCATACTACCCTAAGGGGTAAACAGAAAACTTGATGTCATAGTCACATACTGGGAGAGATGCTCCCTAGAATATAAAACTGACTTTTAATTTCCAGTACAGCCACTGTACCAATGATGCATGGAGACACTGTAAATCCCATTTACACATGGTTAAGAAACCCAAGTTGGAGCTTCATGCTCTACAGATACCCCAGGCTCTGAGTCTCTCTCTCTCTCCATACCAATTTATTTTTCAGTGGTAATAAATGGTCTAGAACACACAACATAGAACATTAATGATAATAGCAGCAGGACGTTTAGTGTTTATGCAGAATTCAGCTTTTTTCTTTTCTCTTTCCCCTTTTCCATGCAGTTGCAAAGAAGGGGCTGCATAAAACAGGCATGCCTTTTAGAGTTCATTTAGCTCAGACACATTGTCCTTCCCTGTGATACCCTGCCACTTTTTTTCTTCTTTTTTATGGGCTAGAATGTTTATTTGTTAAAAGTCGCCTACACTGAACCATCTTGTAAGATACTAATAATACAGGACGGCAGCAAAACCAGCAGCTCTGGATATACCTCTCTTCAAGTAGCCAGGGGCATTTGATCCTATAACGTCAGTGAAGATGGGACAGATAATATTTTTATACTTATTATCAGTTTAAATTAGAAAAGTTATATTTTAGATTAGGAGGTAGCAGCCCACCGGCAGAAATATCCCTTAGCATCCCAAGATCACTGCACCAAATTATCACTATCACCAAAGGGAGAAATAGCCAAATAGCCAGTGCTGTTTTGTTTCATTTTATTATATTTTACAGAAGAAGGAAAGTAATAGAAGTTGGGGAGAAACTGCTTCCATCTCCATTCTTAACCAACTAACCCTCCCCCCTCCCCCAAGTTATTAAAAATGTCCAGCCTTGTGTCATTAAATAATTGCTGTTTTCTGGTTTTTAGAAAGATGCAGAATATGAATTGCAATTGCCAAGCCCTCAAATGTGCACACACACATTTGAAGTTATGCATCTTTTAATGTATATAAAGCCAAATTTGAGAATGTGGATCCTCCTTAATCACATAACCCCACAGGTGAGGTAAATGTGTAAAAGACCAGGATAAAGCAGAAACTGGGGAGAGCTTTGGAGGGGGGGCGGACTAATGAGTATGGGATTGAGAAAGGAAGTTAAATAAAACGTGCCACTCACTGCCACCACTTTCTGCCAGTTCATCTGAAAGAACACAAGCCAATGCATTTGAGTTGATTTGCAAGTTGTCTAATCCAGGACCCCTTTGTAGGTTTTCCCTCCTTTTTTTTCCCCACCTAAGTCCACAAGAGAATTGAAGGTAAGAATTGAAACCCTGAGGTAGGAACTAAAGGATTCCATTTAAAGAAAAGAAGGTATGAGAAATCCCCTCATTTTTCCCACTGCATTGTTATGTGCTGGTAGCAATCTCCTGACATGGAAGAATACCCAGGTCAGAGGCCAAGCAGTGTGCTTCTGTCTGGGTGAGAAGATAAGCAGTTTGCTAGTGACAGCTGACAGCAGCAGCTTGAAATTTAAGGAATCGTTTCGCCTTGGTAGACGGGTTTCCAACAGTTTGATCCTGAAAGTGATGCACCCTTTTTGCAATCCCAGATGGGATACTCCTTTCACAACACCTCAAATAATATTTTGAAAATGTCTGTGAATGCTGATTACAAAGATTGAAAGAAACTGGCTCACTTTCTTCCTAATCACCTAGGAACAGGATGTTTTTCTCATTTTACATTGGCTCATGCAGCTCTTAAATAAAGGTCCCCAGTAATTGACTTCATCCAATAGCATTGATCACAATAGTTCGTTTTCTTGGCCACAACCTAACATCATCCAAAACCTTCATTAAACAACATATAATGTATGACCCCCATGGTTAAATAGGTTTTCTAACTTTCTGTAGCTATTCTTAGTGAAAAGCAAAAGTTTGAGAAGGGAGCTGTACTGTTATGGGGACAAGAAGTGTTGGAAAATAAGATGGGAGGGAGAAGCAGTTATTCCCTTAATGCAATGTCGAGTGATGTTGCAAGAACATTTTTTTAAAGGAATAAGTGACATGTGAGATCACAAGTTTTCTCAAGGTATAACATTTTGGGTTTTTTAAATATATAAATGTAGTGGATAGAGTGTCTATGGGCTCTGCATTGCCAGATCCTAAGTTGTAATATATCAGCTGCCTTTTGAAGATTTTAAACAGATGTCCTGCAGGAAGTGGTGAGATCAGTGGTGTCTCCTGCTGGTGGGAAACAGGCAAGGTCACAATAGAAGGAGTCACGGGATCACCATGGGTGGATCGACAAAGGTCACCATAGGCTGAACATGAGAAATGCTTTCTATTATACCATAAAGAATACCAAAAGAGTATAGAAAACACTCCATTTTCTCTCACTGAAAGATACTATAGGACTTAACATATGAAACTATTTCTAAAGGGTATTTTTTTAAAAAAAATCCAAACCATAATTAGTAGGTGAGAAATAAATAGCCTTACCACCCTCAAATAACAGAAACAAAATAGAAATTAAAAGGAAAGTATTTGCTTTTGAATGAGGATGTTTTAAGTAACAGGGTGTCGTGATGATACTAATTTTCTTATCATGCAAATTACAACATTTTAGAGTTGAAATGTTCTCACTTTCTGATATAAGCAAAAAACTGTGCAAAAATATGCATATTTTCTCTTACTTTCTATGCAGGCGGTGCTCTTCAGGAAAAAAATCAGGGGTGAAATGCTACCGGTTTGCACTGGTTCTGGCGAATCGGTAGTGATAGAAACTACCAGTTCGGGTGAATCAGTAGTAAAAAAAACCTACCGGTTCAGCCGAACCAGTATTTCCAACAATGAGTTGTGCCGCGTGGTTTATATTCACTAGAAAGCAAGAAATCCTGCTTTTTAGCGAAGCTAAATTGCGCAGCACAGCTGATCCCCCCCTCGCTGTTCTACTTACCTTCCCAAGCCTCTTTTTCCCATTTGAAGCGTGCGTTTAGCGCTCACCGTGCATGTGCATGCAGCGTGCTTTTGGCACGCACTGTGCATGTGTGCACGCACAGCATGCTTTTGGCACACACTGTGAATGCATGTGCGCAGTGTGCATTTAGCACGCACCGCGTATACGCGGGCAGCGAACTGGTGGCAACCCATGGAGGATTTCACCTCTGACAAAAATGCTGCTATTCCAGAAACGTGTTTTGGTTTGCTCATCACAGACTAGAACCTGAGACCTGCCTGCACATATCCTTAGCTGTATAGGTAGTTCTCATTTAGTGACTGCAGTTGGCTCTGACAACTTGGTCATTAGCTTCAGCTTTCTTTTGCTTTACAGTGTCCGAAGGATACAATCCAAAACAGCCCCGGTGAGTCCAAATGGCAGGAAAGATTTCTGGAATTTAGTTCACAAGCAAGGTAAAAGGGCAGATCTTATAGCCCTTTTTATCAGCTCTCCTGTCCTTTGGAATGTTCACCTTGGATTATTAGCAAGAAGGAAATAAATATTTGTATTTGCATTCATTTGAGAGAAAAGAATTACAAGAGAGTAAACAAGCACATAATGGGGAATACACATGGAAAGGAATGCACTGGCACCAGCTCGGTTCCTTAGGACGCTGATGGCTGCAAGCCACAAGCTGCTTAGGAGGCAAAGGAAGGACTTCAGTGTGAAACTGTTTTAGAGTCTTGTCAGTGTCAAGCAAGCAGTGCCAGGGGACTGGAGGATTCTGATCAACTAATTAAGGTCACAGACCTGAGTTTGTAATTTATGGTTTGCAATTTTTAGAGAAGCACTGCACTACAGAGAAAAACAGCTTAGGAAGAGTAGCTTGTTTAAGCAATCTCTCTGCTCTACAAAGGGAGCACCTTTGCTCAGTCACCAGACATTTTAAACATGCAAATAGATACGATAATCACACCACCTATTCTTTTGCGGAGTGTATGTACACAGTAAAAGTTATAAGTATTATCATTACCAGTGGCAACTAGAGAAATATTTATTCTAGAAATATTAATATTTTCAAAAGAACAGGATACAGCCGTATTTTTAATATCTGGGATTATTTTTGTAGATTCTTTCAACAATTCTATTGTTCTATGAAAAGATAAGGATTTCTATTCTGTTCTATTATTTACATTCCAGATTCATCGAGGTGTTCCCTATGTAGTCAGCTTTGCTTGTCTTTTACATTCCAGTAGGAAAGGAAGGGGATGAAAAGAGTCAGACTCAAGGCAAAAAATCCTTGAAATAGTCCCCGTTATGTGATAGCCCTTTAGAGAAAGAAGGGCCTTCTAGACATCAAATGGAGAGTGTTCATTTATAGAATGAATCTGATTCAGATGATTTGTTTTAATCCAGTATCAGTTCTACTAGGTAAACCAGACCAGCAAATCAACTCCATAGGAAGCCCGAAACTACATTTTATTGAGATTAGCTATAATAACAGAATCTTGCAAGTCTGATCATGCTGTATCTCTTCCTCCTCCTTATACTCTAGTGAATCAGGGATCTGGACTTTAAAAATATTAAAGGCCCTTTTGCTTAGGTAATAGTTCCTGTTTGTCCGCACAATAGCAACCCTGTGACATAGGTTGGCCCGAAAGAGAGCAACTGGCCCAAAGTCCCCCATTGAGCTTCCATGGTTGAGAGTAGTCCCTCTGCTCCTACTCCAATGTTTTAACTTTATACTATGCCAAGTTCCCCTTACTGTTTTGCTAGGTGTAATCAAGCACACTAATTAGGCCTACCAGATGTAAAGTCATGTCCCTTCCTCCTTTCTATTATTCTTCAGAAGGTATCTGTGATGATGGTTGAAATATTTGGGAATACTTCCTTATCTTTTAGGGTTCCTCTTCAGGGAGTAAAGCATAAAACAGAGATCTGACCATGGATGGAATCTAGGAATACTCTCTTATTGTCCCAGTGCTGCAGATAGGGAAAATTCCTTAAGACAACCCAAACTACAATTCAGTGATACGAGATAGGGAAATATTCTAAAATGGACTCCCCATTTTCTGCTGCTGTGTTAAATGGCACTGTGTATAGCACAGAAAGAAGTTAGCAGCAGAAGGCAGTTTTTTCCCTTTGCCTGCAATGAGCAGCCTGCAGTGAATTAAATATGTATTTAAGAAATGGGTAGAAGGAAGCAAAAAACAACTCCTATCCCCAAACCCTTCAAT
Source organism: Ptyas mucosa (assembly GCA_012654045.1). Taxonomy (NCBI): domain Eukaryota; kingdom Metazoa; phylum Chordata; class Lepidosauria; order Squamata; family Colubridae; genus Ptyas; species Ptyas mucosa. Next base: position 33,566,158 of record WNWU01000006.1, on the reverse strand, counting down.
CTCATCACAAATTTCTTTCCTGATAAAATTTGACTCAGCCTTCAAATCGATAAATGACGAAGAAATTATCACACAAGAGTTAAAATGGCATGACTTGGGAGCGTGCATAACATTTCAGAAAAGAAATGAATGAGGTGGAAAAGAGGCAGTTTTTCCACAGATTTAAAGGAAGAGCTAGAAGTTCCTGGATCAGTAATGTGCTTTCAAAACAGAATCAGTTATATAGTGCAATCTCAGAGAGACTGAAATGTAAAGAGAAAGTCAAAGTAGAATTTAAGGAAACGATCTGAAAATCTGAAAAATGTGTTCGAAAAAATGGCCACAAAACCCGTAGGTAAAACAAAGAACGGAAAAATTCACTGCAAATCTGAAAGAGAAGATTAATGGATAATTTAACAGCCACTTGGATTTCAAGAAAGACAAAGAGCAAAGAGCATTGCATCAGAAAAGGGCTAGAAATGATGATGGATAGCATGCTCCCTGTAAGTGTTGAGCAAGCCAGAATCACCTTGTGTCTGGCTGGCAAATTCCCAGCTGAGGATAAATCTAAAGAACTGGGGATAAGAGACTGATGTGGACTGAAGAGATTTCTAAAGATCTATTTAAGAGAAAGGGAGCAAGTATTGACTGCTGCATGGAACAAATATCATAAGTAAATGGGTGGAGTCATGTCAGAGGTTCAACTCTATGATAATCAGGGTAACTTGCAGAGGAGATGAAAATGGAAATCCTGCAGCTGTGTCTTGCTTAAACTATTTCTGAGATATATTATTTTGAGGTAAACACAAAAAAATACAAACCATTTTGTTAAAATAATTGTAGATTTCAATATACAAGATTATTTATGAATATTTAAATGATTTTGTCTTATTTTTTAGACAAAAGAGTGACTCACAAAAATCATTAGAAAAAGGCACCATGGCCAGAAATGAGGCTGCCTAACTATGTTAGTAGGAAAAGGTTTAAATTTAATGTTATGTTCTTTTGATGTACACTTACATAATTTTAAAAGTTTACATGTAAATATATCCAGAATGCTGCAGCACATTACTGACTGAAATGATTATTGGAGAATGTAAATTCCCCATTATAACAGCTTTCTAGAAAATGTATATATTTCTGGGCACCATAAAATGCTAGCTGTAATTTGCAAAGTACTGCGTGATTTGGGAATCAGTCAAGAGCACATTCTCCTCTATTAGCTTGCCTAGATTTCAAAGTCCTTGAGAGTTCTTTCCTGCCCACCATCAGTAAAAACCATTTAATGACACAGAACTCCTTGCTAGAATAGGTCATGCTCCATCTGTCTTTGATCTCTTTCTGCCACATTTCAAAATCGTGTTATTTAAATAGGCTTTTGTTACTTGAGTTTTAATCAGTTTATTGAAATAGGTTTCAAGAAATAAGGGCTGTTTATTTATTTTTTTGTTTTAATTACGTATCTTTCAACATTTGCTGTTAAATAATAATTTTGTGCTTGTTGTTAGTTTCCTCGAGCATGGTTTATAGTGGAAAATCAAGATGCATATTTAATGAGTAAATAAATAATTTGCACATTCCATTCTTCCACCAGAATTTTCTCCTGAAGCATCTTTAGTGACCTTCAAAGAAAGCTTTGGAAATACTTCAGTTAAAACCCTCCTGTCATGTGTGAAAGATCAGGACCACACATGAAGTTCCAATTAAACTGATGTATTAGTAATCATGCTTATGCACAGGAATCTACTCAACTAACAGCAGCCACTATCTTGGTGCTAGATAAGGGTCAATGGAATTCAAGAGAGGTTGGACTTAGTCTGTTTGTGGCTACATAGAGACTCTAGGCTAATTCCTCTTTTGATACCACCCCCAGGTTCTGCTGCTCCTTCTCCTACACTTCCTAAGCAATTTGGAATATGTGAAATTGTGGGTATTAATTGAGGATAGGCATCACAGCCTCAGCCCCATCCTCTCCATTTTCCAAGTGCTAATCTTAAGGAGAGTTACAAACATATAGCCACATCTTTACAATTTGAAATCCTAATGAAGTAGATCCAATGATTTAAAGAACAAGCTGAGAATATCAGTTGTTACCAGGACATGGGGAGTTAAAGAACAGAATTCAATGTAGTGCTTAGATGTGAGCAATATCTTCTACGCGTGGTCCTGAAAAGTTCAGCTTCTTTATTCTACTTACTTTCAAAGAAATAGATTAATCAACAAATCACAAACTACAATACTATTATTACTCTTTTGATTTCTGTGGACCTTTCAAAATGCTAATACCTGTTTCCCCTTTAAAGTTTTCCTTGTTACCAAGTTCCTTCTTGATGAGATTTTTGAACAGCAGTAAATTAAATAGTTTTGAAGAAAATTAAGCAAAATTCATAGATCTGTTACTATTATAATAGTATAATAATCCATGTACAGAAGCAATATATTTCTATAAACCGTAGAATAACAAAACCCAAGAAGTGTTTACCCAGTGGAAAGGCTTGCCTTCAGAAGTTGTGGGTATTCCAACCCTGGAGGCTTTTAAGAAGAGATTGGTCAGTCATTTGTCTGAAATGTTATAGGGTTTTCCTGCTTGAGGAGTGGGTTGGACTAGAAGACCTCTAAAGTCCCTTCCAACTCTGTTATTCTGTTAAATTCTGTTAAGTGCCACAATCAAATGTTTTTGGCAAGAGCTTAGTCTTCAACATCTTCTAGAAGGTGGCTATGATATGGGCAGATCGATTGAATATGGCTGCACGGTTGAGCAGATTTGGGGAGGCTTTCAAAATCCAACTAACATAACTAATCTAACAGTTGGGAGACCCTTGTAAAGAGTTGATCTCACCACAATGAAATAATTCCTCTGAGCATTGCCCCTTAAATTCCTGAAAATGGGGATGCTGTTCTTTGCAGGATTGACCTCTGTAGGTTCTTGTAGATTATTATATAGTACAGGAAGAATTAAAATTACTAAAGGTGTGTAAGATACTTTGTGCACAAACTATATTATATATACAACTAAATAATATACAAATATTGCAGAAAAAGTCCAAGAGTCAAAACAGCACCTAATTTTTGTATGCATGCTAGAAACAATGCCTTGTTAATAATAATTTCTACTATGCTTTCCAAACGTTGGTCAGCAGGAATAAATTTGAAAACTGCAATGGTATATTGTATTCTTAAAAAACAGTTGGTGTGGCATTTTCAGTAATGTCCATTACATATTAGATTTTGGAAACTAAGCCAGACCAAAACTTTTTAAGTTTGTATTTAAATAACTGTTTAAAGGGAATAAATAGGATAGAAAATGTCTCAGCAAAGGACTTCTCTGTAACTGGCAGAACAGGGCATAATACTGTATGTGTGTGGAATGAAGTGTTAAAGGGTACAAGGTCACAGCTGTACCAAAGTCAAAAGATTTAAGTGGCCCAGTAAATAAATTGGTAAATTGATTTAAATGTGAAAAGGTGCTAAATAAGTAATTTAGTAAATGTCAAAGGAATCTGCAGGGAGGAGAGAAATGTGGTGCTTTTGAGATAATTTCCCAGAAGTTTCATAAAAGGGAGTTGATTGCAGTGTTTTAGTAAAAAAACAAAAACAAACCAAAAATATATATAGTAATCAAAAGATTTTTTATATTACTGGTATATCTCAGGCTGTGTATTTTGTATCTAGAAAGCCCAAGATTAATGCTTTAGTAGCCAGATTATTTTTAAAGGCTAATTTCTACAAGATGTATAGTAGAATGCTTAATTAAAATACACAAATAGAGTTTAAATATCAAAAGAGCTTCTGAATAAGGACCTTTTATGCCTTGCACATAAAATCTACCCTTTTGAGGTATTCCTAACCCAAATGCCATCTGATTCAAGTGTATATCAAATGGCGGTATTTTAATAATGTTACATCATTATCTTACAACTGTTCTATACAATTAATTTCTTGTAATGTACTTATAACTGAAAATCAACTATCTCCTTCATTTTTTTGAATTCACTTTTAATAGCCAAGAGCAATAATGATGTTGGGTTAACTAACCATTATGTCTTACAATTATAATCGATATACAAATACACTTCACTAGAAACAGGCTAATATGCTAATTAATCATATAAAAGAATATAAACTACTAAAGTAGTTACTTTAGTACTTTACTAAAAATACTACTTTTAGTAAAGTACTTTTTACTACTTTAGTAAGTTATATTTAGAAATAATATCACACTAGATAAAAGCTAAATTCTATTGTACAACCACATTTTTTCATAAGCAATATGGATTTCCCATTGGTTTCCTCTTTAAATTGTGATCTCTCTCACAATTTTTTCCAGAATATTTAAGAATCCCATAGTAGCAGATTTTGTTGGTGTGCATAAAGCCATTTCATTAGTAGGATATCATCCAGTTTTTCTCAACCTTGGCAACTTTAAGATTGTTAGGCTTTAATTCACAGAATTTCCCAGCTAACATGTTTGATAACGTTGAGAAACACTGATTTAGACTAAGAAGGCTATTCTTTCTAACTTCTTAAACTATTTCCTATTCCTTATTTACTTGATAGGAGTCACATGCTTAACTCCTAATACAAGCTTTCCAGCATTGTAGATGCAGCTCGGAAAACCCACCAGTTCCTCTTAATTTCATAGGGCTATGCAAAATATTTCAAAGAGGCAGTTTCCAAAGTCCCTGAAGTCTCAAAGGTGTCCAGAAAACGTGGCACACCTACTTCACAAAATTTCTCTTCTTAATCTCTGCATGCCTATTCACACACTGATTATTTTGTGTATTTATACATAACTGAAGACAAGTGGGGAAAGTCTTTGGAAAAAACCATGCTGAGGCATTAGACCTACTTGTATCACGTCATGTAATAATTGGGCAGCCCATAGACCCAAGTTCTTTGCAACCCCATATGATTCTGAGATTGGGTGGCTGAAATTTGACAGGACATTGCCTAAACATTGGCAGTGCAGCTATAGAATTTTTTAAAAAAAACAAAACCTAAGGATGGGCATGAGCATATAGGCCATGTGTCAGGTTTACACACTCCCAAACTCATCCTTACAAAACACCTAAATTGTTAAACATACTTCAGCCCTGCCACTTACCTACCAGCCAGCTAGAGAGTTACTCCATTGGCAAATAGAGAACATGTTGCCCATCCTCATTTTTTACAATGATTAGAATAAGACTAAGGCTGGGGAGTCTTTGGACAAATATCTAATTGGCTTCACTGTTGAACCATATTTGGCCATTTGCTGTCACACAACTTATCTTGCCATTTTTGTTAGAATAAAGTGGAAAAACTATGTATTGACACCCTCAGTCTCAAGATGTGATAAGAGACTAACTACTTGTTTAGATAAGACATTTTTAATGATTGCTTTATGTCATCTTTCACCAGGACATATTAGCTATGTCCCCCTGTCTCCTTCAGAATTTCTTTTAATGTTTTAGAATATGTTGTGCAACAATACTCTCCATTAAATGCTCTAGAAGAGAGTCTCTCCCATGGAGTCTGTGAGCAAACCAAACCAAACAAATATTCCATTTTATCTGAACTGGAACCAACATCTTAACTAAAAATTCACAATTACTTCTTTTGTGCTTTCTCTTCAGGCCTTAGTGAAAGTGAATGGAAAACTGAAGCCTATGCTGGACTCTGTGGTGGCCAACCGAAAAAAATGGGAGGAATTACACCAGAAAAGATTGCTTTCCCAGACATCATCCAACTTAGCCATGTCTCCGGAGAGCATAAAATAAGTCTACGTCTGTTTCCTGTTCCTAGGATAAGAGTCAAAAGAATGCTTAACGTTTCGTCTCACAGTATTTAATCAATAATATAAGGCAGGCAAGAACATATGTAATGTCAGTGAAAACACTCTGGCTGGCCAGGCCTTAGCTTTTCCTACAGGCCAAGACTTGGTCTGAGGGGAGAATCTACAGGGAGACGTTGGGTTGGGTTCTTGCAGTAATCTGGAAAGCTTGGCTGAGTCCAGATCGTGTCAGCTTCTTTCAGTAACTCTTAAGAAAATTGGCAAATATGGTCACAAAGGATTCATGTAAGTGGAATTCATGGTTCAGTAAAATTAATAAAAGTGAGCTGTGGCTGATTTTAAAGAAAATGCTGAAGCATTTTCAAGAGACTCTGAAAAAAGGGAGAATTTTTGTAAAAATATTTTGAGATTGCTTCTTTCCAGCTTTTATTAGTATGAATGGTTATTCCTGCGCTTATGAAATTTGTCTTTTTACCCCTTTTATGTTCTATTTGGTTTATTCAGCGAAGCCTGCTTTATATTCTGAAGAAATATGTTTTTTTACAACAAGCCTCGTAGGATTCAACAGGGCTTTTAGAATTGTCTCTCTTTGCTGTATTTAAGGGAGGGGAAATGAACTTTATTACATTTAAAAAGACAAATCTGCTCTGGCTTCCTTGATTTCATATTAGCAACCCAATTTGAATTGCTCTGCAGGCAGAAGCTTATATAAAGGTAAAATTCTGCATGTTTCTTTTAGAATTCCTGTAATAATTTAATTTTTAAAGCTGCTTTGCACATCTAAGAAGAGGATCAGTGGTATATCAAGAAAACTGTCTAACAAAAACAAAACCTTGCCTTGGGTAGAGAACTTGCACTATAGGATATGAACGTAGCTTTCTAGTACATTTTCAGAAAATTATTATTTTTAAGTCTGATACAACACTGGATGATAATATGAAAAGAGCAATGACTACCTCTGCTTTTTCTAGCTATTTTCTTACACATGTTAATCTTTCTTAGCTAACAAAAATTAAGTCACCATTGCATGTGCTCCAATTATTATTATTTTTTTGCATGTTGGCAATCCTTGATTTATAAAATATCTGCAGTGGAAATGAACTCACTTCTATTAATGAAACATCAAATTTATTTCAGCACTGGCATGGCAAGTTACTGGATTTCTATTCCCTAATGAGGTGTGGAATTACATCTATATTCCATTCTCATTGCCAGGTGGTCTGTAGATAAATTGTGCTTGCCCCAAGAAGGATGTTGTACACATGTCCAACCGCAACCCAGTCAACACTTACTGAAAAGGTTTGTGAGCTGAGAACACCTGAGTCCAAACAATGTGCATGCCTAACATGACAGCCTTTGTCATATGAATTGGCATTAGTTAGGATTATTCTGGATTACTGGCACTTCCCAAAGTGGAGGAACAAAGGGTCTGAGGAAGATGGCTGGCTATAATTTCTGCTACCCTATTAAACCCCTGCCAAAGATCATTTGGAAGTAAAAGATCTCTAGCTACTCAGAAGAATCCTTACAGAAGAAGGTGTTTGTAAAAGCAATATTATTGCATCCCTTCCCTTTCAGAACTTGCAGAATTTAGATCGCACAAAAGACTGGACTTCTAAAGGGGAAAAAAATATATAATGTTATCAGAAATCAGGCAAAGTGTCTGGGTTAAATCAATTTATGAGAGCAGTTGAAACAATAATGAATAAAAAGTGTAATAGAGAATCAGAATTTTATATAATTCTTAAACAGCAAAGAATCGTGGTTGGGATGAGAAAAGCACTCTCCTGAATTTACAGGAATAATTTTAAGGCAGAAGTCTCACAACTTCCATCTCTGCATCTGCTGTATAACTGAATCACTTGATTTGAGGTTGGTAGGAGCTTGATAGTGAAAGCTGGGGTGCTCTAATATGATAAAAGACGGGGGTCCTTTTATCATTTCCTTGTATCTGAAAGGCTTCCCATTCAAGATCCAGCAGATTCTGAATGTCATCTGAGAGATTCTGTGTGAGTGAACAGGAGGGGAGGATTTATGTCAACCGCAAGAGTAGGATTTTATTATTTAACAGAAATAAGCGGCTAACATAATTATTTTAGGGGACCTATTCAAGGGCACTAAAGTCTGATCATTTCAGCAGTGGAAATGAGCTATTTCTCTTACTGTAGGCAAACCTCTGGCTCTGCCAAGCCCTGCTACAGGATGGGAAACCCAATACCTTCCATAAATTGTAAGATACAACCACCATGGTCTTGTTGATTGAGCTGTGGTCCAAGCACCTAAAGGACACCACATTGCTTAGCATGTAAAATGTGGCAAGGCTCTCCAACATTTCTCAAGGGTAGATAAAGGAAGCGGATGTCCCTGAGAGCTGGATGGAAAAACATTTGACTTGATATTCTCTTTCACTATGGTTTAGGACTTCCAGCCTTGAACATTTCATAGATAGACAAGAAGGAAATGGTTCTGCAAAGGTTCTTTTTCATTTCCTCACTCAGGAAACTATAGTATAGTTAGGGACGGGCAATCTCTATCTATGCCTTTTCCTTTAATTCAAAATTTAATTCAAATCACACTGCTAATGGCTTAATTACACCAATGTTCTCTTCTCTTTCTCTCCATTCATATCTCATTTCATAGTTCCTGGAAGTCATTAAATGCTTGTCAAACTTCTGAGGGAATTTTAAAACATTGTTTTTTCTTACTACTGGCAAACTTTATTGAGTTCCTCAGAGTGAATAGAAATGAGGTCCTTTAGCCTAAAGTTAAATATATTATTGTAATGGAATTTTTGCAATTACACCCATCAAGATTTAAGCAGGAAACCATTTAAATGCTGTGAATCCCTCACTCATTTGCTAAGGAAAAGTACAAGCAAGAGATCCAATGGCTGCTTTACAGGAGTTATATCTCAAACAATGATTAAGGGAAATATTTTCCTTAACTTCGTATAAATTACAGTGCAGATCTATTGAACGATAATGTATAGTAAAACACTGAGGATAGATGTGAAGCTTGTCACTATTTACTTTTTTAACTAAAATGAAAGCATTCATCAAAATAGAATCTGTCACAATGCAAAAGGACTTCCAATGTGAAATGTTTTCAAATATTTCTTGGTTCCAAACATGTATACAAAAAAATACTTGGAAAATATGCCTTTCCCAAACCCTTTCAGGAAACTATACACACATATATACATGTACATATATATGAAACTGCATAACGAAATAGGGATTTTTGTTTTTTTTTTAAAAAAACTATAAAATGCATGAAATTAAAGGAACATACTGAGAAATGTTAGTGATACCGGCCTAGCCCAGATGTGGACTGAACTATTTATACAATGGAGGGAATTTCCTTTGGCATAAACAAAGCAGATGGAATCATTTGCCTCTAAAATATGTTATACATCTACTATAAATTGACTACATTTCAGTTAAGCAAAGCTGGTATAATCATGAAAAAGTGGCTTCTCTCAGACTCTGAATGTTAGTATTCTTGGCACTTTGAATGCTGCAAATGCATGCTGAGCTGCATAATAATATTTATTAAATTTAGAGTTTCTGAGTCATAGAACTACCTGACTCAAATAAATGCAAAATTGTCTTGAAAAACACTTCAAATAGAATATAATTTTAATGGAAAAACTAGTTTTTCCCTTTATAGGGAATTAATTCTGGTTCTCTAGCAGGTACTCTAGATATCTGCCATCTTCTACATAAATATCTTAAGCACAAGATTCAGAAAGCAGATTATTTATTATATCACCCATTTTGAAATTGTAGTAGCATTTTCTATTTCTAGGAACACATGACAAACCATCTGAATCCTAAATATAATCTAATCTGATCTCTACAACACTTTATCATATCAATGACATACATGGATCCCATAACTAGACCTGATCCATTTTTAAAAGCTTTCTCCCAACCCTGGTTATTAGTACTATTCACTTAGATGAAGTCTTCTGGAGAAGTTGAAAGCTTTTCCGTTCTGTGACATTTTCAGTCAGGTATAATGCAAATGTTACCCCCGCTCTTAATATTTTAGAGGAACATGTTACTTGAACAAAATACAAGATGACGGAACTTCTCTGTTCTTTTTCCAGAGGGAATAGGACATGTAAGGAAAGGGAAGATCTATGTTATTGTCTAAAATAAATACTTGTAGTCTTTTAACTTGTTTCTGTTATTCCTCCACCACTTTTCTTTTTCCTCAGTAATAAATAAAAAGGTGGGATGGCATACTTGGAATTTGTCCGAGACTTATTTATGTAATATGTGCTTTATGGCAAAAGACAGATACCATGATTGACTGGGGGTTGCTGGCAGCTCCATAAAGCTTTCCTGAATTTTGATACGATGCACTGCGAAGTGTGACATAATTTATAGCACGTAACCTCCAGCTTCCTCCAAGGTTGAGCGTTCCCTTGTTTCCTGTGCTTTTTATTGGCTTCAACACATCGTTGCCCATGGCAACAGCAGTGGCAGTGAGGGGAATGCAGAACCATTGCAAGCTGACATACACTTGAGGCCCTAACAATGTCAACCATCCATCACAGACTTATTTGTAATTGCCTCCATCTATTTCCCATGTCTCGTGCTATCTTTTCTATTGTGGCTCAAAATTCAAAAACTTGCTGACTAATATTGTGGTTCCAGTATCTCCATTCCCTTCCCCCAATTCCAACACAACTTCTCCTGACCATTAACACATTTAGACATAGAGAAGCATCTCCTCCTGCTCAAAAATTTAAACAAACTACCGTGATATGGATATGGAGGTGATGGTAAATTGTCCAGTGGTCCTTGCAGAATCTCCTTTTAAAAGCTCAAAGCTCCTCTTAATTTCATAAAAGTGAAGAATCTCCTATTGCTTCAGTTCAGTTCTGGGGAATACTTCTAGGTAGGTAGCTCCTAGCATTACTTACCCCAACACATTCTGTAATATTTTGTATTTTCTTCCTAAACAGAATGCTTTGGATTTCTAATGGAGACTTTCTGATGGAAATGGCCTTTCTTTGGATCCCTGTAAAACTGTTGTGGGAGGCAGAACAATGGCATGAGAAAATAAAAACCATTTCAGAAATTTGAACCCCAATTTACACTAAAGAGTTTTTTCCCCAAATGAATCCATAAATTGTTGGCCATAAAATGATGCACGTGAAATTTTACTATGAGGGAAATCTAGGTCACATCTGGAAAACCCCAAATGGGGAAGGTTGAATTGCACTGTGTTTTACATTAGACATGGGTACTAATGTTTAAAACACTTTTATTATTGATGATGTACCACAATGACTTCTAAATACAGAGAGATGGACAAAATTTTACTTTTAAAACAATTTTTGCAATTTTATTCAAAAAATCCTGTAGGAGAGTTGCCTGAACAATTGTTGACATATATTCCAACTATCCCAATGCAGCCCATAAATACTTATTTGGCCATAAAAAGGAAATTACCAGCCAAACCTACTAAGCATTCATTATTATTATTACTAGAACAAGAAAATGAGAAATTCTGATTGGTTGCAATACATCCTTGGGTTATGGTTCACTAAAAAAATATTCAACAAGTGTCTGATATAAATACTTGTACATGGTATTTTAAAAAGTTGATATTAATATAACTAGATAAATGCTTTAATGATTTATACATTGTAAAAATGAAAAGCCTTCTAAATATTTGTATATAATTTCTGTGGAAGTTTGTAAGATTTCATTAACAATTCACTATTATTTCTATCAATCAATTTGTATTCTGTCCGTTTATATTTCATAAAGGCAGAAGCTGTCATATATTTTATCTTTTACAAAAATTCTGCAAAATTAGAGGTATTTGATTCAAGATCATTCTTTGAGTTTTATGGTTCAAATTTTAAAGAAAGCATCGGTAGTCTATCATAACCCTCGTTTGTGCAAATACAAACGAGAAATTGTATAAATGAACAGCAGAAGATTGGGTTCTCTTTCCACATCCCACCCAACCTGCAAACCGAATTAGCATATTTTTTATTTAAATCAGAATAAAAAGACATATGTCGATTATAATAAAGAGGGAGTTGAATTATATGGGGAAAAATTAATTATACATTTGAATATGCCACTGCATATTCTTTAGAGGAAAGATAATTGTTCTTACAAGACAACCTTAAAGTTGAACCACTCCTATTCGTTTAAAAAAAGGGGGGGGGGGACGTCTTTGTTCTAGCGGGATGTGACGGTCATTGAGCGGTATAGAAACGGCATCCGAGGAACAAAGAATCCTTGCGGCATCAATTTCGGTAGCGCCAAAATCCTTTGCTCCAACCAGCAATTGAAAGTACAGGCGCTTGACTCCTTTTGCAGTCCGTTCCCGTTCGAGATTTCGGAAACGGCGAATTTGGCTTGAAACCTCAGCAGAAGGAAAGAAAAATGCAACTCGCCTAAGCCTGCGAAAACCCGTTTAGCCATTCTAGGAACCCGGCCACGCCCCTGACCTGGAACGCGCGGCAACAGCCGGACGCCCAAGTTCCAGACGAGAACTACATCCCCCACAATGCATCGCGGCAAGGGATAAAAAGAGAGCCGCGCGACGGACGGGCGATGTGGTCCGCATGGTCAATCCTTTGGGGGTCCTCATCTCTTTCCCATCTCGTTCCCTCTTTCCAGGGTCGCAGCGACCCAACGAGGAACCAAATACGGAACGGCTCATTGCCCCAAGGCGATCACCACCGCCACTTTTACAATCGGGAGCAGTTGCAGGTCGCGGGCTCTCGGCCGCCTTCCGCTTCCGGTGGCGGCGTGTTGCCTAGGCAACGCTGTTTACAGGCCTCCGGAGGCTCGGTCAGGATGGCCACCGGCATGGCCTCTATCGCCGACGGGGAGTTCACGGCGGCTATTTACGGGCTGATCCGAGCCGGGCGCTTTGCGGAGGCGGTGGGGATCTTGAGTAGCGAGTTGCAGAGAAGCTGCCGGTCGCGGGCCGGCCTGTCGCTGCTCGGCTACTGTTACTACCAGCTGCAGGATTTCGCGGCGGCGGCCGAGTGCTACGAGCAGCTGGGACTCCTGCACCCCGAGCTCCACGAGTACCGGCTGTATCACGCGCAGGCGCTCTACAAGGCCGGGCTCTACGGCGAGGCCCTTCGCGCCGCCGTCCCGCTGCTCGACGTGGCGCCCTTCCAGAGCCGAGCCCTGCGCCTCCAAGCGGCGGCCCACTACGCCCAGGGCGACCTTTCCAGCGCCAAGGCCCTGGTGGAGCTGCAGCTGGCAGCCGCCACCGAAGGCAGCCCCGGCGCCCCCGAGGATCCTTCCGAGCTGCCCGATGCGGAGGTGAACATGGGCTGCCTGCTCTACCGCGAAGGGCAGCACGAGGAGGCCTGTGGCAAGTTCGCATCTGCCATGCAAGTGCTGGGCTACTGCCCTGAGCTGTCCTACAACATGGCCCTGTGCTGCTACGCTGCCAAGCAATACGCCCCTGCTCTCAAGCATATCGCCGACATCATTGAGCGGGGCATGCAGCAGCACCCGGAGCTGAGTGTGGGGACCAATACGGAAGGCCTCGACGTCCGCAGCGTGGGCAATACGTTGCTCTTGCATCGGACGGCCCTGGTGGAGGCCTTCAATCTCAAAGCTGCCATTGAGTACCAGCTGTGCAACCTGCAGGCAGCTCAGGAGGCCCTAACGGATATGCCCCCTCGGTCTGAGGAGGAGTTGGACCCGGTCACTTTGCACAACCAGGCTCTGATGAACATGGACAGGAGAGCCACAGAAGGCTTTGAGAAACTTCAGTTCCTTCTGCAGCAGAACCCTTGCCCGCCGGAGACATTTGGGAATTTGCTGCTTCTGTATTGCAAGTATCAGTACTATGATCTGGCTGCGGATGTGCTGGCTGAGAATGCTCACTTGACGTACAAACTTCTCACTCCTTATTTGTACAACTACTTGGATGCTATGATCACCTGCCAAACGGCCCCCGATGAGGCATTTCATAAGCTTGATGAACTGGCAGGGGCCCTAACAGAGCAGCTCAGAAAACTGACCAAGGAGGTGCAGGAATCTAGGAAAAATCGAGATGATGACGCTCTAAGGAAAGCTGTGAATGAGTATGATGAGACACTGGAGAAATATGTTCCTGTCTTTATGGCCCAGGCCAAGATTTATTGGGACATGGAGAACTATCCCATGCTGGAAAAAATGTTCCATAAATCAGTAGACTTCTGCAAAGATCACGAAGTGTGGAAACTGAATGTGGCACACGTACTATTCATGCAAGAGAACAAATACAAAGAGGCAATTGGTTTTTATGAGCCCATTGTAAAAAAACACTATGACAACATCCTTCAAGTTAGTGCCATTGTTTTGGCTAACCTATGTGTTTCTTATATTATGACTAGTCAAAATGAAGAAGCAGAGGAGCTGATGAGAAAAATAGAAAAAGAAGAGGAACAGCTTTCTTACCATGAACCTGAGAAAAAGATCTACCATCTCTGTATTGTCAATCTAGTTATTGGGACTCTTTACTGTGCCAAAGGAAATTTTGATTTTGGCATTTCTAGAGTGATTAAGAGTTTAGAACCATATAACAAAAAGCTGGGCACAGATACTTGGTATTATGCCAAAAGATGTTTCTTGTCACTTCTAGAAAATATGTGTAAGCATGTGATCATGGTGCGTGACAGTGTCATTCAAGAATGCATCCAGTTTCTTGAGCACTGTGAAGTCTATGGCCGAAATATCCCAGCTGTAATAGAACAACCACTTGAGGAAGAGAAGATGCACAGTGGGAAGAACACGGTTACTTATGAAGCTAGGCAGCTGAGGGCTCTAATGTATGAAGTTATTGGGTGGAATAAGTAGCTGCCATAGCATTTAGATTCAAAATGGCCCAAGTCAAAAGATGTAGTACAGTTCTGTTGTAAAAGTTCCACAGGAATTTGAATTAATGTGGAATTATAGGGCAGCACTTTTCATCCTTTAAAAATATTTTTATTAAATGAGCTTCCTTATCAAATGTATCATAGATATATTTGACAAAAGTAGAAACAGATTTATAAAATCGTAGTGTGCTGTCCAGTAACTAGCACTATAGAATGAATGTATTATGAGGGATAGATAATATATCATATATGCTCTATTTTTCAAGTTATTTGACCACAATATCTCATTTAATTCAGGTTTGTAAGTAGCTCTTTGAAAATACCAAAAGTACCTTCCAAATAAGTATTCTTTGGAACTTGAAATTGTCAACCTTACGAAATTTTCTGCCCTTACCAAATTTGCTAAAATTTGTTCTGTGGCAAAAAATTATCTTTGAAAGATGTCAAACTTTTGAACATTTTAACTGTTATTGTGTGTATGTTAATGCTTTCATGGTAGTGGAAGCTTTGGATAAGTGGGCTTTCAGGTCCTAGTTTAAAGCAATAAAAAGTTTTTTTTTTAAGTAACATGATTTAAATTTTACCAGTACAAACATGGAAACAAATGCAATATGTATTTTTCCACAATACTCTCTGTTATATTCAGTGGAAATTGATTGTGTGTGCAGGGCAAGTAAAAACAGATGCAGGAAGTACTAAGTAACTGTATTTATCTACAAAACATTTTCCTTCCAAATTTACCAACACCATATTTGCCACTAGATGTATCTTATAGCCCAGCATGGCTCATTTCAAGGCAAATTAACATTAGTTGTTATTCCTTTCTTTAGAGGTAGAAATGTTTACTACTTATTCCAGTTATGGAGTTTACTATAGCCCTAAAGACCATGTCAAGCCTACATAATTTCTCATAGGGTTCAGCCTGTGTCTTCTATTTTAAAATTACAGATATGATTAAAGTCAAATCGTATAATGTCAGCATAAAATGCCTACTCTCCTTTTCCTTCTTCCTTTGCCAGATGAAAAGTTCTAAAGAACTCAAAACAACTATGCACCATTTTGCCAGTCTGAATAAAAGTTATTGGTACTGTGGATTTTGTATTTTTTTTAATCATTCAAATTCAAGATGAAGCTGAATATTATTACATTGTACAGCACCTTGGAAATCACCCTGATCATACAATATGCTAAACATGGCTTAGTATACCTGTATGGTAGTGTATGTAAACATGCCTCAAGTGACACAGTAAACAGGTTACCTCTAACTTACTGATCTCCCTCTCTTGAATGATATCCCAGTAACCTGTGAGCAAACTAGCATGTTTGATGTTTGAGTGGCACACTGGACTGATAAAGGCAAACTAAATGATAACACATCATGGTTGATTGTATCTTTAAAACATCCCACAACCACTTTGTAATTTACAAGCTGCATTTGTCCAATAATGATAAGGCTTAGAGGTCACATGGAGTAAATCATTGTGGGGTCATTATATGTTTGAAGCCAATTGACTTATAGTATTTAATTGGTACCAACATCATTTGAAGCCATCCTATATTAAATGTTTGCACAATTTCAGGAAATGTCTCATGGAATGCAACCTTATTCTATATGGAAGAGAGCAATAGAAAGTAAAATATGTTTCGAATTTACAGGGGAATTGTATATTGTTCAATGTAAACAGGATGACCTTTACTGAAGGTTTTTAAAAGTCACTCCATATTATAGGGGACAGAGTGCAAGCTGTAGGCGATGATACAAGGAGATAGAAGAGCTTTGCTTAATATTCACTGAGTGCTTTCTGTAAAAGTCAGTGGGCATTAAAAAAAAATCCTGGGCATATTTGTGGGAGTTCGAATGTTGAAATTTCTTGAAGCAATATGGTGCACAATAAATGTATCTTTATATGTTATCCATGGCTGATTTTGCTATGATGGTCATTGGCTCTTTAATAATTCCATGGCTGGTGTTATCTTTTGGTATCTAATGCTCTCGTCCATGTTTTTAATGCAAGGAGCCATAGTCTTGAACGCCTTCAAAGGAAACGGCTGTGAGGAAGATATTTTCAGACTTTGTGTCACCCTCATCCCTTCTGAATGGCATTGCATGTTGAAACTGCAGAAAGAAACACTTTTCCCCTCTAACCTCTGTTGTTACCTAACCTCACCTTGATACTGATTAAGCAGCATCTACAAAGGTGTCGTGCCCCTGTGCAATAAGCCCCGCCCCTTGGGGCATCCATGTGATGGCACAACATAAATACAAAAGAGTCAGGGCTTGCACTGCAATATTGTGAAGCTGCTTTCATCATTCTGAACCACCTTTGCCCTCTCTGGGGATGCTGCTTTGTTAGAAATAGATTAAAGAGTAGCATATAAAACAATGGCAAACACAGATGGTGTAATCTTATACTGCAGTCTTATGTTCATCTATTCAAAGAGCATATGATGTGTATATAGAAACTTCACAGAGTGTAATCCTAGTCCAGAAATAGTAATCTAGTATCCATCAAATGTTATTGGAGTTCAATTTCTATTAGATCCAAGTATAACAAGCTAATGAGAAAAACCTGGCTGGAAGTAAATCCCGTTCCTTAAATTGGATTTACTCTTTAGTAACCATGTCTAGGGGGTGCCCTGAGATAAATAGTTTTAAATATTTAAATCATTTTTCCTGAATAATTAATTCAAACAGCAAATGAAAAACCATTTTTATTAATTTTCTTAGGTATATTACAGTATTGTCTATGGGAAGTACAGTTGCAAGAAAAAGTATGTGAACCCCTTGGGATTATGTGGAGTTTTGCATGAATTGGTCATAAAATGTGCTCTGAACTTCATCTAAGTCACAACAATAGAAGAATACAGTTTGCTTAAAATAATACTACACAAACATTAGATGTTGCCATGGTTTAATTGAACATAACATGTAAACATTCACAGTGCAGGGAGGAAAAAGTATGTGAACCTTTGGACTTAATAACTGCTTGACCCTCCTTTGGCAGCAATAACCTCAACCAAACGTTTCCTGTAGTTGCAGATGAAACCTGCACAATGATCTGGAGTAATTTTGGACCACTCTTCTTCACAAAACTGTTTCAGTGTAGCAATATTCTTGGGATGTCTGGTGTGAATCACTCTCTTAAGGTCATGCCACAGCATTTCAATCGGGTTGAGGTCAGGACTCTGACTGGGCCACTCCAGAAGGCGTATTCTGTGCTGTTGAAGCCATTTTTTTGTTGAAATACTTGTATGCTTTGGGTCATTGTCCCGTTGCATCACCCATCCCCTGCGGAGCTTCAGTTGGCAGACAGATGGTCGTATATTTTCCTGCAAAATGTCTTGATAAGCTCTGGAATTCATTTTCCCATCAATGACAACAATCCTTCCAGGCCCTGAGGCAGCAAAGCAGGCCCAAACCACGATGCTCCCTCCGCCATGTTTTACAGTGGGGATGAGGTTTTGATGTTGGTGTGCTGTGCCTTTTTTTCTCCACACATAGTGTTGTGTGTTCTTCCCAAACAACTCAATTTTGGTTTCATCTGTCCACAGTATATTTTGCCAGTAGTGCTGTGGAACATCCAGGTGCTCTTTTGCAAACTTCAAACGTGCTGCAATATTTTTGGGGGGCAGCAATGGCTTCCTCCGTGGTGTCCTCCCATGTACTCCATTCTTGTTTAATGTTTTTCTTATTGTAGATGTGTCAACAAAAATGTTAGCATGTGCCAGAGATTTCTGTAGGACTTTAGCTGACACTCTAGGATTCTTTTTACCTCATGAAGCATTCTGCACTGTGCTCTTGCAGTCATTTTTACAGGATGACCACGCCTAGGGAGAGTAGCAACAGTGCTAAACTTTCTCCATTTGTAGACAGTCTGTCTTACTGTGGACACATGAACATCAAGGCTTTTGGAGATACTTTTGTAACCCTTTCCAGCTTCATGCAAGTCAACAATTCTTGATCGTAGGTCTTCTGAGAGCTCTTTTCTGCGAGGCATGGTTCACATCAGACAGTGCTTCTTGAAACCAGTAAACCCAAAACAGGTGTGTGTTTTTAAAGGGCAGGACAGCAGTCAGCAACACATCCAATATCATCACACTGATTGGAGTCAAGGTTGGCTCACTCCTGGCTCCAATTAGCTCTTGGAGAAGTCATTAGGTTAGGGTCTCACACACTTTTTCCTCCCTGCACTGTGAATGTTTACATGTTATGTTCAATTAAACCATGGCAACATCTAATGTTTGTGTAGTATTGTTTTAAGCAGACTGTGTTCTTTTATTGTTGTGACTTAGATGAAGTTCAGAGCACATTTTATGACCAATTCATGCAAACCTCCACATACTCCCAAGGGGATCTCATACTTTTTCTTGCAACTGTATATGAGAATAACTCCAATTAACTGAATAACCTAATAATTGCTACCGAACATTCATAGTTGGTAATAAAATTAATATTGACATGAATAGATGGTTAAAATGCCGATGAGCTTCAGAGGATAGATACGAAAATTGATAAATTTTATTATCATAACTATATTATTGTATTATTATACTTCATTGTATATATTGTAAACCAGTTGAACTGAGTATGGAATTCATACATACTGTACATTATTGCTTTAAGATGATTTTATATGTATGAATTATGTATGTATGTATATATATATCCAAGATTTTTTTTGTTTGCTTTTTTTAAATATGCTTTTATTGTTGCAAAATTACAATACAGTTCAACGTTTCCGGTTTTGTAGTGTCAATATACATAAAGATAATATTTACATCATTATTTACATTAATAACCTTCTTGTTCAAAATTAGATTTAAGGGTACTACCCGTATAGCATTCTTATACCCATAGTGGTTATGTCTTTATTTGCCTACTTGCTTCTTAAATCCTATTCATTAATCACCACCGGTAGTACCTATCTTTTCCATTTACTTATCTTAGCTAATTGTCCAATTTCACTTTTAAGCTCTCACGAGCTTTGCTTTGATTTCCTTTTCTCTAGCCACTCATACCACATATCCCATACACTGTAATAATCCGTTTCCTCTCTATCCCTTATCTGTAATGTTAATTTATCCAATTTGGCACATTCCAGTATTTTTCTAATTATGTGCTCTTCAGGCGGCAATTTCTTCTCTTTCCAGTGTTGGGCGAAGGATATTCTTGCTGCTGTTATTATATGTATCGCGAGGTATTTCTTCTTTCTTGCGTACGATGTTTTTAGGATTCCCAGAAGAAATATTTTTGGGTCTAATTCAAAGGTGTCTCCTAATATTTCTGACACCCATTTGCCTATCATCCTCCAAAAATCTTTAGCTTTAGGGCAGGTCCACCAACAGTGGTAATATGTACCTTGTTGGTATCCGCACTTCCAGCACTTTGGGCTCGTATTGGGGTAGATTTTAGCAATCCTAGCTGGTGCTAAGTGCTGCGCTCTTGGTGGAAGAGGACGACCATCCCAGATAGAAGGAGTGTACCGATCTTCGGTCAAGGGTATACGATAGCTGCGCTCCCCTGCTAGAACCTCCAAACAAGCTCAAGGTCCATATCCAAGATTTTTTGTATCTACCGTATGCTTTTCTTAGTTTCCTGATTTTCAGCTTTATCGCCACATTTTTACTTCTATTTTTCTGCTGAATACATGCAATAAAATTCCAAAGCAATGGGCATAACTTATACAATAACTTTCAATTGTCTGATACTTTGGCAGTTGTATTTTCAATATTTAAAGCTGCCAGTTGTTGGGGGGGGGAGTGTAATTTTGATTCTCATTCTTATAAATTTGGAAGAATCTTAGACTGAAAATTGTAGGTAAATCTTTCTTTCCTCCTCTCATTCTCTTGACATGTTATATACAATTTCCTTTGATGTGGATTAAAAAGATTAAAAAGAATATTCTATAGCTAGGTATGAGTCATGATAGCTAAATGTGAAAACGGCACACTGTACTTCTGAATACTGGATGAGGAAGACAAAGTGCAATAGTATTTTATTGTCTGGCCATCTCTTCTAAACTTCCTTGATGGCTTTGGCTAGCTACAGCATCTACTTCCAAGAGCAGGTATGAGAAAATAAACGGCTTACTCAAAAGTCAAAACTGAATACTACACAACAAGGGATCCATGGATCTTGAACATCAAAGCATTCCTTCAAACCTATATTTGCTGCTATATCATCCGTTGTATGGAAGGCAAACCAACAAGTGAATGGCTCAGAACCACATGCTGAGTACACAGCAGGGGTGGCTTTAAGCACTGTTTTCTTTCCCATTCCTTTCCTCTCTTTTAAATATATTCCTGTCCCTCTTTAAGCTTGCCTCCATCACTCTATCCTCCATCAATCCAAGTTGGGATAGCACGTAACCCAGTTTTCTTTCAGGTCAGAAGAAGCAGGAAGTCAACACTGCAAATCCTAAGAGAGCGGTGGTGATGGATCTGTCATGTTATGGCTTGGAAAACTTCTAAAAGAAAATATTTGAAAAGTCATCTGATTCCCTCGCTCGCAGCAGAGAGGTGATATGAATAGTAAAGCAGAGGTCAGAAGACTCTCATGCACATCCATAGCATCACCTCTTTGGTGTAAGAGAGGGGCATTTGGAATTTGATTCAAATACCATTGTAAAAAAGATCAAACAAGAGCTTTTCCTTCTCATCCTTAGATTTTCCTTCTACCTTTAAGAATGCCACCGTCTTTTGATCTGATATTTCCTAGATATTATATCAGAGGTGGTATTCAGGTTCTGACCAGTTCTGGAGAACCAGTAGCGGAAATTTTGAGTAGTTTGGAGAACCGGTAAATACCACCTCTGACTGGGCCCACCCCCATCTATTCTCTGCCTCCCGAGTCCCAGCTGATAGGGAGGAAATGGGGATTTTGTAGTAATCTTCCCCTGGAGTGGGGAGGGAATAGAGATTTGACAGTATCCTTCCTCTGCCACACCTACCAAGCCACAACCACCAAGCCATGCCATGCCCACTAAGCCACGCCCACAGAACCGGTAGTAAAAAGTTTTGAATCCTACCACTGTATTATATTATCACTGAAGTATCATAGAGATGGGCAGAACTTAAACTTCCTTGTCACCACATTGAGTAGCAAGGCACCCAAAGACCTCTTATTCATGACATGTCTTTACCAGGACTATATGTTACAAAATGTGTGTGAGTGTATCTTCGGGTCAATTTTGACTCCTGGCAATACCTGGACTTATCCCTGCAGTTTTCTTGGCAAGGTTTTTTGAAGGTGCCTTGCCTTGCCTGCTTTCTGGGACCGAGAAAGAGAACGACTGGCCCACGTTAACCCAGCTGGCTTAGTGCCTAAGACGGGACTAGAATTCACAGTCTCCCTGTTTCTAGACTAATGTCTTAATCACTGCACCAAACTAGCTCTCTTTCATATGTTACGAAATACATGGATTTTATAAAGATATAGAAAGGATTTATACATGACACCCAGTTTGGTCTAATGGTTAAGGCACCAGGCTAGAAAGCAGGAGACTACAAATGCAAGTCCCACCTTAGCCTGTTGGTTGAGTTTTGGCAGTCACTCTCTCTCAGCCCAACCCACCTCACAGGGTTGTTCTTGTGGGGAAAATAGGAGAACAAAGTTATGTTGGGTATGTTCACTGCCTTGTAAAAATAATAAAAGTGGGATATATGTAAATAAAAATAAAATGGGTATTACCTGGCTTCATGCCACCACAGATTCTTGCTTCGTTTTTAATGCCCCATTGTATGAGGCACTTTTTTGGTGCCTACGGTACTTTTGGAGGCATATATTTTAATGAATAGTACATTCAATACTTGGATAAAGATCTGGGTAGGGTCTTTTTTCTTTATTTAAGAAAAAAGTCATAGTTGAGGAAATTAGAAAGGACATTAAAATAACAAAAAGAATAATAATTGATCCAATTTACATTATTTCAAATCCAGGGTCCTTTAAGCCAAACTACAAATATTTAAAGAAAAATCAATTTAGCAACTGAAAGCATGAAAACCAGTAAATTCAAGACCCCAACCTGTTAAAAACTGTGTTATATGCAGGAGCATCTGCAGAGAGGATCAACAATATTAAAATAGCAGACATGAACAGGCACTCAAAGCCTTGCTCCTTTTAACATGTGGCACATGTAGTTCACATGTAAAAGAGGGTGGGATTTCAATTGCATAGTCACACCTGCTATTTTGAAGTCAGCCCCACCTGCAGATGCCATGGTTTTAAGTTAATTCTTAAACTGTGACCCCAACAGCAGTAATAATTTAATCAGATTATTTCCCTTTGGCATAAACAGCAACTTGTGCTACCCAATATTTGTTTTTAAAAATTACATTTATTCAGAAAACATGTTTTTAAGTACATTGAAATGATCTGCAACCTTTCTAGTTCTACCGTTCTGTTCATTCAAAGAAACTCAATCTTGGACAAATTTAGCAGCTGCATTCACACTATGTGTTATGTCGGGTGTTAACCTTGGTTAGTTTTCTTTTTGGCAGCTTTGCTTGAAACATGAACCAAGCCCATTTGCCTAGCTGTTGGTTCAGGTTTTTGTTCAAAGCCACAATGTGGGCTAATTCAGTAGCGAAATGAAGCATGTTGTATGATATTTTTAATGTAGTTTGTATTGAAGTTGTTCAAGAAAGTAAAAACACACATTTTAAATTAAAGAGAAGAAAAATAGGGGAAAGTGGAAAAGAAATTTTAAAAAAGAAATAGAAAAAAAGCAAAAAGTTAAAAAATAATAATAAATGACTTCCAATCTTTTTAACAGCAGTTTTAAGAACACTCACATTTTACTCTCTCTGAGGTTACATCAAATTTTCCTTCTTTCCATAGTCTATCATTTATCAATCCATAAATCACCAGTTCATTTTTCCTTTTTATTTTTTCAGGAAAGAGTTCATAGGGGGTGTCTAATCACAAATAAATGTGAACTATACCAAACACTACCCAGAATAATTTGTTTAAGATGGGCATGCATGAAAATTGAATGAATAGATGAGCAAATAAATGAAGTGGAGTAGTTGATCTTTCTCTAAGCAAGCAAGTTAACTTTGCCATTGCACATTGTGTAACATTACCACAATTTATGATTTCGAAGTGGCAGTGGTTAGAGTGCTTTACTGCAGCTATTTCAGCTGACTGCTAGTTCAGCAGATCAGCGGATCAAATCTCACCGGCTCAAGGTTGACTCAGCCTTCCATCCTTCCAAAGTGGGTAAAATGAAGACCCAGATTGTTGAGGGCAATATGCTATTTAGTATACTGTCTTTGGTGTAAGCCGCCCAGAGTCCTCGGAGAGTGGGCGGCATAGAAATATGACTAATAATAATAATAATAATAATTATTATTATTATTATTATTATTATTTTGAGAATTCTATGAATAAAGGCTATTCTTGCAATTGGCTTTGTAGAAAATTAATGAGGAACATTGGTCTGTGTGTGTGTGTGTGTTTGTGTGTGTGTGTGAAGAGATGCTAACATGCTCAGATATGGGTGGAGATAACCCTTCCCCACCCCAAGTCTATTGCTGAAGCAATATATGTGCTGTAAAGAGGCTGTGATGTGCTGCGGAGAGGCTGTGTCTGAGAGCTGACTGCCCTCTCAAGGAATCCTACGGCATTCTGCATTTCCATAGAAACCAGATGATGAATGGGAATCTGTTAGCACATTAATTTTATAAATTTACTGCATTATCTCCTCAGCCTGTGGATATAATGGAGTGGAGTAAGTATAAATCATGGCCAGGAGAAATTTTGGCCCTCTTCCACTGGTGCATTGGTTGTACCCAGTCTTGGAAAGGGATACCTTAACACTCAAGACCTTAATACCAGTGGTGGGATTCAAATTTTTTTACTACCAGTTCTGTGGGCGTGGCTTGGTGGGCGTGGCATGGCTTGGTGGGTGTGGCAGGGGAAGGATACTGTAAACTCTCCATTCCCTCCCCCCTCCAGGGGAAGGTTACTGCAAAATCCCCATTTCCTCCTGGTCAGCTGGGACTCGGGAGGCAGAGGATAGATGGGGGTGGGGCCAGTCAAAAGTGGTATTTACCAGTTCTCCGAACTACTCAAATATTCCGCTACCGGTTCTCCAGAACTGGTCAGAACCTGCTGAATACCACCTCTGCTTAATACCTCATGGTTAGACTATTACAATTCATTCTTGAAAGGGCTGCCCCTAAAGACTACTCAGAATGGCAACTACTTGTCTGCTTAATAAGTGTGAGCATACCTTATAGAGCATATCTTATACCTCTAATTGTGAGGGCCCTATTCACTACCAATTTGGTTCTATATGTAATTCAAGATGCTGGCTATTACCTATAAACCTATAAATCTTAAATCCAGGGTCATTTTAGAATCATCTACACTCCATGTAGAATCTGCCTCCCAAATGTTATTATTGAACAATTTGTATGTGTGTTTAGGGTTACAATTGTCTTTTGTGAGCACAGATCTTCATATTAAATCCAAGAAACATGTTGAAAGTAAGACACCAGTTCAATGGATTACAAAGTTGAAACTCTATTCTAGTTACTTCCACCTCTTATAATATGATGTGACAAGCTTCTTTCATTGGTTTCACAAAGTCTTCAGCTACTTCTGGGAGACTTTTATTGCTATCCTCCAGATCTAGCTTGGCTCTTGCAAATACATCAGTAAATATATTCGTTGGGAGTAAGCATACCTATCTTGATCGTTCAGAGTATATATTATGGAGAAAGAAGAAGATAACACTTTGCTTTTCTGTATGCTTCAATATCTGAACAGGGCCTGACTGTATGGAATCATGCTGTTAAGTCTAAACCATGATGCATCGGCTTGGATTCTGGCGCTTAGGGAGGGAGGGGGCAAACAAATTTGAACCATTCATTTCTTGAAATCATCAAAGTTCATATCCTGTCCCCCATCCCTCCCTTCCACAGAGGCTCTCTGAGGGGGAAAAATCTATTAAGCTGTATTTTGTTCTCGAACTCTAGGGACCTTTAAAACTCCTTCCTCTGATTCCTCACCACAGTAGTAATCTTGTGAGGTGTTGAGAGAAACTGACTGGCCCAAACTCATCGATTAATTGAATTGAATTGGCCCCTGGTCTCCTCAGTCCTAGTTCAACAACCTGAAATCACACTGACTAAGAAGGGAGGGAGGGAAGGAAGGAAGGAGGAATTCAATGCTGTTTCTTAGTAAGGATGAAGCTATAGGGAACGGACAGAGCGTGTAAAAGGGGAGAGAGAGCATTGGCAAGGGAGCATACACAGCTAGGAGTATGTCTGGGAACCCTAGAGCAGGGGTGTCAAACTCAAGGCCTGGGGGCCAGATCCAGCCTGCAGGGTGCTTAGATCTTAGAACAGGGCCTTCCTGAGCTCCGTTTTTGCTGGCAGAGGGTTACAGGAGGCTGTCACAGCCAAAAATGGAGCTCGGGAGCCTGTTTTCATTGGCAGAGAGCTCAGGCCATCAAAGACGCGCTCTACATCAGTGACGTTGATCTGGCCACACCCATCCCAGCCATGCCCATCCCAGGCCTCAACCCTGATGCAGCCCTCAATGAAATTGACTTTGACCCCCCTACCCTAGAGGGTAGCATGACTTGTGCTAGCATTTATACAAAGTTTGGTTGTCTTGGAAAGAGATCACTGATGGTGGGTGTGGGTGTGCACACGCACGCAATATAAGATTTTTTATATGTTGATTTTTAAAGATTTATAAGTTGACTGTAAACAGTTTACAATTATTATAGCCAGTTTAAACTGAGAGCTAGTGTTTAAGGCAAAAAACTGTGCGTTTGAGTCTTGTCTTAGGTATGAAAGCCCTAAGCTCTCTACATGGGGCTGCCCTTGAGGACCACTCAGAGGCTTCAGCTGGTACAAAATGCAGCCGCACGGGTTGTGATGGGAGAATCCCGATACTCCCATGTTACACCTCTCCTGCGCGGTTTGCATTGGTTGCCGGTTGCCCTCCGGGTGAGATTCAAGGTGCTGGTGATGACCTACAAAGCTCTACATGGCTTAGGACCAGGATATTTGGCAGACCACTTACAGCCAGCAACGATATCCCATTGCCCGGTTCGCGCCCATAGAGAGGGCCTACTCAGGGTGCCGTCAGCTAGACAGTGGCGGCTGGCGACCTCCAGGGGTAGAGCCTTCTCGGTGGGTGCCCCCACCCTCTGGAATCAACTTCCCTTGGAACTCCGATTAGCGCCTGACTTTCGCACCTTCCGCCGTGAATTAAAAATTTGGCTGTTTAAATCCCTTGACCTGGACTGATAATGGGGTTTTAAGGGTTAATTTTAAATCTTTTAAATTTTTAGACTTTATTTTATATTGTGGCTTTGTTTTTATTGTTGTGAGCCGCCCTGAGTCCATTGTGAGATAGGGCGGCATATAAGCCAAAGAAAGAAAGAAAGAAAGAAAGAAAGAAAGAAAGAAAGAAAGAAA